>OY292408.1:22548341-23219268 GCA_958496275.1 Zele albiditarsus
AACATGTTTTTCTTCGTTGGAGATGAAAATGTTGCCAATTAATATGTCGGGATTTTTGTCCCATATACAAACAACAGTGATTGAAAATACTTGACTAAATGTACAATTGCATGGTATGTTTTTTTTTTTTCTCTCCCCATCAGCGATTGGACGTTGTGTCGACATGTAGATGAATATATATATATATATATAAAGATTTCTCATGGGATGGAAAATATATCTCTCTGCTCGAGCTCAACTGATCCACGTAAATTGGGGATGACAAAAATATATATAAGAAGAAAAAAACACGAACAACGTGAATTTTGTTCATTTTTCTACCACACACGATTCCACAACAGAGTAACTTACAAATTGATCCCATCGTATCCGGCGCCAATGCCAACGTGCTCGATTCCTGCGACTTTTCGCACGTGATTGATATGCGCTGAAACATTAATTCAAATTATTGAAATGTCATATTTATACATATATATATATAGATAAAATTCATCTTTATACATGTGTGCAGACTTCAATACTCTTCGTTACAACACTGATTTGAACTAGAGTTTTATATTAAGTTTGAATAATGTGTTTGTGAGAATTCTGCAGTGAGGTGTGATATCGATAAACAGTAATCATTTATTATTAATACTCAGAAAGTATATTGTATCGCAGCAATAATCCGTGAATGTTTAATGAAGTTTTAATCTCTTTCAGACCACAGGCAAAATTATGAATGAGGTTCATACAATAATAATTTAGTGGCGTGCTCGTTACTCGAGATGCATAATGAAGTATGGGTCATTGACTCCTCTACTCTCGTTTCAAGTACGCAACAAAATTATTTCTCATATCTTAGGAGTTGTGTCATTCACTTATGGTTCAATAATCCGGTTCATGGATTAAGTTCATTCTCAATCGGGGTAAATCACGATAAGTTCTATCTTCAGATATGATTAGAGTGTTGTGTTACAACTATATCCAGTTATTGTCGGCCACAAATTTTAGTTGTGATTTCGTGGTACTATAATCTATATCTTACATCGGACTCTAAGATATGTTCATGTGGAGTTTCAAGTTAACTGATAGGAGCACGCACTTTTGTTTTATTAAAATTTTTGCAATTCGGGGTGACATATTCAATAAAGCTATCTTCACAGCCGTTACAAATTAATTTGAAAAACTATGATTTCATTGACAATAAAAGAGAATATAACACAAAACGTATTATAATTTATTCAAACAAGTTATTGAATTACTGGCAACATGACAAATCTACCAGGTGCGGTAGAGCCGCTATAATCTTAACTAAGAGACGCGACTTGAGGAGATTCAGCGACTCTACGAGATTATGCATATACATCTATATTCTTCACTTTATCTCTATCTCGCTCTCGCCCCTATCCTTCTCATTAACTTGAATTGACGCTCTCTCAGTGCACGCGATAATCGCACGTGAATTATTCAACCATTCTTCTCATTCCACTGCCGATGCGTCACGATAGTGCCGCACGAGGATTAGCGACGAATAAGGATACTGAACGATAGAAACAAAGAATGAATAGGGGAAGCGAGAGAGGGTGGAGTATAATGAAGTAAAATAGGTATATCTATAAGAGGGACTTATGCTCGGCACACCCGAAATGGCCTTGAAGGCGCCAACTATATAATACTCTATTTCTCTTTTGCCTCTATCTTCTTGGCAATATACCCGACAAAATTGGCAGCTCCCTCGAGACACTTGGCGGCGGGCATTCTCGCGTGAGGATCTACCGCGCGCTGGTTGATACCACGCCGAAGGCAACGAACACTATATATATGATAACAACGACACGAAGGATATATAGAGACGAGACAGAGAGTGAGCTTTTCGATGGTTGGAGATGGGCTGAATGTTCCTCATCTCTATCACCAAGATTCAATTATCCCTTATCCGAGAATATCCGAGTGAAGAGCTCAAATGAATGTCTTTTTCGTGGTAGTATCATCTTCAATGGCTTTCATACAAGGATAATGATTGTAACATTTACCAGCCACGTCTTCGAGTGTTGATTTCTCACCGCAACTCACGAAATGAGGATAGAATGATACCATAACTATACCACCAGATTGCGCCTGTTGAACATAGCACAAAACAGTTGGATTAATTCATGAGTTTGATGAGGGTGATTAAGGACAAAATATTGAGGTAATCAGATTGAATACCCAAAGCAATATTAATCGCGATGATTTAAAAAATATTACATAATTATAGTTACATTACAAGTAATTGATAACCTTGACAAAAATTCAACCTAACTTTTCTCCACAGTACATATACTCATACAGAAAAGAACACAAGACAATAAACGAACAATATTAATCCGCTCCATGAAATAATTATAGGGCTAAATAAAATGAACTTTTACATCGGAGTACCTCGAAACAAATATAAATAAATAGTGAAACAATTACTTACGAGTAATTTAAGGGCATGGTCAGGAACATTCCTTGATGAATTACACAACGCATGTGCGCTGCTATGACTAAAGATAACTGGCGCTTTGGACACCGACATTGCATCCAACATTGTTGGTACTGAGACGTGTGAGAGGTCCACCATCATTCCCAGTCTGTTCATCTCGAGGACTATGCTCTGTGAAAAAGGAAAATGTCTGATAGGTACACCGGATTCCATTGTTACGCTTTAAATTGGGAATTCGAGATGATTGTTGAGGTTCCATGACCGTTACGCTTTTACTATTGCCCGTGGCTTTTTCTGCTGCTTCTGCTGCTGTTGGTTGCCATCATCATGGCTTTGTATCCG
The DNA here is from genome assembly GCA_958496275.1 of Zele albiditarsus. Taxonomy (NCBI): domain Eukaryota; kingdom Metazoa; phylum Arthropoda; class Insecta; order Hymenoptera; family Braconidae; genus Zele; species Zele albiditarsus. Next base: position 22,551,133 of record OY292408.1, read on the forward strand.
ATTCAATGGAAAAGAGGGTTTCAGCAGATTCGACGAGCGAGATAAAGAGAATTGAGGGCAAAATCACGCTTGGATGCAATGGTTGCGTTGAAATTGAGAAAAGGAATAAAGAACAGACATATAGTTATATACATACATATGTACATACAATATCTTCGCTGACATTATCAAACTGCAACGAGTATCTTGGATTGCTTTAATATAATGGTTGAATGTAAATGAGCCGATAGAGAATCAGTATTCGAATGTTATGCGCGATACGAATAAGAATAGGTGCACAAAAGTGTGGGGAGAAGTATTCAGTGGGGAATGAAGAAAGAAAAAGGAAAAAAATGATGCGATGTGACGGTAAGAAAAGAGAATAGGACCCACGTAAAAATCCAGTGACACTTATTGCCTTGGCTGCGCTAGTTCGTGCGAGATGGACCCTTTCTCTCACTACTTTGTCGATTCACACTCTCTGAATTCCAATGTGTGTCACTGATGGCGTGGTGGCGTTTTTCTCTAGCAGAAAAACTATTTTGGAATTTATCAAATCCTTCTCTCGTGCCAAACTAATATTGTACGCACCAAGAGTGTGAAAACCGTCATGTTCACCTTGAATATGTCATGGAAAATTTACCAAATGAAAGTGGACGTGACGAGAGAATAATTGGAGAAAAAAATACATACAGATACATGTAGAGGTTTGATATGGAAAAAATTGGTTTCATCAGAAGAAAGGTCTCCACATCCCTATACATAAAAATATTGTTGAAAGGAGATAGTTCAGATGACAATACGTATTGTTGAATTATCAATACAATATGCTTACATAGCAAGCATACTCCATTATATTTGAAAAGTATTGGCATTGTGTCATAGTATTTTGGTACCGTAGCCAAATTATCGGGTCTTTTGTATTACTCAAATTGATAGCTGTTGCCTCCATCTGCACTAACTTACTATGACTATTCATTCGTAGCGGTAATACTGTAGCTTCAACCATGTTTAATTTGTCTATGCGATTTATAATTAATAATCTAACGAAGTTGATGAACAAAATAAATTCACTTCGTGCAAACGAACTTTCACATCGAAACTGTTAAAATTGCACTCAATTCAATATTTCAAATGTATTCACCAAGTTTGTGTAGTTATGATTTCTCATTCTCCATTTGTTGTAATTCACTTTACATCAAATGGATTATGTACGAAATTTTCATTGAAGTACATAAATTTTATATATATATGAACTTCTTTTCTCAATTTCAGTATTTAATAATTGAGATTTGCCGCAATACATTACATCAAATTTCAATGTTGATGTATTACGGTTATGACTAACAAATATTGAATTATATCTAAAGTTTGTTATGATCATCATGTGTATCACTGTATAAATTACATTTGAATATCAATTGTACATAGCTTGGAATTACGGTGGAACCCAGAGATTGGTGGTCGGGTTATGTGTGTATGTAAAGAGGTAGGGAAATTTCGTGCATTTTAATTGAGTTTACTTGGTTACGGAGTGGGAAAGGACAACGGGAGCCATATTATAAGCGAATAATAGTATGCTGTTGGACAAAAGTACATATATACTTAACTCGAGCATTATATATACAATAAAGGTTTAGAGCAAGTCTCAACAGTATACCAGTTGGTGAAATATATTCCATGTTGGCAATAGGATGAAATCGTGGGGTGGAAATAACATTGGACAATGGGTACACGTTCGATAATGTATTTTAGATGTCTTGCAGTGTGGATTTGCTAGTGTGAGACAGATGTAGTATGGAGAATGAATAACGCTGCGTGAATCGCCATTTGAAATACGATTACCCACAGAGTGTGAACAAAAGTGGTATAGTTTTTTTCGACTCTCGATCATTATACAACAGGGAAGAGGAAACGAAAAATCAGTTGCGGGATAAATCATCTCTATACAAATTCCATTCGGAGCGGTATTGGTGCTTGTGACAAAATAAAAAATATTTACCATGCAAGTGACAAATATGGGGAAAGATATGGCGATGATATCTCGAAAAAATGAAGCACCCTCGCAATTATTCGCATTGTTTATGTTTATAATTGGTTCTGAATTCAATTCTTTTTTCATTACAAATTTTTTCGCAGTTTGGAATCAAAATAAAATGATTCTGCTTTCAGGAATATATTTTTCTGAATATATCGTGGTAGAGTTACGCGGATATACGTGTCGAATGCCATTCATGGTCGATGCTTTAATTAATTGGGTAGTGTATGCAGAGGGGGTGTATACTATTGGGATAAAAAAGGAGATTACAGGGAGTTGGAAGCGAAAGAGAGACGGACAAACAGATATGTGGAATAGACAATTTCCCTCGAGGGACAGTGCCAACAATCCCCATCTCCGTTTACATCCCTTGTTTCCTATATGCATGTATATACGTTAATATATATATATGTACATGTGCGTATGTGAATATGTATCTCAGTGGCCGTTTGAACGTTGTATGGATATCTCTATTTAAACTCTTCAAGTGTAATTTTCATTTTATTCTTGATTGTATCACGCTAATTATCTCTATTCGCGCGAAACAATGTGGCCCATAACTGGCCAATGGCAATTTTCCATACATCTATGTCTCCCTTGCGGCTCCAATTCACTCTTCCGCATATGTGCGCTGTGGTTTTATTTTTCGTTCTCCGTTAATGTTGTTTTATTATTTTTTCCTTTCTTTCTATATGAGAATGGGGAAAAAAATTCGGGCCCGCGCGCGCAAGTGCTCGACCTCAATTTTCAGAAATAAACGAGAGTAAAAAGAACAAGTGAAAAAAAAAGTGAGAAAGAGCGACTGGAAAGTGTGGAAAAGAAAGGTTCCTCGGGTTCGCGCGCGCGCGCGTGCGTGTGTGTGTATTTGCGTGTGTGTGTGAACGCGCCTGCGTGCCTGTTCTCTCATCGCAACTCTGTCTTGATGGCTTGCTTTACTTTTTTCCTTGGTGTTCAAGTAATTGAATATTGCCGCCAAGAATTATCCAAATGGTACTTTAAGCACAATTAATATTCCTATATATGATCTTCACATCGAGTACAAATATCCGAGAGAATAATAAAATTTTTCGCATATTTTCTCCCCAAATATAGAGAAAAGTAATGCTTTCTACATGGATTCATCGTTTATTATATTGCAAAATAACCTGATAGTCAATTTCATGGTTTTTTTTTCTTTTTTTCTCGGATTGTCCGGTCGCGACCGATAAACGCGATTAACCCGTATATCCCATACACAGGCAAATATATATATATATGTACATGTTGAATACATTGATATGGTGAGCGTGTGAATTTAATCCACACCACGATGCGGGCACTGTAGTTTGATTATTCACACAAAATTTGTGCCATTCGTATGCACATAAATTTATATATATATTTTTCCTCATATTTTTAGTCCATTATCAATTATTGGATGAGTTGGCATCGCGAAGGCTCTCGAATTATTATACACCCGTTCTTCCTCATGTATTGTCAATATTTTACGAGCTATCACAACTTGATTACCTGGTGCTTTATATATCCATATACATTATGCATCAATACAACAGTAAAGTCATCAGTATACATTTCATTCTTTCACATTCACCTTTCAGTTAGTTACTGGCTTAACTTATTCCGTATATACGACTGTTCCGGACACGTACTTGTGTTACCTTTGACTTTTTATTGCAACAGAAAAACAAACAAACAAATGAATGAGAATTTTGTACACGCTTGCGGGAGAATGACACCCTGCTTGTTCTTTTGCAATTATATTTATGAGGGACAAGTGAAATGGAATAACAATTTTCGTCTGTTATTTGAAGACAGTTTCACAGCTCTATATACAACGAGAGTTCAAACAATCTCGTATTGTATACGTGCTCCATTCACTTTGTCGTGCTCAATCATTTTCCATAAAGATAATACAACACGTAGTACAGAGCAATTGTATTGCCGGAGAGTATTTTGCTTTATGTATTTGGAGCGAAATTCTCCTAGCAATCTTCACCCGAATATATGCATGTTATTGAATCAAAAGATATGTGAATTTTTGTTTCTGCGAAAAGGCGGGCGTGTCACCATTGTAAAACTCAGTATCAATACACGGGGTATACATGTTGTTTCTATAGGTGAAAATGGATGAAATAAGTTCTGCCTGGAAGGCATACCATGCTTGATATTCTTATTTATATATAGAAAGCTCATTTTGTGCACTTGAAAGTGTGATAGTGTATACTTGACAGGTATGAAAATATCCTAGTGTGAAATCGAATGCTCAACGAATTGCAAAAAATCAACGGAGGTATAGAGTGGGTCATAAAATAAGAGTGAAGGTTGAAGAAGAGAGCCTGGGAGCAAATGAGAACCGACACTGTTCCTCACGAGTTTCTCCTGATGTATAACAAGACGAAGTTGGATGACAGAGACAAAGATTGTGAGCGTGCCGGTGGAACAACAGCAATAGCTTTTCTGGCATACTAATGAGTCTACACATACCCCGATATCAGCTGCATACATACACTTAAAAATATTTTATTTCCCCACGTCTGTTGCTTGTCGAATAATGTCCGTTTTATCTCTTTCACTTTCATATTATATAATCTCGTGGAACACCGATATTTTCTAGAGCGGCAGTTTCCATTAGATTGAATTTTATGTGCCAAAGCAAATAAAATCTCCTATGCCATTTATGTTTGCATTTTTTTACAATTGGACACATAGCATGCCCAACTAATCATATATGTATATAGATTGTGATAGAAAGAGTTAGGGAGTGTGGCGGTTTATATATTGGAAATCGTTTCGGCGACAGAGGAAACCTCGAATGATTTGGCGTACCGATATTGGTCTCATGCGTAGACGGCACTAGGTCACGCCAATTTTATCCTCCCCTTTTTTTTTGCCCTTTTTTCTGCTCCTGAGGTCATAAAGTCACACAATTTCTCGCACTATGTCTGTACTCATAGGTATATATATATATATATATATATATATATATATATATATATATATATATATATATGGCGTGCGCTGTTCGCCAACCACCACCGTCAATTTCGATTTTGGTAAAATAATTATCCAACCACACGATCACTCTCTCCATGTATGCTGTCGTATAAAATTGTTTCTGTGGCTATCTGATTGACATGAACGAAAATGAAGCAATTGTTGTGCACTTGATACTCTATTGCACATAGCGCGTTATACTATGTGCATTAAAACTCGATCGAGATGGTGAATCACCTGAACATCGTTCTTCTGTCACCAATTCTTTCCATCTAACTTATTTCTCATGAGACTCATCGACTCATGTTCCGACAGGTTAAGCAAGTTTCACCACTGTTCCTCGATCATTCTTACTTGTGTCACGGAGACAGCCAATACCCTCACCAGTTCGGATGATGTATCACTTTTCTTTCTCAAGAGGGTGAAAGTTGGGGCCAATGCTATAGATGACGAAATGCAAAAAAAAATTATAATAATAATAAAGAATTAAATAGGAAAAAGAAAAATGGGAGGTTAAGGACATTCCCGCATATGTAATTTGCATTCCTTCGAATTTTCATATTTTTGCAATGGCGAAACACACTATTTTCCAGAATAATGATCGCCTGTTGTTGTATTCTAATGATCCTCTAAAGTGAATGGCAATCTCAGTGGGGCTTCATGTCAATTGTATCTCGTGAATCAAAGACAATTGATTCGATGAATTATAATAACAAAAATGAGAATACAGTTATTGATTTAATTATTATAGACTCACCTTGCCGAAATTAGAGAGTCCACCTACGTGAGGCAATTGACCAGGCTCGTCCGCCGTGCTGCAGTCTGCCCTACCGAACCAACAGGTCAGTAATAGAACAACATTTCCAATGAAACAATTTACTTAATTTATTAATTTCTCGAATATTATTATCGTAGTATGTATAGATCATTGGAAGTATCTCAGATAGTTCTTTCCTGATGTACCAAATGTAATTGCGACAGAGATGTATATACTCATGACTAGCCAACACTTCGCGCAAGCTTGATAAGTTCAATTGTAAATTAATTCGTCTACAGTGAGGTGGGCGTCGATATCTACGAAAAATATCGAGCACCGCCAAGCACAACACAGTAAACTTCCTGGCCAACAGCAATTTCTTAATTCCCGAGATTGAGTAACTCAATAGCGACGATCGTCTGCATTATTGGGCAGATAAAAGTAAGTAGGATAAAGAGAAAAGTGAACTAGGGGTTTAATAGGGGTTTAGATGACGGCATGAGGAATCACCATAGCAAGAGGAGAGTGAAAGGGAAAGAGTGAGGGAGAGTTTGGAGGACAAGTATGCCAATGGGGTTTTGCTCCCTGTATGATGGGCGATAGCCCCTCTAATCCCAATAGCAGGAGATATATACCATCGCTATACTGAATACCATGTATGCTACACATATACATGGTATAACTACGAGGCTTGCGCGATGCTTCCCCCTGGATCATGGTGGCGGGTTACGGTAATGGCAAACGGTTACGCCAATAACGTTATTCATGCGCGTACACGTTACTACGGCGGCCGATAAGGTCTCTATATCGTGCCCACCATAAATTTTGTGCCAAGACTGATGTTTTTTTGTTTGTTTTTTTTTTTTCCAACCTTCACTCCACCACTGTAATTTTTGTCAGTTTATCCTTAGGTGCGAAAGGGCTTTGTGTTTACATTTTCAATTTTTCCTAAACAAAGGTTTTACAACAGAACATGATAGATGTAATTCGACTGTTTACACTCAAATTTGTACACTTTATTCATCTTGTTGTTTCTTTGGCATAATCTGGGTCGAAAAAAAATCCTTATTTATGTCAGTTGTTCTTATGTGAATAATTGCAGTACCACCAGCGTTTGTTTTTCTACGGGTCTTTCTGTTTTTTTTTTGTTTTAGCCATTGTTTGTGAGGCGATTATTCATGTGTTTGTGTGTATATAGATGACACGATTATGTTTGTATATACTGAAGGGAGAGATCGAGCGAGGTGATAGTACTTGCCTTGTGTCATGCCACTGTAATACTAATCCGACTAACAAGGTCGTAAGCAAACAATGTTGGGCATCGAGGGTAAACGATAATGTCAATGGGTTTCTGGTTTCATCAATTGGATTACTAACGTTTTGCACATGTATGATGTGAAACATGGTCTTGTGCAATTTGGATTACATTCGTATACACTATGATAAATCCATTGTCATTCGCTGCAGTGTTTGCTAGTGATGCTATTTTCATGTATCATGTTGAAAATGTCATGGTCACAATATAATAGTGACCCCTATTGTGCCCAACATCAGCCGAGCTTTTATTTGAAAATGAAACAAACGGATTATATTAAGGAAATATGAAATACTGATAATAGAGGCAAAGACGTGAGTGGAATGAGAATGAGTCCATTTGACTAAATGAATAATGGTTGACTCTACGGTGACTCATTTACGTGAAACTAAGCTCACAGCAAAGCTTCGTCTGTTCGTCAAACAGAATGTTGTCATCGAGTTAATCTTCTCATTTGCTCCAACATTTATATAACGACTCGAAACAAAAAAGATGTAACAACATACAAGGGATTTTACGCATCATAGAATTATTGGACATTTTAAATAAAGTGGCGTGCCAACGTTACTCACTTGATGGCGTTCTATATTCAATAATCAATGGACAATGTATATTTTAGCTCCAATTGTTGGTAATTTCAAATTTAATGATGGAATACATAGCAAACATGATGAAAGCTCCACCTGTTTGCATGTGACGTTGACCATAAATCAATAATCTCTCTTTGGTGACTTTTGCATCAGACGTTGAACCCGAACTGAAGTCCAAATCACTAGTAAACATACCTATATATACATATCGATGTACGCCGATATTCACGTGAATTGACCGCGAATGGCATTTCATTGGATGTATTGCGGCTGAACGAATGGGTATAGGTGAAACTGCCGGCAGCAGTCTCGTTACTTTCGTGCGCTTGGTCAGTTTTCGATCGGTTGAAATCGAGTATCCGATTAATTTTGTCCGTGCTACGAGGCGTTCACAGGGCACCCGGGCTCAACGTTAACACGTCCGTACTCCATGTTTCCATATAAAATATACACATATTCATCCTTCCTATCAACCAGTATTGATTGTGTATAATAATTATTTGATTATGTGAAAATTGCCCTTTCTCTGCTGTATCAATTTAGCTGAATTATTGTGGTAACTGGCTTATATCACCGCAACACCATCAGATACATGTTATGATTCGGATACTCACCAAGGAGTGTTGCATGTATGGGTTAGGGTGAGATATCGTGCTCCAAGCTCGTACAGCATTCTCAATACTGCCAAACTTGTACCGACTGCATGGCCACCCTCAACCCCTATTAGACTGGCTAATCTACCATCCTTGTGTGCTCGTTCGATACCTGAAACAATCGTCAGATAATTTGGCAATTAATATAGATAATTAATTATTACAGGTCGATCGAAGGCGATACTCGGGTGTCAAGGGTTGATGAATTTCACACTTTTGCTTGTTTTCATCTGCGAAATACTTGGTGATAAATCACATATTTTGAAATATTTTACATTATTATGAAAAAGTGCGAATTCGAAGTTACGCAAATTCCACCTTTAGTGAATTGAAGTTCTCAACTACGTCGAGTTCTTTGATCAGCTCAATGCGCATTGGCCCTATCTAAATGACGCGAAATCCGCAGCCACATATTTTTCATTTAACTGTTTCCATTATATTTGATCTGTGCTTAAACTGTGGTGAAAAGTGGTGCCAGGAATTCGTCAAGAAGCTCTTTTTTTCGTTGCTCTTCACTATCACCGAGGTAAACAGGACGACAAGAATGAGGAGAAAAATAGATGAGAGTGACCACTTGAAATATTTTTTTGAAAACCGCGACAAGTGGTGGCAGTTGCTGAATACCTGAATTTAGTTAGTATTTGAGTTTCAGGGTGGATAACATATAGTACTCCGCTGGACCGTCGCCAAAATTTTGTGGAAAAGGATCATTCGTCAGTGAAATATTTCATTCCCTACAATTTGTTATCTTTTCATTGTCCAACAACAGCTGCACATATTGAAAATGATAGGAAAAAAGCAATTCTGCGAACAAACGACTTATCCCGGGATTTTTATACAGGGCGAAAATTTTCATTTATTTAAAAAACAAAAAAAAACAGTATTTCATTTATCTATTTTGAAAAAAATTCTAATGATGAAGGGAAAATGACGTAAATTCTTTTTCGTCTATTGGTCCCGTCGTTGAAGAATTGGAAATCCGAGCAGAAGAATAGTTATGCCAAATGTGACTCGCAAAGTGAGAGGAAGATAGAGAGCGAGAGGGAGAAAGAGAGAGAGAGGGTGACAGAGAGAGAGAGAGAGAGAGAGAGAGAGACGGGGGGGGGGGGGGGTCGGAGAAGGTGAGAGTGATAGTGACAAAGGTAGGGATACACGCGGAAATGTTCGAAGGCGTTTGGACGTGAGCCAGACAAATGGAGCGGGAGTACAGAAACCTTCGCCGCGATGTTTGACCCAATATTGAGCTGTACTCCTACCCTCCTTTCTCGACTATATATTCTCTCTCTCTCTCTCTCTCTCTATGTCTGTCGCTCACCCTCTGTCCTCTCTATCTCTGGTTCGGCGACTCGGTTTGCCGTTTATCGGAGCAGCATTGTTCCGTCGATCTCTGCGTGCTTTACAAAGCGGCGGATTGTTGATACAAACTTGCGACTGATGCGGGACTGTGGTCAACCATCCCGTGATAGGCTGCTCCACGTATACATTGGAATGAAAAAAAAAAAAAAAAACATTCGAAGAATTGTGTTCGTGCTCACAAAGCATTTTATCACGCTATAGCATATTCGTAACAGTATTATGATCAGTGAACTGCAAACTTCTGATTAGGAAATTCTTCGCAATGGAATGAAATAGGAAATAAAGAATTAATTAACAGCACATCTGACCGACGGCAAGTAAAGAATGTGTAGCGCACTCTAACGAAATTAACCCCAAATGCGCTGTTATTCATTTATATTTCTTCATCCCATCACATTCCCGGGGGAAACGAATCCTACTGACATCATAGAAATGAAATAATATGAACGTCACTGTAAAATTTCGAATAGGTTTTTTTTTTCTCATCAAGATATCAAGTTCGAGGATGCGGGTACTATAATTAACGTTTAAGTTCAGAAACAACAAAGGCGATGTGACGCGTATGAAACAGTCAATAAAATTGTTTTATTCCACTTGTGCTTCAACGATTAATTCAAAGTAGAATGTCATGAATTGCGAAGCATCGTCGATTACAAGAACCCTTGAATAGTTGAGAATGCCGACAAAGGAGAGCGAACGTGAGAGACAATAGACGCGAGTGAGAGTGGGAATCAAGATTCGGAATATCCATTATCTGTAAATTCTCGCACTGATGGTTACACGTACCTTCGGCGTTGGTAACGAGCACCATATTCTGTGGATGCTTGTTCACCAAGCGTCGAATCAGGTCGATCTGCTCCAGAGCCAGCTGCACCGAGTCGAGATGCTGCGACGAACATGGCACGTACGCCGACCAGAACTGCAAATGAGAAAATGAGATACGAAAACATTAGTGTGACCGTATGAGAGTACAAAGGAACGTTGTTTTATACATTTCAACCTATTAGACCATAACATTAGCTTATTATATGGAATGGACGAGTGGAAAGTATGGGGATTCTATTTAAATAACTGCACACGAACATGACGATGGAAAGATGAACAAAAATATTAAAATATCAGAGTGTAAGTAGAAACGTGTTTCGGTATTATTTTTCTAATATTCTCGTTCTGGCCATTGCCACAATGTCTTCTAGAGCGATTGTAAAAATAAAGAATATGTTTGTAACAAGAGTACATTGGGTAGCATTGATTGCAGAAGGGAAATGGAGAGAAGACATAGTGATCCAACAGAAAGTGTCGCGATTTTTTGAGCAGGAACATGTAATGAACGAATCAATATTTTCCTGTTTTTTTTTTTACCGTCAATATTTCTGTGTATGCCAATTTTTATATAGGCGATGTTGAAATATGAAATATGACGTATGCAGAATCAGAAGACTATTTATGTGAGGCAACACCGCAAATATGGCATGTGACACGTATTTTGGAGGGTTGGGGCGTGTTACAAGAACCAACCCAACCTCTATATATACTCCTCGTGCCAGCTCTCTTGCATGTCTCGCATAACCCGAGTCATATCTAACATTCTCATGAGGATAGAGATTTGTCGAAGAGGAGATATGGACACGAGTCTAGTCTATTCATGTACACCACATGGATCATGAAGACAAAGGAATAGGGAAAAAAATGGATTTGATGAATTATGCAGTTTTACATTCTATTTTGATGCAGGGAAAATTGATTTTACGCTTGCTCCGAATGTGCAAATTTGATTTTAACTCTTGTTGTTGCGTATAGATAGTTTGTACAATTTTTGTATCATTGTTCGTCACACAGTGCGTGGTGGAGTGTATATACGTATAGACTGAAGAATGCGCATATCAGTTCCCATTCTCTACAGTGAAGCTAAAAAGTACTTCAACATATTCGCGCGCAGTTGCCGTCGCCATCGAGATGTGTACCTAAACGAATATGCTTGTACTACTACAATGCCAAATGTATACACAAATATTCCTATATTTGTATGAAAAGACCGCGATATAGAATGAGTGTGATAGAAGTGGCAGAGATGGGAGTATCGAGAAGATGATGGAAAATGTTACAAGCATGAAAGAATGGTGGTAGACTTCATTCTTCTCGCCTTTCACTCTTATATATTTATATGTTTTTCAACCTTCCTGCTTGCCCCAAAGCATCGAAAGTTTTCTCAACTCTACAGAACAACGAGGAGCGAAGCATCTGCTCCATTCGATCGCTACGACCTTCTCACCCACTCCCAATTGTTTCTCTTTATTTTTCTTTTATTTGTCCTTTGAGTTTTTTTTTTTCTTTCCTTCACATTGTCATAAAATATTTCAACAAACTCCAAACGACCGTATCTATATACAAGACAATAGAATGTCTGAATTCAATTTCAGACTCGCCTGAGGGCCACTTAGATGCGACAAGTACTCGTAAATTTCACCAACAACTACGGCTTTCATCGAGTTTATATATACGTATACATTGTATATATATATATATATATATTGTTTAGAGAGGGAGAATGAAAATAGTTGTGTGCACGTTAGATATATACATTATAGTGAATACTTGAGAAGGTTCGGACCTGGTACACAAGTGAGTGGTGAAATCGCATGTAAGTTTTGAATGCCGAATGTAGATTTTCATTGCGACTGATTGCAAAAACATTTACCAATATTGCTCCACGTATTCCTACACTTCAGTTTTGCATGTAGTAAGTTATTGGTATTGTAAATCAATCGCGACACCGACGACATACCTATTGAGAATCCACGTCTTCTGCATAACTTTGATGTATTAGTCAACTTGATTTTTTCAACTTTTATTTTATTTATATATATATATTGTTTCACTTCACACGTATAAATTTCTCTTGTTTACACCCACAATGCTCACTCTATGTATTTTCGTGTTGATGATGAAGTTTGCACCGTAAATTTTATCCCAGACGAGGAATCCAAAGTGAAGGAGATTGAGCATAGGCAGGCGGCAGTATAGACATGAACAAAGGAGGTTGTTCGTTGAGATGCGATAGTCAGAAAAGCTATAAGAGAGATTGAGCTGAGGTAGAAGGTAAATCTCAGTGGAGATTGACTATACATTCGTTTCATTTTATTTTTTCTCTACATTTTACTCAACGACTTTTCTTTATATCTTTCCGGCTGTTTCTGTGACACCCACTGCGATGGCTTCTCGATCACACTTACGGGACGACGACACGGTGAAAGATTTTCTTCCGACGTTGTGTGTATGCGTGTCTACGTGTTTTTTCACCAACTTTTTATATATACGTTATCTGCCAAGAGCTGGCAGTGCAGCTCGTGGCCGTACACAAACCGAGTAAATCCCTGTCCGTTTGTTATTTTCTGACATTGACCACGCTTCGAGAATTCCCTGGGCCAACACCAGTGCTCTAACTTTCATTTTTACCTGTTCTTTCATTTTTTCATTCCACATTAATGTGTGTGAAATGGAATGAAGAGAAATTATATATGTGTGATATGAGGGAGGAGAGGCGGAAGACTTGTGGGAAATATGAGACCTAGAATGTCGCTTCGGTATAATGAGGAAAATGAACTCGTAATATGTGTGTGTGTGTGTGTGTGTGTGTCGTGGTTCTGTTTTAAATTACGTTGTGGTTTGGCGCGCGCAACAATATAATCTCACAGTGTAAAAAATGTTTTTGCATTATATACACAGAGAATTTATTCGCCGTGGGAGAATAAATATAAATATGTTGCACAAACAGTACGATGAAGTACTGTCCCAAAACATGAGTAAATAAATAATGAAATCATATTCATTAATTGAAACAAAAGAATAGGTGGAGCGAATGGCAGAATCAAAATCGCAGAAGTCTCCAACAAATAATCAATATCCAAAAGTATTGAATGATTTTATTTCATTTCCATTCGTTATGATTGAACCCTCTGTCCAGTTTTCATATACTAGCGCGTTCACACCGGCTGGAAGTAATAATGTCGAATGACATAATTTAAGGTAGATTGAATTGCTTATATCTACACCTATGTATTATATATGGCAGGATGAGGTGGAACACGGCTTATATTCCTTTTAACGTTCGCCATTTCCGTGTACATATAGTGCAGTTAATCTCCGTCGATTTCTTCATTATTTCGTCGATCGTTTACTCTTCATCGTCTGGCAAAATTATCGAAGTGAAATCGACGTTCTTTACACATATATGTATCCAGAATCGTTACGTCTTTTCATGTCGCTGACAGTCGATATAGCAACATTCATAGTAGTGATTTTATGTACGATAGATTGATCGATCTCGTTTACTTCCGTCCATACTGTATTTCCACGTTTTTATTCCGCTTTTGATTGAACGTAAAGACTTTTTGGATGAACGTGCAGTATAGTGTAACCGGAGAAAAGAGAATTGCACCTTCAATCAAGAAAGCATTTCGTGAGAACTAAAAATACAAGCGTGTGTATGTGTAACATTTTTCTGGCAACTGATGGAGCTCCAAAACACCAGATGTTGGGATTACTTTAGCCTTAGTTCTCAGACAAGATGGGATATCAGTGGACGCACTCGATTTCAATGAGGAGTGTCGGAAAATGTGCTCGACATTAATGTGCGCGTTCGGTGAACTTCTATATATATCATAGTTATAAAAAACTGAAAAATTCGTATGCAAGTATACCAACAATATTTTAATTATTTTTCATTGAACAAAAGTCATTATTACTGTGTGAAAGAAATGTCGGACTTGAAATCGAGGTATAGATATACGGCAATAAAAATCATTTCCACAGTTCTCTTGGTTTTTCATCCACAAAGATTTTTATATGTTCTCATGAAAATCCACAAGTCTCGTAGAAAATATTTTTATTATATTCAGTAAAATGCAAAGTTGTCAACTACGCAAATTTATTATTTTTGCCTTCTTCTTTTATTATTTCAATTCAGCGATTGATATTTTACAGTATTTCGAATTATTCAAGACTCCCGTAGTATTACAATAGATAATGTATAATTAATGAGAATAAATGCATATCTGAAGATAAGGAGGCGAACATTCAGAATGAAATCGTTCATATTGCATCTGCCCAACTGTATTATCAAGCATTCCTCAAGACAAATCATGAATATCCCAATTTTGATGCTGTACGTACATATTTAGCAATGCAAGAGCATGTATTATCAAGTATTTTCAATACAATCAATAACACTTGTTGTGGTTGTTGTGCTAGTTATAAATGAATATACACGCAGAATGACGAGGAAAAGATATAGAATGAGAGGGAGGTGAAGATGTGAGAAAGGAAATTCAAAGCCGGCGATTTGGCACGCCGGAGGCACTTGAGTTTCCGAAATCCATTGCGCTTGAGAGGCAGAGACTCAACGCTAGTTCTTCTTGCAGCGTACACCATGTATATACCTTCTCCTTGATGAATAATAATAGAAATAAACAAAACTCAAATGAATAATAAATGAAAAAACAGAATAATGAAGTTTCGGTGCTTCTGATTATATTTAATATATATATGAACAAAAGAGTGTGAGGCAGTGGAGATATTACATAGCGCCGAAGTCGTTAATTTCCTCCTTTCAACGTACGCGCGAACTGGCGGATCATTGTTTCGGAGCGGATCGGAAGTTGCGAACGAGACGCCGGTAATTAAGGAAGCTCAACATGGCGTTACATGGGGGGCAGGGTGAAATGGAGAGACTGCGGATAAAATCGTATGGTAAAATGGAGAAGCGAAGAGTGATTTCGAGTCACAAAATGAGAGCATGGATTTGGTGATAGAAATCTGTGAAAGTTTTCCAGTCAATAATAGAAGTGTGTAAGGATAACATAAATGGATCAATATATGTTATGTATGGAGGGATGAATCGGGCAGGACGTATCCCCTCTAAGGGAGTTGAGATTTTACAAGCAAGTCGAATGAAATATTCGTTATCAGTGAGACTGTGATGACGTGAATATAATCATGTGCACGTGATTGTGCATCTTTATAAATATGGAGATAGAAGGAAAAAGTACATTATTCCATTATCTATTTGTAATTGACAATGTATAAAATAATATTGAAGAAAATGTGAAATTAAAGCAAGAATATCTCATTGAATTTCGATGATTTTTACGCAATGGTGAGAACGTTTATCTTTTTCCAATCCTCCATATACACAGGTATTTACATTTTTGTTCAAAAATAAAGATAAATATTATTACAATGTCGATGACTTACTTGTGCCGCTACCATCCCTTCCTTCAGTCGTCTCAAATCCGTGTGACTCCAAGCACTGTGAGACCAAGGATGGCTGTCGCTCAAATCGTCAAATCGAAAATCGCGCAATTGGTTCTTCAGAAATTTTCTTATGTTCCAGGGCAAATCGTTGTGACTGAAAAAAAACCAAAAGAAAAAATGTAAAACAGCAATGTAAACATACACAGTACATAAAATTCAATGGCTTTGTACCGCATATATATATATGACCATGAGTTTCTTAGACTAGATTTGCGCCTGGGAGCAGACACACATTTTCTCTTGTGTCCCCTATGTGCATTCACTCTTTATACTTACAACTATGGCACACAAGAAGTAGTAAGTGTATAGATGCGAGAATAGAAGTGAACTTTGTCAGCGTGCAATGTTGGCCATCGCGGTTTGCTTCAGTGCGCCCGTTGCACACAACTTCTATTGCCGATACAGGAGCGAGGGGATGGTGCCATGCCGCAAATCGTTTTTGCAACTATTTCGTGTTCGCCGTAGCTGCATCTTCTATTGGGTTCTTATCCGGAGTGTTGGCGGAAAATCATGTGAGGTGTGTTATCTCGGCTCCAAATTTCAACGCACATTTCCTCTTTTTTCTTTTATTGCATTTCGCCGCATTCATACTCGACTGGAAATTTAAGTTTTTTCGCCGTCGTTTCTCTGCCAGTTTTATAATGACTTTATGATTTATTATAATAAGGTGCAATTAAACAAAAGAGTGTCATATGATTTCCGCAGGGTGTATGCACTCATATGTATTTCATCTATATTTTCTTGATGGATGATAATTTTGATGACGTTATTCTTTTTCATGGAATAATCGTCACAGACTCATATTCGAATGAATGTAAAGTTAATTAAAAATTCATTATTCCACTAATTTATTTCTCGCGGCTCGCTAATGTAATTTACAAATTACTCAATTTATCTGCACGTTATCAGAGTAAAATAATAACAAAAACGAAAAAGGCTATTATTAAAGATGAGAATATCAGTGACAGAAGAGATTAATTAATTCAATGAAATTCAATTGAATCGACGGTATTTTTTTTTTCTCTGTGCATGAGCGGGTAAATTTTGCGGCGCGATTCAGGCTCTGCACATCTCATGTTTTATCCTGTATTATCCGTAAAGTCTGGCATAATAGTGGTCGAGCGTGGAAGACGGAAATCCTCTTATCTCTCGAACCGGCTTCATTCATTTTCATTCATCTATATGAATTGATCTAGTGAGTTTTGACATGCGATTAACGAGGTCACATATATATATATATATATATATATCACAGATTGTGACTGATGACAAAGCAGAGGATCTATTTGTGAATAAAATAAAAATCTCTTCGATAACATTTACTATTCCGATTCTTAATTGAAGAAATAATAATAAATTTATATCATAGGTTTCGTCATGGAATGATTGAAATGGTTGAGGTTGAGAAATTTTGTTGAAATATTTTATTGAAACACGTAAATATAGAAAAAGAACATCGAATTTAACAATGGAGCTTTGAACTTTTGTGATCTCCGCGTGCAGTAACTGGAAGCTTAAACCGCGGAATGTTGTCTGCCATGGCGTGGTATTTTATCCTATCTCCGGTGGGTAACTCGGTTTGCCGTAATATATCACGGAAAAAATAATTTAACATTTTTTTCATTCTTCAACTTCACTTACTTCGTCTTTGCCATTTCATATATTAAATATCATGCACTTTTGTAGGAGCTACGGACATTAAGAATTTCAAATCGTGACAAGAAGACATTAAGAATTTCAGGCAAATGACTAATTGTTAAAAACGATGTAAGATCGCTCACCACGATATGCATACAAATGCAAATGTTTCTTTCGGCCCAAGTATATACAGTATATTTGAATATACATAAGTATAAATATATTTACAATAGACGTATATATATATTTATCGTCCTATCATAGATGCAAACATAGCTTCCGTAGTGGACTGACTCCCACATTATTTTCAATCCATATATATGTACATACCGTTTTGTGTCGTTTCAATTATTTATTTAATTTTTTTTTTTTTTCCATTCCATCGAACAAGTACTTTTTAATAACTAGAATCAACGTGTAGAGAAATCATATAGCTGCTACTGTTATACTGTATCACAGCTATATGTAATGTCAATGATACTACAATATCACCGTTATAGCTTGACATTTTTGATGTGTTGCATATACATCTGAAGCATGATTATGCATCGAACTATATTGCTGTTCACATCACACACAGATGAAGAAGCAAATAATGAAAGTCAAAGCTATATGGTTGGTATTTGCTGAGTGACGAAAGGTGAAATGCGGTGAATCGCTTGAGGTTATAGTGAAGCCTGCTCCATCTTCAATCCTTGTATAAATGGGCATTTGGGTTAGAATACGAGAGATTTCCGAGTAAAATTCAATTTCACCGTGAGTCTTAACCGAAATAGCAAGAATAAACTCACACACGCTATACGTGTTTGTGTATACACGAAGGTATAACGATTAATTAACCCACCTATTTTCACACCTCAGATAACGTTTGCACAGTGAGCTATCTTGTGCGTCGCACGACCGAATATCTCTCAGTGACTATATACATTTAGTATACGAAATAATTATGTCGATCCTTCTTCATATATATATATATATATATATATATTTCTCTGTGACTATGGACGCTTTGACTAGCGACTGAAACTAAACGAACATGTTACCGGTGTAGCGCACAAGATAGTTATAATACGTGCCATATATTCAGTAACTGTGGGAGAGAGGACGAGCGGGGAGTGGCTGATGGTATTCAGCTAGTTAGCAGGAATATCTTGTAGCATTAGTGGTGCGGCAGTAGTGGCGGAGATCGGGGTAATTGCCGGATGGGCACTTGCATCCCCATCCACAGCTACTCTCATTCCCACCTGCTTTCGCTCCTCTCTTTAGCCAGTCTGTATATATTGCCCATCCTCCTCCACCAACTGCCAACGTCCGACGCAATTATCGATTCGTATTTTCATTGACGAAAATGGCTCGCTACTGTGACAATGATTATTCACATATATACTGAGACAAATATTGGTATGATAATCAATACCATGTTATCGACACATACGCAAAGAAAAGCATCTCGTGTTTATGATTATTCTTCTGGAGTCAATAACGTGAATATTTGATGTGTCGTATTTGCGAATAGAATGAATGTAATTCACAATATTTTCCATCTAACTGAATTGAATTGCAATCTATGACGTTTGAATTTGGAATAAAGTGTATTACATAAATTATTTTACTGTACTTGCGGAGAGTTGGATTTGAGAAGCTGAAATAAAAATGATGAAATAGTTGTTCTTACCCATCTATAAGTGGTACATCTCGGAGTATCCGGCGTGCAGCGGCAAGACGATCGCCTGCATGCGCTGCCAACAGAATCCTCGTCAGAAGCTGACCCAGCACCATCACGCCCATCACCATCTTCATCCTCCACCTCGCTGGGCCCGCAGCTTGCTCCCGCTGATAATGTCCTCATGCCATTGCCCTATGAAGCCTTAACAATTCTCCTCTGCTCTCACGTCTAGCTTTGTCTCGTGCACATTCATCCTTTTATGTCAAAATTTGATGTTGTACTTTCTATTCATACAAAATATTTATCTTGACCTCTCTTCTACTCATCACACTACACTCGGCTTGTCACAGTTATCAATCTTTATATTCTCCAAAATTTAGTTCCCTGTATTTTCTAATAATGACTCATCTTATGATGTCGATTCATATATTTACATGTCTTTACGCTCTCGTTCTTATAGTTTGCACTTGATATCCTATGGAAAATAATATCGGCACATATTCCCTCATTGTCCCCACTGCTTCGCTCATCAAATTTTTAGTTTCCATATATATATTATATATAAAGTGCATACGCCACAATGAACACAAGAGTACCACGACACAATCGAAGGTGAATTGAAAATTTTGTTATATATTGTACTTACGTTGAGGCGGAGTACAATTGAGTATATGTACTCCGATTACCAACGATAGATATGTTAATTGCGTTAACCTCTTAAATCAATAGTTTGTCACAATAAATCAATGTCACAAGTCACTTTATCACAATTCAATAATAATGATTCTGCTAATGACAATATCGATCCATGACGGATACAGTTTTATTTATGCTGGCTTCCATTCCGTTCTCATTCATTGAGAAAAGTGGTACAGTGTGGAAGATGAGATGTTACTGCTGAGCCGTGAATTGCCAGCGAGAGTTAAGGTTCTCGTGGGTGTCGTTAAGGAGGTCAGATGGTTGTGCTAGACCACGGTCAGATCCCGGGTGAGCTCGTTAGTGCACTGTGATTAATTAGCTTGCCATAACATCGGATGTATACTGAGAGGCGCGCGAGTTGAAGAATAAAAGAGAGATGATAGTGAAGTGGAAGAGAAAGAGCAGAAAAAAGGAAGACACTAACTTGAGAATGAAAGTGAAATGAAGTGGTGCTTGATTGTTGTGGACAGGAATAAAAGAGCTTTTGTTTTCCTCTCTCGAATTCAAATCATTCTCGTAAAAGTTCTTCTCAGTATCACTCGACGCATGACTCTGCGAATTGCATATACTTATGTTACACACAATTCCTGTTACATTCCGTATCACATCTTTGCAAAAAAAAAAAAAAAAAAACAATTGTTTATTCAAAACGGGTTTTTTGGCAATTTAAAATGTCGGAGGTATATGTTGATATAAAAAAGGTTGATATGCTCGTTTCATGCGCTGATTCAATCTATCTCGATACGAGTATGGTGCCCCGAAGGTAGATGATTCTCTGTGAAGTTCACTTGAATCTTTCTACATTCCTACGTCGAGATTGGGTATGTATGACAACGAGAAACGAGGTAGCGAGAAATGTATAGGAAAGACGTTTTTCTGAATTCAATACGAAACGCGAGCGCGGCTACAAATCGTTTATCGAATTTTGTGCATGCTCCGGAAGGTATATTTTCGTATGCAGTTCGTGGCCGAATATAGATATATTCTCGGGTATCTCAAAACTTCTGTTCCTAAATTCCCATTCTCTTCATCTGAGGGATGATTTCGTCAACGTTGGAATTCTGAATTATTCCAAATTTTTCATCTGACACGGTGAAATATTCTCCTTGTATATATATATATATCATTTGCCCCAACAACGACAGAAAATTTCCCGCCTACCTCAAAAAACAACGCTTCCGGCGCATCTGCAAAACCCGAATTTTCCGATAATACCTATCTATACAGGCGCACGTCTGAATATCAAATGTGTTTCTCTAACACACATACAAAAATCATTTCATCTTTTTATCTTATTTATCAGAATCGCATAATATTCATAACATTATTTCGATTGTGAGAAAATATGAGATTAGTTCCCCTATGCCACTCTTCCAATGATTCAGTCGATTATTTGTTGATAATCTGATGAAGATTAGATGGCAACAAATGGAATACGTGATCTTGAAGCAATTAAATGTTACTATGTGTAAATACGCACACATATCAGTGGATAATTAATTGAATTTAATAGCTGCACATTTGCTAATGATTTTCTGCGTCGATCCGATGTGTGTACGCGTGAGCGTAAATGATCAGTCCGACTGAAAATGGGAGCCGTCAATATCCACCCGCCAATAATGAAATAGTAACTATATGTAACGAACAATCTATTCAATATTTTTCGCTTGATCAATTGTTCTCGTGGTTTTCCAATTATTATATATTATACATATGCACAGACACACACTCACTCGGCATGTGAATGCAATTAAATATTGTGCAATTAAAAATTCACAACAGTGAAAATAATTGCGTGAAAATTTTCATGAAAACATTTGACATTTATTTCATTAATTAATTTACGATTGAAACAGATGTTTTTATCAGGCACTTGAAAATGTTCATTTGTTTTTCCTAACTTTGATGAATTTTTCACATGAATATATTGATGAAATTGAATCGATTAGAATCTCTATATAATTATCATTCAATATTTCAATTTAATTTGAATATTGGTAAAATTGATTTTTAAATGATAAATTACATTGTTTCACGATGACTCTCGAGATATTGTTGATGGATAAAGAGTTGTTGCTCAATGGAGCTACGATATACGCGCGGTCCGAAGTTGCAAACCCGACTGGTTGATACGTCGTCGGGTACTCGTAGTGTACCAATGGGCGCAGGCGTGTTTCAACTATATACTTGCTGATCTCCTTGCTCGTTTTGCTTGTTCCGCCTCTCCCATATACACGCGGCACAGCCTCTTACCCACTGTACATTGAACAAACTTTATCTCACTCGCAGTCTGAGAGATCTTTTGTGCGAGTAGTGTGCGTGTAAAGGTGTTTGGCTATACGTGTGCGTATGAAAATCATGTGAATTGAAAAATCATCGTGCATATTCTACTTTCCCATGTTTTTCTTCTATTATATTGTAAAAATTGAATATTTTTGAATATCAATCGGGAAACTTTTGATAGAGGAAGTGAATAACGTGAAAAAAAATTTGACGGCTACATGTGAATATATTCGGTGTATACACACATGTATATACACACGTACAATACCTCAATTTATTATATTTTTCTTGGATACAAAGAATATGAAACATGATTTAACGGATATCGAATCAGAGAAGTCGAATGGGATGGAGTTGACTGTTGCCGGTTCGTTTGTCGGAAAAGCACAACTCCCCTGTCGTCATGAGTTGAAAGGTCGAGTTCAGCGGTATATACGCTAGTGTAGAGAGGTCTCTCAACGTCCGGAGTCTCCAATCAGAACTACTCGAGGAGATAAAGGAGATTCGAGTGTATCCGACTCACCACGTTGCACTGAATAGAGTCCTTACAGTAAAACGTAGACATGTGCTATACTCTTTTGGATCGAACGAGATATTTGCTCGATGAATTCACCCCTTCTTATTTTGTCTCCACAGATAAACAAACAGAGTCTTCCCTATCTTATCCTGTTATTTTAATATAACAATCCAATTTCTTTGCGCATATATTCTCCCCAAATTCAATTGGAATGCATCACACGGTTGAATATATAATTCATCGAAATTGAATTATAATGAGAAAAACCATTTCTTTTCCCACCTTCGCTTTTCACATGGTTCATTGCATTTTCATTATGTGAATGATATGATTGGAATTTTAAATTTTCATACGGAACCAAATAATAATTATTATCGGACGATATAAAATGTATATATGAATGTTAATTGGATAAATATATCACAACACATCGGAATGAAAGAATAAATTCCATCAATTATCCAAATATCATATTTTTTAATTGACTTTTTTGTTTGTCTTCATTTTCGTTTTTTTTCTTCCGTTTTTCGTGTTTTCATTGTTTGGCCATACTATTGACATTACAAATTAGAAAATATATTCTCCTGAGAACATATATGTGTGTTTGAACATTTTTTATTCGCATATCGGTATATACAGAACGCATATGAGAACGTCCCGCGTGGCTGAAGCAGACGAGTGTTATACACTAAATTTTGGAATAGTTGGAGTAGCGCCAGAACAATTGCGCGCGATTTCCGGCGACACTCGATTATTGGGAGAAATAGCGTGAGAAATACAAATAAACGCAGTAGGATGCGACACATGGCCATACCAACCGACAATGTATATAATAGGGGCATTGATCGGAATCGTGTGTGTGTGTGAAAACAACAGTATATATGCGATTCAAAAGTAGAAACTTTGTGAAGCGTTACTAATAATCAAGTGACAGTTTATTTCATTCACGGATATAGAACCATGAGTCTCACACTATTTCAACGTCACATATCATACCGTGACGATGAAAAAAAAGACATTCACAAGAGTGACAATCATATTTTTCATTATATATATATCAGTAAAACTGAAAATTTATTTTCTTATTTCAATTTTACTTCCATTCATTCATTTGCAGAGTATCTCTTTGACTGGGGTACAGTGATAAATGGATTAACTTTCTATTTGTTTCATTCCCTTGTATATTTCTAAATAAAATTAATTGAATAATTCAGTGGAGATTTGTATTAGTTATACGATGTATCGGGGCGCATACACCTTTGTCGTGATGGATTCATGGCGAAATTACGATTTCCCGAACCGCTGACAGTACCATGACATTTCCCGTATACGCAGCAACTGCATTCACTCATGGGCTTGCTGCCTTTTCACAATACAGACGACACATGCTGATGGACGAGTCACGCAGCAAATGGACGATGCATATACGTTCCATGAGGATGTCGTGACACCAGCGGTGCTGGATTGGTTTGCAAATATTCTCACTCCCTCCTCTCGCACGCCGATTCCCTTTATGTAACAATGATTTGATCGTCGTGAATAAGATATTGCCACACAGCACGCAAACTATCCTTCGAAATATTCTTTGTTATGTCGCCATGGTGTTCAACGTATCCAAGGTGACATGTGCCAAGTCTCATTCACTAAATTATATCTCAACTTATTTTTTACATTTTACCCTCTTGGCGCGAATAAGTTTTCTGGGCAATCGTTTTGAGTGTATTAAAAGACGACAGAGTGTTCAGCTATATTGGATACGACTGTGGACGAATATCTGAAAGCTCCTAAAGGCCTTTACCTCCGTGTACAGTTTCTTGGAGTATAAACGAGTGGGTGAAAGGGGGAAAGATACGGATAACGGGGGTGAGCGAGAAAAGAAGCGAAGAAAGGAGCGCTAGGGAGAATGGGGTTGAGGAAGGTGAAGACAGACTAAAGGTATATAAATAGATTCTGTGCAGATCTCAGAGAAGAATTTTACTGAGAAACTGACATGCAATCGATTATCGATGAATGGCCTGGAAAAACGCACGAGTTTGATGGTATAATAGTTACACATACACATACTTTTTGTAGATGAGGATTGAACGTTGAAATGGGTCTGCGAAAAATAAAAATGTGAATCATGAATGATACATTCCATTTGAAGTTTAATTACAAATGTAACAGAGGCATATGTTACTTTAGAAATGATATTTCAGTCTGTTAAAGTGACATTAATTTTTGCGCTGATTTTGGGGAACTCATGTTAATTGAAGAAATGAGGGGGGCAAAAAATCTGGAAAAAGTATGTAAATGAGTGGGAGTGGGAGGTAGAGATACGACAAGGTATGAAATGTGCAAGTATACACGCAGTAAAGAAACTGCAAACTAAATGCATCGTTCAGAATTATCTCTGAGTGTATAATGTACGCGCGTGTGCATGTCTGACGTTCTTCTCTAATTAAAGTATTTGTTGGTCTGAATTATTTATGAATGAGTTGTGGGCCATGGTGGATAAAGAATGAATCATATCGGACGGTGAAGTAGGCGTGAATAAAAAAAGAAGGGGTTAGCATAAGAATAAGAATACATAAAAAAAAAATAATTTATAATTTAAAAGACGTAAAAAAGTGTGTGTGATGGTGAAACGAACGATGAAAACTTGAGCTGGCGGAGATGAACGGAGCAGTTTTCCAACATCAACTTTCGCCTCTTTGCTCAATAAAACTTTCGTTTATATTAATTTTGCAATTCTAACTTCATTTTGTCAGCGCGCGCATGATGGACTGATGGCGGGACGTAGACCACTCACATTTTACGTTAATACTTTTTATTTCATTTTTTACATGTCTATATCGCGCTTTATGTCATCACAATTTTCCAAAATTTTTTATTGTGGATTATTTGATGAGAATGTCAACGTAGCTTTATAAGTATTACGAAAGCCGCAGTTTCTCAGTTATTTTTTTCCATTTCTCATCCACGCTCTCTGTTCTTCATTCTCGCCGTGGCCGTCTCTTGCATTCTTCCTCGTTTTTGGATTGCCTTTTACTTAATCCGTTGTGATTTTTTACCTCTGTTACTTTTCTTTTTTTCCCTGTGATTTTTCTATTCAGCGTCCATGGCGCACCGCCTTCTATTCTCCCCGTTATCTCATAGTGTAACCAGCAAAAAGAAAATTGAGTGAGAAAAGAAAAGAAATGGAGAAGAAGTGGGTATAACCAACCAGATGAAT
Source organism: Zele albiditarsus (assembly GCA_958496275.1). NCBI lineage: Eukaryota > Metazoa > Arthropoda > Insecta > Hymenoptera > Braconidae > Zele > Zele albiditarsus. Next base: position 22,577,144 of record OY292408.1, read on the forward strand.
GAATGAGAATGCTGAGAGAGAAGGAAAAGAGAGATTGCGTTACGTTGGTACACTCACGTCTACCAATGCATACGGATAAATTCTATTTGTTTTGTGTTTTTTGTCATTCTCACACATCTTTTCATCCTACGTACGGATTTAAATCCCAAGATGGCGTCGTGAGGTTGGAAAATCACATGAGCAATTGGGATTTGCAATTTCCAATTCTACCCAATGTCACCATGATCTATTGAAAAGGCGTTGCAACATAACGACTGTAGGATTTTTCACTGTCAATCATTGATTACTGCGTATATGAAACTCACTTAATGAAAGTATTGTGCACGCACACAACCATACGCGATATAGCAAACAGTAATTGGTGGAAGGAAGATGTGTTAAGCAAACACGTTTACCGCTTACAGATAAGCGTCCTGAGAATGAAAAATAACGACCGGTGGAGAGTAGTCGGTGCGAGAGTTCAAAGTTCGTAATCCCCCAGCCAAGTTATGTTCATGTTCAACGGTTGGAGCGAACGTTGGTGGGTAAAATGTATAGGGAACGAGTGAGGACTCTTGGGTGATAGTGGGAATAGGGTTTGTGTGGGTGAGCCGCAATGTTGGTGAACAGGAGGCGTGAAACAATGGGCGAAAAATTGAAAGTGAGCGTGGGAGAAACGGACACAAAAAAAGCGAATGATAGAAACACAAATACAAAATGAGGATAGGGCGAAGTTATACGTGGGAGATACTTGATACACTGTCTCACACCCGTTCGCGAACCAACCGTTGTGCCTCACCGAATTATTTTATTAGTTACTTACGATCTATATCGTTAACAAGCGGTGCATCATGATTATGAAATCGAAATTGATGCAATGAATTGACAAGATCAGTAGACCTACTGTAACCAACTTCACATGTTGTCATTCAATTCGAACATTAATTTGTACATTTAAGGTTAATGGTTTGGTTCATTATTTTATTTGTATGTGCGATAAGTACAGGATTTCAATACCGAACAAAAAGAAGAGAGCTTTCACATGATGAATTGAGAGTAGAACAATGTTGTAAATTAATTAGTTGGTACTGCAGTAGTTGCAATTTTATCTGATTTAGATGCGGGCAGTTTCTTCAGATCCAAAACAACATCTCGATCATCCGTGCGTTTGGAGTCGTCCGTTGGTAATATAAACTCTTCGCGGGCCTCACTTGCACCAAAGTCATATCCTTCTTCATTAAAAATCTTGAACTCACCGTCACCGCCATTGTGACCATCAAAATGCTTATGCTTATCATGATGATCTTGGTGATGTTTATGATTGTGATGTCCATGGTGTTTATGGTGATGATCTTCATGGTGTCCATGATGGTGCTCCTCATGATGCCCATGTTTGTGTTCATGACCATGTTTATGATGATGATCCTCATGGTGTCCATGATGGTGCTCCTCGTGATGCCCATGCTTGTGTTCGTGACCATGTTTGTGATGATGATCCTCGTGGTGTCCATGATGGTGGTCCTCGTGATGCCCATGCTTGTGTTCATGCCCATGTTTATGATGATGATCTTGTTTGTGTTCATGTTTATGATCTTCTTTGTGCTCATGGCCGTGATGATGATGATGACTCTCAGTTTCTTTGTGTGAGTGATGATGATGATGTTCATTAACATGGTGATGATCGTGATGATGATGGTGCTCATTATGGTGCGCATGTTTGTGATGATGATGATGCTCGGCGTGATGTTTATGATCCTCATGATGTTCGTGTTTTGAATGATGTTCATGTCCGTGTTTGTGATGATGGCCGTGGTCGTGTTTGTGTTCATGTCCGTGTTTTTCTTCGTGTTTGTGGTGATGCCCGTGTTTATGATGATGACCCTCATGATGTCCATGGTGATGCTCCTCATGATGATCATGCTTGTGATGTTCATCATGCTTATGATGATGATCTTCATGATGCTTATGATGTTCATGATGATCGTGTCCGTGTTTATGCTCATGCCCATGTTTGTGATGATGCCCATGATCATGTTTCTGATTATGATGATGATCATGCTTGGAATGATGTTCATGCCCGTGATGATGGCCATGATGATGCCCATGGTGGTGTCCATGATGGAAAGTTGAACTACCGTAGCTGTCGCGTCGGATTGGCGCGTTAAATGTCGAAACAATATTATTTTCCACTCGTCGAGCCGGTAAAATGATGGGCGGTGATACAGTGATGGTGACGGGTTCGAATATTTGTTTGGGAAAGTTTAAAGCGCCAAGTTGCCGCTTGTGAAGATTTTTCTGAAAAACCAATATAAAATACATGTTATCATCGATGAACGATAAATTCGCGATATTTCGTGTTATCAATCACGGCATAATCACATCTTTCCGGACAACAGCTGGATCTTCAAGACCAAAACTTTTCGCGACCTTGATGTCCCTGGTCACCCTAATCCAATTCTCCTTTTCGGCGGTTTCCATGAGCGGTTGCTTCAGCTGCTGCTGGTGATTTCTCGTTCGTGGATCGTGATATCCAGCATCAGCAGCCCCAATCGTCAGTACGACGACAATCGTTAACCACACCTGCAAATACACGCTCAAAAATGACGTTCGCTTGGAGGAAATTCACTCCTGACGTATTTCCGCATTGAACTGAGTCTATAAGAAACCGCCACGTTTCCAATCTAACACACTCAAAACTCGTACAGATAGACCGACTCAGCCGCGAGTTTGTCGCGTACGTTCAAGCGGAAGAACGAAGATAATATCCACTAAATCGCTTTTGGGGATTTGCCCATTATCGTAACGGTAACATTTCTTCTTGGTATCCTTCTCGCCAAACATCACCCGCTCGTTCGTTCGCTGATGATGAAACGATAGTTGAAATGGAAAATGGTTTTGTCCAGCGCCACCTCACACCGTCAGCAATTTCATTTTCTCCAATTTATTCGACTTACTTATCATAGGAATGGTAGAAAAAAAAAAAAAAAACAACTTTGGCAAATTGAATTAAATGCCCTATTGATGAGAATCAATCCCGTAAACACGATAAAATGTCGTGAATCAGAATGATGCTATATTTGTACACTTTTCCTCGAGCTCAATCAATGAATTTCACTCTCAGTACTGGTGCATGAGGGCTTTAATAACTGGAAATCTAATCAACGGCGAAGCGATTCGCACAAAAGATTTCCTTCTCTCACTCTCTCACATGTTCTCATTCTCGTTCTCTAGCAAGCACTCACAGTGAAACGGAACTGTTTACGTGAGTTTGTATGTAGCCCTCAACCTGACTGCTATATCAACCCCATCCCTTCATCCCCCGGGTATCGCGTCGAGTTCTATTACAAACTTTGAACGCGTTTGAACGGGATTAATTTTCCACTGTGGCTGAGGATCGGTTATCATATATATGCATATGCAAACATTGTTGAATGCAATATTGCTATATCAAATTTTTGTATCTGTCTCTTAATTTCATTAACATCCCGTCTTGTGAACGAAAAAAATAAAAAAAAAAAGGCATTCATTCACTGTATTTCACCTGCTTTATGCCCAACTATGTGGCACGGACGTATCAAATTCAATTTGATGCAAAATATTAACAATAACAACATTGGTATACGATATTTCAATTGTATTATTTTGACTTACCCACGATATCATCACGCTGATATTCGTGTAGACTGACCACCAATCGACAATTGACTGACAAATATCAGCAAACAGTGAACTATTATATAGAAAGTGGAAACTCTATCGTGTTTTTTCCATCTCATTGGTACTAAGCACCAATGTCGTTTACGATCCCTGACAGTCATTTTAATTGTCATACTAATGCGCATCGAAGCGCGAATTCGCCAATGTCCGGAATCCTTTTTAATGTGCGACAGCAGCTACAGAAATTGCCAGAGGGATTTCATAAATGATCGCTCATAAAATTCAACAACCAGGTACTTTTTCTAACTGCTTTCTGTATAGGGTCGAAGAACTTTATTGGAAAATACATTTTCGCACGTTTTCCTGTATATTTATATAGTTACATTCTATTCTTCACTCAATTTCATTTATCTCGGAAGTAGAATGCAACATTTATAATGAGACAAACGTGACATTACTTGGTGAGAAAATATCACGATGTTTTGGCTAAGAGATTGAGTGTCTTCGCCATTGGTTCCCCAATGTTTTAACCATTACCAATAAATATATATATACATATTGGCGTAGCCGACCTGAATCAAACGATATCATTGCGACACGCGTCGTTTTGGAGGCGACGATAAAGATAAACGCGTTGTGGCACGTTCTTGTGACGTTGCAGTATCAAAGTTCCGAGTGTACCTCGCCCAACGATAGAAATTCTCTCGTAAAATACTGCTGCTGACCCCCCCTCTGTTTCCAGAAAACTTCCAAATATTCCAATCTCTTCTTTTATTTGTTCATTTTTCGCTCTTTTTTTTTTCTCCATCTATTTTTTGTTTTCCTCTGCTTTTTCCCTTGCTTGACTTTTGTATAGATGCAATAATAAAACCACAACACGATAAATCCGAGAACTCTAAGCGTTACCATCTCAAATGGAGTACATAATTTATCGACGAAATTTTCCAAAAGTTCAAAGTTTAATGCCCCATATTATTATACGAAATATGAATTCTGACATTCATAATACATAGATACAATGTATACAATATAAAATATACGGACATTATCACAAACTTCCGTCATATTTTTTATGATAAACAAACCATCATAAAGAGTATCTATGTGTGTATATATGTGAAGGGTGTAGAGAAATTCATAACATCATGTGCCTTGGGCGCACATATTTCCTACACCTTTAGGCAAGTGTGCGTTGTATTCAATAGGGCCACGGAACTCAATTCGTGCCACAGCATATACCTACATACCAAAGAACCCTAAGGTTAGCAGGGGATAGTTAACAAAAAAAAAAATATATACGGCTCAAGCACGTATGCAAATAGTATGGTCCATTCTCCGTCATAAAATGGTAAATCATAGCTCATCATAATAACAGCGCCATATTCTTTTTTTATTATCCATTCTTTTATATTTCATTTACTCTACAATATGGATAAATATGTAAGGTGAAATGAAGTATAACAGTTGTCAATTGATAGTAGTTATGACAAATTGGAGATTGACGAGAATGTGATATTTATATTCTTCTCTATATATGTGTCTTTGTCATCTTTGTCCGTGCATTATGCGTGCCGTTTCCAATTCATCATGGGAATTGAAGAGAGGCATTATGCACGTATTCGCCGAGCTGCTACTAAAACCTCTTCTGTAGGCGTTATCGATTTAAACATTAGTGTCCTGTTGTGATAATGGTGCCAACGTTTGTATACACATGATCGTTCTCCCACGTACATCCAGAATGTTGAACAATATAACACGATATTTCTCATTTCCTTTTCTTTTATTCATTATTCTTTCTTAAGCGACACTCTGAATTATTGTCCCTTCTCGAGTTGTATGAAATAAAAGCATCGGTTTTTTTTTTTTTTTTTCTTTTCATTTTGTTTCCCAACCCCGTAAACCGTCAAAAGTCACAAACTTTACGTGATAGTTTGGAGAACTTTTTTTCACCAATAAAACTCGATTATAGTTTCATATTATAATCCATTCTTCAATATTTTTTTCGTCATTTCTTTCGTTACCCCACCTTCGTTAGGTTGCTATCTATTTTAATATCCATTGCACGACTTAACAAACGTACGAATCATTGTCGATTGAATCATTTGTGAATACTCGTTGTATATCAAGTGGTTCCAGTTGGTCAATCATTAATTCTCCATATTTTTCCATACAACCGTCACCATAAGATATGCGTCCGCCAACTCGTTTCTGTAATTTATATCCCTCTACCTCTTTCGTAGCACTGTTCGTCGCCCAGGGACTTGGAAGTTCCGGTTCGTGAAGCGGAAGCGGTCGCACCACTGGCTGTCCGATAAATCCAACATTTTTTGTCGTATCTCAAATTTTCCCGTATATGCATATGTATATATACGGTATCCAGTAATCGATTTCAAACTACGTCAAGGAGTAAAGGGGAGAGTACGGTTGAAAAAGGAACTAGCCAAACGATGGAAAAACTGATCTGGGATATGAAGTTTAATTTTTCGAGGACTCAATGAACTGTAAAAATAACGGACGAACTTGATTGAACGAATGATTGAAAAGATTTTCTATTGCGAAAAAAAAAAAGAAAAAAAAAAGAAAAGTGGAAAAATAGTATAACACAACTTGCTACTATTCTTCAAATTTACAACGATTCATATTTGCAATATTTGTTCACAGACGAGCGTTCATGTAAATAGAAAATAAAGCGAAAGAAAAAGTATATTATGGTTAATGATTTGGTAACATATTGTTAAAGTATAATATGGATATGTGACGGTGCCACGAAATCATTTCAGAATATTGGCAGAAAAAAGCTGTGACTGTATCGAAGTATTGCAGCGATTATTTATGAATATAACATCGATTTGGAGGCAGCCAAATAATTTCAATGGAAAACAACATCATATCTCCATTTTTAACTTTTTTTCGCCATTAATTCTCGGGAATTCCAACGGGATCATGTGTCATTTGAGGTCATTGAGTTGCAGTCAGAACGCACAGCAATAAATTACACCCGCTACCCACGCAGCCGTTCGGATTAATTTTTTTTTTCTTCTCATGTAAACCGGGAGAAGTGAAAGAATAAAATGATAATGAATTTGAATATGCGCTGGACGATGAAAAGCCGCCGCGGAAAAGAAAATTGCCGCGTCACGTCGTTTCAGTCATTAGCGCACTCGGCAACCTCGAATAAATCGCAAATTTATCGCACGATTCCCAAACCCCCTTGTATACACATACATGCACGTATACACTATGTTGTCTTGACTCTACATAATTGTTTTACATGATTTGTAGCTAGAATCATGAATAAATATCATTTCTTGATTTATTGAATGTTTATTTCAGATAGAACGGGGTGGAACATGAATGAATTGTTCTACATCTGAGGACAGTTGATTGATCAATGGTGAGTCCGAGAAAATTCTACTCTAGAGTGTAAGAGGAGATTAATGTACCACAAACGAAATGAAGTGTGACAACGGTTGAAATGTGCGAGGAGTAAAGTAGTCTAGCATCAGTGTAAGACAGCGTACGAGAGTGGAAGTGGATTAAGAACAGACAGGTAAGCCGCCACAGAGTATATTGAGTTGTTCCCTCTAGCTCTGTGACGCAATTAAACTCCACAAATTATTTTCACTAACTTGTCAAGTATGGCGTGAATGTTGTACAGGGCAGCGTAAATATCAAGCCCAAGTGTTAATTATTATTGCAACCCCAAGTACTTTTTTATCCACGAGAGAAAATAATGAATTTCATTCTGCTCAACAGTCGAAACACAAAAGTAAAAGTTGACATTACGTAAAATCAAATTATATGACTGAATAAACTATAAATAAATATATATATAAACTCGTAAAAAATGCTGGAAAATAGAAACTAATATATTTATTTATTCAAAAACTTTGCATGGATTTTATTATAAACGTCACTTTTGTTCTGCTCATCCCATTCGTCTTGAACGATCTTTTCAGTTTGACATAAAGTATTAAGTTTCTATATAATTGATGTAATTTTGCGTTAAATGCGTCGATGGATATAATTAGCTTGCGGCGATGATAAGCGAGATAGACGAGATATAATTATATATTTTGCTCCTTTAATCTAATACGTTGAGCAACAGTACTTGGCAGAGAGGGCGTTATTACCGTATGCACCAAATTCTATACCACAGTGAAATACTCTCCTGACACTTACTTTTCTTCTCAGTGAACAAATGCAATTCCGTATTATACCCACGTGCACATCATTATTATTTGATTTTTTATTACTTGGAAGAGTGTGCGTCGACGTGATATGATTGTATTACCACATTGCTGTTGAACACATATATGTGTTCATGTCGTTCGGTGTTCTACATTAAATGTATCTCCGCTTGGTTATCCCTATCAAAATTTTCAATTGTTTTCTCAAGGAGAACTTCGATATCAGGAGTTCAACCATGCAATATACTTGAGAATTAGCCAACTACAACAATTAAAGATATTGCGGTAGTGTTATAATGGTGATTGTAATGGCAAAGTGAATAGAAAAAACATAAAGAAATATGGAGACTGACAGAGTTTTGATATGAATGACGCGTTAAACATTTAGGATTGGTTGTGATTGGTGAGTTTTGATCAACTAATTTATATTAATAGCGCTGTGAGTGGGGCAATATCTTCCAAATATATGTATATGTATGTATTTATGTATATATGTTTGAAGTCTCACGGTTAGTTTAACTATGTTTCCTCCGTTGGGAAGTGACTTCTATAACTTAGTCACAAGGTTGCTCTCGTTCATCCTGTCACTCCTTTGCCCTCTTCTACCACACAATAAACAACGTAATATGCATGGGAGAAACTCTCAAGTGACTCTGTCCCTCTGGTGTCCATCCCTTTGTTCCGCACTGTCTCTCTCCTTTTTGATCTCTATACATCAATCATTTATATTTATTACTTCAAAATTACTTTCCAATTCAATCTGATGATTCAGTGAACTTCAACCATTTCCAAGTTTGCCATTAGTTCAATATTAATACTTAATTTACGTTGAGTAAACTACTCTTTTTCGAAGATCCAATCTCATTAACGGTCACAGAATGTGCATTAACATCACTTATTTTTATAGATAATTCAATCAACTCGCTATAGAAGTCCGGAAGTCTCCATTGGATATATTTTAATACTCAATTGGAGCTTGATCAGTTCATTGCAGTGAGAAAAAAATTATCAATGGTTTTTCTAATACGCATTGATATAATGACTCATTCCTAAAATAAAAATATTCCTGGTGATATTATTTATGTATAAACGTTCATTGATGTTTTTATAAAATCACATTTTTCAAATGTATATATATATATATATTATGTACGCAGTCGCCCGACATGTCTCGAGGGTATAATTAATGAAGAACGAGTAAACACAAAAATCATGCACGGAAGAGAGCGCGGCGCCAGAGAAAATAGACTGGAAAAAAAAAAAAAGAGGAAATGAGATGTGGCGATCACAGGATTTACCCTCGGGATCTGTTTGTGGAGGTTATTCCAAACCTCAAGGATCATTACGTATTCCCTGGTCCCCATTTTTTTTCTTCACCTTTTTCTTCTTTTCTTCCCTCCCTTTCACAACGTATAGCCCTCGGGATTTTTCGTTGTCGTGTTTGTCGAGGATATCGCTGAATAGTCTTCATTCCCATCCTATTCCTCTTCTTCTCTTCTACTTTGTTTTCGTCCTGATCCTTTTCCTTTGCACATACCCAACTGAAACCCGTCACTCGTATCTTTGTCATCCTTCGCTGATCAGTACTGTCTTATAATAATAAATACTATCGTAAATCATAACATAGAATAAAATGTTTTCTAATCCCTTTTCACATGAAGAAATGTGAAGAAAGAATGGAAGTATTTTTTCAAGTTTTCGCCAATATATAACAACCGTAAAAAATGATTATAATAATAATAATAATAATAATAAAAAGGAGTAATAACGAATGTATTCTTTTCCATTTTCACTGTCTACTGTGGAGAAATTTTTTTTTTTCCTAATTTTCAGGTGCGTCTAGACATCCCTGATTGTTGCGTTCTTATACGGTTCCATCCCCTTTATCGACATTCATTCGCGTTCGTTGCATATACTGTTGGCATATGTATAATATCCCGCCTCCTCTGTCATATCTAAATATTCTCTGTACTTTCAAGTGAAATTTTGTTCTAGAAAAAAATTGTATAGAGTGAGTTATCGTATTTATAATAAAGTGATAAATTGAGGTGATAATGAATTATCATTATTCATTTGTCTTCCCCATACGAATATGTTCATTTCAACTCAACGAGAGAACAAACTGTTCTCGTTTCATTTTCTTTTTTCGCCTTAGGATTGCGAATAAGATTTCAGCAATAATAGATACCACCTCTTCAATAGACATACATTCCATAAATATGTATATACACCATGAACTATTTTTGTTCATTTTGTGCCATCGAGTGTGCAAATCAAGCGCACTCAAACCGCGTTAAATTTTCTGTATCCAAATGTGTATGTATTCATTGCGTTCAACTGTATAGGATCACACTCGGTCAAACTCCTCCTTCCTCCGCAAATATATATATATATACCATGGCATCACATCGTTTTCCAATTGCACAAACTGGAAAACAATTTGCCCATACGGTCAATCGATTATGCGCATTATACGTGTCTCGCCTTCTGTGATACAACAACTAGGTATATATAGTTAGTACATGTATATATAGATAAAATTGAAGTTTATGCGTTCCACGCCAACCGAATGAATATTATTCTCCTGAACGGAGTGTGTGCGCGCGAATGGTATATACAAGTGACAAATTTCGATGGAACACCGTGAATTTGGGATTTACGTGACCCGGATATTTGATGGGCTCACACATTCTCCCATAGTCTCTATAATCCACTCGTTTTCTCTCGCGCCTTCACACTCTCAAAAACACACACAGATATCCTCTACTGATTGTCACTTCTATTCACTCAACCACATTGGTCATGAACACATTCTGCTAATACATCCTATGAATTAACAGTCTTTTATTCGCAAAACTATTTGACGCTATTAATTCATTTCAACTGCAGCAGTTTATTTCTTCTTCGATATAAAGGCAAATTAAATGGGTGCGGGAGATGGGATCGGGCGACGAAACAAATTGGAAAAAAAAAAAAAAATGTAGCAATGAATGAAAATAAAATAGAATAAAAATGGTAGATCGGATAAGAGGTGATTCGACATTGATTGCTTCAACCAAACGGGCAAACACATATCAATGTATTCTGACTCGTGTCTATTTGCTAGAAACACATGTCTTGTACCTTTTTTGAAATTGGCTTCATATCCAACCAGCGACCGAGCTTGCATATACAAATACACACGTATTATCCGATTGACAATGGCGTTTCCCTTATTGGATACATTCGAAAGTGCTGAACAATACGATAATTTTATCACAGGAAACACATATAATGTGAAATAGAAACTACTTTCTAACTATGACACTTTTTTTATTTTCAAATAATCGAAACGAAAGTTTACGCTTTAATTAAATTTAAATGATAGCACCAGACATATAGCATTATGAATGATAGTGAAAATAAAATGACGTAAGAGACATTATTTCATTTTCCCTTTTCTCTAACTTCATCAAAATTTTAACGAGCCTGCCGGCAATGGGACTGCTGTGCGATGAAATTTTTTTTTTCATCTATTTCTTCGCTACCCTTATTCATCAGTTAATGCGATGCACAGCGCGGTGTAATAAGGTTTTGTCCAATGAAATTTGATGATAAACAGAAAAGTGGAAGATTTTCCGATGCAAAAAATAAAAGTAGAAGAGGAAATGGAGTGAAAAAAAAAGGGATGGCGAAGATGAAGAGAGGCAAGGAATATATACGGTTCGTCTCCAGTGCAATCTTGGTCGCGTGGTAGACATGGCAATTTTTTATTTTTACGAGTCTCTACTACCAACGTGCTCTATTTCTTATTATCGCATAAGTGGAAACAAGAAGAATTATGCAGTTACGTAATTTATGAATGTGCTATATGAAAATGGGTTATACGGGGCGTAAAAGCTAGAAAATGTAACCACATAGAGGAAATAAGAAGGGTGAAAGAGGACACTTTACAGACGCGTAGTCTGGCTGTGGGACGTGAGCAAGACGACGACATAATATATGTATGTAAACGTTATAAAGAAGAGAAGGAATGTCTTAAGCTCATCGTCTGAGACATCATCGCCTTTAGAGGAAAAAAAACACACACACATACACAATTTGAGTAGTGTTGATACACTTAACAAAGGTGAATCCATCATCCCATCGTCAGTCTCCTCAAAAGTCTATGTGGCATCGTTCCGACCTTCTCTTCTCATATTCCATTTAATCGGATTTGTCAACCACCATTTTCAAAGTCATATTTCTCAACATATTTCTCTGTTCAATTATTTTCAACTTCTCATTTTCATTTTTCATATTTTTACGTGAGCCAGGGAGTGTGGAAGGAGTAGAGCGCGTGAGCGAGAGTATAAGTTTAAAAAGATTTTCCCTGCATGACGTGGATAAACACCAAACTTCAGCTATTATAAATATACGCTTTGGCTGATGGTGCGAGTCCTTTGTTCTCAGAATTGTCTGGCGTTTGTTATTCTACCATGCCATTATATTATACTTTTCTCCCCACCCGAGGCCGTTAAGGTACTTTAGTTATGGGTGAACCCGAAGAAATAGTAGAGGAGAACGCAAGACATTCGCAACACCAAATATCTCGAACAAATGTCGCGAAACGAACCAAAGAAAAACAAAAAAAAACAAAAAAATGGGGAAGAAAAAAAGACAGGGAGAAAGTTTCGAAAAACCAAAAGGAGAATGAACGATTGGTCTGCCAACATAAATAGTCCAGTTGTGTCAAACGCATGGTCTACACTACCGAAAACCAATAGCTCTATATATGTGTCTGAGATTCTTTTCGAGCATCGCGGTCATCGTTTCTTTCTCTCCAGCCGTCCATTATTCACACAGCTGCTCTGTTCATATATATATATATATATATATACATCTGTCTTTCATTTTATACTTTGAAATTTGTTAATATAGCATTTGCAATTCACCAAAGATGTTCTTGATGGCACAATGGAGCTAATACAGGGAATCCCGGCAATGTCACGCGCGGGTTCGATTCGATCGTTTGAACGTGTCGAGACTGTTTAATGTCGATAATGCAGAGCGGTAGTGGTAGTATGGTGTCGTTAACTCACAAAGTGTGGAAGTTACACGAGGTCAGGTTCAATCGTGCTGCTGTACCAAGTTGTTATACCATACAAGAACTCTCATGTGGATGTGGCATAGTATCGCAATAATGATTTTTTAAACTTCTGGGAAACATAGCACGTCTCTCGACCATTTGTGAGAAACAAAGAAAATTTATAATTTTATGAGGTCTTCGATTTTGTATCCAATTTCAGTACCGCGAATTAAGTCTCACATATTCCTGCCATTTTTCATTAGCTACAAAATAGATCATCCTTTTCTATTTTCAATAATTTCCTCATATTGTTGCCATTTTTCTAACTTCTATTCGAAATATTTTCCTCTCTTTGTACGTTATATAAGTATTGTTTTCAATCACGAATACACAGTTAAATTCATGTCTTTTGCACGAGTAAAGTGTAGCGTCTTCAGTTTTATCTTATCGTGTGCGTGTCAAGAGTGCGGAATGATATTGCGATAGAAGCATTACATACACTCATACACACACTCTTATCTGTTTGTCTCGTGACTACGCTCGTGATTCGACTGAGAATTCAGTGAGAATGAAGTGAGTAAGAATAAGACTGTAACGTATATTGCACAGAAGCGCACGTTCTTTGATCGGGAGCCACTTTGAGAATTTTCAAAAGATATATAAATTTTATTCTCCCACACACACACACACACACACACACACACATATATATATATATATACAGTCTGAAAGACTTGACGGTGCGTCCTGTAGTGTAAAGAAGAAACAAAGTGTGTAAGAAATATATGGTCACGAAAAATGGATTATGTGCAATGCAACAATCGTGATAGCACGTTCGCACACAACTCCGTATTTTTACTCCATTCTCTTACCTCTTCAATTTGTGTGGATAATTATTATACACACGTCTCTAATCCCCAAACAGTAATATTTTTTTACCAATGCCAAAGTGCGAGATGTTCGATTTTGTATATATATTTTGTTCCAACATGGTATAGAGAATATTTAGGAGCTGCAGATGAAAATCGTTTCGAGTATATCATGTACATATTACAGTACCACATACTGCATGACAATAGAGGAGCTTCCCACTGGAGGTCCGAGGTTGTCGGTGAGGAGAATACATAACGGTGATAGAGAATGAGCGGGTGGCGCGCATAATGGCTCATGGACTAGACACACAAATCACGCCATCCTGTGTATCCAGGCTCACCCTGTTCTTCTTTATTTCCACAATCTTATCGAGCGTATTTAAATAAAAAAAAAAAAAAGGTACAATGTAGAATATTCAATTATGCATATGTATTAAATATCACGATAGAAGTTTGCTTGGAAAGCACAAAGGAACTTTGACGGTTCTCGCTGACTCAGCAATTTTCCGTCCTCTCAACTATTCATATACGCATTATATATACATAGATATATGTGTATCTACGTTCAGTACACCTCTTATACATCCTCTGTGTAACTCTACAACCCCTTTCAGCCGCTTAGAGAAACTTCAGTCATGCGTGGCTCCATTATCGTACTACTTCGCTGTGTTACTTATATGCATTACTATACTCCACTACTGCCTATCTTCCTCGCGCTCCTTTACACCATCACCCTCTTTTCTCATTCCTGCAACAGTTTACCTCGTTTTCTCACACTCTCCCTCTATCTCCCTGTCTCTTATACTTTCTCTCTTTTTCTTCTCTATTTACCTATTCATCATTTCCTGATGCAGGTTCAAGTAACTTTCGTATTCTCCAGTTGTGTAAATTGAATTACAACTTTACCCGTGCGCAATTGCAAGATGAAGACTCAAAAGAAATTATGCGCGAGCAGTTTTATTTTTCTTCTTCACCTTCCTCTTCTCTGCCTCCTTCTCCTTTCCCCCAATCTCCTTCTTCCTCTTCTCCATATGTTTTTCATGTTTTTCATTCACCTACTTGTGCTTTACATGTGGATATATCATAATATATGCATGGAAAAATGTATAATACACTACTTTGTGGACAAATATCGCTAGTCAGATGGAATGGAATCCCTTTGTTGTTATCAATCAAATTTCTAAACTAATTCGAGTAGAAAAATTCGAATTTAATATAAAATATCAAAATAGTGACCAAATTGTGAAAGACAGAGAAGCAATTAATTATAACAACGAGTGAGATATCACTTATTCAAAATCCCACTTTAACAGATGGTCGCGAAAAATATAGAATGTGCTAAGAGCTATTTATATATAGAAAGAGAAAAAAAAAACTTTTGAGTATAAATTTATCACATATATTTATTATATCAATTTTAATGGGATTCTGTATGTGATAAAGTGCAATTTAACATGAACAAAAGTGCATTAATTGACTTGAATTACACCACTTGATTGTTGATATACGAGGGAAAAATGTTTGAAGCCATGCAATTTGTATTCAAATATCAATCCAATTGAATATAAAGTGATTGTCGTGAAAAGGAAGTGAATCGAGCAAAATACGGAAGGCCAAGACTGCGTATATGTATGTTTGTTCATGCTGTTATTGCTGGAGAATGGGGCAAACAATGTTGAATAAAATGGTTCGAAGAATTCAACGAATCAAGTTGGTAAATGCAATGTGATTTAAGGAAAGCAACCGAAATGTAGCACATAGTGTATTCACCATTGCCTCTCGCCTTTCTTTGCTCTTGACAATATACATACATACATATGTATAGATAGCTGTTTACAAAGCACAATGTGGACTGAAGTTCTTCCACTAAACTGTATTTGTCTAAATGAGCCAAGTCGGGAAAGCATATCTACAAAGTGTATTTATAAGATTTGAATTTTGTAGTCAGGGAATAGCCGGAGAAACCTTAACAAGGGAGGGGAGAAATACTGCCTACTCCATCAATATCTAGTCTTATTATGCCTCAGTTATAGTCGGGAAACAACGTTGCGATTTGGTGTAATTTACATTTTTGCCCAGTCAATCGTTCACAAATGGTTATCATCGAATTATCTTGGCCACGTATTTCGGCGTAATTTATTTTTTATGTATTATTTCATGCAGTGGCTGTCATGATATCACATAAATATAATCTTGTCATTGAAAATATTCAAACCATGTGTTTGTAAAAAAGAGTACTTGTTTAAAAATATTATTTATGCATCGTCTCCACCAACCAGCCCTGAAACATGAATTGAGTTGGTGAATTTAAAAAAAATCCTTAAAAATCAAGCGTACTCAAAAAGCATGTACAATATTTGTGAAACACTTTAATGTTAATGTAAAAAATAAAAAAATATATGTAAATTAAAAAGTGTGAAATTCTTAAAGGGTGTCATGCTTCAAGAGGTTAAAGAGTATTAAAGTCACTCACTCATACAAACAAACGTTTACATTATATTTTGTTATTCTCTTTATGTATACTTTCTCACCAGCACCGTTTGAGAGTTATATGGATCGAATGTTTATTTTAACTCGAGAAGTTTTTAAGCAGCGACAAAAAACGTGGAATGAAAGCAAGAGAAACGTATTCTCGCAGTTATTGTACAGGGAAACCTAAAAGTCTATATGTGCATGTATGGATAAAAATATAAATGTGTATGTGTTTGTGGTAGTATTGAGTTTTCTTTTGCCGACGATATTTCGCGCGTAGTTATTCCAACGATAAAATATTTATCGTCTATACAGGATGAAGATGTATTCGCATACATATATACGTATACACGTGCATACAAATGTGAATATGTATGGATATTTTTATGTATGATATGGATGCGAAAAGCGCGTGCGCAATTGGTCACTGGACGACGCCCATTCTTTATATATGTAACTGAAGAAATGACCTGAGATTTGGGAAATGGGGATATACACTCTCGTTGATTTCTTTGATCCTTTACTACCAGCGCGGTCGTACATTCTGGCGCCGCTGTGCCACCCTATGTGACAATGCTATGGCTCGACCGATGCTCTCATCAATTTCTCTCACTTTCCATCATACCACATTGCTCCAATCATTATTATCTTCATCACCACTTTGTATTAATCACAACTTTCTTTTTCTTTCCATATTTTTCAGTTCATATCGATGTTAAAGTTTCATGCATACACATACGCGGACAAAAACATACATATGAAGAGATGTACTCGAAGCGATGCAAGAAAGGAGGAAATGTAGCTTGCCGCCAGACCAAATTCCAATTTCACAATTCCACCGTTTGCTTTATTCTCCCCGTTGACTCCTCGTCTTCCTCTTCCTCCCTTTCCTCGTTTTATATGGTTTTTCTTTACCTTGTGACCACGTCGACGTCGTCGTATTAAATCTCGATCCATGACTTGAAAGGCAGGTGTATGTGAGTGTGTGTGTGTACAATGGCACATAAGGATCGATATCTCTTACTCAGATATTCCTGACTGCTTTTCCCCTGCGACAGTTCTCCTGCATTCTTTATTGCTATAACATTCGGGCCGATTATAAATAAAACTGCGCTGGTCTGATTCGCACAATGGATCGATTGTGTATGTTTGTTATACAAGTATAATACGTGATATTCGCATCGTCTGAAATTGTTCAGGATAATTTTCTTTGCCTGTTTTTTGTCATGATAGAAACTCATTTGCCATTGAAGATTTGAAATATAAACTGAAACAAAAGTTGAAAAGTGGCCGCGCTGATCAAAGGACATTTTAGTCGGAGGACGCACCGCAGCGTGAACAGAGGTTGTGAAGATGCTGACATACGCTTTACAAATATACGTGTACATCTATCTCAAGAGCTTTCTGAAAGTATTTTCACACTTGTAACTGCGTGAGCTACATATATGTTTATATGCATCGGTTCCTTGTCAGACGCGAAGCAGCGGGTGAAATTGGTGGTCGTTCCGCCGCAACGCGGGTGGGGAAAAAGGTATTTGCTTTACTCATTCCCGAAGTATACCTCCTGTGGTTTAGCTACGCCCACACACGCAGTATATCGATCTTCAACTGCGTTTCGTATCAATTTATATACTCGACAAAGCACACAAATGCCTCCATTATAAGATAATTCTTGACGACAAAATTTATTCATTACGCATTGCCTCCTATAATTCATTTCTAACGCACTCGCAAAAAATGAAAATCTTGAATTCAATAAATAATACCCCAGTGTCGGATAGCTACATCTCAACAGATTACTTGATCATGAGCAAACATGACTCGTGATTTATATCTTAACGTGAAAGCCAATATATATAATGGTCACGAGTGTTCCAAGAGTGAAGCAATGGTGAGATAATTCATTACTGAATGTGACCGCACCTCTGCGGTAAAAGCACTGGGCTCTTCTGTTTCCACAGTATCACTTTTACGCACAACACAAGCGCGATTGTGTACGTGGATACATATCTGAATGTCTATGCATGTATTGCAATTGCGGTTAATTGACCGCGATGAGCGCAAGCCATTAAGCTGGAATCATCTCGTGTGTACACACACATACGCCAATCTCTTCGGCCTCATCCATACTACACTCGCGTTTCATCCATTTGATTCGGTCATTTAATGACTCAATGCATATATATATATATATATATATAAAGTCATTACCTTTTATGCGATTGCGCTCGCAATATGATTATGACGAAGATCCAGTGATACATTTGTTCTTTCATAACTGATAATATCTCATACGTTTCGACGAGTGTATTCGTATTCAATTCTGTGCCAGTCACAGTATAGCTAATGCCATTCATCAATTGGCATGTAAAACATCATGTACTAAACAAAAAATATATTTGCCGAATAGTTATGAAAAAAATTCTGAACTTTGAATTATAAGAAGGAATATATTGTCATATCAGGGTGGAAATTGGTGGAACGATGGAATTGGATACAGCACATTCACAAAGATATATCCAATGCTTTGCGTTGGGAATAAGGGGTTTATCTATTATTAATGGTCAACGGCGAGAGTCAATATAGTAACGCAACATATTGCCATGAAATCCATTGGGGAGAGTGTATGTATGTATGTATTTATACATCTATCTATATATATATAAGTGTTCACAACATTTCCTACGTGCCATAAACACAGTCACCACCTCCTTTTATTTAGTTCATATCTCAATCTTCCAAATTGTATATCGAATTATTTCATCCTTGGATGTATCTAAACAGTATGAACATTGCCAAAACTTTACTGTGGTACGTGCAGCGGATCCCAAAGGTCCTCGGTGGAATCATCCAAGGGTCCATGGACTGGGTTCATACCAAAGCTCTCCCGAACCGTCTTCGAACAATAGCTGATAAATAGCTCGAGGTAAGCCAGTTCAGAGAATCCTTGAGCTCATCCATATCCTGGTCGCCCCTCTTCCCCTCTTTCCCTCGTTCTACAATCTTCTCTGGTTTTACGTTGGTGTGGTCAAACTTCACTTCGATTCACGTGAATTTACGACCGATGTCCCATTTCCGGATACAGAACTCGGTGGGATTCCATTTTCGTTTCTGTGGACCATTGTTATATAGTCCACAGGAATATTGACAAAAATAGGTTTATCTGATGAGATAAATTCGATAAATCTGATACATATTATTGAATAGATCATTAATTCGTTAATAACGAGATGTTTCTGATATCTGCTAAGGGAGAATAATGGAAACGATTTTGTAGCATGAGCTAATTATAGATTGATAATCATCAGTGATATTTATACATAACATTAAAGATGATATCGTTGCAGAGATTTTATTTTTTCTCCTCTAAGACTGCTCTTGGGTCGTTGGGCAAAAAAAAAAGAAATGAAGGGAAATATATAATAATGGAGCAACATCTCAAGTGTACGCTTGAGAGATAAGCTAGAGACTGGAATAATTACATCTTCACTTATATGACATTTATATGGTTGAACATATATAATACATGTAAATATCCATATACGTATATATATGTCTAGATAAGTGGTACGTCTAGAGGGTGTATGCGAGACATATAATGTAGATATTTGTCGTCATGGTGCAGCTGCTTTATGATCTGCAAGCACGTTCGTTCCACCTCTCTGTTCCTCACTCCGCCCATAGCATTCAAGCTTTTGTCTACGTCCTTGGCATTGTCTCCTGGAGAACGTCCCACCATCATCCCTGCAGGCAGGATGTTGAATCTCCCTCGCATCCACTATCTCTCAGTGTCTTTATTCCGCGCATTATCTATTTCATATGTCAAAAATACGCGGCCTTCTTTTTTTTCTTCTGATTATTATTCAGATGAGTCAATGATGATCGACAAAGATAATTGTCGATGCTGTGAAAGGAATAGAATTTGAAGTTATCATGTTGATAAATCAAATTGAGACACGTTTTCTCTCATCATTTTCGTTATCTTCCTCGCATTGTTTATAGTCGACAGCCGAGCCACATCGAACAAGCTTCTCAGTGCATTATTAATGCTGGTCGATAGTTTCACAGGCGGCCATTCGCCTGCAGCTGACACGTACAAATGTCCGTAGCCACGTCATTAGTCCACGTACGGATATGGTGCTGGGAAAGTATCGTCCAATATGGCGGCGCATCACGTTCACCGCTTACTGAAAATGCAAAATGTCTTATATAGATGGGCATCTATATCTATATATGTGCTTATACCCCTGTGGGTCTTGGGACAGGCCCTTTGGGATTCTGGCATGAGCATGAAAAATTCATCTGTCCGCAGTATTACACGTCGTGCATTTCTTCGAGTTATCATTAATTATCCTCTGGGTTTATGTACCAGTACGAAAAAAAAAAAAAAAAATCTCTTCTCCCTCCGCAGGAATGCCGTTTGAAGCAGTTTTCATCGAGCCATTATTTATCAATTTTTTCTTTCTTTTTCAATTCGTCCGGTCTCAGATTCACATCCATTTTGTATATTTCTGTTAAGGTTACCTGTTGTTGCTCACACTTCTATTTATTTTTAATGTCACTCGTCGTGACTATTCGAAAATAAAAAATGCTCGAGCTTTCATATTTATTTGCATTTCTTCAATATTCCATATCACCCTCTGGACATCTCGTTAGTATTTTTGACAGTGCACACACAGCGCGGATAGACCCATGAGTAAATTAGAAGAACTGAATACTTTTTATCACCTGTTGGTATTTTTTTTTCCCCGTCCTTTCTACAATACTTTGTCCCAATACTTTTTCTCCCTTTCGACCCACATTAACCATATTGGGTAGAGGGTTATTATATTAAACTCCAATAATTCCGACTATTTTCATTGTAATAGAAGAAATATTCTCCCATCGCCATACTTGCACCCCTAATTCTATTTCCTGACATTTTTTATATTTAAGAAATTGCTCTTCACATATATATATATATATCCATATATATCTTTTCAATTTTTGTTTTCTATTCCCTCGCATTTTTTATCTCCATTTTGAAGATGGGAATCATCGCCTATGGGGTTTGTCTGAAAAAATTGGAAATTTGCAAGAGAGAAATTCGATCTATTCACATTACTCGCGTTCATCTCGTGCCACGTTACTGCCAGCTTTTTCTTCATCTCGCCCTCTCTGCAGTGAAAAGGATATGAGTGAGGCGGAGTATTTGCCCGCCGGCGAATTCGTTTTCATCTTTATTCTGCTCCATCTTGCTCTTTCTCTCCCAATCCCCCACTGCCCCCTCACTCACACAACTTCCACAACCTCTACTATACATGCTCACTCTTTTTTCTCCTTTCTTTTACTCAACTCTCCTTTTTTATTGGCTCGTTTCTCGGTTCGCGGGACACATCACGTGGTGGTTCTCCATGGGACGAGGCATATACGTCGCCTTGGCCCAACTCCCTCGTCGACTACCACCACCACTACCACCACCATTGCTTCTTCAAATGGCTCTCTAGGGGTGATAAACTTTTATGAATTACACACACCGTGTCTGGTAAGCTCACTCTCACTCACTTCCTTGCTAATATAACTCTCACTGCAGTTTCTTTTTTCTTTCCTTTTATTATTTTTTTCATTTTTTTTTTCTTTTTACCAATTTTATCCGTCTTTCCTCACCGTAGAAAAGCAGCCAGTGAAAAAAAGAAAAAAAAAATAACACGAGCGCGAAGATACGTGACTTCATTCTCACCACCCTTCCATCTTCGTTTTCAACTGGGGAGAAAAAATGTAATCACACTTTCCACCGTCATTCTGCAAGTTATTATAGAAACAAGAGAGCATATATACTGTAATTTTCCAGCAAAACGTGACCATATTTTTGTCCCTTATACTTACACAATTATATTCACAAAACAGAAGCTTCATACACTACGAGACAAAACAACTCTCGTAATATTTTCATACTGCGAGGAATTCTGTTAGAATTTCACTTTATCACTATTTTTTATCGTGCTCAAGGAGTATTAACTCATATGCTCACATTTCTATAACGTTGATTCCTCCGCTTACGTGGGGGGGACACCGGGAACTTGTTCAGCCAATTAGAAATTGACGAGACATGAATTATATATATATATATATATATATATTATTGTAATGTAATATGAGTAAGATGATAGTTGTCATGTAAGACTGAGACTTGAGAGAATATATATCAGTAGAAACTCAAGTGGTAACACGCCACATGTCGCAGTGGAGACTAATCAGATCAGTCAGACGGGCCACAAAGCCTAACGTTCGTAGTTTCTGATGAGGTATGATCAACTCGGGAAATCTCACGACGATGCGATCCGCACTGCTATTGCTTTTGCTTAATACACACGTATACTCCAAATATATATATATATGAATATATAGATATATATCATCCTCTTTGCAGACGCATACTAGCGAATATCATCACAAATATTACTGAATTTATATCTACTAGGTCAACTACTCCTGGCTGTGAAATGCCAAAAAGCTCTTCCACTCTCTCTCTCTCTCTATCTCTCTCTTATTCTCTGCCCCTCTCTCACACATTCTCTCACCTTAATTAGTAATTAGTATTTTTGTCTAAGTTCAAGATTTAAAAAATGTTTTTTGATTCATCTTTTTCAGCGATTTTTCCTCTTACGAATGTGCTATCAACACCGAATTATTTCTCACCATATGTGTATAAAATACCTATATCATAATTGTGCAATCTAATTTTTTTTTTTTACGTTTTCAAACGTGTATTGTCCCCATGTATCTATCCAAACATAAATGCCCGGTATAGTGAGCCAACAATTTTGAGTGCTACCTTTGTCATCACGATGTGTGAATTGTTCATTCATCCGACTATCCTTATTTTGAAAAAAAAAACACTCTCCTGAAATCATCCTCGGTGTTCCGTTCATTTTCATCCGCTCAACACGCCACGCGTAAACTGCAAATATACTAACCAGGATTTTCATACTAGAAAAAAAAATGGAAAAAAAAAATACATATACAAATAGTAATAATAATACTAATTCTGATAGCGTTGATAGGAAAAGGATCACAAAAAAAAATCTCCGCTAAAATTCCAAGAGGCGTGGACCGGAGGGATTAAAAAATTGGATGAGTGCATTCACATTGGTTGCTTCTTCCTCTTGTCCTTTGTCACCCAAGTTTCAGAATAACTGAAAAAAAAAAAAAAAAAAAATTTTTCCGCTATATTCATTGCAGTTACATGTTCCTCGCGCAATTCGAGAATGAAAATTCACGCTACATGAAATGAAATTGATGACTGCATTAACTGAAAGCCTAACTATAGCCAGTAACATGTGCGCTCACTTTAAATGGAGACTACGGCATTTATTTTACCCACAATAATTGCGAAACAGCTTTTAACGTCCTCTCACGTTTTCGCCGCTTCCTTATTCTCTGGCTCTCGCGATACTTGACACCCATTTTTTTTTAATACCCTCTCATGAGAGATGATGCAAAGAAACGAGATATGTCGATTACGTCCACCACTACTCAGTCTCTCGTCTCATTTACCATCGCTGACGAAACGTGACACTGTTTTACTTCAAACTCCACCACCCTTTATACTCCTTGCCCCATACTTGTGATGTCGCCATCGTCGAAATGCCAATCTCCTGTCAAAGTCTACCAGCAACTTGGCACCCAGTGACATTCATTCGGGACTTCAGATCGTTCCAACTATATATATATATATATATCTGCTTTCGCGCTCTTTTGCACCAATTTCAAACAAATATATAGGCATATAGAGATGACGATAGAACAGTAGAGAGTTGTTGGTCGCTCTAGCATAGGAAAGAACACATATAGGCAAAAAATGGCGGCAATGTCACCCATTAAAAATTTTTCATTATACTTTTTTTCCTTTTTTTTTATCAACGATAAAAAGTATATAGTGGATGAACCGTGTCACTCAGTAAAGCACCAACTATTACGGATGTAATTCACTGTACACTCAATCAACATTTTTCCTCTATATATATGAAACAATAGGACAGTTGTGAATGGAATAAGAGTCGAAATAGAATGAAACAAAAGTGAATATTTTCTTGTGTTCTCGCTGAAATCATTGCAAGTGTATCTGAGTCATAGCCATTTCATTTTACTCATAAATTGTTGCCCATTCATATACGCATAATACCCTTTTTTTTGCGCAACTACCTCACATGTGAATTTGGGGCTCGAGTGATCTGCGAAAATCCAGACTGGCGATAAATTCGTTTTCCCGCACGGTCTACGCGTCCATTCCATCCTAAACGAAGATGAATTGACATTCTTCTTCCAATATCTTTTCGTCCTTTTTGTTTATATTGGATGTACATAAAGATAGAGAGATGAGAGTGATAGAGTGACAATACTGAATAGTGCGGATAAATTATTACACGCAGCAAAACTCTTCATGACCTAGGACATTTGAACTCGTTCACCTCTACCACATACCATTAATTGTAACCAAAATTACCAGTTAGAAATGTACACACGACATGATTGGTATATGAAACACGAATGCTACACGCTTCTCATGCTATTTTATTGACTCACATCACGTGCCACAGTTTGTCTTTCAATTTACAATAATTTGTGCGTCACACACGTTGATTCCCAAAGATTTGTTTTGCTTCCACGGTCTTAATAATAAAATACAACAACGACAACAACACAAGTTAGTTGGAGGGCTGGTGGAATAAAAAAGTCGGTCAACTTTGTGGACAGTAGACATAGAAAATTGTTCAGGGTGTTGGGGAATAAAAAAAGGAGAAAGAAAAAAAAGGTCAAAGAATCTTTAACAACACTTGCAAAACAATTTGACGCTGTTCAGCTCGTCCGTGTAATATCATAGAAGATATAACGCAGAGAGAGGTTGTATATCTATAAATATAGATATAAAACAAAAAAAGTGAAGAGGGCTTGGAGTTTTCTCATTTTTGTGAGAGTTTGTTGCTGCACAAGCCGTGCGCCAACGTTGTCGAGACCAGGCCTCGTCCTCCATTGGATTAACAACAAACTTTCTACGGTGGCTGCAGCATGGCACACACTGGCAAGACATTACACTATTTCTTGTTTGTTCACGATATCGTGCGTCCCCCACACATTGAAACACATGCGTCCACAATATACGACACTATATTGTATTGTAAAACTTTTGCGTCTCTGTACCCTGTTCTCCTCTCGAACACCTTCGAAACTACCAATTTCCGTTAATTTATTGACTGTGTATTGGCGATGGCGTTGATCACAGCCCTCGTGAGCACACCAACCCTTTCCCCTACCCTCTGACATGTACGGGGGGTTCGTATCATATGAATTAACCTGATTGTATTCAATCCACACTTATCCATATTTCCAAATTCAACGAACACATAATGTGTCCAATATTCAGATCTCTTATCATTTAGATCATATATTCATAAAATTTTGGTTAATGAACATATTTATTTTGAATGGCTAGAATATACGCATTACGGTTGAACATGTGCGAGCTGCTCTATTGGATGCAACATCGGCGACGCATTTAGATGGAATGACGAGACACATAGAATAGAGACAATTGGTCAGCACCCACCATGCAATTCGCTTCAGTCTGTCACCCCTGCATAGATCTCTCTTGAGCTACCCTCTCGTCGTAGCTCAACCATTGTATATTGTCTATTCCCTAAACCGTATAAATGGGTTTGCAAACGGGTAGTGTGTCACGGACACACGGGTTTGCAACACGCCTGATGCACTCTCTCCGCGCGCGCGCACCCTCACCCTGTTCTATTCCAATCATCATTCTATATGCGAACGGTCTCCAGTAACCACAGTTAACACAGTTACATAATTCATTTTGTGCAAGTGAAAACTTTTCAAACTCTGTATGCCGACCAAAATGTGTTGAAATAAATAAATCTATCGAGGTGAAAAATACACTTTTTTCATATTGGAAAATGCTCTTTTTATTCTATTGAAAAACCAAATCCTTTCATTGAATTTAAGTGGAATTTGGCACAAAATAAAGACAATTCAACTGGCGAATGAAGGAATACTTGACGGTTTCTATTCATTTACTTTTATTACTATTTATAACTACACAAGAGATACCAAATGCAATGTTTATGTTTGAAGAATGTTCTGGAGATTAATCAAACAATGTCAGAGGAAATTGAAAATATTCCGGGTTGGTTGGTGTACGCCAGAAATAAAATTCAATTGTTTTTCTTTCTCTCTTACCCCGTCTTTTATCCGCCCATTCTCACTGTTAGGATGTGTTTTTGTACCAATTTCAAAGTTTATCTATATATACACTTTGGCGACGAAGAACTTTTTCGAGTTCAAATAAAAATATTGGAGACATAACAGTATAGTGGAAAGTTTTTGTTCTATGCGTTGATTTGAAAAATAATAATTAAATCGAGATATGGCGATATCTGAGAAAAAAATATCCAATCTCAAATGACGTTGATGCGAGTGATGTTAATAAAATTCGGGACGATTGTGGAAGATCATTTGAGAACGGAACATAACTCTTCAGACTGATGAAAAATTTGTATATATATATATATAACAATTAGAAATAACAATGAGTGAAAAAACATTACGTTGTATGGGACCATTGAGTGTAAGAACTTATTACATTTAAATATTTCTCGATACGCTCGATATGTATATAACCGTGATATCTCTTCATATACATAACTACACCTTCAACTTCTTTTATTTTTTTATCACATTACATTTATATAAACGTATGAAAAAATTGGAATTATCGTTACCCACGTCATATCGTATCAATATATAATATTTTTGCATGTCGTTATTTATCCGGAAAAGGACGGTCGTGTGATTTTCCCACGCGGAATCCGTCACTCATCTCCACGCACGTTCAATCTATGTGTGTATGGTGTATATCCTGCATTATATTTTGGAATACGCGGTAGTTGTTACTGAGCACTGTAGTGTGGCAATTTCAGTGGCATCCACGTGTCGAAGGGGAGCACCGAGTGCATTTTGCCGTTATATATACGTGTAGAGGTGAGCGTGCAAACGAGAGGAGGACGTTGTATAAATATATTCGCTTCCCCATTCATATATGGTGCGGGGTGATGAGTGGTTGGGTGATGTGAAACAGTGTAGGTGGACACCACGTACCTACAATACAACATAGCCAGTGAAGTATAACTCTCGCTACAAAATTATTATTCGCACGTTTGATATCTATCCCAATGAATATAAACAACCTGTATATATGCATGAAACCAATTTTATTACTGTTATCATTATCAATATTATTATTATTATTATTATTATTATTATTCGTTTTTATCCATTTTCATTCATTTTTATTACTTTATTTATTTATTGTTATTTTTAATTTTTTTTTCGTTAATTTACAAACAAACATGTGCGTTATTGTGTTCCGGTGTTCCACAGTCACGCCATCGCCATAAATATGTATCATATACATTGAAGCGTATGTGCTTGCGAGACAATTTGTTTCCAAACGCGAAAATTGATTAGTAAATTTTGCCTCAAAACCCACTGTAGTCATGAATTATTGGGAAATTATTGGGACTGTGGCCAGTCAACTGTGCATTCAACTGTGATGTATTTAAGGAGAACTGTTTGTGCAGAAGAAGTACATAAAAATAACAATATATATTTATACAATTCACATTGAACTTCAGTCTATAATGTTTTTTATCAAAAACACAAATAGATTCATGAAAAAATATAATAGAATTTTTCGTCGTGAGAGTACTAGACATAAATTACTACACTCACAATATGTGCCACAGTTAACTATATTTTCTCAATGATTTTTCACCAATTTACAATCAAGTTTCGTTAATGGTGAACTTTGTGTAGATGTTCAAAGTGAGTTTTGGCAAATTATCCCCTCATTCATTATTTTCAATTTTTTCTCCCTGCATCGTCAAAGCATTCTATCGATCTACAACAACATGTGTGTCACTGTCAATCGTGCATCACTGGTATAAACGAATGAAAAAATTTGTGTCCCAAAGTTGAAGTGCATTCATGCAGAAAAAACCAACATGACGATGAAAATATATACATGTACACAGATAGAAATCGATAGTTGATGCAGGGCAGGTAACAAAAAATGTGTGGAGATATATATATGTATATATATGTATATATGTAGATTTGATTCATAGCTGATCGAAATATTCAGTCGCTTTATTATATATATATATATATATAGTTTTGACGTATGTATATAACATGAATAGATACATAGCATATAAATATATGAACCTTCCTTTTCGATACATTTTATTCGCGAGAGGGAAGAATACGTTTTTTCACATTTTGAATCGTACGTTGTGAATAACATCCCCCAGGTCAACCAGACGCCGAATAGTCTCACAAAGCATCCACCCCCGTCCACACCACTACAGCATTATTTCTTCATATCACATACATATATATATATATATATATAGACACACTCCCTGATACCAGTCATACCATTCCACATATGTTTGTTGCATATTTTCACTTTTATCACAGTGAAAATATTCAAACAATACAAAAGACGATATAAATCATTAGATATTTTATTTTCCTTTTTCTTCATTTTTTTGTTTACCGAAATTTTGAAAAATGAGAATATGTAGCTACGAATACTACAACAGGAATTGATATCTGGCCTGTATTTCATGTGATACATCGCCCGTCACTCGAAATGGACATTGCGAGAGAAATAGAGAGGTAAAGATACATATACATATAAAGAGAAAGAGAGTGTGTATGAGAGAGAGGGAGAGAGATAGAGAGAGAGAAACGATTAGAGAAGGTGCTCGTGCGAGTTAACCAACGCAATCTCGATGACGGATCGCGCACGTCGCGGTCTGACTCAATCAGAATCCCACGAAGCGTCGCCCATAGTTATCCGTGGCAGTTGTTACCGCTCGCCGCCTCTCTACCAATGAACATTCATCGTCACGGATAATTATGTAAATAGACAGATAAAATAATTGTATGTTGAATGTTGATTGGCTGGTTTATTATATATTTATATAATAAATACAATTTCAAGAAGATTATTTGAAATGAATGGTTTGCATTTTGAAAATGAATTCAGCCAAAAGTGTATGAAACTATTCATATACAATAAGAGTTGAAATCAATCAGCAAACTCGCCACTTTACACATGGCATTGTGGAGAGATATTGAACACTGTATATACGTTCACTTTGAATAGGTATGAGAAACAACGTTATAGGCGAGTGGTTGCTGAAATTTATTTACGTTTGCATGCACCCACTGTGGCGGACTGTATAGTGGTAGTGGTGGTTGGTAGTAATACTGTATACCAACATAGATGCAGAATCCAACGTTCTATTTTCCTCCATCACAGTAACACTTTCAGAATGAAATTGTATAAAATCTGCATATCGCTTCACGAAATCCAAT
Source organism: Zele albiditarsus (assembly GCA_958496275.1). Lineage (NCBI taxonomy): Eukaryota > Metazoa > Arthropoda > Insecta > Hymenoptera > Braconidae > Zele > Zele albiditarsus. The sequence goes on from OY292408.1 coordinate 22,606,801, forward strand.
CCATTCCAATCTCCAACTTGATTTAGTATTAAAATTTATGGGTAAAGAATATAATGAAAAGTATAAACAAAAGTATATAAATATACAATTCCAAATACGCATATAATCAAATCACTATTTTATTATCCTTAAATTAACTTTAAAAGCATATAATTCACATTAATTTGTGATATATAGTTTAATGAATTGTTCGAAAATTTCAAGCGGATTAATAAATAATACTTGGCCAAATATCAGGACAATTACGAACAGGTGCGGCAACCAACAGTAGAGAAGCTGTTTCTATCTTGGGAGCCATTTAAACTCTGCTTAAATGAGCACCACCACCATCAACATCAGAGTCTGGTCCACTTGTCCCTTTTACTCTTACATACTCCCTCATTCGCTCCCTTTGCTCAGTGAGAGAAATTTATGTGTAGGACCACCTGCGCCAAACGCCAACCACGCCGCCAAGCGGGAAAGCTTACAAAAAAAAAAAAAAAAAAAAAAAAACAACGAAAACAGAAAAAACCACACAATAAAAGATAATATATTAACATGGTGTGGAGAAGGGAGAGACAAGAAGAGATGTTTCGGCTTCGGCACAGTTGGCAATTCTCACATGCAGGTTGAAATGTCCCTATCTCCCTTCCTAGTGGTCAATATTAAAATTCTCTTTTCTTTCAAATAACGCATTGGACGCACCTTTGTTAAAGACTTTCCTGTCATTCTGATTGATTGTTTATGTTTTCAACGAAATTCACGTTGATATGAAGTTGGTGCTGGACCTTCGACACTCTTTGAAAAATCCTAGTACATCCTAAAAACTTTGCGCAACGGAGATGGAAAAGTAGAATTAAAAGATGTATAAGGACAATTTTCCAATGTGGAAATGATAGGGAGGTCAGAAATTACTTTCTCTCTAACTTTCTATCGATATAATCTGTGAATAATGATAATGGGACTTTCACTCCAAATTTTCCCTGCTGCACATTCCTAAATCTGTATCAATATATGCAATCTATATCGCTGCACGTTCTCAATGGCGCCGCAATAAATTCGGACTCTATACCAAAGTGTCGCATTTATATGTACTTTATTTCAAGTGAGAGATTTCTGTTTTGTAACTTTCTCGCGCTGGTGCTCCAATTAAATTGGCTTCAAACTTTCGTTATCTCCACCATCCACACCAACTCTAACAGTTCATATTGAAAAATAGTATAAATATCAGAATCGCGCACACGCGTAAAAACATATTTGTCATGACAGAATGGAAACTCCAATTGATTTAATTTTATAACAGTTATCGATTATCATCTGATCAATATATTTTGAGTTTACACTACTTGGATGTTTTTTTTTTCATCCGACTCGAATTTTTCTGTCAAATAAAAATTACTCATGTTTATCCTCTCTATATTCCCGACATGCCTATCCAACATTTTTTCCATCCGTTAAACTTTGCCACAAAAACTCTTTCTCCTTCATGAGTAAAATTGCAAACTATTAACAAGTCATATATCACAACTGTTGACATCACAACAAACCAAATGGCATATACACATATGTTCATCGATATAATATGTCTGGTGTATACCTGAGGTCAATGTGCTGCTGTGATTGTTGTTGACTTTAAGCTGAATCGCAATATGTGGTTTATGTACACTGATTGACGACATCCTCACGTGCTTTGTGCTCAAGTTCGCCACTTCATACTTCATTCGAGTTTATCAATTGGAGTTTATCAATTGTCTATTAATTCAAATTATATCATTTCTCTTCATATTATTTCTTTTCATTTTGTATACATATATATAATATGAACAAATGGGCGCGCCAGTGTATATCATATCATAAATATATAGAAGCACGGTGGTTTAATGGAGCAAGGAAAACCAGATAAAGAGAACCCACTTAACTATATCAACTCCGATAACTCGTATAATACCTATACAAATATGATTCTGACTATCGCCACCGAACAGCGCATATTTTATTACCGGACCTTGGGAAAATCCGTGAAAGCATAAATGCTATTCAATCTCTTACCCGAGATTTGTATTACGTACAAATAGAGAAATATGAATTTCAAGAAATTCCGATAAAAGAAATAATGAATGAACTGTTATGAGTGAAGTGTTGTCAACTTGACGGGCGGGACTTTCTTCAGAATGCCTGTTGATATGATATTTTTCGCTGAATTAAAATTGAAAGATAAAATAGATTACTGTACATGTATTACTGGATATAGGAAAGAACGGGGTGCGTGGGACCACGAGCGAATGCCCATTGAATGAAAGTTAGTCATATGTTTTCATGACATTCCTACACTGTTCCAAGAAATAATTGCGGCATGGATAGATTTCTTTGCAATTAGTTCATCAAGTTTTCATCACGACGGATACCCGCAACGCGTATTTACACTTGCACAAAGATCCATTTGTGCGACCTATCCTTCACGAAATTATATAAAATGTATAACCACAAATTATATATAATATATACATATACGTGGAGAGATGAAGACGAAGGTAATTGACAACTGGTTTACAAAGTCGCTCTTGAAATGCACGATGTACATAAAAATAGAGTTTACTTTCAATTAAGTTAATAAACAAATTCCCATCTCCATTATTTCTTTATGAATTCACGAATATAAAGAACGATAAGATTTGCTTTGAATAACTACATTCATAAAAAGTAATGAGATGAAAAAGCGGCAAAACTAAAGATATTAATTAGCAGCTGAAATTTTCATTCACATTATTATCATTATTTATACATTCCGTGCCATATACGTATATGAATATTCGCACGGTCAATGAATTAGTGCCTGATGACCTTTTTCATTCTTGCCGGTTGAACAATTGCAGTTCTTCCGGCCGCCAATGGCCGCCACGTCGTTATTAAGTAATATCGGGGGAGATTTCACTTGACGGTTCAATGCGTCGATAAAATTTTCATTTCACGGATCAACGAACGTCCGCCACTCTTTCTCGCGTATTATACAGTGGTGGCGGCAATGGCTATAGCTACACATATGTGTATACATATATGGCCATCACTACCCTCGTCCGACGTATACAGGCCTTTCCCCGTCGCCCCCCCCCATTCCAAAATACGGAAAACAGTTGGGTGATGTGCGCACGTCACACGAATGCGTCCAAAATGAATTAGCTATTTTATTCGCGAATCAATTTCACACTCCACATTTATATTTTTCCCCATTTTTCTTCAGCTCAATATAATTCTAAATGCTAAATTTAATCCTGTCCGAGTTATGATTAAATAGATTAATTCGTTTGTGTTTTGGTGTAGAAGCAAGGCAGAGTATTTACTAAATGAATTACAAGCGGATATAGATCAACTCTCCATTGATATGCATATAATTTTCCGTTACTATACCGCTAATTAATTCTCCAATTCTAATGTTTTATATATACCTGTCGCGTGGGTTATTCCCTCGTCGGTCTTGCTCCTTTTCCGCACGCTGTCGATAATATTATTTTGCATGGGAGTAAAATTGAGATAGATAATTCGCAAATGTAATTGTGAAAAGCAATGACTTTACACGGTTCATTTTCTGCATGCATCTGATTATCTAACTGAAGGTTCATCTCTTCGATTCCGTTTATATCAATCAAATGCACAGAAAATAATAAAAAATATGGAGAGTAAAATAATCGGTTCATCTTCACATTGGAATACTCTGCACGATAATTCATATTTATGCCATAAATATTCTGTGCACATCGGTAAATTGAAATATGTTGGGCTGTTGTCAGTTGGAAGTGCTATTGGCTATACGATTTTTGTACGTTTACGACGTTTTTTTTTTCTTTTTTTTTCTACGTTTCGCGTCCTCTTATTCCATACGTATAACCTCATTTCCTCCCGATTCTTTTCATTTTCATGTGCTTTCACTCCTCGGAAATTCTTCTACTCATTCGACCCAAAAACGCATCGCCGCAGGAGCAACGGTGCGAGAGAAAGGAAAGATCTTTTCCCTTAAACGTATATTGCTTTCGACGTTCTCGCATGAAAGTGCACTCTCTTCCATTCTGGTACTTCGTACTACATATATATATATATATATATATACATTCAGCGCAACCATTTTCCCTCTTGCTCCCACTCTTCACCAACTACTTAAGCTGACTTCCTGACACACACGAGGTAGAAGAGACTTATAAGCTTACTGTTCAAGGACATCATAGGCAAAAGTTTGCACTATATACATCGATATTCACTTATTTTACAGAAAAATAGAATGATCCAAATTAACTTCTGGTGATAATGCATCACTATTACCATCATCATTATGATTGTTATTATGGCAATCAGCAAATATCAAAATAAATGCCATACAATGATTATATATATCAAAGTATGCATACAAATATATATATATATATATATATATATATATATATTTGTTCATATCATTGAAAATTAGAAATTCATTAATGAAGCGCTCATTCAATTTTCCAGATGACGAAACAAAAATGTTAGCAATCAAAGCTTGAATGAAGATGTGAGATAATAGTTGTTTGAGAAAAAAATCAAGTAGTACTTACCTATAGTGTCGTAAAGATGAAAAAAAAAAAAAAAAAAAAAAAAACGGTACCGACATAATAATTTCAAAGTTTCCAGCGAAGCGAAATAATCTACTTGGAACGCTAGAACAAATTTGTGCAAAATCGATGAAATGAAAGATCGCCGAAGATTAAAAATTCTATATAATATGTTGTGTAACACTTGAGTGGATGCAATTTATGGAAAGAATGAAGGTAATGCACGCGGAAGAAAAGACGATTCGAAAAGGAAATAAGAAGAGAAAAACGGTGGACAAGAGACGGTGAGTGCGAGTGTGGGTGACGAGGCAGGTGAGAGATGGAGAGAGAGAAGGAGTTTGCTGTAGTTCGAGATTCTGCAGAATCAGCAAAACGGTGGGCATGCGAGAAAGCGAGTAGGAAAAAGGCAGCGAAAGGAAAATATAGGAATTGAGAGTATCTACTGATTTATTTGTTTACCGGTTCCCGCAAGAATTACCTCAAAAGTTGAATTATAATGTGAAGCAATGCAAAGGTATTAAAATTCTCCCGCATGAACTCATTCACCATGGGGGAATTATAATATTTAATCATGCAGCTTCTTACTCAGAATAAGATGAGAAATTGTCTGAAATAAAAAATAGAAGCATATATATATTCGTGAGGTTGTTCAGACGCTCATCGTGTCGCTTAACTAAAATCTCATTGGTGCCTCGACGGAGGGATTTTCACACTCTACCTCTTTCTTGCCAAGTTCATACTCAAGAGAAAGTATAAATGAATTGTCGGACGAAAAGTGCTGGAAGCTAACGACATTTGAACTTCCTAATGGTACTCAACCTGTTTCGGCAATATACCTCGACTAAACAAAAGTATGTATGACTGTCATATGCAATAATAGAACCCAACTTGTGTGCCATAAAAGTTTTTTTATGATTCAAGTTATTTGACCTCAATGTGTTGAATTATCACAAGTTAAGATAAAATTGATACATGTTTGCACAATGACAGCACATAAAAAGATGTAACAGTTCTACCTAATGAAAACTTCTAATCTGTATCTAATTGCTATGAAAATATTAAGACATAATATAATTACTTCAATGTCAAGTACCGATTGTAAAGTTCCTTCTCGAAACGTTTCACCACAACAAAATGTTTATATAGCCTATTTTATCGTAATATAAATGATAATAATCCAAATGAAATAAGGGAATTGGTGGATATATAAAGTGGACGACGTTTTTCAGTCTACATAACTCTTCTGGTACCTGTGTCAAACGCAACTTCACCATGCTGGCTTGCTGGTTACTCTTCTCTTACGCTATCGCTGCAATCTCAGGTAATTTGTTTCTCATGGATAAAGTGAAATTGTGACAAAGCTATATCGTCTATATTATTCTACAATATACACGCAAACTTGTGCAACTCCATCGGTAGATTTTGGGTTCGAATCCCGGTTCAATACTATCACACAAAAATAAAATACAGTGAAATGCATTACATCATATTCTCATATCCTTACCAAACATTCAACACTTTTTCTTACCTCTTCAACAATATCAATTATGAAACTGAGCTAAAATATATGTTTGCAGCACACCCATGCGTTTATATTACGGGCGGACAAATCGCGAGTGAAACCGCGTATCGGTACCAAGTGAGCATAAGGAATAAAGGCAAACACATTTGTAGCGGCGCCATCATCGATCAACGTCACATTCTGACATCACGCTATTGCGTCGGAACGTAATATAAAGAATTAAAAAATAATCCAATATCACGTTAGTTGATAATTCAATATATTCTCAATCCTAACTATTGTTTCTCTTCTCAGTATTTTGGTTCCTGATCTATCAATAATCGCAGGAACAAATTCGCTCAAAGAAGACGGGACAATATTTACCGCTGCAAAGATTATTGTGCACAAGGATTTACGAAATGATATCGCAATAATTCGCACCACTGACGATATTAGTTTCGATGACAGAATTCAATCAATCGCATTAACAGACAAAGATTATCGCGATAATGGAACTCCAATAGTGATTTCTGGGTGGGGCAGTTTAATCGTAAGTATATTAAATAATACAGTATAGACAATATATATCATCTTTAATTACATACAAAAACAAATAAATGTTACAGGATGGGACGCTACTAACTGAATTGCTGCAAGAACTTCACGTAAAACTTTTCAATCAAGAACATTGTTCGAAGAGATATGGCGATATTGATGAAAATAAATTTTGCACGATAGAGCAATGCGGCACACATCTTTGTCATGTAAGTACAGTGACATTTGATGAATATTCCAAATACAATTCAAGTTCAATATAATTCAATGATAATGTTGTTACGCCACCAGATTGATGTCGGCAGTCCGCTCGTCACCAATGGTGTCCTAATCGGTATTAAATCGTTGGGATATAACTGCGGCCTTGATAGAGCTGATATACATGTTCGTATCTATCACTATCTTGAATGGATTGAAGAGAATATTAAAATAGAACCACAAACAACTACATCCACAACTACAACTGCTCTTCCAATTTCTCAAGAATGTTTTTGAATATATGAATCAATATTCTCTGAAAATTAAAACAGATTGCATCACACATCTGTAAATAATTTAATGCATAACTGCTATTGGTCAATTATTGATAACGTTGGTATGTCTGGCAACTCAAAAAAACTTAGGATATACTAAAAAGTGAAAAGTCTCTAAAGTCGTGCACTGAAACAAAAATTTGTTCCGATTAAATTTTGACATTTAAAAGTCGAAACATATTGTTCTACCTCATATTCTGAATTTTTCCATTCCCCATCACATCCCTTGAAAAATATGAATGAAAGGCTGAAGTAAATCAATCAATTGGTTTTTTCATGTTTTCATGTTACGTTCCCTTCACATAATTATATCAGATGTAACGTCAAGGATCGTGAACGTATAGGTAGGATGTGAACTGGGTACATTTCTGTGTTCGAGTATTCATAAAAAGTGTCTTCCAAAATGTTTATCATACATTTTACCTGAGACATTCATCGTATTCATATATGTTTACAATAATATTGACGAAAATCAATTTAAGTTTGTCACACAGTTATTTGAAATACTTTTTAGTAGCAGTGTAGCTATATGCATTGGCCCACACACACACACACACAAATAGTGGTGAATATACAGTGAAGGAGTAGAACGATTCGCGACAAGAGTGCAGCAGTGGTAGAGGATGAGAGCAACCGGGAGCTCAAGCTAGGGGTAAACGCATACCGACTACGGAATCTGGCATTGCAATTTATGCTGATTTATATGCATCGCGGCTTGCCTAGTGTTCAACATACAGGCAGAGAAATTGGAATGGGAACGAAAAGAGGGATGGAGAATGAGACGAGAAGGGCGAGAAAGTGAGAGAGCGAAAGAGGGTTGGTCGGTTGAAATCGTGTTCGTTCAATGTATCCCTATGCATCCCTGTGATTCCTATGAACCTACAACCCAAGCGGAAGCTTCAACGCTGAATGTCAATATCGTTTCTATCAACATTTCACATATACATGTATATTTTTCTGTGGATTTTTTTTTTTTTTTTTGGCATTCAATGCCCAGAGGATGATTTTGAGGTATAATTCGTTGTTGGTGTACGATAAAGTTCGTGTCACTATTTACAATGAAAACGACTTCTCATTCCACTTATTTACTGTGAGAAAGAAAAATGAGAATAAATAAAAATGAACTTGTGGAATATTTATGGAGCTAGTCATCCTCAGTGACTCTGGGAAGTTGCTATGGATCAACCTGGTACACCGGTGTGTGCTTGTGCTTGGCAAAATAAAAGTTTTTTACTGGTTCCATTCGTAGCTACCGGGTTATAAGTTTGCAAACGGAAGTTGAGGGAGTAAAAAAGTAAAAACCCGGTTTATATCATCTCTCTCCTCCTGCTATTGCCTCTCTCGAATTTGCCGTACCTTCGTTGCATACCGGCATCCGCTTCTCGTAACTTTGCAAATGCCGCCCTCTTCACTTCGGTCAACTTAGTTTTTCACTTTGTCCCCCTTGATGTCAACCCGAGGTATACGACAATAGAGCCCACGATGACGTTGCTTCCTATTCTTTCAATATACTTATCCTTCACGACAATCGTTGTGAAGCGCGTGCGTGAGCCGCGGCAAACGTGACTCCGAGTTATACATAAAAAACAGAATTGGAATTAACTCAGGACGAACGCGTGAGCTACTCACCTTGCACCGACTAATGGAATACTCGAGACATCGAGTTTAGCAATTGAAAAATTGAATTAATTACTTTATGTTCCAATTATTTTACAAGAAAGTAAAAACAATACAGGTCGAATGTTAAATGATTTATTTGTCATCCTCTCACGTGAATTTGTAACAAAAGAAAAAAAAAAACAGTATAATACTTCTCCATCTGAACAACTCAAATACTTTTATTCTATCACTGCAAACAATATATATTTATTCACACCACCATATATCAAAAGTGTTTTATAATTGTCGATGTATTTTGCAAACCGTGGGCACTTAATTGAACAATTTGAATTAAAATAGTGGTGTATAGTGAAGATAAATTAAGATATGCTGCACGTGTTATCATGCCTTGAATCCTATGGATTGGAGTCTCGCCACCGTGTCGCCTTGTTACGAGCTTGGTTTAACACGATTACCGTAACAAGCGCTCGTACCGTTGAATCCTTAAATGTCTATGAGAGCTAGCACCACAGGAGTTCAATATTTTTCCCACGTGTCGAACACTTTTTTTTCTTCATTTTTATTGTTCAGCCGTTTAGTGTTTATCGATATTGGTATTGTCACTGCAATAAAGCACAAAGTGGCATTTTTTTGTATACTTTCATTTGTATCAGTTTGATTATCGCGCGACTATTGACAATTTTTATAATTTTTAACTACGTTATATTGAAACATGATCCAATACAAAATATATGTTACAAATATATATATATATATATATACTATATCGAGTGTAAACAGTTTCTATTTTCTTTCTGATGAGGCACAATTTATTCCATTTGTATGGCCGAAGAGAAAAAAAGAAGCACATGAAATGTACTTATTGTAACAACCCTTTTATATAAACCATTTGTACTTACTCACACTCTCCAATGAAAGGTTATAATCCCTTGTCAACTCACCCGCTTGTGCATCTGATTATAGATAAATCCGAACAGTGAACAAAAAATTGATTCGGGTGCTAATTCGCAGGGGATCACGATCCCATGCATTGCATTCGCCAAAATGATTGATCGATTTCCGAATTAACTCACATCTAATTGTCACTGAAAAAAGGAGTTGTGCCAAAAACGGATACAATCAAATAATGGATACAACTTGATCGTAGGCATATGTATGTTCCATGGGAGTTCATTTGAGGAGAGTTCGTACATTATATATGTGTTCAAGTTTGAACATTTTTTCTCCTTTTCCATATGAATATAGGCGTTGAATATTTTCTATAGTTTCCTTATTACCGACAAATAACCTTGACCGTTCCATCGATATTATATTTATTCCCAAACAATCAATTCTTCTTTTTCGTGACACAACGGATAATTTTTCTTGAGGATTATCGATTATTAGATTGGAAGAAAATAATCTTTCATGTTTCAAAGCAGTTTTGCATGTTGTATGCTCACTCAGATATATAACGATGAAGTAAAATGTGAAAGAAATTACCTAAACGAAATAAATATATGAATACATATGCGTGTGCGTGTGCGTGTGCGTGTGCGTGTGCGTGTGCGTGTGCGTGCGTGTGTGTGTGTGTAGCATGTAATATTGAAACAGATTCTCAGAGTATTATTTTTCCCAGATTTTTTATCTTCTTCGTTGTAACGAGACTATTACGTTAAACCTATGAATCTATATAAAAAACAAAACTTAACACAATGCTATCAAGAGACTATTGTACTATGAGTCATGAAGCTCGTTTGTTTTTTTGTTTCTTCCATCTTTGTTCATCTTCAACTGGAACAGATAAAGAAAACATGAAATACAGAGGGAAACGAGAGTGTACACACGTTATAATTATAATGGGCCACGATGAAAATAAAGGAGAGGAAAAAAATACATACATATGTGTATATGTATTATTCACTGTAATGTAAAGCCAATCTAGAAGTTCCCGGCGCTCCCTCCATTACCATCTCAAGCCATGGATCTTTCATTCATTTATTTGATTACTCTTCTTCTATATCTCTTCCATTTAAATCTACGTAACATGTAAATGCGCGAGCTAACTGAGTATGCTAAATAATTGTATAACATTGTGTAATATTTAGAGGGATTTTTGAACTTGTGTGCATATCTTGATACACACATATCTGTTTCCGTTTTTTTCTTCCTATATATAATTTCCACCATTGTCTTGGAGGAAAAAGAAATGATGTAAAATTTTGGAGCTCCGAGAACTATGAAATCTACTCCATCGCAGCCTCCTGTAGAGCGTGTAGATGGGAATAGAGGCCGTCGGCAGCAATGAGGTCATCATGTGTACCCATCTCTGCTACCATACCCTTTTCAAGCACGCATATCACGTCCGCATTTCTTATGGTAGCTAGACGATGAGCAATAGTGATGCAGGTCCTGCCTTCCATAGCTTTATCCAGTGCCGCTTGCACAACCTGTTTACACAACACAAAAACCACATAATGATGACAAAAGAAATAAAAGTAAAAAACATTCGACAGAAATTTTTATAGCGAAGACGCAAAAATATGTGCGGCTGAGAGAAGAGTGAAACTATATGGGTGAATGTTTGGCAAAATGAAAAAACGAGCACGCGAAACTATGAGAGTAGAACGAACGTCGATGCGACATAGCGGAAAAAAATTGACCATGCACCTAACCCTTGATCTGTCTTTTTCATCTGTTTTCTTCACCGTGTTACCCTCCGAGTTTTTCCAACCCCCCAGACGTTTACATTTCAGCTAAGCCCCCCACCACCGCGGTTCCGCTTATTTCTCTAGAGCATTTGTCTTGCAACTCAACTCTCTTTCACATTTTCTCCCAACAAAATAGAATGAAACATTCATGCGCTTCTATTCCATATACGCACATATATATTCACCCTCTCACAATCCGCATGCTCCCATGGGTGGTGTCGTATCATTATTATTACAATTATTATTATTATTAGTTTAACCTTCTCTGAACCACGTGGGGATAGCGATACACTGAATAAACTTACCTTTTCACTCTGAGTATCAAGAGCTGACGTTGCCTCATCAAGCAAAAGAATTCTTGGATTTCTTACTAAGGCACGTGCGATCGCAATACGCTGTTTCTGTCCACCCGAAAGTTGTGTGCCTTTGCTACCCAATCTTGTATCATAACCCTGACGTACAAATAGAATTAAAAATCATAACTCCTTATCCGAGTATAAAACGGGGAGAGAAAATTGATTGCATTTACTCACTAAAGGCAGTGAACTGACAAAACTATGGATGTTCGATTTTTTTGCTGCCTCAATGACTTCATCCATTGATACCGCACGATTGTTATCGCCATACTGAATATTTTGAGCGATAGTACGGTCAAATAGTACTGGCTCTTGTCCAACGACACCAAGTTGCGAGCGTAAAGTTGACAATGACACTGACGATATATCACGTCGGTCTATTGTAACAGTACCGGACAATGGATCATATAAACGCTGAAGTAATTGAATACACGTTGATTTCCCACATCCACTTTGACCAACCAATGCTACCATTTGACCAGGCTTGACAATTAAATTTAAACCTCGTAAAATTTGACTTTCGGGACGTGTTGGGTATTGGAATTCAACTTTGGAAAATTGTATGAGGCCATCTGCTTTCCATTCGCCATCCTTCCCCTCGGAGCCTGGTGCGCTAGTAATTTCCGGCACTCGATCAAGCAGTCGAAATATTCGGCCTGCGGATATCTTGGCGGTATTGAAATTTGGCGCAAAGGCAAGCGCCTGACCGAGCATCCATGAACCGAATATAAGCGCCTCAGATACTTTGATTACATTTGGATACTTTAAAAACCCTTGAGAGACGAGATAGCCGCCATAGTAGAGACTTAGAGCATATCCAAAGTATGGTATAGTTTGGCCGCATGAGAATACCAAACCGCGCAAACGGTTTCGCGTCCTCGTTGCCGCCGCAACATGATTTAATTCCACACAATAGCGCTCCAGAAATGCCCGCTCTTTTCCCAAACTCGCAACAGTTCGTATATTAGATATTGCTTCAACAGCAATTCTTGTTGCACACTCCATTTTTTTTTTCTCTTGCATACCTTGACCGCCCATTATTCGTGCTTCGAAAAATACGGCGCCGAGTACCAATGGAATTGATACGATTGACACCAAAGTCATTGGGACCGTGTAATACATCGATAAACCAATACCAAGGACGAGAGTTGATAATGCTTGAAGTATTGCACCAATACGACTGCCAGTTGCTCCTTGAACTGCTGCCGCATCCGATGATAATCTCGCGCACAATGCTCCAACGCTATTCAAGTCCTCGTCAAACCAACCCATTTCTTGCCGCAGCATCGCGTCAAACGTCATTTTTCGCAAGCGCGTTGTCATTCGCACGCCAGCAAGGCCAAATGTGTACATTTGTAGGAATGTAGCGATACCAGTGACAACTCCTACAACTATGAAGAGAACTGAAAGATTTACTGTTTTACTTCGTACTTCATCTTCATTTGGTAAACCCAATACAGCATAAACTTCACCAAAAAGCATAGCGAATGCGGGAAATGATGCGCCGACCGTCGCCGCTGCCAAACAACCTAAAAAGATGGAAACAATTCATTTTTTAATTAGCAAAGATTCATGAAATAATTTGTTTCCTGATCTCAATTTAATATTAACATACCAACAATGTTGTACAGCCACTCGGGTTTGTTCAATTCGAAAATTCTCATCGTTGGAGCATCATACGGTTTTTCATGTTCTTCAAGTTCGTCATCAGATCCAATTGTTGAACCACCAGCCAATGAGAGACGATGGGAATGCATAGAAAGTGTGGAAAATTGTTTTTTCAATGGTGGCTTCACTTTCGCTTTCACTGCAGTCACCGTTTTCGCTGCGGATGCTGTTGCTTTCGCTACAAGAATATAATAATAATAATAATAATAATAATAATAATAATAATAATAATAATAATAATAATAATAATAATAATAATAATAATAATAATAATAAATGACAACATTATTAATGACTGAACGTACGGTGTGGATAAACTCTATTTACCTTTCGCAATCGCACTGGCATCAGCTGACACCAATGCATGATAATGTTGTCCCAAGGCAAGCAATTGCTCATGCGTCCCCATTTCCGCCACCTGACCATCCTTTATAAAAACAATCCGGTCGGCATTGGTGATTGTTGATAGTCGATGAGTGACAATTACGGTTGTCCGGCCTTTAGAAGCGGCATCCAATGCCCGTTGAACAGTCGCCTCGCTATGAAGATCAAGCGCCGATGTTGCTTCGTCAAGCAAAAGTATTGCCGGCCGGCGTACTAATGCACGTGCAATTGCAATCCTCTGCTTCTGTCCACCCGACAATTGTGAACCTCGCTCACCAACAGGACTGTCATATCCCTGAAGAAAAAAATTGTACATCCTCGATAAAAATTGATTCCACCGGCACTTGGATAACATTGGAATCAGTACTATGCTTACGGTATTTAAATCAGTAAACCCATAAATTCATAATAATTAACTTCATTCGCTATATATATATATATGTAGAGGGCTTCGTATAAAAGAGTATACGAATTTACGTCACGAAATGCAGATGTACGCTTAATTTCTCACATCAATCTCATTCTGGTCCCACGATTATTGCTTTCCACTCACTCTGGTTCCCAAACCCATTGGAATAGCGGTTATTCCATCAACCCATAGTATTGAATGCAAATAATATAATATATCGAACATAATGTTCACTCATACATAGAAACGGTATTTACACAACATGAATTGCACAGGTATTTTTTTGAATATCAGTTGAGAAATGTATCATGCGAAAAATTGAATTGATTCGAACTGTGGACAATTATGATGAATGATGGCCATCAACATTTCTCAGTAATTCTATAAACTGCTTCATTATATTAGTGGAATATAGTATCACCGGGCAATAATATATTCAGAATGGAAAATTTCCGAGAACTAAATCGAGGGGTGATAGGCACATCAATTAAACTTGTATTGGTGCTCCGCCGTCGCAATGATCCAATAACCAAGATCATGTACCATCCTCCCATCCCATCATCAAAAATGATGGACATCGAAAACATTCAGGAGACATATATATGGATGTATGTATGTATGTATGTATCAGGTTTAGAGAGAATATCAAACAGACAGGCATAGATGCGAGGGTGGTTGAGATAGAATGAAACTCACCTCAGGCAGTTTGCTGATGAAATCGTGCGCATTTGCTTCCTTGGCTGCTTTGATCATCTCTTCCTCGGTAACACTGTCATTCCCATAGCGGATATTCTCCCGAATGGTGGTGTCAAAAAGCACAGGTTCTTGTCCAACTAAACCAATATGTGAGCGTAGCCAACCGACATTTAATTTCGATATGTCAACACCATCCAACACGACCTCAATAATAAAAAGAGCCTCCGGGTTAATTAATAATTCCAGTTGCAGAGGAAATAATGCGTAAATACAGATGAATCAGATAAAACATGATAAATCTTCAAGAAGGATGATAAAAAATATAATGTGTATTAGCTATAAAGATTTTTTGCTATCTTCAAAGTGTGATAGGTGATGTATTGAGTATTTTCATTACAATTTACTATTCATCGTGAGTATAAGAAGTCGTGAAGGATAATACAGCGACGTACCGCAAACTGTGTTGGAGTCCATAATACTGCACGTAGGGGCAACAAGAATATATATATTTATATATGTATGTATATTTTTCACTTGACCTTCCATCGTAAACCATCGTTATCAAAAGAACTGACACAGCCACAGTACTACATGACATTGAAAATATGCATTTTGAATAGAAATCAACATACCTGGCCCTGTAACGGATCGTAGAGACGTTGTATGAGTTGGAGACACGTTGATTTCCCACATCCTGAACCACCAACCAATGCCACAGTTTCCCCATGATTTATCTTCAAATTTAAACCCTGTAATACTTTCACGTCTTTACGCGCAGGATATTTGAAGTGCACGTCTTTGAATTCAATGTCACCATTAACAGTTTTCAATTTTTGTCCCTCAGTACTGAGACTGTCGATAGTTGGTATACGATCAAGAATTTGAAAGATAGCTGCAGCGGATCCACGTGAAACTGCAAATGCTTCAAGATGTGGCGAAGTCAATCCCATATTTTGTGCACCGGCAAGTACACCAAAGAATACAATGACAAGAACAGCAGGTGTATACGCTTTCTCCTCTTTCGGACGATCGTTCAAAATTAATTGAACCCCATACCAAAATGCTAGCGCATAGCTCATATAAATTATGAACCACATAACACCACCACCAACTCCTGACCACATTCCACGTTTAATTCCCGTTCGCTCTGCTGGTGATAATTTTTCCGTATATCTATCAACCTCAACTTTTTCACCGCCAAAAGCAATAACTGTACGAATCGCACCAAGTACCTCCTCAGCGACACTCCCCGCTTGTCCATAAGCCGATAATTCCAAAGCTGTTAATGAGCTTTGAACCTTGGCAACGACTGCAGTAGCAATGACAATAATTGGTGCACAACTCAATACCACTAGGGTTAATTCCCAACCATAAGTAAAAGATACAATAATGGATGATATAAAGGAGACCATTAGATAGGTGAAGATGCCAAGTTTTTCACCAATTCCGTCTTTCATTTTATCCAAATCCCTGAAACACATAAGAAATACACATTTTAACCATAAGAAATACATATACAAGTATCCCATTGCATTTATTGGTTTCAAATTCGTGATCGAACGGTGAAAACACACGATAAATAATATGTGGGGTCAACAATGTACACATTGAACTAAGTTGCGCAAGTTACTGGACAGGTTCCGTAACAGTTTCACTTTGATAGGACAGATCGTTCTCACTCATTATCGTTCTAATAAGAATGTGCAGTTTGGACTGCAACGAAAAGTGGGAGGAACTAGAGAACAAGTTATAGAATAATGAGCGTCTCGAGTTGCAGCTGGGACGTCGTTCCGCTGATAAGGAACACTAAATGGTTGTAAAGTGTAAACGTGAACAAAGATATCCCTGAGATTCCCAGCCTTTATTTTGATAGAATACAAATTCCATCAGAACTGGTCGCAACCTGGCCTCAAACAACCGTATAAGGTTGGGTCATCCACTACTCTCGACATCAGGATCGACAGAAGAAAGAAAATACAAGAGGATGACGAAGACATATTATAAATCTGGGGACTGACAAGTTTTTGAAGATTGCACATTTAACCACCAGTTGGTTCCCATTCGGATCGTGAACTTCGATCTAACGACAACCTGATTCCTGTACCATTACCCTCCTCATCGCCCACTTTCTATTAGAGTTTATACATGCCCGCGGGAACTCGTTTGCCATTTCATATGGATCAAAATAATGGATCGATTCGCAGCTTGAAAGCCCTTCCTCAGGCGAAAAGGGGATTCCAACTGGGATTGGGCAAGCACAATGTATGTGTGGACGTGTGTAACTATTCCTGTAGTTTCTAGAAACACTTACTCGGTAATTCTGCTGGCGAAATTCGTTGATGTATTGGTGTCATACCAAGTCATGTCCTGTCGTAGTACGGCCTGCAAAAACATGCGACGTACTCTGGCAATTTGACGGAACGCCGCTACATTTAGAAGATCAACAGTGAATATGGCAAAGAAAAATTGAAATGTTGATAATGCTGCGCATGAAACACCAAAGGCTACTGAGTCGTCATAAAGTGCAATCATCCGTTCATCTAGAGTTGCATTGGTCGGTCTGTAAAAAATTATCGAGTAAGGTATCATAGAGTTCAAAAGAAAAGGTGAAAATATTGATTCAAAGTGATGAAAATGTAACACTTCATATATATTTCCTTTGAAACTTATTTCAATAGTAATTGAGTGTTCTGTATCATGGTGGATCATGATTGAATTGTCTTAAGGGAATAAGGTACCGATGTGGGGATTTGATTCACGCATCGTTAATCGTTATCTGAGAAGTTTGGAGCTTAGATATCAATCGATAGCTCGTGAATTTTATTAGAATGAATGATGTGAAAGAAATTTCTATTAATACGTTTGATATTACTCACAAGACTTTTCCACCGCCAAACCACTTTAATATAATGGTGTCGGAACTCGTCTGGTTCTCCCGATTGCGATCAACTAGAAGTGTAGTAAATTCACCGTACTGTATTGTAGATACTGGAATGCATAGACCAGTGAGGGAACCCATGATCAGGCCACCAAGTACGTACATCAACTCGGCAAATGTCGCGAATCGGAACTAATAAAAAGAAAAAATGTGTTTTCCAATACGTATATGATTGATCCGAGTAAACTCCAGAGCCTCGGATACGTCTTACACATTTATTTCAATATAAATTTGGTAATTGATGATGAGTTCCAGGATGACACTTACGAGTTTGTGATAAGGCACGGGTGGTAGAGGCGGTGCCTGTGGAATTGGTTTTTCATCCTCCTTAGTTTGAGGTGGCACAAATTCACTGTAGGCAGAGAGATGAAAATAATGATTAGTTCGCATTCCTCCATCATAAGTGTACTTGGTTCAAACGCGAAATATTAAACCATATAGTTAGATAATATTGCAACATAAATGCGTTGGAAAAAAAAAAAAATAATATTTGCGGTTTATGTCACTCCAAATCTCCTTCAATCAAAATTCATCATATTCCTGGTTTGTTTTCTCTGTTCTTCATAAAATATGGCTATACTGTTTTATTTGTCATTTTTTTTTGTTCGTTATGTGCAACTATAATTGGATATTGTTTGTGGGTTGGATAAACTCGTGAAATATTTTCGTACATTAGTTCCTCATCATTCTGCAGCATATATTCACTCTCCTTTTTATCCTTCTCCTTGTCTTGATCGGTGTCTGCAAACGAAATATACAGAATTCCATACTTACACAATCACACTGACTTGTACACTAATATCATTTCATTATCTCATGTACTGTCACGGCATTTATTACCATAATAGCAAAAGAATAACAGTCATTATTTTTTCAGATAGGAGAAAATGGGCTCTCCAACCAGAACGCATGCAATGTAGGAAAATATCAATAGCTGAGGTGGAACATTTGATCTATTATCTACCCCAAAAGTTCGAAAACGATAAAAGTTTTCACCGCGCCTTGAAGAAATCACAATACTTTTAATTTTTATGTCATTTACAACAATGTATAATGATGCCAGTTGGAAATTGAGTGAAATTTGAAGCGATGTGTTTGGATCCTGTATGAGTTTAAGTGGTGCTCAAATATAGACCTCTTATTGGAAGGAAGTGATATAATAATCGGATTGACTGTACTCATTGCCATTCATTCCCTCATCAACCATCATGCGCGATTCTGCCGTAAAAGTGCATGGGACTAGATCCATCAACCGATATCATTGCGATTTCGAAACTATCATGACAAATCTACGATTGGTACATGACCTGCGCAGGACTGAGAAGGAGCAACCAAAGGGACTGACTAACACGTTAAATATATTTTCACTTGAGAAATTTTTAAAGGGAATTATTCAATTGAAATATATGACACTCAGAATAAATTGGGGAATGATAACTCACTCTGCACGTCATTGATTAACTACGCATACATTATTTTCCCCTCGATAACTCATTCGGGTGAAATACTTACACCTCGAGAGGATTTTTTCCGGACAATGGGAGTTTGACTTGGGTGGCTCCATTTGAATAGCCTGTGGAGCTACCTCGAGAGGGCTCGTGGACCACTGGTAAATTCGCTGCGTCATCTCGCATTCTTAGTTAAAAACTCTGAAAATTGAAACGAGAATTAACCATTTAGTAAACTTTTTCTAGTCTCTGTCATCAACTACTAAATAACAATTTCTGTTGATGCCATAAGTGAATTACGAAATTTTTACAGCAACAAGGAGAGAGTATCAACAGAAAGTTTCTGATCCAAACCCACAACCCGACCTCCCCCGCTCGCATTATCCCCTTATTCTTGTTCGTTGGAATAGTATCCACGTACTTTTAGAAACCCTCAAAAGTCCATCATAGCCATTCGGAGCAAACTAACTTTCACCGGACGTTACCCATGCCACCGTAATCCCACGCTATGGCACACCGAAAACATCACATCCACGTGTACGTATAGACATATATCCGCATGTATTATAGATATATTCCAATGTATAAAAATATGTATATAACAGTATATCGGAAATGTTTGATACCAACCGTCACAAAGATATGACTATTATTCTCTATCACTGTAATAGATTCATATCTATGTTGTATATCATATGTTTTGTGGATATATTCAGGTATTCCCGCAGATATTGATCAAAATTCATAGATAAAATTAAATATCTATTTTATTAATATCAAAAATCTATTTAATATCGCAATACTGATTGAATCTTATATATCGTTGATTCATTTTAGATGTTCGAGACTTGGCAAAGACGTTGGACTAATTTAATTTTAGACAAGATTTCTGGGTCACCACTGAATTGAATATAGTGTAATATGTGTAAATTTAGTAGTGGTAAAATGAAGTTCAAAATGAATGGCCGGAAATGAAAAAAAATTTTCAATAAAAGCTCGTGGATATATATATATATATATATAATCAGTTATTATGGGGCGTGTAGCCGCTGTAAACAGTATATCTGTACATATTATATCGGAATACATCGCATGGTAAACTACGTCAAAATTTCAACATATAAAATTGCATTTTCATCGACTCATAAAATTATAATTATTGAAATTGGCTGCATCAGTTGATTATTCATTTTTGCTCCTTGATGAAATTAAACTTTTGTTTTTCATTTTCCCATTTTCTTCTCTCGCGGATATATATATATATACGATTAATAAAATAATTGAGAAGATAATGTGGGAATGAATAGGCGCAGACGCAAACATCGTCCTCCCACTGTTCTCCACTACCATTTTCATGATTGCCAAACACTGCACACCCTTGCCAGGTTTATTTCGAGGAAGACCTTGCCAAGAAGTCACTCGACATATAATGGACTCTGCAATTACTATGCCACATGTATGACTATCCATGTTTGAATGCATGAATATACAAAATGTACATTTATCAAGATGGTGGTATCGTATTTTCGATTAACTATTTTATCATCATTACAATCATAAAAATATCCACCACCATGAGGGAAAAATACAAGTGTTTGGAAAACAGGAGAGAAATAGAAAAAATATGTTTTGGTAAGAATAGACATTATATTGTGGAAAAAGATAAGGGAAAATATAATAATTTAATTTTCATCAATTCTAAAGCGTCCACTTGACCTGCCGAGTGACTGTGCAACCACAGCACAGAAGTTTTCAAAGAATAAGGAAGAAGCGAATGAAAATAGCTGTTTCCCATGGGGGATAGCGGAAGCGAAACTAAAGAGCGTCGGAGATTATCCGATTAACTTGGACGTCCAGTGACACTCACTACTCATGGAGTCATGAGGATTTATCCTGTCGGGGATGATTCCTCCTGACACCCTCTCTCTATCTGTTTACCGATTACAGCAAAAAAAAATCCAAGATATAGCCATATTTAGAACAAATAAGAATCGTCAATCAAATCGAAATGTCATTGAGGTTCTTGAATGGAACTCTGTGAAGTGGAAGAAATACCTAATCAACTTATCATTTAAAAAATCACCGATAACATCTTACAGTGACATAAAACTTTTGTGACAAACTGAAAAATATTTTTGCGATAAGTCTGGATATCGATAAATTTACGCCACAAGTTCCTAGTAACCGTTCTTATATACCGTTCAGCTATTTCTCTCTTCTCTGACTCGAGAGAAAATATCAACTGATATAACTAAGTTTAATTGAATCATTTCATTTTATCTCCAAATATTTACGCTGTCAATGATTATACTTCAAAATTATTCTACCTTGACACGATTATTGTTTCCAATCGATATCCCAGATAGGCTCAACGATAGGTCTTGTTACAGATCCCTTCATAAGGTGTCCACAGTTGCACTTCAACGCTTTTTACTTTCTGTCTATGTATTTCTATGTTTCACCTTTCTCACACACTCACGCACACCCGCACACACACACCCACGATCCCATACACGCACAGAGCTCTGTTCCTTGTAGTTGATTCAGATTTTCCAAATAAAAACCTCCGCAGAATATTATTCCATTAATTATTAATTCAGTATTTAAGAACCACCAATGACAAATAGTGTTCTACAACCAATATCACAAATTATTTCTGTTCTGTGTCGCGTTAATGGGATGATTAATCGTTTCCGTTCCAGTTTTATCAATTTTTCCGACGTCAAAGAATCCAAGACAGGGCGAACGTGATCCAAACTTTTGTTCTTTAATATTTAAAAGAAATTATTATAATTCACTCTCAACTATTATTAGCGGATGAATTCGGATGCAAAGTCAAATATGAAATTCAAATAGTTGGGAAAAAATTATATATTGATTATTGTTCTCTTCACTGTTGTTTCTCTCGTCCGAAAACCAATAACTTATTTTGGTTATGCTTTCGCAGACGCACCAAGATTTACTGACTACATTTCATTATAATCATTAACTTTTATATGTTTCCTGTAACGATTGGTGCGCCAATGACTACAATGAGATAAAAGTCCTCAATGACAATACCAATAACAATTCTCCATATCGGTGTAAATAAATGAGTAATCGTTTTGGAGTCAGTCCGTCAATTTCATCACTGAAGTCGGACTAAAGTGGCTTGAAATTGATGACAGTTTAGATTAGAAAAGATTTTACTTCTATGATAAACGAACTATGATTTTGTTCAATTGTGAATGAAGAACATAAATGGTAAATATAAAATCATTTACATAGATATATTCATGTATATGTGTGGGGAAAATACCCGAGCAAAAAATGGAATATCCAAGATTGTTTACCACGAAAGGAAGTAAGTTTTTATTTAATGGTAATTTTACTATTTAATCATCCTAATTATTTGTATTCAAATGCCATTGTAATCACGTAACAATTTCATGTATTTATCGAAGATGATTTGTCAATTTTGATCCTTTTCCTCTCCGTGTTTGCCTCTCTTCCATCATACATTTTGCGCATCGAGAAGTAACAAAGGATTCAAAAAACAGAATAATGTACCACGTTCAGCAGTTTATATCATTTTACCTGCCAGCATATGCGCACGCGCCAATGTCTTTTCTTTTTGTGACATTGACCCTGAAGAAGAGACTTTTAGATTCAGAGAAAAAAACAAAATTGCAGAAGGGTAAAAATGGATGTAAAAACGACGATATAAGGTGCGCTAAAATGGTATGAAGAACTACCACGAGAAGGCTTAAGGGCTGATGCGATCAATTTTCAAATCTTTCGTCACATTTTTCTTTCTGCAATTTTCCCGTTGCCAAAATAGTATCGAGCATTGAAAAAATGGGTCAGGGATAACGCTAAGTGGAAATTGAGAAAACAACAGTGGCAAGAGAACCGCAAAACGCGGAGTAAGAAGAAACAACAAGAAAAGTAATTAATGTTAGTGTTCCGACCCTACCATCGACCCACGTGACCTTGAGATCGCGTTAATGCGCAAAGGGAATAAAATTGCCATACACTACAACCGACTTGAATTTTATTGATTATATGCTATGTACCCGATTGCAACTCGATTAATATTCTCTTTTTCATTTATTTTTATTTTATTCTGAATAAACCAGTTGATAGTTAAAGTTGCGTTTTTCAATTGAATATAATTTTTTATTACAAAGGGTTGTACACGCACTCCGATGGGTGTTGCAGCGCTCAAGCGACTGACGCCAGACGACTCAACGGCGGCCAGACTCACTTACGCAACGTGAAGCGCCCGATATCGCGTCAAAACGACGTTGACGGCGTCTGGCGTCTTGTCGTTACTCGCTCATCACAGAACAGACGTCAAACAACGACTCGGTGACGTGCTCCAAAGAAAATTGAATATGGAGTTGGATTTGGACCCATTACACAATGCCAAAAAAAAAAAAAACATAAAGACAATAAAAATTATATAAATTGAACGAATTTCGAAAGTAAAATATTATAGTTTACGTATACGTGCACTTGAAATCGTCATTGTTCGGTACGGACTAGGACACAAGATATGAATGCGTACTCTGCTGTCTACCTTTATTACACTATGGAGGATTCCGAATTTTCTTTATAGAACACTTGATGAAAAGTAAAAAATGCAATTATAAAGATTGTGATTGATATCGTTTCATTCCATCGCTTGGAGAGGACGAACATGCACGGGTTGCAGAATACATGAAAAATATTTGATAATCATGATGATGATGATTAGATAAAAAAAAATGTAGAAGTGGAGATGAAGAAGAATAAATACTACGCTCACGAAAGATTTGATATGAAATTTTCGACAAAGACTGACGAATTAACCGAGATACATACTACAGAACAAGGAAACCACTGAGCTTGGAGTATCATAAAATCCATACTATTCCATTTTCTTTGTGAAACCATATACACACAAGTTTATAATATCTACGTATACATGACGACCGTATCAAAGCGCATGCTTGGCACAAGAATGTTCATTCGTCTCAAGCATACATTGTTATCTTCCATTCTTATGAATAGATACATAATCGTTCGATCTTGTTTTGAATTCAGTTCTATGTGCATATTTTTTTTTTATTTTTGTTTCTCACTCATTTTTTCGTATTGGTGATGTGATGCAGTATATATTCAGAGATTTTTGGGCAGTATGGAGTGGAATAGGATTGGGACGAAGGCGAGAGCGAGGCCGAAGGGATGCATGATAATTTGCATGAGATTATACGAGACGTAAACTCTTGTGTACATGCAAATGACAGCAGACAGCAGCTGCAACTGTTGGAGCAACCGGTTGAGTTCGATGTGCAGCACTCAGTCGTTGACAGCGTGATAGCAAATCTTACTTATACATATGTACCGTTTGCTCCAAACTAATAATCTGGTGGCCTACATATCTCATTCAGGGATGCTTCATTTTCCAATACCATTAGTCCAATAAAGATATCGGAAAACTTTAATGAAGTACCAAGATGCGGTTTTTTTTTTCACCATGTAATTCGGATGACAATGAAGACAATGGGACGTTCATTAATAATTTGAACGACAAGAAAAATTAAGAATTGGAAAAAAGAAAAGTGTTTTTAATAGAGCTTCCTACGATCAGCTATACTTGGGGCATTCATTTTTCAATAAAATCATGAATTTTTCAAAAAGCACACTACTGTTTCAAAAGTACTCATCTTAGAAAATTGTTAAAATGGAATTTGTTTCTAGGTCTCTCTTTTACGTTGATTTCAGCGAGACCGTATACTACACCAACTATTCAATCGTTCCTCGAAAAAACTTCACCATATGTTAGTATTCCGTATCTGATCAACGTAAAATAAAGCCCGCAATTGAGAAATAAAAGAGGTGTAGAAATCTTTTTCTAAGGGGTCTAGCTCAAGAATAAAATGATTGCAATACCGACGATTGATATTTGATACCGTCCAATGGAATAAACACCTCCTTGAGTCCCAACAGAATTCATATTTTCATATATCTTCGCCTCCGATTGCTCAAGAGGGATGATGATGAAGAATTAAACAAAGTGTTGCACCAAGCCATGACATACAACTACAAAGGTTGAAAATAAAAATGAAAGTAACGAGTGTAATTGTGCGTGTAAATACATGCAATTCAATAGCCAGCAAAGTTGCCAGCAGGTAATCAATATGCATGCGAATTTATCAGGGAAATATGCAGGGTATAACGTAGTCATGGATATTAATACCGTTCACGACATCTCGGAGCCACTATTCTCAAAAGAAGAGTCACGCATTGACATCGCTTGAGTATGAGAGTACAAAAAAAAACATGGAATTTCTCATACAATTCTTTCTCACCTCTCTTAGCGCTACATTCATATAAAAGCTCGTCCATTTTTATTTCTTTTTAGCGGTATCTCGTGGCGGCAACAATTCAAAAATTGGAGGAGCTTAAGATTGAGCGAAAAAATCTGCACAAAATTCCGGCAAATAACGGGTGAGCGATATGCAGATATAGAACTGCAAGAAGACCAAGGAGGGGATTAATTAATCGAGATAACACGATTACAAAGTTTGTGAACGTTAAAAAGATTTTCACCTCGGGGCAAAACTAATTTTTTTATATCTTTTATCCTCGGTTCATTCACCTTTTCAGCGTTGTTACCGACGAAACTTCAGACACGCTTCAATCCACGCAGAAGATTAACTGCCACACCACCATGATGAATGATCAAAGATTTTTGTAATATCGACCAAGCACCTTGAGTTACTACCGATGTACAATGTTGTGCTACTATACGGGGAAGTTGAAATGAGAAAGCTAAACAAAATTACGATCGGGGTGCTATAATGACGATATTATAGATTCAACGATTCGTCTTGCTTCCGCGATAGAGTCACTGAATGTGTATTTATATGTACAAGTGGTGCTGACGTGATACATCTACAATCTCATGATATGAATATTTCCATCGTATTCATATTTCAATATGTATCTTATCATCACAATCATCTGCATGAAAGCAAACAGCTTATCTATCGTTCATACTTATTTTAGGTACTGACTGACATGAATAATTAAAAAATTTCGCAAATAAGATGTTATTCATGTTATAATTAAACAATTTATCTCACAACTCCATGAAATGTTGATGAATAAAGTATTCGCATTGTTAAAAGAGACACTACATGATGCATATTTGTTCGAGTTATCGATCAGCGTGATCGAATGAAACTACTAGAAATACTTAATCATTTTTTCGGAATTGCGGTAAAAACTCTCACTATCACTACACTGTGATGTTTTTCACTTTTGTTTCGTATTTTTTCGTTCTCGCACGTACCATTCACTCTATTCCGATTATGCACTATGGCGCAAATAACTCGAATAATGCTGCAGAGATGTAGAAAATGAGTATCTTTTTTGTTCAATAATGACAAAAAATGCTTGCCTTTGTCTCAATCTTCTATTCTCCCTCCTCCTCCTCCTCTTTTCTATTCCCATCAACGAGGTATTATTCTTTTTATACACGTACAAATATAGATCTATATTTGATTGTACAGCTACCCGCTGTGAGCATATTCTTCATCATTGAAAATACTCTAAAATTGTCGAGGAGCTCGTACCACGGTCTCGTCTCATCGACAATCCTTTTTATTCATCTCTCACCATAATTATTCTCCTGTCTTGTAGAGACTATACTTCTCAATTCTACCCAAGGATTTATTCGAGACCGAATTAATGTACGATTTAAAAATACATACGATTCCAAACTTTTGATTACTGACCACAAAAATAATTCATACCGGCAAAGATTAAACATTGGTGAATCGTTAAATGCTTCTGTAGAGATTGAAATTTTCTTGTTTTTTTTTTTTTTTCATCATCATCAATACACCCGTTTTCGCTCATGAGCAATTGTTTAAAATCTCATAAGACAAAATTTACGGTTTTGCGGAAATGAGCGACAACATGAAATGCGGTAACAAAATCAAACGAGGTTGATTTGTAACGGCAAGTTTAAATTGATCCTACATACTCCACTTTAATGAATTGTCTTCCGATAAGCCTGGCACGAATCGACACGCAGTCGATGATATCAGAAACAATTTTACTACAAACGCCTATGATATATTGATTTTTTTCCCGAAGGAATTACAATGTACAGAGAAGCGCACATACTACCTCATTAAGAATCGGACGACGAAACACCATCTAAAGGTTGTTGGTTCCTTTACATTTTGAAAAATTATTATAATCAAAAAATTTGAAAAATCACATATATCTGTCAACAATTTTCTTTATAATAATCGACAGTATAGCAAATCCTACATATTCGAAAACACCTTTTGTTTCCACACAGTCTAACATACGGATCGACTGAAGTACAGTTTACGTGTAGAAAATGATATCTATATTTTTTAAATAGGTTCGCCTATATTTCAAAATGAAACTCAACGTGAGAATAAGATATTGAGTACCGATCGTACAAATGGTCTAAATTCGTGTGTCACTGTGCGCTCTGGAAAAATACTGTTGCCGCCATCTACCATCAACTTAGTATATCACTCCAAAACTACGAGGTGGAAATATTGGCCGCATCATATCAGGTATTGGTCATAGAATGTTTCCTTTTTCCAATGCCACTGATGAAGTGAAAGATTTTGTATCGATTGATTTACACCAACCAACATCACGATGATATAAATGGGAGCGAAAAAAATAATGAATATGCATCCATAACATTACACAATCTGTATCAGAAAAAAAAAATAAGAGGAGGTTTACGTAAGGCAGAGTGCATCGAACGAAAGTTCTCCTCTGTCCATCACAGTGTGTAACAGATTCTATGACTGAATTCAAATATTTTGAGCCGATTGCTCATAAACAATCTGAAAATAGAGGCTATTAATTTGGCTTCGATTTGATTACAACTCCGAGAAGGAAAAATTGAATAATCCATGACACTGATCCAATAACATATATAATTCAACCGGGCATGATTAAATCATGACGCCCATATCATGAGACAAAAACGATTGACATCGCTTGTCAGTACCAGACAATTTATAAAACAATTCATCGGTTTCATTTTTGCGATTGATTTCGTTTGACACTGGTTTATAATACGAACTCGACAATAATGAAACGTTATTGATCCATTCAATCGTCATGTACACGCATTTATATTCATTTGAACATGCATTGTATCCTGTCAGCTTTAGTCATGTTACTGACGCTATAAATAAATGTATTAATTTGAAATCAAATGAATTCAATGAATGTCCCATTATGCAACCATCCCAATTATATGTTAATGCAAATCCCGATAATTCACCAACAAAATCTGATAGTATACATATATATATGCATTATATAAATACATGTGCTCACGTTTATCGGACGAGATTAATTGACCGGCCCAAAGTTTCGCGCGTATACACGATTTTCCACTTGTATAAATATGTCTATATAGATATACTTTTTATGGGATCTTGGCTTGGGGAGCACCTTATTAATGAGCTTATATCTTCCGGTACCCTCTCCACCCATCCACCTCCCTTGTCCATGTCGTACTTCCAGACCACCTCAGTTCAAAATTAGTCCGAATATCGACTGAGATGCCAGGAATTTTACATTCATTGCATATAACAAATATTCCATTGATAATGCACCTCTACATTAAGACATGGAACGTGAGAAATAATATTTTATCCGTAATTGATATTTCCGAGAATTCTACTCAGTATGAACATATATATTTCATCAGCTAGAAAGAAAAAATGAAACCGTATAAAGTATTTCTAATGGATTCGAATAAACACCTCCGATTAGTTTCCATTCTCTTTTTCATGAAAATTCATGCATGATCGCATATATATACATAAAAATTGAACAAATTTGCTTTGACAACCCCTCACGAATGTCGAGTCAGCAAAAATTAACCGTAGATATGTACGATAAATACATATAATGTATATACACTTGACATTTTGCGTGGTGCATTAGAGTTAATGAGAACACAACAAATTTCTACCTCGTTCACTTTGTAAAATGGAAACGTCATTTAGTCAGGGTCAATGACACCAGAAAATTCTTATGTGAATATTTGCAATCATGACGATAATTGAATTAGGTTTCATGGGTCATCTTAATGATATTATTATAATATTCGAAGATTGAAAATAAGTTGAAGGGATAACAGTTCTATCTACTTTTTGTCATTCCAATCGATTGACTTTTATCGCTTCTCTGAAATAACGGTTCTCAAAGCTTATGTGAACATACATGTGAAATCCACTATATAAACTACGAAACGACGGACGTTAATCTATATATATATATATATATGTGTGTGTGTGTGTGCGTGTGCGTATCATTTCAACGCCTTGGGCAACTCGAGTCAAACGTTGTTGAGCTGCGTGGGGCAATGGAAATTTCCATTCGCACGCGGCCACATCGAGATTCTCATCATCGTCCGAGCGATTATTACAAATATTTTTCTAGCTCAACGAATCTATAATCGATTAATCAATTAACTAAATTTATTCACTGGCAGTTGGAGTCATCGATCAGAAATACGTGTGTGACCGCATTATGTTTCTTGTGTCTGATTTTTGTTTCGATTATTTTGTCGACATTGCCTTGACTTATTACAATTGTCGTTCAATTAATGTTCGAGCTGAATTATTATTGTATAGTTTGCGCACTCACCATGATGACGAAATACTGCCTGGAAGGCACCAGAGTATGTGCAGAAGTCAATAGAATATCTTCTAATGGTTTATCACCATCCACTCTTAAGTTGGAAATTTCGTGCGTATTTTGTTTATCTGTTCAATAATCTTGTAAACGCTACTTTGCTCTTCTGTACGATATTCTATATCATTCCTCACTATCCAGCTTGGTATCACTATTGGGACGATAGAGAATTATTTTTGTGTATAAACTTATCACACGATATTCCTTTGGCCTTTCATTCACAATAATTCTCTTTTTATTATAAACAAAAAAATGAATCCTGTTTCGTATACCTAGAAATCTGCAAATGAAGAAAAAAAAAAATTAGTCTTGCAACAGAACAAATGGGTCGATCAGAATCATAGGCGATTCGAACCTTCATATGAATCAAAATAGTAGGTGATTAAATGGAAATTCAGAAAAAACCTCACAACAGTTAATGGCTGAGTAGTTTGTTCTGCCAACATGGCAGCAACGCCATTTCCTTTTCCACATGCGTATTTTGTACTAAACGAATGACATAAGTGTATTCACCTTCAATTCGCTTGTATCACAGCCGCCTCTGCCCTTTACCTTGTTGCTAATATACAATTGTGCTCCAACGTGTTGCACAAGTAAAGAACGACAGGATGAAAAGAACTTTCCAAGGACTTCTCTTGTTGTTTTTTTTTATTGTTTGAAATAACACTGCTAATAACTTTCAACAGCAATCTAAATCTTGCATAATAAATATTCTCGTATATTTATCATCTTGTTGTTCGTATTGCCAATAAACCGCCTCTGCTTCACCATATGACGCCCTGCCAACCTAACCTGCATGTATCGGATCCAAAAATAAATATAAATAAATAAAAAAATGAATCCTTCATTTGAAATACAATGAAATATTTAATTTGTTGATGGTTGAGAGTTAATGAGCATCCCTGTATTATCTAAAAATAGAACTCAAAAGTTACTTATGTCCCCATGCGTGTCATTCAACATTTATTGGACTTAATTCGAGTGGCGTTATGTCACTTGACTGTATCGCGTGCCCACATATCGTTCAAGGAACAATAAATGAGAAATGGAGTCGCAATGCATTCCACCATTGCGGTCCTCACAAGTGACTCATTACATATAAAGTGACGCCTAGATGTCGAGCTAACTTTTTTTTTTCTTCAATATAATCAATGGCGATACAATACTAACACTCATCGGATACGGGCTACTCGGTTGCTTCGGCCGCTTATGAGGAATCCTCTGGCCAACTAGCCTATAATTGTGGTGGCCATTCACGGGATAAAATTGAAATCCTGAAATCACACCAAATATTCTTCCATATATATAAAGAAAAACTGAGTACATGTGTTATTTTTTTCTCATAATGTATTGATTTGCATGTCAACGATGAAGAAGAGTTGCAAGGATATACGTCCCACGAAGCTAATTCCAGTTTTCCAAATATCATTACGAATGATTTTTCGTGTGAAAACACTGCTATCGGAAATAATATAACGATTGAATACTAACTATTGTTTGGTTTTTGAGCAAAATTTTCTTCGACAATTGGTATACTCGAAGTAACTGAACGTAAATGAACGAAAATAAATAAATATGGTGAGAAAAAAATAATATGAACGTGAGGAACGAAGAAAGCAGAAACAGTATCGTACAGACGACGATTATAGAACGACGATGCAACCGCGACGCGACGTTGCCAGATCGCGATCATCATGTTTCCGGTAGCATCGTTCACAGGAGAATAGCGAAGTCTCCAAGCGATATTGCAGAGTCAAATGCCAAATCAATTAATACATGGAAATATATTAAATGTAATGTTCGTGATGCAGAGTTATGGCACAATAAATAATATTGCTAGATGGATTGTCGTATACAATTTTCACAATGTAAAATTATGTATTGTCAACTCTATTTACATTCAACCGTACAACAACTTAATAAAAGAGTTATGTCGGTAAATGAACTGATTTGAATTGAAACGAATATGAATTAAACTATTAACTGTCTATATAGAATGTGTTCATCGTACCGATAAATTAAGCTGGTTACGACATGAACGTTCTAAATGATAACAATTTAATTGGGTCTAGTTCAAACGTTTGAATCAATGACGTGGTTGCATACAACATTTGAAATAGGAGTATATTGTTATCTGGAATATAACTCAAGTGCCGAACACCGGGTATTCCAAGTATGCTTTATCGGCCGATGGAGAATGAGATGCACACGTCAGAGCATATCAACGTAACAGCTGTGGTGGTATTACTCGTTTGTAACAATATATTCATTCATCAAACAATAAACTTAGAAAATGTTCATTGAAAAATGTCAATTCGCTCCATTCATTATCTGTCCGATTTTATTCGGTGATCATATGTATATGTTTCCCCCAACTAATTAAATCAAGCATTCAACTGATGGTCGGATATTGGATGACACATTTATAAATAGTTGGAACCCTTGACATGAATAATCGTGAGTCTACAAAAGGATGCAATGCCAATGAAGAAGAAATTTTCCGACCCAAAAGTGTATTCAATCAAGTTATTTGGATGAAATAATCGGCATGTTGAATTCTACATAGTGATATTGAGCCGGATTACAACTTTGCCCTCTCAAGTTACTTAGTTCATTTGGATATGTATTGACGGTGCAATTTTCTTCTTCAGCAATCCCTCTAAATTCCTGTTAATGGCAAAAGTTTATGTATATACATCAATAGTGGCAATACGCGCCGATTGAACGTGATGCGGAAAAACTTAATATAACACTTGACGTGTATTATATCTATCACCTAAGAATATTCAGATAGACTCACAAATCTATTTTTGAAATCCACTCGCGTAGGTATAACACACCGTCAAAACATAGACCATTTTACATCGCCCACGCAAAACAATCATCACATATTATTCAAAGAAATGATCGAAAATTTCCTATCATATTCGAATGTGTAATCAAGTTAAGCAACAAAAGTAGGAAGAAAAGGAGATAAAACGATTACGCTCATTATATGAATTACCTCTGTATTCGGCTATGTGAAAATGCGTCCAATAATTCTGTCACCCTCAGATGAAGAAAAGACTCGTGATTCACAACGAAAAATTTGTCCGCGAAATCCCACGGCTGACAATCGCAAAACTCTAATTGAAATTATGTTTTATTTCTTCCCTTGTTTCTTGTTGTATTTTTCTTGTCTCTCAAAATAGCCCATTCATCTGTACATCTATATATATATATATATATATATATATATATACACTGCACAGAATTTGTGTATGTAGTTGTTGATACCTAGAGATGAATTGTGTCTATCTTCGACAAATACCTCTTCAATATGGGATATTATTATTATTATTATTATTATTATATGTATGCATATGAAAGTGTATATATATATACGACTCGATGGACGACAGAGTACGACAGCGCTCGATGCCTCGCGAACAGAAGGCCGATTTACACTGGCCCCTTTTTCGAACTGGAGGCTCTATGTATACCAGCCACGACATGCCTATACACAGAAAAGAGAGCGAACCTGGCGCAGTAAAATGATGTATTTGTTTGTTCGTGTACGTTTGGCGTTCTATTCACACCCAGCAACCCAATCAGCCAGACCTCGTCCAACTGTCCAAGTCTCATTGTGTTGGTGTAATGACTGTATATATATATATATATTCAACAGAGAACACGTGACGTTCGCATGTACAAAAGGTACACAACTGAACAGTGATCGAACTATATAGGCGTTGAAAAAAGTAGAAATATGACGGAGACGATGGGAACACATACCAAAAAAAAATCGATCCAACATCATTCTCTAAATTCACATATTGAGGATATTTCCTCCGATTGATTGAAGCGATGATGGCTCGATTGTATTAGTATCTTTATAATTTCACATATTCGATAACTCTCAATGAATTTCAATCGATTTTACCTAAATAGCAATACATTCTAATCGTACAACAGAAATTTGCAAATAAATTTCTATTTTCGATATCAACTTTCCCAAACTGGTGTTTACTGAATGCATGGCATAAATATTATTGTGTCATGTTTTAATTTACGAGAAAAATTTGAATAAGTGTTATCGTCGATTTCCGTGACGAAAATCCAGTTTATTATGTAGCACATAGTAAATGATGGCAATTTCGGGTATCAATCTTCATATTTCTATGAAACATCTTTTATATTTTTGAAACTGTTTGGGAGTTAGATATCAAGAACTGGGAGGATCTTGTTGATTAGTGAGGTGGATAAAAGTGATTTTAATTTGTAAATTTGGAAATATCATCGATAAATAAACACGGCGATTGAATTGAATTTACGGAAGAATAATTGAATTTATGGAAAAATAATTACAAAAATGCTGTATGTTTTTAGACTCATTATTAACGATGAATAGTTCAATATTTTTTTAGATGAATTTAATCGGGTGACGGATTTTTACATGCACATAAAATACGGTCCTGACAAATGGAGCCAGCCTGTATTGAAGAGGTTAGTGAAATCAATCAATCCACTCATTAAAAATGATCAAGTATTAATATATGATTTTCA
The DNA here is from genome assembly GCA_958496275.1 of Zele albiditarsus. NCBI lineage: Eukaryota > Metazoa > Arthropoda > Insecta > Hymenoptera > Braconidae > Zele > Zele albiditarsus. Next base: position 22,641,437 of record OY292408.1, read on the forward strand.
TTAATTACAAACAATTGCCGCAGCATTTGATCAATTCAAATTGATCAATTGTCTCCATTTTTGGGTGATTAATTCCTAAAATAATTTTGGGGTTGGGCGATTCTAATATGGTCAAGCTGCTTACTGAAATACTTTTCCGAAATTGATATGGACACTTGATCCGACATTTTGCATATTATTCATTAAATTGATTGAAATGAATTATGAGTACCAGATAATTGTGAATAAATAGGTTCGGAGTATCAATCTCTTTGAGGTCAAATGTCATTAAGATAGATATTGCAATTGAATCGTGACGTATTTGTGTGAATATAATTTTGCCGGAAATATGTATTGGGTGGTTATTAAGGCATGATGAATATATATCAGCAGTCGTTATCATTAAATGCATATTGGCAATTCAATATATTACATACCTATACTTATCTAATATCAAATAAATTCATCTTGTCCGCATCGCAAAAGATTTTAACACATGCGCCAATGGAATTACGTAAGTTTTGTGCAGCTGTCATACAAGACCTATATCGATATATACATACTTTTACGTAATATTTTTTTTATTATTCATACATTTTTTTTTCCTTCATCCTACATTCGGTTCGTCTCTATATGTCTATCAACATGATAAAATGCCGATAACGCCATTGGACCATACATGTGAAAATTTAATTGAATGATTTTGAGTGTATCACCGAATATCTTCATCGTGCTATTGGTGATTGATCGATTATATTCCATTTTCCCCACGTTATTTTCTACATTACAGCAGTGTTCACTCATCCAATCTTTATTTTCCTGTTCTCTTTGCTTTTTGACTGAACGAAGGCGGAGGATACAAACTTTCGAGACGTTTGCCACTTGTACTGTGTAATTTAATGTGCACTTAGTTGCAACCACTTGATGAGAAAAATATGAGTAAATTGAAGTGATATAATGTGGAACGATCAAGATACATACACATATATAATTGTGTAGAATTAAATATGTAAATTGAAATCTTCAAAATTGCGTGAAGCGCTATACCAACAAAAGGAGAACTATATGCGTCTTGGATTTTATATGTCCGATTATGGCGATTCATACGATGTAGATTGAAATGACATATGCTCCCAGCGAGGACAGAGCATCTGTTGAGTTACTTTTTTTCAATAGTCTATACTTCGATAATTGCATGATCTATCAAGTCTTGAAGCTGAACAAAACCACGTCACAAGGTAGAGAACGTACAAAAATATCGTTTTAACCATTAGGCAAGTTTTATAAACAGATGTGAATGCACAAAAACGACGCCACATTATATTTGTCTCTATCCTCACTCACTCACTCACTATCAGTGAATTAGCGACAACCTTGCAATGATAATCATATCATGGAGCACGGGAAAGTTGCTTCTGATTATTGAACTATTGAATAGACGTTAACGCAATGGAAAAGTGAAGTAATAAAATCGGCCCGCATTTTTCTCTATACTCTTGATGAATATTTAATGTCATCGCCAATATAGAGAAGAGGTTTCAATCAGAAAGTGAAATATATTGAATATCAAAAATTGGACAACTATCTCAGATACTTCAGATACGTTGTATTTATAAAAAGTTAACTACGGTATCGCGACAAAATTTCACCAAAACGTAACATCATTTGACATGAATATCACAAAAAATAACACCGCATATATATTCACCGGTTATATTTTCACAGTGTTATTCTATCGCTTAATATTGTATCGCATATTATTTATGTGTGATATTTCGTCATGGCAACGTTATATACAGCTGTCTGAAACATATACATGGCATATAATTTGGCCAGCATGCGCAATTAATTCAAACGGATTGATATATACGTTACGCACGTTTATCTTTCTTCTCATGTTCATCTTTTCCGTTATGTATTCTACGAGAAAAAATTCGCATGTTACACATTGTTTGTACTTGTTTCGATTCAAATATCACTGTCACTCTATTCATCATGAACACGTGATAACACATTTGTGTAACATTACATCTTTTGTTTCAATAGTGAAGATATTTACGAATAATCGTACTTTTTATAGCATCATCCCTTTTATACTGCCATATACTCGGTTATCGATTGCAAGAAGTGTGAGTCAACCCAATGGCGACAACATGGCGGCAACAAAAGTCTCATAAATCGATAGAGGGTAACATCCTTTTCACCCTTTCTCTCTCATATTCAATGTCAACGCCTCAGGAATTCACATAAATTCACTTGTATTCGATTGCAAATATTTCAACATCTATACTCTTCAAGATGTCATGAATAAAATGAAAATAAATATTTTTCAATAATGCCAACACGTATCATTTTGTGATATTCAATGGTTATTATTTGGGGGAATTATCTTTTTCCACTAGATTATATGTACGTATATAACATGTACGTATGCCTAAAGTATTCTTGTCTAAACAAATTCAGTGTCGCTAAATTGAATGCGAGTACAATTATAGCACATACCAACATCTGGTTGTGTCGTAGAAAGCTCCTTGTTGTTCACCAACCAGTTTCCAACCTTGAGTTATAACGCGTGAGCCTCAAGTACATTATCAGTAAGACTGGCTATGAAGGTAAGTTTCAGCTGAGAGATTACAACATCGAGTTCGTCCTAGTGGAATTGCAAAATCACCAGCGATGGCAGACAAGTGTAATAATCGCACGTACTGTGGTTTAAATTCGCATCCACCGCATTGCTCCTGTATGCCAGCATATCGTTTTCCACGAAGTTGGCATAGGATTTTGAGGTGCTTGAGACGACACCATAATCAAAAGTGAATTCTAATTATTAAAAGTGTCTGTCGACAATATATGGATATATAGAAACTTGTTAAATGTGAGTGAATGGACAATAGTACGCATGTGAATATATTTAGTATTAGATGGTTTCCGTGGTGAGGTTCAGAGATATCCAGTGTTGAACAAACCTCCTACTCGACCCTTTCATCTCGTCTTTTAACACTATATATGTGTTATTACTCACAGTGATGTGCAGATATGTATAGACATTCATCTTCCGATCAGCTTGCGTCCCAACGAAAATTCAACTCGCGACTATACCTGTTAGGATATATATTGATATATACAGGTGTGCAGAATAGCACATTGAACTGACACCAAAAAAATCCATATGTATTCTCATCTTAGTTATTGATGAATACTTGCAAGGCATTTAACATGCATCTTCATCACACCTCATTAATTTCAATGACAGTGATATGTTGTATTGTTGAAACAAATAGAATTAATCCGATGATTGAAATTCGGTTAATAGTATAAGTGAATCCCTTTATTATTGCCACTTGATCATCTGCATTATTTCTCTTTATCACTTCATTGTGGTAATAGTAATCTATCGGTGTCGACGGTGAGAAACGAAAAAATGGGATACAAAAAAAATATAAAGTAAAAAGTGAAATGAATTTAGAACAACATGAAAAGAGAAAAAAAAACGAAATCGCGCTCGGATTAAGTTATGGATTTTCGTTTAACGCGGGATCCCTTGTACATTGGCGTTCATTGAGATCGGTCTAAAGTGATTCAACATAGAGGAGAAGCAAAGCGAAGATAGGTGATGTATCAGGGCGTGTACCAAACTTGATCGTTTTCTACCGACCGATACCTCATACTCTTCTATATCATGCCATTTCCTCATCCTCTACTTCAAATGGTGAACAATTTGATGACGGCGGCTACAGCTGTACCGTACATATTCTTTTCATAATAAAGCTATGTGAATGATCATATGACCTGTGTATACGCACGATCACCGATAAAGAGTACATTAAACAAACCCTCGCAACTTTTTTCTTTCTTTCATCTATACTCACTTCTCTTTATACGTTTATTGCTTGTAAACATATTTTTTATTCCCCATGTTCAATGTTATTATATTTATTCTTCCATGTCTCTCTTGTCCATCAAACTCGACGATCAATTAAAAATACTACCAATTCTTACCATCTATCTTTCACAGTGAATAACGATGAGGTGTATGTTATTTGACGAATTATAAATCGTATATAACTGAATTGTATCAGTTCACAATATATATAATGTATATAACCAATCGCGCCATATCTGCTTCGAAATCTCGTTTGAATGTGACGCAATTTCCTCCGTATTACTCCACTTTTGTCGTTCTGCTTTTCTTTTTCTTCTCACCTACTTAATATTCCGAAATCAAAAAAAAATTACAAGTTAACACAGCAACAATACTGAAGAAGAAATACTCCTATGAATGTGTTTGGATACACCAACCACTTCTGCCCTCATTCTGAAAACTCGAGAATGAAACGAGAAGAAAAAATGGATGAGAGTAAAGAAGTCTGTTGGAATTGGAGGCAAGGCGAGATGCGGAATACATTTATATGTAAAGAAAGAAGTTTCCCAACGATTCTGGATTACTTTTTATTCAAGACAAAGAGAGAAAAGATACCAACCGTACTCGCCCCTTGCGCAGTATATAGTCTCTTGCATCGCGAGGCGCAGGATAAAGTCTCAGAGTGATAAGCACACGATGTCATAACATTCCGCAGAACCTATTCTCCCATTTGTATGATGGAGGTATGAACGGAAAAGAAAGGATCTGAAGATATTGCTCGTATAGAACTGGGAGTGATCGTGTATATACCATACAAAAGAATGGAAAACTAACATATAACTAGAAGAGAAAAAAAAATAATATTGTTGTTTTATAGTACAGTGAGAAGACTCGTTTAACTTGTGTCGAGCGGAGGAGCTTTTTCTATCATCACTCTTTCACATCTTCATTCATTGTATGCAATGTGTGCACGCTCACGGTTCCACGATGGCTCAATGAGAACTATGCAATGACAAGTTCAAACTTTATTTTTAATTCGTCGGGTGCATTACGCACAACGCAGACGTCTACGGAATATGTCAGTTTAGGTCGATATTTTCGCTTCAACGCTATACATGTTTTGACCATCCCTATCAATTCAACTCACCAGTTCTATTTTTTGATCACGCAGTTACGTCAGCAAATAGTCTCTCAAATCTATATATAAAAATACTTCTTTATACAATCGCTAATTCTTGATTCAACCTTCTCATACGCAATAATATGAACAAAATATACCGTAAAAATTTGTGCAACAATCTTAAATCAAATCATAAACATTCATCATTCATTAAACACACTTATAGCACACGTTCATTCATCGTGCAATATATATGCTTTGTATTTATATTCTAAGATATTTCTGCACGTGAATATTATATTATATATCAAATTCGAGAACTTATATCATAATTTTACATTGAAAAAAAAAGTACTATACGTAAGTTCGCGTTTGTTCGTTCCACTAAAATGTATCCATATGAATAGAGTCGGCTATGGTTGGATAAGAATCGGCATGTATTGTTCTGTATCGCGAATCCAGTGAGTCATCATCTAATTCCTCTGAGAAATTAACCAGCACCTGAGAAACAGACAGACAAAAAAAAGTCACAATCAACTTTATTACTAACTTAAACTAAACAATTGCATGTATAAAAATAAGGAGAAAAAACCAAGAGAAGGCAACTGCATGCAATGAACTTGAGCATTTCATGAGTATCCCAAGGGTGACGCGATTCTATGACACATTGCTTCAACGGGTCGTTATACGCTTTTCCCAACTCCTTCATCCCCTTCCACTCCGCTTCTTCTCCTTTATCCACTTTCTGTTCTCTGCTACTTATTTTCTCCCGATTCGTTGAGAACTTGCATTCATACCATTCGCGCGCCGCTGCTAGGAACGATCCCATAAAAATCCTGAAAAGTTTATTAACGACACCCCGAACAGCTTACTAGTGGAGGACTTTGATTCCAAACGAAATCGGTGTAAAACTAACTATTTCAGAATATACATATACTTGACTTAAGAGAAGCAGACAAAAACAACATGCCGAGATAAATTTGGCTCGCGCACGAGCTTTCAGTCTTCATGCACATTTGGTAACTTTGAATCGGTATCTTCTGTTATACCATAGCGAGGTAGAAAACGTGCAGAAATATGGCTTCAGTCATTAGCCGAAACTATTAAACAGACAGGAGTGCACAACACACGTCCATGGCGTCAGGACAACGGCATGGACATGACATCACAATTTTATTTTGCTCTCGCAGTGACAGTCTCACCCTCGGCTCTTTACACACACATATATATATATATATATATATACACACTGTATCTCATGCACCATCCCCCTCTCCCACTGCGTCTTACTTAGGTATGTGCTCCTCAGCGCAGGGCTGTTGACTGCATCCATTAATATCCCTCAGAATAGGCGGGATGTGTTCGTGAAGGGGAGGATGAAAGAGAGAGAGAGAGAGAGAGAGAGAATATGTGAGAGTACATGCAATGGGAGTCCAATGAGACTGAGGGTACATCATCTCCTTGGAACACACATGAGACCACACTTGGACCACATTCCTGAACGGGAATGCCAATACCTGAACAACGATGAATAACTATTGGCTGAACGAGGTGCAAACTTCCATCAATAGCCCAGATGTACACATATACACTTCTTACATTAAAAATATTTGGATCATTGCCGCAAACATTGAAGAATAATAGTATGTCATCGATTATCGTTACCTGATCCAATGAGCTCTGGGTAAGAGTGAAGTCAATGGCCTTCAAATCTTCGGCCAATCGTTTAACACGTGAAAAAGTTTCACTCAATGTCATATCACGGGCACATGGGACCAACAATCGAGCGGCTGCCGCTTGCCGCGATGAAACTTGGGCTCTTGATAGATGTCTTGATATTGCGTCTTTCAACTCCTTCGTTGTTGTCGGTTGACCAAATCTCAAAGATGCCACATACCCTTCACCAAATCTGTAACGAGGACAACCCGAATTTGCTATTATATCGGCTATGCGCATTTTAACACGAATAATAAACAAAAAAACCCTATATTAAAAGTCGGAACATATGGCGAATACTCTCCCATTTCCTACGTTCAATAACTAAAATATTAAAATAATGGAGAAAGAATAAATCCTTTTTCATGAACACGTACTTGTGCTTGAGATGTTGAACTGTTCCAATACACCTGAGACCAGCATTCGCTAGTATTCCAACACGACTACAGAGTTTTTCACATTCTGAAACGCTGTGCGAAGTGAGTATCACAGCACCGCGTGCCTGTACGACCCGATGAATAGCTCGGGCGACCAGTTCTTTTGAAGCTGGATCCATACCGCTCGTGGGTTCATCCATCAGCACGACTGCCACTGGTGACATTACGCTAATTGCCGCGCAAAGTTTTCGCTTATTACCACCGCTCAAAGATGACACTTTTTGATGAGCATATTTCAACAAATCAAATTGATTTAGCGTCATTTCCACTGATTTTGGTACATTATCCAGGCCACACACTTCACCATGAATTGTCAAACACTGATGCGGGGTGAGAAATCCATCGATTGCATCACTTTGTGGACAATAACCTATTTCGCCATTGGATAATGGCGAAATTCCTAATTTTTTACTCCGTAAAACGATTTTCCCAGCTGTCGGAATTGATTCTGCGGTGAGCATCTTGAATATCGTACTCTTACCGGCGCCATTTACACCCAAGAGACCGAAACATGTTCCTGATTGAATACCAATGCTCAAATTTTGTACAGCTACATTCGTTCCATATACACTCTTATATTCTTTACGAAGTTTTATTATATTGAGCACGTCATCAGCCGCGCTATTCTCCACGCGTATTCTCTCCCTCGTTACATCTTCATCCTCAGTGATACCCTCATAAGCCACTCTGCAAATAAATTTTATTGTTTCAACGTTCTTTATAATTAACTGTTCAACTTTCATTCATATATTTACCTTTTATTTTGACAATTGAACTTTGGAAATATTCGACATTCAATTGCAAGATTGATTGTGTAAAGTATTATCCCTACAACAAATAGATATACATAATGTGGTCCGATTAGTTCCCAGCCCAAGGGCGATTTATAAGTGTCCATGTTGAAACGACCAAGAAGCTCAGTGGTAATGTCGTTGGTCGACATCTGGACCAATGCATCACCCAGGGCATATTGTGGGAAGAAGAGCATGAGGTTGTGCAGTGACTGCCTCGTGTCTTTTGCCGTTTGGCTCTTGCCCAAAATATCAATCACTAGAATTGTCGCTAGACACGTCACTCCGATAAATGCATTCAAACAGAAGAGCACCATGTTGGCGAGACTCGAGTCGTCGAATGTTTTCTCGATTAGATGAGTGAATGGTATTGATGCCCATGCAAAGAGAACAAGTAGTAGACAAACGCCAGGAAGATTGTCTCGGGCCACGTATGCTGATAAACCGAATATTTCGAAGACCACTATTGCCAAACTTATAGAGCAAACAAATACCTGAAGGGAGAATTAATATTTTATTACTATGTTTCGTAATATGATATTGAAATGGGGATGTTCTGTGAGCAAGCAAACTGTGATGAAAACTATTGGTCACAAGTTTCATTGACCAGTGACGTGACATATTCATCTTAATAGTTGATTTCATCGTATATTAACTAACGGGTAATTTTTGTGAAACCCGTTGAACGATCAGTCGAAACTTCACAATTCTATTGGGAGACGGATATATAGAGGGCCAAGTGAGTTCTAGAGAAATATAAGTCGAACTCTGGAAAACGGATTAATATACTCGGCGTTTATTCCCAATTGGCTTACGAAGAAATCCCAGACAAAGGCAGTGGTCCAATAAGTCACAGGATGAACACCAGCCAGATACAAAATGCGCTTCTCTTCACACAATCTTTCACGAACAAGTTCTCTTGCACCTTCGGCTGCAACCAAACTGAACGCCACCAATAAAACCATTGCAACTCCAACATCAGCCACGTGCTGCAGTCTGAAATGTTAGAACAGATGAGATATTATAATTCTTGGAGGCTCATTTTACTTCCAGGGATAACGCAAATTTTTCGAGAGCTAATTGGAATTGTGCTACACTTGTGCACACAACCAATCGTCTTTCTATATAATCTTTATCCGCTATCTTTTTCTTCTTCATCGTTCGGTATTCTTCACTGCCCATTCTTATCAAGACGACGTCCCGTAGGGTGAAGACTATAACTACCACGACGACGACTTTAGCGCACAACTTTCGGAAGCAATTACAAAGTCCAGTAAAGTCTGCACCAAGTCCGAAGGCACAAACACAAGTTTAACGAGTCGTAGACGAGAAACGTAAGAAACGCGCCTCGGGGGAATGACCATGTGAATGTGTTGGTGAATGGGTATATAACAGTGAAATGGCAGTAGTCGTTGTGAGTCCACGAGATCTCCATCGATCATTAGCTTTTGACTTTTGGCTAAAGCGTAAATATCGATAACATTTATAAATACCAAGTTAATTACATAGAACAATAATTTCCGAAGTAAAAACCTATACTTTGAGACCGAAAAAAAAAAAAAAAAAAAAAAACGAAGACGAAAAATAAACGGGAAATATAAACGTTATGGCGAAGATGACATTATTTTGAATAGTAAGTACTCACAAAGTTGTACGATTCAATTGCTCGCTGGACAATTTGAGTGGGTGATTGAGAGTTTTCAAGTGTCCAGGTGCACCTGAGGCCCTGAGAATAGCTTCATTTAGAGCATTAAGATATGCAGGAAGTGAATGATGTCCCTTATTATTGAACCAAACGACAAAGAGTGGGTCTTTCTTCCAGTGCGAAAGAGACCAACCGCCGTATCTGTATATTCATTACAAAAACCATTCCCACTTTCATTATTCCAATTCTCTTTGTATCAATAATTTATCTCCAGCAGTAAATTCCAACCATAATTTGTTACTACTGACCGTTTCTCAATATACTCATGATGCGTTGAGATAATCCAGTCGAGTGTCGGTTGACCTGGCAATGTCTGAAAAAGCCCCTCAACTGCTTCAGATACGCCTTGACAAACTTGTTGACCCTCTGCGCATTCACAAGTACCCGTATCCTGCACAATAATATTTATCAAAATTTTAATCGAATTCATTTCACAACAATTAAACGCTGAAATAATTAAAGAAAAAAGCGCCAAGTGTGATAACTGACATTTGGATGAGTTTGCCAAGCGCCTGCATAATCATCGCCGAAACGATTGTACAGCTGAAGGGATAGATGTTGAAGAAATGGATCGCTTCCATTATCAATACTGTAAAAATGCGTTGGATGAGTGTTATAGAGCTTTGGATTAATGTCTAATGCTGGCTCATCACTTGATGTTGGTCTTATAAGCGAAAATCCCATAGCAACAGCAACAAACATTGTTGGTAAAATTAATGCGGCAAGTGGCGCACGCCAATTCCTTGAAAAATGCCACATTTTTTTCTTCACCAAAATCTTCGCTTGTCTCATAGCCGACGGAGTTGGTGCGGATTGTGACATTATGATTTCTTTGTCATCTGCTATATCAATATCAATGGTACCTATACTAGCCACACTTGCAGTACTACCCTGCGTCGATGACGCCACTCCAGTCTCGGAACGTAAACACAGGTCCAAGAAAACTCGCTCTAATGTATCGCATTCGAGAGATATGTGTGAGAAACCTAAGTTTTTTTTATTGTCCTCCAGCGCCTTTATTGCTGATGTAATGTCATTTGTCATACCATGCTTGCTCTGGAATGGAAGTTTCACCATCACTTCATTGCTCGTTGAGTCATTGACTGTTGCATTGGGTACAACATTTTCCATTAATTTTCGTAAATCATCAATAATTCTTCCGTTACTAATTCCACGCAATTCCTCATGAGGAAACGTCATATTCATCCAATATCCCCGGCCATGAGTCGTTTTAATTGTCAATGGCGATCCAGTACAAACAATTTTGCCGTGGTGCATTATCACCACCGTATCACTCAACATGTCAGCCTCATCCAGATGATGTGTCGACAATAAAATAGTTCTGTTTACTCGGTGCTGATCAATCAATCGCCAAATGCGTCTCCTGGCTGCGGGATCGACCCCAGCCCCGGGTTCATCGAGAATAACGAGCTTCGGCGAACCCAAGAATGCTAATGCGACACACAAACGTCTTTTCGTACCACCTGACAATCTGGAAACGGGCTCGTTCTCTTGTTTACCAAGTTCTAATGACGCAAGCATACGATCAATATGTTTCTGCATCTCAACGTTATCCGTTGGTTGTTTCAATTTTGCATAAAACACCATATGCTCTCTCGCAGTCATCGTATCGATTAACACATTATCTTGCGGACATACACCGATGTCCGGCCTCGTCGTTCCATTTCCATTGAGATAAATCTCGCCACAAGTTGGGGCTGACATACCAGTAAGCATTTTTCTGCAGTCATGAACATTTTATTAGATACACAATAAAATAAATTTTCGCAGTGGGGGTTACTCACATGATTGTCGTTTTGCCTGCACCATTTCTGCCAAGTAGACTGGTAACCTCGCCTTCACAGAGTTTCAGGGTAAAATCATCAACAGCAACTACATCACCTTGCTCCGTGTGATAAACCTTTCTTACTCCTTCAAATCTAACACCGATCTGCTTCTCATTTACAGTCACACTGCTGATGTCAATATCCTCATCTATCCACGGATAATAAATGCAAACAACAATTCATACTCACATCAACAATTGAAAAGTTATTTGAATTATACAATTGAATTATTTTCATCGTATGGAACGATCACAATAAATAAAAATCATAAAAAGTATAATGTTCAGAATTATTTTTTGCTAGTCGAACCATAATTTAAATTTGGTGTGATGAATAACGTGCAAGTATCATGAAATGTAAAAACTTAATGTAATTATTGAATGCGCATGCAATGGGGGCGAGGGTGATACCTTGGTAAGTTGCCGAAGGGTGCAGTACATCATTAGTGAAATAGAGGCTGTTGACGAAGGCGAGATAACTGGGCCCGCCATAGAGAGAACGGGTGTTGGCCCACCACAAGCTACGGGCTCTCAACCCGTTGAAATCTCTACCTGAAAATGTTTATCGAATACGTTTTGCCACTGTTCAACTCCTTTGAGTTCAATTTCCGGCGGCAACGCGCTCAAAACAATTCGATTAACGTTAATAACATGAATAACCATAACGAGTGTTTTGATTAATTATATAGGGAGGTAGACATAGAAAAAAGAAAGAAAATAGTTCCGAGATATATAATCTCCACCGATTGAATCCACACACCAACAATTGATTAAATTTCACAGAGGACAAATGATGATGAGATGATACGATTGTGCCACGCCGGAGTTATTCGTTCTGAATCATACCTGAGTTGGTGTATTTAGTCACTAGATATCCAATTATCGTGTATAGAATTCCATCAACCATCAACATCAGTAATATGAAGCCCAGTGACATTGGATCACCTGGATTGGTTTCGTCCCACATGGTATTCCAAGTGAGTCCTATTCCTTGGACCTCTTTACGGGCAGCAAACAGACAACCGTAACAGAAACTCGTGGACATGCTGAGACACTGAAAGATGAAACATAACGTGCAAAATTTTTTTGCTTATGAATTTGAATTTTTATATTTTTTTCATGAATGAACTCACCAATAATATATTATAAGCGAATCCCAAGCTTGCCTCCATAGATATGACGATAACGTAGGGCATGAACGTCATTAAAAAAATGACAACAGCCGTTACAGCTGCCAAACTTGCCGAACTAAACATAGTTGAGATCATATAGCAAAATGAAACAATGGACAAAGCATAGTCCAGAAGTAAAGTCATGACTAGTAGAGGATCTGATTGTGGTAATATTTTACCCACGAGAAGAATAACAGCTACAGATAACATAATGACCGTTAGCTCAACGCTTGTGGTGATGCACCAAGCCAATGTATTGCACCACGGTTTCAAACCCATTACACTCATTATCATTGCATTCTGAGACTCATGTTCCCAGACAATATAACGTACTGCCGAGCCCACGCACATCATCATGGCGAAGAAAAAGCATACTACTAGTCCTTGCGATTCATACAATGTAGATTGAAATGGTTTATGCTTCCAACACGGATAAGGCATCTGCTGAGTTACGGTCTTCCAATTTGGTTCTTTGCCAGTCTTTACCTCGATAATTGCACGATCTATCGTGTCTTGGAGCTGAACAAAACCGCGCAAGTATCGCAAGTCTTCAATAAAAGAACTCTCCGGTCCGGGAAACCAGAATTGGCTTTTTATACGTTTTGTAGACGGAACATGATCTACATCCATTCGAATTTTATACGTTATCTCATTAGGTAAACTATGATCTAACGATTTCATCATATATTGATTATGAGTATCAAGGAATACCACGCCAGCTAAGAATTCATTTGTATGAGTTAACCGTCTAGATTCCACCTCAAGCTCTTCTTCGGTATCAAATCCAATCATGCGATCAACTAGTACGCATTCAATTAGATTATTCAACATCCCAATTGTTTTGATTAATTTACCGGATTTTTTCAATTTCCATGATATTTCGCCCAAATCAAAATTTAATAAATCACCCTGGAATCGGCCGTCACTTATTGTCTTCATAGCCAATTTTATGACTCTCGATGCCATTATATTTTTTAGATCTTTTAAGTTGTCCCCCATATCCGATAGATTTACCAGGGCTAGTAAAGTTTTCTCGATGCTTTTCATCAAACGACCAAAAGTTTCAATTTCACTGAACGTCTGGTTTGTCAATTTCATAATATTCTCTATTACTGTAGATTTGGGAGTATAGAGTATTCGTCCCCGAATGAGTGGTTTGATATATGACCAAATGATTTTGCCGCCACTCATGCTTACAATATTTTTATAAGTATCTCGACAGAATTCTGTTGGCAACGAGTTCAGCTCTTTATCATCAGATGCTTTTTTTTTGTCCTCGATCCTGCTGAGAATTCGGTCTAACTTATTGCTGCTTGATGTTATTTCCTTTCCGCACAACATTTGATTTGAATCGCGAAGAAATTCATCAGTCGACATCTCTGCGTCGTCAGTTGTATTTTTCGATGTGTCTGGAGGAAATTGCAAGATTAATTTATCTCTGAAAAGAGGCACAAGTTCCGCAACAACACCAATATTATCGAAAATGTGTTTGCCCTCAGATTCCGTCAAATTTGCATTTTTCAAAATATTCTTCACGTTTGCGCTCATCAAATTTTTGAATACATAATCAAAGTTGATATTCTGAATGAGCGTTATTGTGATATTGTGAATGGCTGTTGAATTCAAAGAACAGAGAATGTTTCCAAGTTCCTCTGCATCGATTTTAGATTCTTCGAAACTCAACATCCCCGTTAAATTTTCTTGTGAGCACACAATCTCCTTCAAACCAATAGCTGAATGTTCTTTCATAAATACCGACAGCATATCCACTTTTGCTTGACTGAGAATAGTCACAACATCATTCGATATCCCAATATTATCCACGAAATATTTTCTCAATGTACTCCAATCCACGAACATTTCAGACACCATGTACTTCATATCCAATAATCCCAAATTCTTAAATATTTCCATAGATTCAAACGCTTCAACAATTGAATACAGATCATGTTTCACCTCTTCATTATTTAAGAACGGTTCAATGTCCTCAAGTAATTCTTTGACACCAGCAAAGAGTTTATCAACAGTCTTGTCCTTTAGAAGATCCATAACACCATCAGCAAGATCAGGTACACCAAAGACATTAGACACATCCTGAAAATCAATTCTACTTGCAACGTCCAGTAAACTACCACTCTCCTCAAGAATCACCGTCAGATGCTGTAGAATATTCTCTAACCATGTTAAACTCCATGTGGCATTACTCCGCCATGATTCTATTTGACCATTAATCAATTCAAAGTCCAAGCTTGTTGCTAATAATCTTGAAATATCTGAAATTGACGGATAGTTTGACGTTATCAAGTCATACCGCAGCAACTTGTGGGCCCGCGTCGATTTCAAAAAAGCATTAAAACGAGATTCATCCAAGCAATCTGTACTTGGTGGACACAGAGGATCAATTTGATTGCCCCTAAGCAAATTAACATTGAGAGTCGCGTTCGGAAGTAATATATTCACTTTTTCAATTGTTGATGTTTTAACAATATTTGTCAATGGTTCCCAAATGGGCACAAATTTCTCGGCCATCATTGTGTGCAACCGGAGATCTGCGCTATTACTTGGAATATCCAAAATATTCATATTTTTCTGGAGTATGCTGATAATACCAACAAGAATCTTTGCATAAATACCTGGGGTAAAATGTTGCAAGCCATATATACCGTCTGCCATACATTTATCAACGTTTTTCCCAGTATTGGGATCTTTGTAGTCCATTATAATATCAATTATGTAGTGTAATGCACTCTCACTCGCAGCTATAAAGCTTTCAATGTTATTTTTTTTTGTCAGAAAATTCAAATTCTTTATCATTTGTATTGTTTTTCTCCAATACAACCTCGTATCAATCATTTCTTGCAGTTCCGTGACATTCATTCGATTGAATTTACAAACAAGATCTGAATAAACTTCATGATGTGCCAATTGAGAATTAATTATTTCTACGATGCGGGTTTTACACCATGAGCATGATTTTTTCAAATTTTGCGATGATTTAAAAATATTTTTCATCACTTTTGTGGATTTGATGGCAGTAGTGTGTGATAATATTCTCAAATCCTTATTTTCAAATTGCATTTTAAAATCGTATAGAGTGCTCTCTTGGAATAAATTCCACCAAGCGGGAATTTTCGGTTGCTTGTAACCCTCGCTCAATACACGCATAAGTGTTGATTGAAATCTTTCCAATTGCTCCATGAAATAAGTTTCATTCAAAGAAGCCTTCACCTTCACTCGTCCCTCATCCGTTTTTATGTTTATGTCGTGGAATGTATTTTTTTTTGACAAAGCCCCTGTCGGTACAAGTGGTCTAAAGTCCCTAATATCCACAGTTTCATTGTTGAGAATGATTTTCTGACAAAAATTTGTAATACTGAATAAAATTCCTTTGTTTCTGATATAAGTGGGTGGAATAAGAAATTTATCAATGTCACAGGCAGTCATGTTACCTGCCAAATATTTGTCAGAAAAATCATTCAATCGCTCTGAATTCAAAAATGTATCTAATAATGTAATAATCAAATCCGGCAAGTCTTCAATTACATTGAAAATTACTTTGACTTTTGAATGATCAAAAGTCGTTCGTAATTTTTGCCAAATGTCGCCGCCCGACATTATATCCAGCCACGCCTCGACAATTTGAATCAGTTGCCTCACAGCGTTCAACGGATGATCCTCAAAGAATTTGTGAACTCTGTCGAGATCAATTTTCGAGTATGAATTGAAAATAAATTCCTGCTCTGATGGATCAATTCCAATAAGTAGTTTGTGTACCCATGATTTTTCCGCACCGTAAATTAATCTTCGAGTGTCACCGGGAAGATTTTTCCACGTAGTTATATTAACAATATTCGACGCTAGTGCGATATTCGTATTTGAATTTTGTGCGAGTTGCCCCCAAACGTCTAAAAATTTTGTAATGGAGTTCAACAGAGGTTGAAACTTTATTGATGATGAATTTTTCGCCTCAATTATATTCATATATTCGTCGCTCGTTGCGCTTTTCAACAATTCATAGTGATTCCAAGAGCAGAGTCGATTCAAAAAATGTTTTCCTTTTGGTTGAATCCAAAATTCTGAATCAAAATGCGAGTTGCATATGATGTGTCTTAAATCTCGGAATGACATTGATGAAGTCGAATTGAAAGTGGATAATGTAGCAAAAAAAGAAATTGTTTCAATTGGTGATGATTCTAAAAATTTGATGAACTGACGTGTATCACCAGGTCGAACTAAATCCCATAAATGTAATATATTGTCTTTCAGTTGGACATCCTTTAGTGCAGATGCCGCGTTATTTAACAGTTGAGAAATTGCCTCAATGATTAATCGATAAGTTGACCATTGTGTTCGAAACTCCTGATCGTTCGGCATCATAGGAACCATCTTTGGCATTCCCAATATATTCTTCAATGTTTTCAAAGCGTCCTTGAAATATTTTTCACCGAATGGTGGATCAAATTTTAATCCTCTCTCCACCGCATTGATCATTTTCTGTGAAATGTCGTAAATTTTTTGCGCCAAAGTGAAAAAATGAAATCGATAGTTATGCATTGGCGTGTGCCAAATAATAGACTCTTTCAAATAAAGATCAACAAAGGCATTAAAATTTTCTGGATCACCATCGCATGAGAAACTCTTCAAGGTTCGATATTCCATATTAGTCAAACCAATTTTGTAATCCCATAAGCTCGCGAAAATTTCTGAGCACGTAATTGTCTGATTACTTTGTATATAGTTACGAATTCGATTGTCCAATACGGGATCTGACATTCCGAAAATAATTGTTGCCAAAATATAGGGTAATCGATCGTGAACTATGGAAACTGGACCATTACCGATGAATCCCAATAACCTCAAGAGATTGATGCGCTCTTTATCGTCACGAAATATATTTAACATGACATTAATAATATCGTGAAGTATTTTCGATCCAAATTTCACAATGACCAATATTTCATCGAGTTCACGAGACTTGTTTATTGACATCCATACCTGTTTGGCAGTTAAATTGCTCATGAAAATCTCTACATTCTTGTCAATTTCCAAGTCGACGTAATCAAGAAATGTTTTGGATTTCTCGTTAATATCTGGGGCTACGTCATTCAATGTTCTATTCAATTCTGATACCAAATTATTGGAATAAAGCACGACTTGATGATCATCCGTCACCGTGTCTATTGGTGAATGCACCAATATAGTTATCTTATCAATAATTTGACAGAACTGCGAATATCCAGCAGTCCAATTGAACACTGGTACGGGATTTGTATCGTTACTATTGAAAATATTTTTCAGTCGCATAAGTGATGGTTGATATTGCCATTCATGCATGAATTGTCCAGGATTGCAGGATATCCGCTCAATTTCACGTACAAAATGCTTAGTACCCGGCCGAAGTTGTAATGCTTCGCCTAAACTTTGATTTTGTATACACGGATAATGATACTCTTGTTTCTGAATATAAATAAACTCTGTTATGAACTGAACGGGACTTCTTCGGGTAAGTACATCAAGGATGTCACGTGTAATCGCTGGTAAATTTCGTAGAATGACATCGAGTAAAATTTCTGTTTGTGGCATATCTTTTGTGAGTTCCGGCAATCGCATGGTGCCATTTTCCATAAAAATTTTGTCGACAACGCGTTCAACATCATCAACAATTGCTGATACTGACCATGCCAATGCGTAGACGCTTTGCCACTCGGATTTCAGTTGCACAGAGAAAAGTGGACTTTCCGCCACATCGAATACTTTGCACAGTAAACCTACGCTGCAAAAAATATGACATTTGTTAATTCAAGATGAAAAAAATTTGTCAAATATTTATCAAATATGTACCTAATTTTCCAGGCGTGATTGATAGATAAATCAGTCGACCATGCCTTCTGAAAATTCATCCTTAATCCATTCAAATGTTCAAGATAATAATTGTCATAGTCAAATTGGACTAATGAATCGATATAAGCGTAAATTTCTAGTAATTTTCCATTGAATGCCGTCCAATTAAAGGGTGTACGCTCTTTAAAAATCCTCTCGTGAAACTCCGACGATGTTAAATTTATTTCGAGCTCGGTTTGAACAGCCCTCGCCAGTCGACAAACCAGTCCTTTTAACAGTGTCTTATTCGATCTTGCCGGATAAGTTACAAGATTCGGTGAATTTCGGTCTATACAATACGTTCTAGTAAAATTCGAATATTCCAGAATTCCAAGTGTTTTGTTTTTATCACCAAGTGTCAGATAAAACGATTCTAGTAATTCGGATTTATGTTCGCGCACTTGATTAATCCATTGAGATGGATATTCCCGAATATCTTGGAGGATTACATCCGCTATTACATCCATATTTTCCAGATCAGGTTTTATTGTCATATAAGAAAGACTACGCGAGCCTGCGCTCGCTGCTATGCTCAAGTGATAGCCCAATATATCGCGTCGTGCATGTGCTTGAGCGTTGCGAAAAATTGAACGCCAAGTTTTCGGCACATCAAAATCACTCCAGTCTAATGTTCCGTTCGGTAAATGCTCCAAATAATAAATCAAATTTTTCACGCTATTTATTGATGAGGTTAAATTGGATTTTTGTATAGGAATGGGCCGAGAAAGTGCCATGTTGACGAATGTCAATAAAGTATTGTCCGTAATTTTACGAAAGTTCTCAAATTCGAAAGTTTTGTATGCATCAATTATAAATAATTTGGTTTCATTGCTGCAAATAAATTTTTTGAATGACGGAAATTCACCAAATTCTCGAAATATTTCTTTGAAAATCTCATCGCTACAAATAACATCATCCGGAGAGTTGCTTTTGATTTGTTGTATGATTTTTTCCAAAAAATCCAATCGTGAAAACGAATCAACGACAATCTCAAAAACTTTGGGATCAATGTCGTGAAAGATTTTCTTCACAATTTGCTCGTGCTTCTTTGATACATTAAACATCCGTTCCGGTATCTCTTGGTGAATAATCGCCACGTGATGAGTCATGAGAACGACGTTTTCCATCATCGACACGACATAAGTCAACGTATTCATTATCTTGTTTGGAAATATATCTCTTAGACCGTTGAATACTTCTGTTGCTACTTCCATTTCGTGACGATCTAACAATTTATTCATTAATTTAACGCCGTCTTGTAACACTGAATATGTTGCGTCCAATATGTTTGTTATGTCTTCGGACAAGTACGATTTAATATTCGAAAGCATTTTGACATTTCCACCAAAATCACGTGAAAAATTGGATGCATTTTCCGACGATATTTCCGTGTTATTTCCCTCAATAATGTCTTTCACGAGTGTCAACAGTGAACTAAATTTATAGAGTCCGTTACGTGCGATAGACCAATCACGCTCACCAATAAAAACCAAATCCATTTTCTCAATTGACTTATTAATACTGAAAACAAAATGTCATATAAATGTTTGTGTCAATTTGTTTTGCAGAAGAAAAAAAAATAATTATCTTGAATAGTTTATCTTATTGTGACAAAACAACTGACAATCGATGATTAATGTTTGCTATGAACCCACAAAAGAAAATATTATATGGATATAATTATAACTATGAGAATAAATATTGGTACTTACAATGAAACGTCAATGGTGTTGAAATCAACGTCCCTGAAGAGTGCGAGGACCCCTGGCACCCAATTATTCAATTTCAAATAATTTGGAACATAATTTTTCAACGTGTCCAAATCCAAAATACCGTTGATTGCTCTCGTAATATCATCAATAAAGTCATACTCGTTAAATTTAGCCATCACACGGCTGACTACCTCGAGTAATCCACCAAAGTCCAAATGCTTTGCCAATTGTTCCAAAATATCCGGAATTTTATTTTGATCAAGACTACACAGTACTTGCGAGATGGTCACTAAATCTCCTACCCTTGGAACAACAAGAAATTGCTTCAAGCTCTCGGGCGAACAAATGATACTGTCAACATTTGATGAACCAAACGACTCAATGAGGTAATAAAGCTTTATAGAAGCTTGGAATAGATCGTCAACGAGGCCATCTCTCACCCCTGGCATCTGTGCTTCCAATGATTCCCTCACAACATGGTGATTATTGAACAAATCGCCGAGTTTAATGCCACGATCGAAAATTCGTTTTATTTCTGGTTTTGTTAAAATTTCAGCCATGGATTTGATAAATTGGACACTTTGCGGAAGAGTTTTTACAGCATTAAGAACTGTTTCATTATTCAATACTGGCTGCATTTCCATAATCAGTGGACTTAATCTGCATTGCGATAAAAGAACAATTTTTAATTCCTGAGTTAAGTGGTTATTCATGAAATATACAATTATATTAATGATGGACTAACGTGGCTTTTTTGTAAGATGGAACCTCTTCATAGTCATCAAGTGGCTCGCACGGATTACCAATGCTGCACATGTAACTTTGTACGAATGGCAATAGGCCATCACGCGGCATTAGTCGAGCAGGAAATTGACACGTTGGATTGTATTCCGAATCGACATTGTCTCTTACCGTATAGAGCAGCATAAAAACGGCGATTGGCCACAGAAAGACGAAACCTAGGATCGCCTGCAAAACGATATTATCTCATATAATACACACAATACATTGACAACCAAATGCATTCCTACAATGTGATCATAAACTCATGTTTATGATAATTACGACTGTACATTCAATATTTTTATAGAAAAATAATTTTTTTATAGTTGCAGGATGCCTGAAGACACTTAACTATTGATTAAAAATGAAAAAAAAAAAAAAAAAAACAGCTTTGTGCATTGCTTAGTCAGTATTTATGTTCGTTAATTGATTGTTGCCCCTTTCATTATTATTTTTCCATTTTTTCTGACATTTCAAATCTATCAATTATGAGAAAATGATATATGCGTGCTAGAAAGATGAAAAATACTCACCGGGCGGCGCTTCCGGACTACGTAATTCTTCCAGAGAAGAAGGCACAGTTGATTACCCGCCATCCCCCCTTTCCCGTTTATAAAAAACGTCGAATTCTGAAATTGTGATTTATCCAATTGAAACATTACTTTGAATTTTTTCCGCCATTTTTTCGACGCATGTTATGAGCTATGTATTATCTAGAGCCGAGGTGGGTAAAAATGCCAAAATGCCAAAATGAGACATATTTGCAGGAAACGTGATGTCGAACATCAAAGACTGAACAACACCAGAACACCCTCGTTTTGTTTTTCTTTTTTCTTTTTCATTACAAAAAGGCGTCCTATCTTCAATATATTTATGAATTGTCACCATGAAAATGAAACAAATTGATTAAAAATGAAATATAAATCAATGTATAAACATTTTTGAATATTTGTACTTTATTGAAATGAAAGTGGTGACCTCTTTCAGTCCTACGTGTTAATAGAACAAACATCGTGATGTGTTTATTATAATTGGAAGTTGACTATATATTTTGCGGGCTCGGTTTATTAACACCAACGTTGGCTGTGAGCACTTTCACTACGAGTCGCAACTGCCACACGGACTTCAAAACGATGGCGTGTAAAGTACATGCTGGTATCGCTGTTGAATTTCGTAAACAATGTCCACAACATTCGGCAACCGCATTACTAAAATTCAATATATATATATATATATGTATATGCATGCACATACACATATACACATATATTTGAATGTTTGGTGAACGATGAAATGGTGCCATCGGTTATATTCGTTATGTGTAACTCTCGCGATATATCTATATCTATACATAGTGTATTACATACACAAATCATGCCGTCGAAAATTAATTCGCGTCACGAATCGATTGACATTTCCCAGGCAATTGTAGGGACAAAAAGGATGTCACTTGCTGATATATTACGCAAATCACCCATAATGCGCGTGTTCTGCTGTCAAATCGCCCATTTCGTCATATTCCACTTGTTATTCTTTTACATTTGATTGAAAATAACTTTTTGCCTGTGTCGCGGATATCAATCTAATTATTAATCTAAGTGCTGATCATTTCAGTCCCATTATAATATGATGAATGAGACCAGGATTCAATGTTGAATGATGATTGAAAAATATTGTATAAAATGCATTGATATTATTCTTTCATATAGACCTACATTGAATCCCTTTTATGGAAATATTCTAAATATATTTTGTGGAAAATTTCCAAAATTTTTCACATATATAAGTTTATGTGAATTTGTAGCATTGGAAATGAAATTGATTCTGTTTTTTTTTTTTTTGTTAATTCGTTTGTTGATAATTTCCAAATTTTACCTTTTACCCAGACCACACACACATAGTACACAATTTCCCGACAATATTTCCGTAAATTAATTCATTAGGAAATGAGTGAAGAGGGGAAAGAAAAAAAATAATAAATATCGTGTTTTTTGTTTGCGAATTTACCGATAATTTATCTTTATTTTCCGAAACAATTCGACACGTTATTGAACTTGATATTAACAGTTTTGCACATCACATCTCTCTCACGGGCTTTTCCACTTGTCCGTGCGCGTTATTCATGCGTCTATAGCAACACGGTTCGTATACGACTATTGCCGTCACCACGAAACATCGACTGGACGCAATGGCTACTATACAACGAGCACGTGGATCTTCTCACAGTCTTCGTCTATATGACCAACAATCCCCTCATAAGCATATGTATTTATACGTTTGCCATGCATCGATGCGACGAGAAACAAACGGAACGGCTGAAAGAAAAACGGAAACGAAACAAATTTTATTATTGCCACTGGCGGTATAAAAAATTACTCCAGACATTATTGTTCACCACTACTCAATTAGCTACCTAATTAACAGCGTCATCCTTTAAATTTTGTTCCGCAAAGTTATCCTTCAAAAATATACAACCTTGTGACTGTTTGTTCGGGATTATTGATATATTTTTGTTACGGCTAATGAAAGATGATTGGTGAATTTTGTTGACGAATGGCAATGAAATATTCATTTTCATGCAGACGACAATCAAAATAATGCATATAAAAATTCGAAATAACTTGGGCTATCTTAAATTTCTTCAATTCGTGATGAAAACTGATAGATGACGGGACATGGAATGTCAATGGAAATTCATCCAAATACACCAGATAATTGGGAAAACCTAAATTTCGGGCTCTGCAGTATATCGTGATACGTGATACTTAATGCACTGCGCTTTCTCACCATTTCATTTACTTTCTTATAAGAATGAAAAAAGCATTGACCAATATCCATATGCAAAGGTGATTAACTACGAAATACTGGTATTTGACCATTTTAATGGCATTCATTTCGTCAGCATTAAAATTATTTCCGTATGCTATGGAAATTTTGATAGCCATACAAGGACAATCATGCATAATAATACCCAATATTCAGAACGAAAATACTATCAAGAGGAAAATATATATATATGCGTCCAAAAATCATGATGCTTCGCATATTGTTGAGCCGGTGGACGCGTGGCCGCGACCAAGAGCTCGAAGTGATTGCGAAAGTGATCGACCTTGGCGCAAATTTTATACATGAGAATAGTCACTCCCCTCACAGTCCATTTGGTTCTCCCATTCGCATTCTCGGTTCTATATTATTTCCTCATTCTATATACATATATATATAAATATCATACATTGTCCCGTAGGCTCTCTAACACAATGACACTCAAAAAAAGAAAATTAAGGAAAGAACAATAATAGTGGAGTTGTGCTCGCTATGTGCTATAGATCTAAAAATATTGTGGCGAAAAAGCCGCAACGATGAAAATGATGTAAAAGATAGATATTATACGCGAGAGAACCCGTCTGACGAGATCACAACGCCGAGCAATCTTCTCTCTGCGCTCGCGTAAATACAACATAAAAAAGGAGAGATGAAAAAGTCGCAGGTCGGAAGAAAAAGATAGCATGTGGCGGTGGAGTTCACGGAATGATTGTGCCAGCGTGCAACATAAACTTCACCAAAGAAGCTGCAGAGAATGTTTCCACGAAGATTTGATTGTATTATAGTGGGACAGATAATATGGAAACACACATATATATATGACATATTGAATTGACGTACTTCAGATTTTTAACAGATCTTGAAACTCATATGCAATTTAATTGAAAATTTGTTACGTATTTTAGACGATTTATATAATTATTGGTTATATGAATTAGATTACCAGATGTGGATGAATGGTGATTCACTGTATACTTCTTTACAATTCTGATATATCGAGTGACGGTTCGGTGAAAAATGGTAAATTTTTTCTCTACCATGGCAACATTGGGTGAGACAATAAAAATTCAGGTACTCTCTAACCCGAGAGTTGTTCAGTTCGAAATGGGAAATTTTCCAGTCGAAATAATTTCACCTAGATTCATTGTTGTAGATGGTTGGATTAAACTTCATAGGGGTTCCAGTCACTACCATCATTTTTTTTTCCACTCCTACCAATTCTATTCGTTTATTTGAATATATAAATATATGAAATAACATCATGGATGAGATGAAACAATGATGGTGGACACGAAGATTGGTATGGATATTTACGGAAATGAGTCGAGAATGATAATTAATGTGTTCTTTGTAAAAAAAGAAAAAGGAAAAATAGTATGAAACGAGTTTTCTTAACTATTAGTTTGCAATAGCTCGATAGGTATCAAATAACTGACAGCAATGACCCTGTACCTCTTAGTGATATAATTAATGGCAATTACACCAATGCAGAAGTCAAAGTGCGTCGTATTTCCGTGAATACTTGTTTGTCTGTTTAGAATACGATATCCCAGACCTTGATAACGACATCACAACATAAGCGATATTATGTAGCAGTGAACAACTGTAATAGCATTTATCTATTTAATATTATCATTCAAAAGTCGCTTCATTATTTTATCTGCATTATTTTTCATCGAAATGGACATTTCCAAGTGTTTCTCTCTTTAACAAACATTAAATACCACCACAACACATAATTGTAAAAATTTTATCATCATTATTTATTTATCGTTTTTAACTTCCGGGAAACAAGACGATGTCCGCAATATTTGATAATTATACTCTATCAAATTTTCATTCTGGTGATGCATTCCTGCTTTTGTTATTGTTGTACTGAAAATGAAGCGTTTACGAAAAAATAAATGTATTCATCACGATAGAGGTTCTTGGTGGCAAATAAAAGATACCGAAGATAAGGCAAAATCAGACAAATCGTCACCGAAAATAGCCCGCTTCCGATGTCTAGCTATAAAATGAAATCCTACTTCGACTGATATTAATCTCAGGGATTCTCGATCCCTGAGTAAATATGATTGAAAATATTCAAAAAGTCATTTTGAATTTTCCAACAAGAAAATATTGCACAAGTTGACACGGAGTCTCAGTGTCAAGGTACATCGCCATCATGTTACTTTGATGACGATAAATATCCGGTTCTTTATTGCATAATGAATCATTACTTTATATGATTCGAGCCGGTGAACGAACGTAAGTTCGACAGAAGAGATATGCTATTATAATCACTGTGGCGGCCCAGCTCGCTAATACGAGTTCGCGCTACCAACCAGCGCATCCAGCCGATGCACCGAAGCGCCACCAATACTTGGCAATGGCTTAAAGCAACGACGCAACCACAACTCGCTCTCAATCGACTGCCAGCCACGAAGAACGCTACACGTGCAGCAAACCGCCGTAGACATTTATCTCAATACCGCGTGTTTTCATACTCACACGTTTTTACCATCAATCGTATACGTTGTTCAATAAATATATATCACATACCCATGCGCTGCCACCTACTTGATACAATGGAAAAACTGTTGGTGAAACACAATATCCAGATGAATGTATTAAAAATTATTTATGAATAGAACAATGCGATAACAATGTGGACAACATTTTATTTTTGCAGAATATGATTAATCGTTCCATGCAATTGTTTCATTCCCAATGTAACAATTTCGTCGAATTCTGGTAGCTGCTTCCGACAATTTTCCATCCACTTCATGACGTTTTGATGATTGTCGATGGGCAAAAAAATCTACAGTGACATAAACGAAAATAAATTGCATCGATTTTTTCTGTAATTACGATCGAGACATTAATGACAAATGTGCATCTACAATTTTACCTTGAGATAGTTGATGTATGTGCAACAACTTATATCTGCGAGAGTAAATGTGTCTCCTGCGAGCCATTTTTTTTCAGCCATAAACTCATCTAGAAGATCACAAGCTTCGTAAACCAAGCGTTTCTTTTCCTCGGATACATCATTACGCTTACCACTAAGTATTGGTTTCTGAGAAGGATTAACGCCATATTCATTTCCAAATGTAAATGCAAACTTCGGTATACATATATATATATGTAATATATATATATGTTGTACTTACGACCGCATCTCTCATACGAACGGATAAATTGCCGCTGTTAAAATATAATCTCTGATCGACGATTGCACGCTTATGCAAATCTTGTGGATATAGAGTATCACTTTTAGAATATTTCCCTACCAAGTATGTCATAATGGCATGACTGAAACAGATAGAATGATAAATTACTGATATACTATACGTTATATGATAGAAAAATTGAAAGTTGATCAGACCTATCGCACAGAATGAATCCATTATCATTGAGAATTGGAACTGTACGTTGTGGATTCAACTGATGAAGAAGGAAACATTATGATATTGAACAAAATTCGAATGTGATATTTGAACGCAAAACGGAGCAGCGCACATTCGTATTTGACCTCAGTAATATTGACAATTAAGGTCAGCGATCATTCTTCATACGGACATATGAATCGAGAATATATTTACCTTGCGAAACTTGTCTGTAAGGTGCTCACCCTTGAGTAAATCAATTTCACGAGTGTCCAATTCCAAACCAATTGCTTTCGCAGTCAGCCGTACAGCACAACTTGGTGGACTCCATGCAGTTCCATAGATAAGTGGTCGCAACATAATTTTAATAATTCTGATAATCTTTTCGCGTATGAGTATATACCTTGTTTATCACTTATTGTATAACCAATGGACAATTTATACAATTGAGTAAACTCTAGAGAAAAATCGTGAATGGAGATATACGTGTATGTCCTTCATATGTTGTCGAAGAGCTGATAGCTTTTTATACTTTAATGGTCGTTGGTGGTCTGGTATGAATCGCGCGGAATCTACCATGAGATATCATAAAATTCGGTCACTCATCCGTAGAGCTCACGACAAATGATGACAATAGGTATCATGTCGACGACTGGCCACTACATTACTGTTACTGTATGTAAAAAAGTACCGAGCAATTTCACTTTTTTAGTTATTTTTTTTTTGTTTTTATTCAAAACATGCAGTAGCGACCAATCGAGCAAGGAAATAGCACGTCCAGCCCTCTATGGTCATGTCGTATAACTTGAATGAGTGCTCACCTCGTAGCCCGCTTGATATTGAAATAAATGGTGAAATATTGTACGCACTTGTGATGAACTTCCAATATCAATTTTACTTTAAACTCAATCCATTCTCCATATTACAGACACCCCCAGGAATCATTAGTGACCTGATGACCTCATTGTAGATGGCTTTTTTCAAACATTCATAAACATTTGTTGATTAACATTAACTATATCCGTCTCTGAACCAACATTAATATTATTATAATCAATACTAATGATTGTACCATAAGTTATAGGAATGAGGAAAATGCGCCGTTATCTGCTTCATAATTGTGTTCATGAAATATAAAAATGAAGAAGTCATCTCAATAATGTTTTTATATCACATATACAATATGTATGTACCCTGACATTTCTATGTCTACAAACAGTAGTAGCATATTCTTTTGTATGTATGAATCACTGTTTTTATAAACAAGGAATTCAGTTTACTTTTGAAAAAATTGGTTTTATCATTTCATTGATTGCTTGAAGGCCTGGCCCATTGGTATTCGCATAATCCGGAAGTTCCTCCTCGCAGTTTCTCAACCAGGCTACAATGTTGGGATACTTGATCATTGGAATCATTGTCTGCAATGAATAAAAATGAATCAATTCAGTCATATAATATGTCGTATAATCAATAAGTGAGTGATAATGACTTGTTACCGGAATGGTGGCGACACTGCTGGCACAACTAATGTCCGCAATCGTGTAAGAATCCCCTACTAGCCACTTTTTCTCTTCCAACAATTGATTTAATATGACACAAGTCTCCTTCATTTCAGAAATTGCGTCTTCTGAAAGTGGTTTACCCAGCCAAAGAACTGGACGCTACAAAAAATATGAATATCATTCTCCCTCATATCGTGTAGCCAATCATCATTTGAAATCAATAGGTATGGTTTAAAAAAAAATATCGCAAACTCACGACTATGTTGCGAAATCTAACAAAAATCATCTCAGCCTCAAAATGGAGGCGTTGATCGATCATCGCCCTCTTTTTCAGATCTTTGGGATACAGAGCATCAGTTTTGGCATACGTATCAACTAAATAGCGAATAATTGCATGGCTGTGAACATAAATTTGTTTCGTAATAAAGCTACTGATTGTTCATCATTAATAACAATGATTTTTACCTGTCCCACAGGAGAAATCCATTATCGTCGAGTGTTGGAATAGTGTGTTGCGGATTCATCTACAATAATAAAGATATAGTAATGATAATATATAAATTTCACCTATTACACCACATTCAATTGTTCAATATTTTCATCTTTACCTTCATAAAATTGTCATTGAGATGTTCTTTTTCCATTACATTAATTTCCCGAATTTCCAAATCCAATTCAATGGCCTTAGCTGTCAAAAGAACAGCGCGACAGGGTGGACTCTTTTCATTGGAATAAAGAATTGGACGCGACATTCTAAGTGTTATTGAATGTATGAAAATGCAAAATATATATATATATATATGCACAATTTTCAGGTGCTTACTGCAGAGATGAACAAAAGTATGCAAACAGAATTTTGAAGCTTGACAAGCATTATTGGTAAATTAATTTGTAACTAACTGACTTATAGATTATGCGAAACGGAAAAGTTACGGACTTGTCGAGATATTGCGTGAGAATGGAGGTATTTCATATGCATCATGTACATTAAAATACTTCATACTTATGAACCTATACTTAGGCCATAAATCGTTGGCCGTTCTTCCTAATAACCAGTCATTTCGATCATTCATACATTGTCATCAATGTCATCACATATCCTCTGTTATTTTTCATATCATTCTATGAATGTTAATACGTATATTACGAAACAATATATTTTCCATTTGCGTTTAGGTGTGTGACATGATATATTCTATTCAATCATGTAACCGTTAAATGATTCCCCAAATCAATTCTGAAAAAGAGTTGAACATATTTAATTATATGTTTATTTATAATAGTGCTGTAAAAAATCAAGTTTGAAACTCCTATACTTAAAACTGATGATTGAGTGACATGAACCAATGAAAATAGTGTTATCCGCAAAACAAAGACATCAGTCGCAATAATCACTCATTTTTTTCACATCTTCGGGTTATAGGTCAATATTTTTCGTGTTGATATCAACAAAATAACGCATAATTACATGACTGCAGATATCACATGGAAAAAATGAGCTGTCGTCAAGTGTTGTTACAATATGTGAAGGAGTCATTTACGATAATTCGTGACAATTCTATTTATTCCAATTGTGAAAATTGTATTTATCCATAGTTTCATATCGGAGAAATCGGCGTAATGGTCGATTGATATCTTTCTTTCCAATCACAAATCAATTTTCTTTCACAAATATTTTTTTACCTTGTCCTCTTGAGTTTCCCAACATTAAATTCTATAGCCATTCTATTTGTTGATGAGAATACATGTGTGGGAAATTAAAATCAATCGTAGTTATAATAATTATAGAAAAAATGCTGCATTTAAGATATCATTCAATTATTCGGAGTATATATGATGTATTTAGTAATCGTTTGGAAATTGTGAGCAATTTTGCAAGTGGTCTTTAAAACTTGACCGCTGCATTTTCTAATCAATTGGCTCGTGATAAACCGACCTCAAGATTAATAACATGAAGTTTCAAGCCCACGCATACATTCGATATCACCACTGCATTAATATAATGCGATTTTATATATGTATGTGATGGTGAGATTATCACGCTATAGTAGATGTCCACCTACCACACATAGTCTTCTTTTGATTACAATTATGCTGTAAAAATCGGTAACTTTGAATGCTCAGTATATAATGTTATCCAACTGTATAATTTGATTTTATGATTCATTCACAATTATAGAATGATAATGAAATATTCGATAATTGTAAAAAGATGTCGATTGTTTTGCATTTCATTATTGGATGCACTTGGGCTCGCGGTTGCGTGCGCCACTTGCAGGAATAACACCTCCTCCACAAAACTCCCCACACGTATACACATACACAAACGCACGCCAGTTAGCGAATGTAGATGGTATTTCAAAAGGTCCCGCGTCATACGTATCATACGAGCAAGCAGTATCGCAATAAAGTCTCCAGTTGCGTCACAACCATCTTATAATTCACTTGTGCTCTACGCAACTTCTTCATGTCTTAACATAAATTTATATAATAATGTTAATTTCATAACGACAATAGTTTTTTTTTTTTTTTTTTTTTTTTTAATCATTATTCTCTTTTTTTCATCTCTCCTTTCATTTGCTCTTCACTTTTTTAGTATCAGACTGGAGCGTAATGGCATGTCCCATGGGAAATGGATCGTGAGTAATATGAATTCAAATAAATATAATATAAAAAATAGTTGAAAATGCATTAGTTCTTTTTTTTTTTTTTTTTTTTGATACGATAAAATCACATTATAACGAGATTTTTCGCGGAATAACCCAATAATCCTCTTACAATCTATTCAATCTAATGTTTTCCCATGTAAATACCAGTACAATAGTAGATAAGTCGTTACCGATGAAAATTATGTTGACAGATTAGATATTTGTCAAACAAAAAGTCGTAATTACATAAAGTGCATTTGTGTTACGGATGTATTTATACATATGTATATATTATATCTGTATACGCGAGACAATATTGCAGATGGGAAGAGATGAGTCAGAATAGTGATCACCTGAATGAAGGTCCAGCTCATGGTATTCTCTATGGTGAATATCTACATTTGGACAAAATCTTATCAGCCCAACGACTACTCAGCGCTCACTATAATGAAAAAGTGCACGATGAACATCTTTTCATTGTTACTCATCAAGGTATTATTCAAACACAGAGCCTTTCAACCGAAATAATAAATAAATTAACATGTATCGATAAAATTAAATTTTTCCTCTTCTTTTCTTTCCTTTTCTTCATTGCATCGCGCAGCCTACGAACTGTGGTTCAAACAAATAATCTACGAATTAGATTCAGTGAGACTATTATTCAATTCGGAAATTGAAATCGTGCCGAATCACACAAATGGAAATAGCTGCAGTCACAATAAAAAAGAAATGGTGAAACATCAACGTCTGGACGAATCACAGACGTTGGAGATTCTCAAGAGACTTAACCGCATTGTGTTAATACTGAAGGTAGGTGGTTTGACACTGACAGTGATAGCGTCTTCATAGAGTTGAATGAACTTCTCGATGACAAGCCAATTAGTGAGAAGGGCTTGAAATATTCGTAGTGATTCATTGTACAATGAGGGGCTATAATTGAATTTTCACCCTCACCAAAACCCGTGGTTCCTGCTTTTGGTAACGCGGAATAGCACGTTGATCATCAATTGATACATTTAGACCTAGCCACAATCATTAATTTCAAATTTTATTTCAGAACCTATTATTTATTCCTCACATTTACAAGGTATCGCACATCATTTATTAATAACATCCACAATACAATGATGGCCACGTACTGGTGGGAATATTATTGAATGAAATATTCGATATGTTAACAGCCGTGTAAATTAATACCAGCTAGTTGATATGCGATATGTGTTCGACAAAATAATACATACATGCTAGCCACAGTTGAGGCTGTCAATGAACGTGTACATTACCGCAAAAGAAAACCGCGATCTCCACGAGTCAATTCAATCCACAACTTTCTATATAGCAACATTCGAAAAACAAACGAATAATGTATGAGAAATAACTATTTTTTTTTTTAGCTACTCGTCGATCAGGTAACGATCTTGGAGACGATGACCCCACTTGATTTCATGGCGTTTCGCGATTATCTATGTCCAGCATCCGGTTTTCAATCTTTACAATTTCGTCTTATCGAGAATAAACTTGGTGTGAAGCAAGAGCACCGGGTCAGATATAATCAGAGCTATACTAAAGTGTTCGGGCGAGATCCTGCGGCAATTGAGGCAATACAAAAATCTGAAACTGAGCCGAGCTTAAGCTTTCTGGTGCAGGAATGGTTAGCACGAACTCCTGGACTTGAAGAAAGTGATTTTGATTTCTGGGGAAAATACAGACGCGCTGTTGAAGATATGTTATCCGAGCAAGAGCATTTGGCCCAAGTAAAACGGAAAAAGTTTATTTCATTTTCAACAACAACTTGTCGCTCACTAAATTTATTGCATTTCCATTCGATTTCAGATGCAAACAAAGGAATCGGTGCGCAATTTTATATGCTCCAATGTCGCATCCAAAAAGGCCGTGTTTGAAACTATATTGAATGAGTCACTCCACAATGCTCTTGTAGTACGGGGCGAGAGACGTTTTAGTCATGGTGCATTTCAAGGTGCAGTTATGATTACCCTCTATCGTGATGAACCACGATTCAGTCAACCACATCAAATACTTACAGCTCTCATGGATATTGATTCTCTTATTACTAAATGGAGGTGTAAGATAGTCAAATTTCATTATTTTAATTCATACAAATGTTTATTAAAATCACAATACATTCATATTTTGTTTATGTTGACATTTTGCATTTTCAGATAATCATGTAATTATGGTGCAAAGAATGATTGGCTCGCAACAAATCGGTACTGGTGGTTCCTCCGGTTATCACTATCTCAAATCAACATTGAGGTAATATAGAACATTTTACAACCATAATTTCATTGACAATTTCAATTATTCAATTACAAATATAATTTATGAATATTAATTATTGTAGTGACCGATACAAAGTTTTTCTCGATCTCTTCAATCTTTCGACTTTTTTGATACCAAGGAATCTCATTCCACCATTAACAAAAGGAATGAAAACCAAACTATCCATAGCAACTGGTTATTGGGGTCACGACGGAGAATCTTCGCATCAAAATCCATCTGAAAGTTCTGTGGAGGAATCACTCTGAACTAATTCCATATTCAATGGCGTGCGAAACTATTGTTATAATTGATTCACAACAACATATATATAAATCCATTATCAATTTTGTCATAAATACATAATGTTCCACCATTGCTAGTATATTATATTGCATGGATATTGCACAACATCATATGAAAAAAGAAGAAAAGTAATGATAAAGTCTAAAGATAGATGAAACTACCAAATCACATTCAATGATGAAACCTGATTTGTGATTCCTGTAAAGTGAGAAAAAACAAATACTTCAACTTTTGTAATATGTACATGAATGCGACATATATGATTTAAATAATTACTGACCACACATATTTGTGCCAATAGCAATGTGAAGGTATCCATTATTCCCAAAATGTACGCCCCATGAATTTCTCACGATATAAAATGGTATTGGCCCACTCTTGTCATATCCAATTATTTGCACAGCATGATTCAGCATTGAAAATTCACCATCGCAATGAAATTGTATAATTCCACCAAGATAGTTCTGCCAGGTGAGAGCATTAACGGCTGCTGCAACTGGTCCATGTTTAGCTAAAATTTCCAACAGCTCATCCTCTGCATCGATAAAACTGACAATAATGATTTTTTTTTATCAATCATACATAATCATAATAAGTCGCAAGAACATAGTTATCTCATTATCTGTTTCAGAAATATATATATATATATATATATATATATATATAACAATACTAACGAATGTCTCACCGCGATGCGATTGGTTGTTGAAGCGACAGATATAAAAGTGGATTAGGATATGTGCATACGTATGTGTACGAAATTAGTGCACTAATATTTTTCATTCTCACCTATCACATGTGAAATCCGTAACCCGAACTGTTGACATTTTTGATCTAAGAATGAATATTCATGATGAATAAAAAAATTTCTCACAAATTTATGCTTCTCATTTACCTATCTAATCGGCAAACATCTGTTATTCCTGTTACGGGATATAGGGACTCAGCCAAAACAGCCACTTGATAATCAACTAACCATGCAAGCAGACTACAAATATCACCTCCATCACAGCCAAAATTTCGGTTTCCTGCGCAATCGATCATCTGTAGACAAAGTATATAGATCAAATTGCTTACAGCAAAGATTTTCATTCCTCATCAATAATTGATAATAAATTGGTATATTACTTCTTGAACACTGAATGATTGAAGTGTTCCATTTTGAATCGCCACCATTGATTCAATACATTCGACAGTGCTGTAAGCCCAACAAGCCCCACAACTTTCTTGATTTCTTATTGCACTGACAACACCCTTTGTTCGCCAGTCAACTTTCATTGGATTTCCAGTTGCTCTCTCGAATCGGATCAAGTTACTGTCTGGTGTATGATATTTCCGATAATGCGGACGGCCCTTCACACGCTTGAAACCGCTATCACCGATTTCGGGACGCAAAGCCAACGTCACAAACTCTTCCTCTGACATGTCGGAATATAAAGTTGGACCGTAGAGAGCACTATCCGGCGATAACCGTTCTTTATTCATCACACGAATCCTCTCGAGAGATTTCTGTCAATATTGAAACATTATGTGGCAATGATAAGTAATAATGAACACTCACGCGATTCGATTATTTGTTAAAAGTCCTGATGAGGCGATTGAATAGATGATAGTAAATAGTTATCTTATTGAGATGTATTCACAGATTTCAGTGGAAAAACTTACCTGAAATCTTTGGAACCTTTTGTCATATTCCATCGGATCATACCGATAAGATTTATTATAATAGGCGATGTAAGATTCGAATAATCCAACATTTTCATCGTGATATTGTCGCGGTAGTTTTATTAGAATTGCTAGAAAACACAGAACTACGAGTAATATCGCAACCACTATTGTTCTCAACTCCATGACGAGTGGGAGCTCATAATCTGCCCGTTAAGCTGATGGGGCTTCACCGACACAGCGACTCAACAAACATGTTTGAATTGCACCTCAAATATCTCCACCACACTACTCAATTGTGCATCGATATATTGAACGACAATCTATTGCCCGTTCGAAACAACAGATGGAATCTATCTATATATATATATTTATTTATTTACTTACTTATATGTCAAATTAGTTTCATGATATGTTTCATAACTATAAAATTTCATCAATAAAACGGTGGTTACTCGAATAATTTCAAATGTTCCGTCGACAGTATGCTGATCATCCTTTTCAATGTTACTATGCTTCTAAAAATAGTTCAATCTATAATAATGAATGTATTGACTACAAGAATAAACAATTTTCCATATTTTATTATTGAAACACCCACAGACCATGATACAAAGTAATTTGCTTAGATATAATTAGTCCTTGACCATACTGAACATAAACGAAAAATCAAACAGAAAATTAATACTCTTTCGAATACGTCGATCATGCTTACATATATTTGATATTAAATTTGAATAAGTGTTACGTGAAACCATCAGGCAAGAGAAAATGAGATAAATGGACAAAATAGAAATTGTATAATATATGAAAACGTACGTGCAACTAAATGACATCCGTTTCACAATTATTTTGTACTGCAAGAATATATACAATCATCAGACGCATATAATACACATCCTCGGGTGTAGGTGTATATATTTCATTTCGATTAATTGTGTAAAAAAGAAATTCGTAGCCCAATAAAAATTGTGATTATTCAAGAAACATAAAAAATAAGTTATTCTAAATGTTTTTTTGCGAGGCGCCTCAAATTTCTCTATCGATTATGGCAAAATATTAATCATATCTACAACCAGTATACTATCCTATCATCAGTTATACCGCAATATAGATTTGAGCCGTACAAGAATCTTTCTTTGTCATTATTTTGATTGAATATTTAACAAAATCTCGAAATATGTCATTTTCAAGTTTATCGACAGAAACATATACAAATAGTTTCGAAATGAATACGTATAATCTCGTATAACTAAAAGTACCTCAATAATATCGACATTTGCTGAAAGAGTATGTAAAGTATATTAAAAATTTCGATGTTAATAGATTGAGAAATGTTGTTGAAAACAGTTGAATTTATCCATAGGCTTCTTCGAATTTCACGTGACAGCGACAACGATTTGAATCTATGTATGACAGATTTTTTTCATTCCATGCGACGGAAAATACTGGAATTTTGTTCTTCGATCCATTAGCAAGTCTTCACCATGAACCTCGATGATAAATTTAAAAACCGAGATATTATATCGAACACAGTAGACGTCTTCGTTTTCATTTTTTCAACCCACACAGAGAATTCGATGATCACGGTTACTGTTGAACAGGCGCTGGTGCCATTTGTTGAGTTATTGTTAGAAGTATCTTGACCGCATATCGAAGGAATCCAGGTACTGAATGTGACATTGATACTGTCATTAATGCGTGTCTGATTTCGAAGAATATGTTTCGTGTAAATTGGTTTCTTCGCGATGACAAACGCATTTTCAAAAATTGATAATATACAAGTGGTGTTAGTAATCCAGCACGACCACTGAAATTATAATGAAAAAGGTTGAAAAATTATATGTTGATAATATAATGTGTAAAATAAGATAGCATATTCAGAAACACGCATACTCACGTAAATACGAGAATAATTGACAAAGGCAATATCATAATTTCACACAATGCGCATAATCGCAAAATGTTGCGTGACTGGAATTCAACCAAGGATATCATGAGTCGCGCCGGCCAACAACTATTTTGCCCGAGTGTCTGTTTGGGAGAAAAAAACGAAAATTTGCAAGTCATTAAGTCATTTACAAACATATGTTGCGTAACTTCATCGATATTCCGAGAATGTGCGCCAAATTGATGATAGTACAAAAATTTACTCACGTCCAATAATATGAGGGAATAACTTGCCAAATGCAACAGAGCAAACAAGAATAATGGTACAAGCACCACTGTATCATTGAATTGAGGAAAAATTTTGTCGAATTCTGAAAGTCAATAATTAATTCCAGAAAAATTTATCGTGAAAAAAAGGATACACGTCACTGGTGACACGTACAGGAATATCGAGCAATAAAGTAAATAATGGCAAGAATCTTCTAGGAGCAACGTCTCAATGAATTGTATATTCAATTGAACAATTGGAACTCGTTGATGTAGCCGGAGAGCACTAGTTGCGGCACTGCTCATCAACACCTTGTAATAGGCATTATAGGGATTTCTAGAGAAGAGAAAAGAACTATAATAACAAGTAAAAATAATAAAGTGTTATACATACCCAAATAATGGAATTATGTATCCTATCGTGAATAAAATTGTGAATAATCTGGTGGCCCATAGACCAGCCATAATTTTGT
Organism: Zele albiditarsus; assembly: GCA_958496275.1. Lineage (NCBI taxonomy): Eukaryota > Metazoa > Arthropoda > Insecta > Hymenoptera > Braconidae > Zele > Zele albiditarsus. The sequence continues at coordinate 22,679,662 of OY292408.1, forward strand.
TTGACAGAACATGTTGCTTCAAAGCACCCCATCCCTTCTCTACCTGTGGTGAACTATCACCCGAAGTTGTGCTCGCACTGTCTGCCATTCTACAAACAAAATTCAGCGATAGATCAACAACATATCAAAGTCAAAATTTTGGAATATATATAAACGATAATACACACACAGCGAACCCCAATTTTTTTCTCAATAATTCCATCAACAAAATTGTCTCGTTACATATACAAATTGCACTCTATTTCAACATGCATCCATTAACAGTTAATGTAAAGAATAATCGTGCAGTTATTCTCAATTCCCCAATTTGCCCTACTATCATAAAATGCTTACGTGTAAGGACAAAAATATTAACGATTAACCCAGAACAATATCCAAATGCATAAGTGAGGGTTCGCGACCAATCCCAATGTATTATTCAATAAAACAAAATATTTTCACTAATATCTACTCACTTGTGCTGATCGTTGGGCTTTGAATTATCAAATATTCTTGAGTAAACCTTCCTGTTCGTAATACAGTAATACAGATAGTGATAAAAATTTCACGCGTATAAATATATATACCAAACTATATACAAAAGTGACAGAGAAAGAGACAACCACAGCGTACGACAGGCAACTATATAACCCATATACGCTATATGTATATTATGATATTTAATTTAGCTTTAGTGTTGGGTTACTACATATACATATAGTACTATGTATAATATACATATGAGAACCTTTTTTGCTGCAGTAAAGTAAGTCATCATCGTCGATTCACTATCTCCATCCATATAATGACTTAGACCTGCAATATATCGCTGGTAGATGGTGCCCACTGTTCTTCACGGCATCCATCGAATAATTGTCGATAAAAGCGAAATATACATTTTCTCGAGAGACAAACGCACACACACACACGCACACGCACACATGCATTCATTATGCTATAGTGCATGCATAATTTCTAGCCGCCCGCGCCTTACAACTGCCTCGATCCCCATACACATATGGGATAGAAGCGTACATATAGTCAATGAGGTCTTTGAAGTTGTAAAAGTATGCAGTATTTTGAAGAAATAACTCGGCCCACAATCCATCAGCCAGCATCAGTCTTGATTGGTCTTGATCGTCGATACTGCTTGTTTATAAACACGAATCGCGTGAGTTTCGCCAGTTTGCACTTCAACTTCAAATATTGATGATTGTGAGAAAAAAAACGCATTATCCGATATATAACAATACTCCCGTCCCATTCAATTCATATTTATCCAGTTCTTTATTTGTCTTTCAATAACATTTCACCAATTAAACAATGAACACAAAACCGAAAAAAAAAAAATTTTTTTTTTGAAAAACAAAAATTTCGGTAATGGATAATTTGGCATTCGAGTATTTGAGCGTCAAACGCAGCATAAAAGTGTAAAGTAAACTTATATCACTCATTTTACATAGTCCATTAATAGTGAACAATAAAACGAATGATTGTTGGGAAAAATTTATGAATAGAAATGATTGGTATGTCAATCAGAACAGGGAAAGCCGGTCGCATATTATAAGGTTCTTTTTTTCTTGTCTGCAATATCGTTCTTATTATAGTGACAATACTCTAGGATATTGAAATTCTCCAAACTCTGTACTCCGATTGCGGTAACATATTATCCCTCGGGATGCGTATATTTTCAGCTGCAACTCATTCTATACAAAACGAATGATTCGGTCAAGTCTCAACTCAATTGAATACAGTAGAATGTTAATCGTGTTAGGATCAACTATAGCATTGATTGCGACTCTTATGGCCTGTACAAAATCACGAAAATACTGGTCAGAAGCGGTTGATAAAATAATTATTGAGGTCAAGTATCAACTATTAGGGATAAGAGAAAATCTAATGGATATGGCGAAAGCTAAATACAACAAAACAGGTACAAATCTTCATTATATTATCACCTTTTATCATAAATCAATACTTTAAAAAAACTTCACATCATAACATAAAACATTGTACACATTCATGTGCACCTACATCTAGTAAATATTGCGACAAAACATAATAATGGAAATTATACATAACGATTAACAAGAGGTATCGTATTGGAATGAGTCATGAAAATTCGAAAGTATTAATATATATATAATCTTCAATTGCACATTTGACAGTCTGTCCAAAAAATTGTCTTCTGCATATTCCAGATTTACCGCGAAAAAGCGGATGTGTCGCTATTGTTACTGGCGGCTCAAGGGGTATTGGAGCGGCCGTTGTGAAAATGTTACTCCAATGCGATATGGACGTCATTATTGGTAAAAGAAAACTAACCGTTGTCGATTACGGGAAAAGAAAATTGAATGGATCGAATTTAGCAAACGAATAAATTAGTTTCAATATATGTATAAATTCAGGTTGCCGAAAAATACAGAATGGTGTACGAACAGTTGAACAAATTCGTAAATCCGGAGTTATTGATGGAAATGCGAAAGTTTATGAATTGAATAATAACAGCTTGGAATGTGTGAAAAATTTCACCGATAACGTCAGACAGGATTATGATAAAGTTCACGTATTAATCAATAATGGTATTTAGCTATGACACTATTGTGGCGACAAGAAAAAGAAATTCGCAATGTTGATATGGATGACTAAAAATAATTTTCCAGCTGGAATAATGTTCACACCTTATGGTGAAACGAATGAAGGCTTCGAGCAACAGTGGGGCGTCAACTATTTGTCCCACTTTCTGCTGACAGCGTTGCTGATGCCGTTACTTCGCAACGCTGGCACCTCTCAGAATTCTGCTAGAATCATTAACGTATCGTCTTGCGCGCATCTTCTAGGTGCCATCAATTTCAACGACATCAATTACCAGTGAGATAAAAATAATACAAAGTCTATAACCTGTATCACGATTGATTGAATATATTGTATAATCAACAATTACAGTAAAGCAGACTCTTTCCCAACTAAGATTGCTTATGCTCAGAGTAAATTGGCACAAGTAACATTTACACGAATGTTTCAACAAATTTTCAAAAAGAAACAGCTGCCTATTCAAATTTATGCTGTTCATCCTGGAATTGTGAATACTGATTTGTTCAAACACAGCCTTATCCATAAATGTCACCGTATTAAAAACACATTCTTCAAGGTGAGCAAGCCAAAGTGATAAATTTCTTGAATGTCAAGAACTACAATATCTATTTGTTTCAGACTCCCGAAAATGGTGCTATAACAACGGTGTTCACGGCAATCAATCATGAAGTAGAGCATCGTGGCGGATTGTATTTCAGTAATTGTCTTGAATCTGCTATAAATCCAATTGCTAACGATGAATCTACGCAAGAAAAATTATTACAACTAAGCCTTGAACAAACAAAACTCACAGATTTTTTTCAACACTTGTGAACTTAATATTTATTTATTCATTTTGAATAGATCCGTCCATAGATGTTATTGACAGAGTTGTACTTAAATATTTGACATACTTTTCTCGCTGCGGGAAACAAGATATGCAAACTTTTTTTCTTTCATTTCTATTCAATTGGGATATATTCCGAAGAGGGAAATATTTTCATTTGGTGTAAACTTGACGCCCACATCTATAAGCTGCACTCGATTTGATTCTGGCTCCTCGATGTGTGATCGATTTACTCAAAAGCGCAGGTGTTCTCAGGTAAATTCCACGACCCTCTGGCGTCCAAGCCCGCAAATTTACCTCTTCACCGTCCCTCGGCGTTATTGCCACCCATCCTACATCAAGGCAAAGGATAGATTGTACAAATATAAAGTTTATGATGTGAATTGGGGTAGGGAATCCGGTGAAATCATTTACCCGCACTAGAAAGGAGAACATCAGCCGCCGATTCGTCTTCGTCGATTCCCTCAATCGTGAATTCTTTGCTTTGAAGTGTTGGCCAAATTTTTAATCTTTCCTGATTATTTGTTGGTACCACGAATGCTTCTGTGTGTAGCAATTCACTGTATATATGATCCGCATTTTCTGTAAAACATATAGTGATGGGTAGCTGGTCACTCGCGAAGACAGTAATTCTGAAAGAACAATTGAATTGTTTCAACGTTGATAGTGGGGATGAATGGACATAACTTTTTTACCTTATGAATTCAGGTCCATTCATCAAATCAATTCTCCCCAATCCAGCTAGAAATATCGTCTGACCTGGCTTAAATATAAAACTTCTTGGTGATATAATTTTCTTCGGTAATGTCAATAATAATTCTTCCGTCGTCAATAGATGCAAAATCTGATCGGGATGAACAACACCAGGAGTATCATAGCACCAGCGGCTATTTTTATATGTGTCCTGATTTTCATCTATTCCGAATTTGCCACTGGCTCTCGTTGCATCGTATGCTGCTTGGACTCTATTGTTATCACTCATTAGCCGTGGAAAAGTTCTACCGATTCGTTCTGAGTAAAAATATTTACGATCATCAGCTTAAATATAGTCAAAAACTACATTTGAAAAATTAATTCAGAAGAATCACCTTGCAAAGTGGCTAACGTTACATCACGTTTAACAGTCAATTCACGTTTTCTTCTTGTTAATTCAATCTGTTCTTCAATTTGCTCAGCTTGACGTCGTAATGTCCGTTGATATAAACGCCATGGAAGAGGATTGAGAATTGGAAATTTCAATAAATTCAATGTTGTTCCAGGCCACGGCGACGTGGTCGCTCGTTGAATTAGATCTACAGCTTGTACTTTACAAAAATCTGATTGCAGCAGCGCATTGAATAGTGTTGATTTTCCAACATTCGTACAGCCAATCATATAGACATCACCTGACATATAAAAAAATAACGTCAGAGTTCGTTTGGCACACGAAAATAAATTCAGTACCTTTGTATTCCCAAATTTTATTTAATTTACTGATTAGTCGCTCTATTCCATAGCCAGTTCTACCAGAAACTACTGCAACATGTTTAGCATTTATTGACCCAAGCCCGGCGTTCTTCAATTCACACAGCAAAGATTTTTCAATATTTTGCAAAAATTGTGGACTATCTCGTGGTAATAAATCAACTTTATTTCCCACAACGAACACGGGGGTCGATTTCCCAATAATTGTTGTTAGATCTGGCCAAATACTGCACGGAAAGTCTGTAAGATCAATTATTAATATAACAGCGGCTCGCTTCCTCTTTAGTTCAATTCGCTTGAGGATTTCGGAGTATACTTCAGGCGCAACTGTCACTTCTAATGTTGTGTTGTAATATTTCATGAAATGACAACGTTGACAGATCGTATTTTTCAGATCCCCAGCATTCAATCCGACGAATAATTCTGATGGCAAGTAACCGGGTATAGCTGAATCTTGACATTGTAACAAAGCACCACAACCACCACACACTGTTGAACTCACTGGAATTTCGCGATTGGATGTTCCATACAGTGACTTCCAAGAATCTCCATCATCGGCTTCATTAAACTGTTCATAATCTGACATCCAATCTGGAGGTACATTTGAAACATCATCGACGGGTCGTTGCATTTCCATTTCGGATATTCTAGCCCTCAAATCTTTGACGTTATTTTCAGGAAACGTCTGGGCTACTTCTTTAGCTACTAAGTATGACTCGTATAACTTCTTATATCTTTCATTAATAGATGGTACCGGCTCAGAACATTTTTGCGTACGTTCCCCGTCAGTTTTTTTGGTTGTGTATGAATCTACTGCGGAATAAGGCATGTGAATGGGTTTCAAAGGTTCATCGGTCACGCCCTCTTCCTCATTATTCATATTTGTTTCAATTTTTTCATCATTTTTTCTTAGATATTTCAAAGCAATACTGTATGTTGGTTGATTGAGAAGTTCATCAAGTTTCTTAGCTTTGGCTCTCTCTTTAACTGCATTTTCAATTGCTTTATTAGTTCCATATCCAAACTTTAAACGGTTGCGCTCAATATAATCACAATATATAAGTTTCTCTTTTAATGATTCAATTTTCGGATCCAATGGTATTCTAACTTGGCCAGTTTCATCGATTTCTAATCTTTCAATTGCAAAATTAATATCCCGCCGGATAAATACTACATTTTTACTACGCCATAACCTCAAATTTATGTGACGAAACGTCAAATTGCGGTGAAAACCACAACTCGTTAGTGAATTTATTCTTGACCAATGCGTTTTGAATAACAACATTTTACTTGTTATCTTCATCCTACGACTTGTTAACAGCTAATCATTTCATTTTCTCATATTTACATGCGACGGTATATACTCCTTCACATTCGGTCGTAACGTTATACATATGCGTATACCGTGCGTTCCAAATACCGCACTCCACGTACTAGACACTAAATTCGTCTGAATATAGATCAGGTTCGTACTCAAGCATATATACATATATATAATGTGTGTGTGTGTGTGTGTGTGTGTGTGTGTATCTATCTACCATCTATACTATACACACAGAATCAGATTCATGTCAATAGTACCAATTTCAACCGCATGATGACTTACCGGAAGCTCGCAGTATCAAAATAAAAATTGTTGCATGAATATAACTGTATAATAAAGATGCGAAAACTTAATGAATGATTATAAACCAATGTGAACGTTTCATAATAAATATTTTCATTTTATCACCTCCTCGTTTAATTGAATCATAGAATAGTTGCGTAATATATTTGGTGAGATCCATTATATATTATATAAATGAATGGGGGAGCCCTAAAGCATATATATATATATATATAGTCGTAGAGAGAATGCGCAGGACATAGAAGTAAAAAATTCATAATCGCGATAAGATACCGACAAAGCAGTGCCGGGCTCCAAATAATTACTAATCCCAGTACACCGTCTTATTTTTTCACTTTTATTTTTTATTATAATGCACATATATTTCACGACTATCAAAATGACGCAATAAATAAAAGTGGACGTACTGCCACCACGTTGTCTTGGCGGTTGATCGGGCTAAGGTGTGCGATATGTGTGTTGCTGTGTTTCGAAATGGCCACGCCGGGAATGGTATGTATCATATATTTTCCAGTATATATAAAGTGATTTTATCGACAAGTAATCTATGAATATGTTTTAAATCATGACGCAACAAAATATTTGATTATTTTTGTACATGACAAATAGAACTTTATGTCATCAAATGTTTTCACCATACCAACGTGTGCGAGTTCGTCGCCATGTTTCACATATACATATGTACTCGAAATACCACCACCGTCATCATACCTTTATTTATTTCTGTATTCATATCATCAAATATAAACATGTGATGTAAATATTGACCCCGTAAATGACCTACCTGTATTAAAGGTTTCATGATAACTTAAATGTAAAGAAAATACTTTCCTTATTTTTCCCAACGGATTGAATTTCGAATAGAAATATCGTATACACAAGTTTCTTTGTTTTTCCAAGACTCACGAAATTAAAATACCGAGTATAAAAAATATGAGGAGTGCGTTATTTTCCGAATCAGCATCACATTGCATGATCAATATCAGGAACAAATGACTCTTCACCTTACAATTGCTTCGCCTTTTCCTTTTTTTTTGTCTTTCCGATCGATAAATTCTATGATGAAAAATAGTGTATAAACGTAATAAGTGTGGAACGTTTAATTTCGGTTGAGCTTGTGTCATTCTCTATTCACGAATGTATTGCGCATCATTTTGCAGCCACGTGATACCAATCAACACTAGACGAGGCTTGTATTTCAATTTAGAAGACCCGTGGTTGCATGCAAAATGCAAAAATATATTCTCGTCTTGATGTGTGCCCATAGGGACAAACATATGTAGATAGTATGGATATGGAATGATATCGAGTCCACCGCACGACTTTATGTTTCAGCATTCTAAACAGTAATCAGGAGAAGCTTTATTGCTCAGATCATCCAGAACCTTGTGAATACTTAATAAACTATTAGAGCGCACATGGTCCTTAGGGCGAGTGCAACGTGGACAAAAAAAAAAACAAAATATGTGTAATATTTGTGGTCGAAACTAATGTGTGAAGTATGGATTCGAGGATGTTTTGTCACACTACACATAAGTAATAACTCCGACACGTAAAAGCGAATATGGATAATGATTATATGAGGAGAGTCAAAAACTGTTGAAATGATATAAACAATGTTCAGGCTGTTTATCAATAATTATCATTATGATAACGATACTACATATTTTATAGACGGAGAGTCGCACTTCATCGTATCGATGTGGGTCATGATCGTGCTGAAAAAAACAAAAATTCCGCTGCCGTCTTACATAGACCTGCACAATATGCCTCAAATTATTATTCAACTATATATAGAAGATTCCTACGTATTGCTGGTGCATTTTCGCGCACGTTAACGTCACGCATCTGTGTTCAAGATGGCGTTCTCATCAACAGCTAATGAAGGAAATGATATCAGAAAAACCCAAGATTTGTGAAAAATTTTAGCTTATTTTTAAGAGTTTTCCGACTTCGGGATATTGGGAGTAGCACATATTTCAAAACAACAATAAGATGGCATAAATCTTGATTTGCGAAGCAAATTAATGCGAGTAAACACATTACATGATACTTATTGTCTACACGTTAATATTAAGTACAATAGACTATTTACTAAAAACAATAATTTGCGAGCACTTTGTAAGAGTGAACCGGAGTGCAGGCAAGGCATAGTGAAAAGTAATAGCACATACTGTAGTAAAATCAGCGAGGACGGTACATTCTCACTGGTTTTACATTCGATGTGCTCGAATTAGCTCTATGACAATTTTTCTCCGCTCATGACAAACCAGAATATTTTAATTCCTCTCTTTTTTTAAAGAAAAAAAATCACAAATTTTTCATCAGAGTTGATCACAAACCATATCAATTTTTACAAGATGCTATATAAATTACTCCAGTCCAGACAGTCGATAAAACAGACATTAGCTCTAGTGTTGGAGGGTATTACATGCCTGTGATAATTTGTAATAATGACTCAATCATATGCTGTTTGTTTATCACAATGTTCGAATAAAAATATCAGAGTTGTGGCGTTAATCCAAAGATAGCTTTCAATAATAACCTTTGCAGTTTGACGCACGGATCAGTCTATTTTGAGTATCAAGAAAGAAACTCTATTTTTCTCATCGTTAGAGATGCAAGACAAATAATATTTTCCAGTACGAATAATATCTCGGTCTTACTTCATATGCCTATTTTTGATTGATGGCATATGCGCTCGCATCACAGCGTTCATCGAATCGCTCCACGTCCACAAAGGTTGGGGATGGTCATGGAACGGTATTTTATGGTCCATTGCCAAGTGCCGGGCAAAGTCACAATAACGACCAGACCAATTGAATATCGTAACGTCATTGGTCAAGGTTAAATTCCGATCATCTGAAAGCATTGATCAACGTTATAGATCTAGCCAAATGCAACAACCAAGCATTATACGGTAAGGCACTAAAAAATATATGTCGGACATCAAGATCATTTAGATCATGTAGATCAAAATTTTGGGTTGAATAATACCCGATCCTACCAGCGTCCGTCGGCAAAATTTTCACCCCATCAGGAGTAATTCATCGGAATTGCACCGAAGATAAAAATGTTCATGCATTCTGCTATAGAGCTATAGTAGTATTTCAAACATAATCTCATTGAGTATTGACAAAATAAACAAAAGAAAACAAGTTGACACTGATTCGGTGATAAATATCTTTATAAATATAAATGCCAATGCGTACAAGCGATTTAGCACGTACACTGCAGTTTTGCGGATAAACATTGGCTAGCCGTCATGGCCAACGGGTAAAGAAAGAAAATGAAGAGTATAAAGCATTCATACAATTGAACTATCAGTTCCTGAAATTATCATGTGATCGTAATTTCCTTTATCATCGAAATTTATAAATGGTCTTCTCATTATGGTTGTTTTCTAAATTTTTCCCTTTTTTAGTATTGCTTACGATTCAAAATGGAGAACGTCATGGCAGCGCATTGGATTTTAAATCGAATATGTTGGTGTTGATGCGAGGCGAAGTAGAACGGAAAATGTGGTATGCATTTGTGCATTTTCAGGAGGTGTAACCTTGGTAACGTGACTCAAAATCATTATCCCACGTCAACATGGTTAAGTCAGTTCTGATTATTGTTTGCATCTCTGAAAAAAAAAAAAAAAAACATCACTATTATTTCACATAATGGGGCACGGTATCCATCATGCCATAGAACTAATGTTATCTCTTCACCGAACAAGGAACACTGACCGACACTGCTATTGTGGTATATGGTGCTAATTTCGTTATTATTTCTTCATCTTTCGCCGAATCCAATACTATTACTCCAATATGGAGCCAATAGCGTAGGACGCCGGTGATGTTCAATTGGATTGTGAAAGGTGTGTGCATATAGAAGACGAGGTCGATGTGCATATAATGTGGGACAATCTTCAGATGTATTTTCTGCACAGCATTGTAGTGGCCTGCCTATTCATTGTCGTTTGTTATAGCGATATTTTTGTTAACTCAGTATCAATTTATCGATTACAGAGTATATGTATAAATTTCTATTAAATATATTAGTACTGGATTCATAGTGTGAGAGATGAATTTTGTCAATAATATGTGTGTTACATTTTAACCATACAATAATTTCATTGTGTTCTTCAAAATCAACAACTGTCACTATTGAATTATCTTTATAATGATATGCAATATAGGTACACAAAGCTAAATGATAGTTGCATGAGCACGGGTGAAATTACCGAACAAGAAAGACGTTACAAATGGATTTATTTGATAATGAATTGTTGGTCGGTGTTAACGTTGGACGGCACTACAATGTGAATGAGTGCACCACAGTCTTCTCAATTGTTAGGCATATTATATAACAACTGCATTACATAAACTATTCGGCATTATTCGTCTAATCTGTTACGAAATAATGCATTCGACCTATTTCTACTTTCTTCTTTTTCTACCGCTGCTAATAACCGCATTTTTTGGGTTTCGTTCTCACCTTATTTGATCGACACTGCAGTCATGAAAAAAAAGAAAAGTGTGGACTCTGGCTAACCGGAGAAGAATCAATGATTTTCAAATTTTGTTGAAAGTGATCCAAAAATGCACAACATCAGACTACATACATGATAAACAAAAGTGACGGGTGCTAGTAATATTTTTGTAATTTGATATATACATATGTATATGGATCGGTACATTCGGAATAGACATCAAAGAGGATCAAGTGAAGTAATAGTACTCAGTCGTACTAATCGTGCGCCTTCTCTTCATTCTCCCAGGTCACTCAAGTTCATTGGCTCTTACTCACTGGGGCAACACAGATATATACCACACTACTACAACCGCAACGATACTTCTCTGTCTAACTACAAACTGCTCCTTTTCTTTTTCACCTTCACTTCTTGTGAGTTGTTATTATTTGTGATACCGAATAGCGCTTTACGCAATCATCGTCTTTTTGAGTGTATATTTAAACATTTTTAATGCTCATTCAATTGTCATACACTATGTCATACTTTGAATCGCTAGTAGTAATCCCCCCACCATATTACTCGTCATTTTATACAACACATCGATAAATTACATATCGTCGTTCACAATGTCAATTAAATATCTACAAAATCATGGTAACGTACTTTCACTTACATATTTATTACTCTTCATTTTCGCATGGCCAAGTATAAAACTTTATTTATATTTCCTTATAATTAACAATCATTTTAATTGTCCATTATAATATACAATAATTCAACGAATCGTTCGAATGGTATATATGAACGAATGTGACAATATGTGATATTACTTTCTGCCAATTTGTCATCGTATTGCCTTTTTGACTGAGTCACCAATATAAATAGATATTTACTCTTCAAGCCAACAATATCAATCGCGCACGAATCAGATTCAAAAATGTATATCTGGCGAAAGTGAACACTCATATTTATTTATATGTATCTAAATAATTTGACAGAAGTATTGAAAATTACATGTTTTATTGATTGATCATGTATATGAATTTTCTTTATTCCATGTTTCAGTAAATCGATATTGAATTCCAGTAGTTGGGCGATCACTTTATGCATCGTTGGTAAACATATGGAAAGAAGTGCATGGCAAAACATCACATTGATAAATGGCGATCCTATTGAACTCGTTGGAGCTTGTGAACGCTCACAATAAATACATACCCATACGTATTTGGTTGAGAATTAGGCGCAATATATATTACTTTTTGCATTTATTACTCTTTCGAATATCCTCCGACTATGTGCATATGGATGTATTCATTTGTGTATATATTTATATACACTAACAGCGTATGAAATTTTGGTGTAATTCTGTGTGTAGTTGGTAGTGTCATGCACACGCTCATTATAAGTCCTTTCACGAGGTCTCACTTGCTACTTCCTATACCCGTCGTGCTGCGACTACATGTACGACGAATACTTGAACAAAACTTTACCGCAATATGTGGTGTCACAAAATCCAAGCAGTTATTGGGAAAAAAAGATAAACGATCTATTTATTCGTTTCCATAATTTTGTTGCTCCATCAGTATTATTTTTATGTAGAGTATATATATATATTCTAATCTTCACGCTCACTGACATTCATATACTCACAACGGGTGAATTGACTCATATATTAATTTTTCAGTTATTAGATGCACACAACTGTAGACGGATACATTTATAGTGCATTTGCCATGGTGTAAAATATTTTGTGAGGCTCTGTGACAATAAATGCAAGATTCATCATGAATGAGAAAATGTCGGTGTTTCTGTCATTTGTATCCATCTACATTTCTCCATACTAATATTCTTTCTCATTGTGTTTTCAGAATTGCCAGATAGAGGACGACGGAGCACCCGAGGCGGTCGAGAACGATGAGGTACCGGAAGTTGAGTCAAATGGATGCAGAAGCAAAGATGTATTATCCACATTGACGAGTGAGTATATATAGTTATATGTATTATGTTCAATCTACAATACATGAAAAGCTGTAGATAGATGAAGACAATGCATCAACATGAATATATGAAACCCGTTGTTGAAATACAATGAGATTAAAGTGTTAAATATGTGAAGTTGACTTGAAAACCATTGTTGCGAGGTAAAGTGCAAGAGAAATTATATATCTCCTCAGTAATTTTGTTAACAGACGACTATGTACAAGAAAATATTTCTATTGGCGTCACATCCGAGTACAAGATGAAATAATACCGATGTATCTTTTCCGGAACCAATTGAAAAAATACACTTCACAATACTGATGCGCATAGATATGTACATGAATATAATATATGCGAAAAAAGTACGATCAATTTGCTGCGATACGAATAAACGTTTATCATCAGTATATAATGATTAATCTAGATATCCACCCAGTACTTGAATGAACAAAAATATAAATCCATATCAATAGCAAACTTCAATGAGAGGAGTTTCATACAGGTACATTAGTTTTGTAATGTACCTAAACGACTACATGTATCATTTATGAAATCATAATCAGTTGAGTCGTCATATATTAAAGTCATATAAATTGAACAAAAAAATTTCACAACGTAGAATCTCTAACTATATCGTTCAAAGCGAAAATCCTTATCTCGCAAAAGAAGAATGATTGACAAATAAGCAAATATAACATATCTCTGACTTCGTGCACTTATTCAACATGTATTGGCTTGCAATCATGATTGATCAGTTACATGAAAGTATTATAGATATAGTATACCCCCTACTACCCATTCTTATGTTTCTTGTTTTAAGAAGCGCGGGGGAGAAAGTAGCACTTGTTTTTATTTCTGCCCCTCTTGCTCCTTATCTCTGTTTCTAGTCTTCACTATGTGTGCCTCAAGTTCACTTAATACAATACCAGTTCAGTTGCGCGCGCTTCTTCTGTGCGCTGCGATGCCAATTTCGAGGAGCTATATTTTTCGATTCGAATTTTTTGGCCATGTAATCTACTTGTCAGTCAATAAGAATAATTGGAGAGGTGCTTCAATTTTTAGAGATGTTATCGCTATGTCTTTCATATTAATTAATAACAATGATCATTGATTTTTGCTCCCTGAAAGTGTAGTATAGAGGCCCATGGAATTATTTCTACATAGATGAACACAAATGCTTGTTCAACCTTAGCTCGTTCCGCAGATTAGTATACCAGCTGTCTTATGGTATTTATGCTCAATATAAATGTATATATATATATATATATATATATATATATATATACAACCATCCATGAATATGATGAGCGGTCTGACGTTCTACAACAAGGTGCATTACCCAAAGTTATTAACCAACTTTTCTTGAATTTCCCTCCTTTTTTTGTTTATCAATACTATAAACTACATCTGTTTCCTTCTTTGAATCGAATGAATGAAGCGCAAACAGTAAACCATAATGGACTGCATTTATTTACGTCGATGAAAGACATGCGACGCAATATAAATTCAGACAAACACACACACATGCACCATTCTATACCTATATGCCTTTCTTCTTGTCCTCTCTTCGAATATAACCGGTTCGTGACTCTTGTGTTTGTTGAACACTAACGTCGCATGTGATGTCCACACCTTTCAGCATTCGAAGTTTTCCACAAATAGTTTTTTTCATTCCTGTGTTTTTGGAAATGTAATATGTGAACTATCACACATAACTAAAATGTTTGGAAACATCTTACGCTATATATCACTTATTCGCATTTTGTATTGATAAAAAATATTGCAACACATGTGTAATGATTCATACAACATGTCAATTTCATGTGAACGGAAGTATAAAAGATTGCGAATGAACGACCATGAGACATAGCAGGTAACAATATGGAAAATTGTTGGACCGAAAAGAAGCTTCACAAGCTGTTCTTGGCACGTAACGATGCCCGCCACTAATATTGAGTAGAGGGTGAACATGAAATATATGAAGAGGCGAGAGGGGGATTCATAAAGTCGATAATCATGACCTTGGATCTTTCCCCTTATCCTTGAATTCACTTGTTTTGTGCCTGGGGCTATAAGTTCCTATTTGTGTATATGTTGTATGAATGCATGTACATACAACTAAACCAATAGTGTACACATAATAATGACTATTATTATATAGTATATACTATATACTATTTACTGCTCAGTGGAATGACGAAACCGTGTCCAAAGCCATATCTAGTATAAAAATCCCATCAGTCCAATAGCAATAATTAGTTTTCTATTGCTGACTCATAAATTTCATCGATAACGAAGAAACAGAATAAAAAGCAATTGGGTATATATATATATTGCATTTGTAATATTATCGATCACTAATTTAGTAATAATTTAAGTTATACGTGAATCTTTACGTTTATAATGCATCTCATACAAAGGTCTTTGAATTTATCCCTCAATACTCAATACCAAGGTGTGCTGATGAATAAAATATGCACATTTTTCCCGTTGAGTCTCGTCGTTCTCAATTAAATTTCCGATGCAAATATTTCAATTAGCAATAGGATACTATGTTAATTAAATTGGGTCATTAGGTCTTTTTTCACTGAAATATGTAAACATGATACAATGATGTTTTACATCTTTCTCCCCATTCGTCACCTTCTTATAGCCTTGACGTTATCATGGATTTGATTTTCCATCAATGAATGATATTATTTGTGCATATACGAAACGTTCGACGTCGAGGTACTACATACAGATATTATCACGTTGAATCGTATTACCATCTGCTATACGTGGTCTCACGCCATTGCATGTACACACATCTATACTCCATTCTTTTTTTTGCACTCAAAAACACATGTATAAACGTGCGCATTGTATTTACACAGTCCAAACATATTCGTCATGAGTCTCTTCACGGTCTTCACATTGTCAAATCAATATTATGCAGATAAAATGGAACAATTTTATTCTAATACACTTATCGGTCCGCCTTTACCATACCTTGATCACAGAATATGAAATCCGTGCTTTCCCTCTATAACATCTAATATCTGTCACATATATATATATATATATATATAGATGAAACAAGTTTTCGCAGATTTGTTTCCTCACCTTATCATTTGTGTCCAAAAATGTTTCGAAAATGATCAAATAAATTTTCATTCACAGAGATTGTTGATGGAAAATTTATTGGATTGTAACCATAAACACTGAAATATCCATACATGGATAACGGCTGAGATTGAAAATAAGAAGGGGGTGGGAGGTGTTATGAATTTCCGCAACACAATAAATTCTATTGCATCTGTCATGTCTATAGGCAGGAGCCGAAGTGTGATCGCGTGATGGTAAATCCCACGTGGACATGAGTATTTTCATAGTTCATCACATACTCTTTATATGAATAGGATAGAATTTAATCCACATCATGGTTAGTCAGGGGTTCTCGCAAATGCCAAATGGTATCGGAGCATTCATATGTTCGAGCCGTACATTTAAGCTGACCATGTAAACGTGCCGTTTCACTTGGATCTGCGTTAAGCAGCAAGAGTAGTAGACGTGGCCGTCAATTATATGCGCGCGCATCATATAGATACTCTCTTTGAAGCAAATATATCTATCGTGCGATTGGTTATATATATATATACATTGTTCCAAGTTGTTTGTCATCTATTGAGTAAATGCCACTTGATTTATCATCGGAAATTCATAAAACCAATCAAATTATATGCATATACGTACAAACAGTTGATGAAGAATAGGTTAGGTATGGAGAATGTTTGGCCACAAATGAAAGAAATACGCCGTTACACTCAACAGAAGAGAAATAAAACGAAACGAGCGTCGAATATACGAGAACAAAGTGGTTCTCATCGCACCACTTTATTTCCTGAATGCCTTGCGTTTTGAATCAATGATATTCAATCGGTGTTCAATTCATGACATGCATGATTCTTCTATGAATTAGAGCATGTGTAGTTTGAGAAAGAAAAAAATGAATGCGATAAGGGGAAGAAGGTACAGTATGGAAGATTGAGCGAAAGTCAAATGTAGTCATCTGAAATTGGAGTCATGGAGAAAACTATGATGTTGATGATAAATGAAGTGAGTCAATTTTTGGTTGACATCACATCATCACAGTCAATTGTGGATAATGAAGATTTTATATCATATACAAAATGGAGAGAATGTAAGTTCATACTATCACATAATATAAGATGAGAATGGATAAATGAGAACCACGTCTGTGTGCCTACGTGACGTGGAGCGATTCGCAGAGGGCGTTGGCGGACTCGCCTGATCGTCTGTTGGCGGAGTGTGGCGAAGTGTATGAAACGTGAGAGGAGGGTACCGGCGCTTCGTGAAGCGTAGAGAATCAAGCAAAACAACACATTGATACACGTTACCCGATGGCAATGGCGATGGCGACGACGCTGGCGGCAGGAGAAGTGTTGGTGGGAGAAGCAACTTGAGCGGAGTTACTATCTGCGTCGTCAGCTTGCTGGGCTCAGTCGGAAACCAACTGCCGAGTAATGAGCAGTGAGGGAAGGTGAACGTGAGTGAGACCAGATGTGTTAGCGGAAGGATTTTAAATGCGCATCCGAGCCAATTTACCGCTGAATGCGAGAGGCTTTGAGATAGCGACAGAAAAATTTAACATCACGGGACTTTTTGGCAACAATTAACTCCCATTTAACTGGATTGACATACCGGAGAACAGACAAAGAAAAAAAAAAAAGAATAAGACAAAATCTTCGTGGAAAGAGAATAAATATTGCACGACGAGAAACATCCGCTTTTCGAATCGCTTTGTCTTGTCGACTGGCTTGGTGTGTATGGTATTGAGAGGAAGAGATTGATGGTGGAGGGAAGAATAGAAGCGAAGAGAAGAGAAGTGTGATAGTGAGAAGTCGGTTTCCATTTTGCAAGTCCGCTGATAAGTTATATATGCGAAATGAAAGAATAATTTACTCGAGAATATTAGAAAAGTGAAAAAAAAAAAAATAATATCAATAAGTCGACTGGTTGAGAGTGCAGTGTCGAAGTCTGTGATAGTATTTATTGAAAAGAAGATTTAAAATAATTATACGACGATGAAAGAAAAGGAATTGGTGTGTTTTTTGGAGTTTTATCTCGCTCAATTTTACATCTTCACAGCGCGGATGAATAAATTATAGATAGGCTTTACATATTTATTTATATCTGTGATACCTACACTGACATATACATCGGTCTTTGAATACAACGGAACGAAAATATTATTTTGTTTTTTTCCTCATATAATGATGAAAATTCGGCATTGAACTGTTGTTTGGATGAAGAATAAAAATAATAATGAAATAATGCAAGAGTGTAAGATAATTATCTGAGTATTCGGTTTCTTCCTTACGATTAACACAACAGTGTAAGCGCAAATAGCATTGCAAAACAGTTGAATAAATTCGATTTATCTTATCCAGAGTCAAGTGAAGAAAAAGTATAAGAAATTGCGTCACCACAATCCTCGCGGGACACAACACTGTTGATGTATCAGTAAACAAAAATAAATAACAATAAATGCGTAAATAAAAACAAGAAATAATATCTAGTGAGTGGGCGGTTTTGTATATACGACTGACTCTTTTTTACAATCATTGCTAATAGTGAATGAACAATAGTTCGAACAGAAGAAAGGGAGGAGAAAATTTTCATTAAATTTAGACAGTGTCCATAAACTCAAGTCCCATTTTTATCACATTAGTAAATTGTTAATTTTTTTTTCTGCGCATCAGTAAAAAAGTGGCAAGTTGTGAAGGGAATTATTTTTGTTGTTGTGACAAACCGTTATTGTTTGGAGATGGTGGAAAAAATATTGGAAGAACGTGAGGACGGGCGTCCAGACGCCGCAAAAGGTAAGAAAATCTTTGCATTCAATATGTAATTCCATTACCCTTTCATTCCTCCTATATATATTCCTACATATTCTCCTTTCTCCCTCCACCAGCGGTCTCTCAACACGTAATTCAACTCAACGGATGTTAGTACGTATACATCAGCGGCCATTTTTGTTTCGTTTGCCGATTCTCGTGTTTGCGAACAGGTAATTCGTCATGTGCCCAATGAAATTGTGTTTATATTTTCATTTAGTGATGAATGCATTATTTAATGAACTAGGGGAATTCATAAGACATCTTCGTGAACATCAATAATTGTCGTATGGTGAATTTCAGAATCATTTTCTGAATCATCCTTGAGAAAACATTTTATAAACTTATTCATATACATGTGGGTGCAAAAAAATTCAAACGTTTCAGTAGAAAAACGCGATTACCATGCTTATGAGGACGATCGTTTTCGTTCCATGCCATAATTGGCATGTCTATAGCCACATAATATGATACACAATTTGAAGAATTAATTTCTCAAAATTAATGCTGACCTCTCATCTGGATTTGCGCATGCCGCAATTATTTGTTGCACTAAACGTAGTTGTAAATGGTTGATGACTCCCAGTTTAGGATGGTATATAACACCAGATGATTTTGCAAGTTTTGTCGTTGGGCCAACACCACATTCATTCGGTTGACTGTAACATGGCCTCATTTTTAATCATTTCAATTTGACAAGCGATGCGTGAATTCGTATCCGAGAAGATTCGCTCGCCTTTCGTTTTCATATGTATTTTTTGGTTTTTCTTTGTTACCGATTCCCAACTCATATCCTTTGTCTCTAGTATGTACCAAACAGCCGGCGCGTCCTTTTCGCTTCCCCCTCGCATTTTCTTCGCAATCTCTAAATAACAATCATTGCGTTTTATGGAGAGTTTTCGACAATTATTCACCTCATGATTTATCATTCAACAACGCAGTCCCACGTATATTTTCGTTGAATATATACCAAACTTTACGTGAAAAATTCATCAATCACCGCCAGTTGGCACCTATACCATTATATATGTTGCACAAATCATTTTTGAGAGTTGAAGTGGGTTAAGCGGATCGGACGAGGAGCAGCAGAATAGTAAAGCGGAAGAAAGAGCGCACGTTACATTATACGGCGCATTTGAAATGCCACCAACGAAGTATAAGCGGGGCTCGTAGCGCAACGGAACAAAGAACGTAGTCGCTGACTCGGTGTAGAGAGAAAGAGAGAGCAAATTGGCCCATCTCAACTTGAACAGAAGTTATGTTAGGTGCAGAAATTATTTGGACCCTTCATTCGCTTCCACAAATTTTACGATAACAAAAAAAAAACCACACAACGGAACGCCGAATTAGTTTGCACACTCCATCCAGTTGCGCTAATAAATACCGAAAAGTCTGCAATTTTTAACTCTTATTCGAAAAATGGAAATCTGCCGTTGTTAATTCTAGTAGATTTCTTTTCCGAACTTTACCTATGAGAATATGTCCGTCACTCGATGGGAAATTATTTCTACGTGGAGTGAAAGGAAGAATGGAAAATGTTTAGTTAAGACTGTTCCATCAGCATTTATGTATCCATAAACATGCTTATCTCACTTTTTTTTTTATTAATTCGATATAATTGACAATTCGTTTTAGAATGATGCGGGATTTAATTTCACCTGATTTGACCCATGTCTTCTATTGTTACTCTGCTTCCTCCATGTTAAAATTTCGTTTACAATTAGCTCAATGTCTTTGTCTGGAAGAATTATGCAGTTATCGGAGCGAAAAATAATTAAATGATTAAAATATGAAATGTATACTGATACTATTTGTGATTATTTTAGTTTGAAGCCTGAGTGACTCGTACACCTCTTCCGTATGTAGTGAAACAACATTTCAGTAGTAGAAGGTCGAGCGTAAAATCACGAGTTTCCTTTTACGATATACCGGGAACGATAAGAAATTTTCTATCTACTGTTCGCATACCAATATACATTACGCAAAACTTCTAGATGTATACCTCCATACGTACAGGGAGTGTATAATAATCTTCCATCTCTATATGTTAATGTAAAATATATCGTATGTTATTTTTGACATGATAGAGAAATGGTCGGAAATTTTTTGATAAGACTGAAGTAAATACTGAATAACGAACGGCTCGAAGTGTCTGTTCGAATTTTCTCGTCATTTATATCTTTCTCTTTCGTTATTACTGTCACGTTTCTCCTTCCTTCCCTTCTTCACCCACTCCTCATCTTCCCGTCTTTGCGCTCTGGATCAGCGCTACAAAAATTACAGAAACGTTATCTCACGTGCATATCTTAGCCATTTAAGATGGCGTCGTTTTTTTTTTTATGTGTCAGTCATTGAACTCGAGCCACTGGCCAGCAACGGCCGCACGAAAATAATCTGGCGGTCGTGGATATATAGCTGTATAATATATATAAACTCAACAAAATCATCACGTACGGCGCGTGTATTTGCCTGACAAAATTGATCATATACTTCATTTCCGTATTTGATAGGATTTTTATCTTCGATTTCAGCTTCCAATTTCCAAATAAATTTTTTGATGTCTCTGATACATGATCAATAACCAGTATGCTATATTATAAATTATAATTGAATGTGAATCTCGTTGATGTCCGTCTCATTTTAATCTTTGCTCATTCTCAAATTCGATGGCGAACTCGAGGTCCCGGCGTTGATCTCATGCAATTCTCCCTCTCCCATTTCACTCGATGCATTGATTCACCATCTTTCGCTATATGCAGAAGAGAGAAGCTCTTCCACATATCACAGCAATACAAATGGTGAGTATACGTCCATGCGCTCCCGTTCAATGTGATTTATCTTCAATCTATGCGACGCGACGTACATACACCCACTCGTCTCTGACATAACAAATATTTTGCACCATTCCCCCATCGAATGGGAAGAAAACATCGTCGTTTCTTACAGTGGATATGTTCAAAGTCCCAACAGAGTGCCCTTTCCCGGTCACCCTTGCTAACTTTTCGTTTCTTTTCCAGCCATATAATCGTAGATCTATTGCGCATTCAAAGCTTTTCCTCATATACTCGCACGTAGCTTTAGTTATTCTGCCATTTAACTTTTATTCGTCGCTCGCACGAATGGAAATGCATCTACGCTGGAATTTGAAATGACGGTAACGTTCCAATATTGCGGACAAGGCGGGAAATGTTAATTCTAATTTCACTTCACTGATTTGTCATCTCTCCCGAGGACGACCCTTGGTTTTGCCATCGTCACTCATTTTCAATGAATATTTGTTTTGTCCTGTATACGAAACATGGAGTCAGCTCGTCGACAGACAATATTGACATCCTCATCTACATCACACTCACTTTCGCTTCATTATCACATCATTACCCGCCGAAACCCATTGCTTAAAAATGTTTATTTGAAAAAGTTTGGACATTTAATGACCCTAGTCTGTGAACCCGGAGTTCATTCAGTTATATTGCGTCTAACCAATATCGAAGTACGCAGGCGATTTTACAAACTTAAATGCGTTCATTTCCAGCGCTGATTGTCCATGATGAACCTCTTCGAATGACCTCAACGAAAACATTGCGGCTGAATAATAGTGTGGCACATGCGTTGCTTGTGCCTCGCCGTCCAATCGCCGATTTAATGTAAACAATATAATGTATGAATTTCTTTTCTTTTCTAGGTGATGGTGTTGGGAGAGATGTGGCTGCAACGGGCGAGTCCCTGAGTTCAGTTCAAGCGCGACAGGAAGAAGCCAGACGCAGACGACGCAGGAAGAATCGTTCGGGCTCATCTCTTGTCTCCTCATGTTTCCAAGGTAATTTTTTCTTTCCAATTATTGTTTTTGGCAACAATAATAGGACAAGTTTACACAATTGATTAAGAGTGGTTCAGTTTTTTTTTCTTGGCATGTCCCCTTTCTCTCCGGTTACCTATCACATCATGTCTCAGTCACACAGTTTCTGGAACATTCCATGCTGCTGTCAATTCGACTCTGCGCATATCCGTTCGTGTGCTTGCCTATCGCACGATGTGTGAAGGTCAGGAAAATTAATCGACAATGCAAATGAGACTGACACAATTCGTTTAATGTGTGTGAGTGCAATTGTGCAACTGCGAGAATTGAGATCTCAAGACTCGGTCGTATTTCATAATCGGACAACGATCGAGCAATTATTTCTTCTGCCCTTCATTAAAAAAACCCCCCCCCCCCCTTTAAACCTCACTGATGTGAATCAAAATTAGCCAAACATTATTCATAGAAATCATTAATAAATTGAACCATTGCCTCATCATTTGAGCTAATATATTAGATACATTAGCAAGTTGATTAGTCTTGGTTTGTCCTTGAGTTATGTTTGGTAGACTTTTATTGTAAGTTTTCCTTGTAAAAATATGAGGGGATTATATTCGTTATTTACGTGTATGCAAGCGACGAAGAGGAGTAATTAGTTCCAATTACTGTTTCAGCGCCTTGATTTATCGCAAACATGATCAATTCCTATTGATTGACGTTCAACTTTTCATTGTCCTCTTTACGGCTAATGAACAAAAATACAAATAATCCAATTCATCCATTCACCCATTATTTTTTTGTTCCTCACAGAATTGTACAAGTTGACTGGTGAAGTGCTTGGCGAAGGGGCTTATGCTTCAGTGCAGACGTGCACTTCGCTTTATACTGACTTGGAATATGCTGTGAAAATCATTGACAAGATACCTGGCCACGCCCGTACAAGAGTATTTAAGGAAGTTGAGACGTTTCATCATTGTCAAGGCCATCCAAACATCATTCAGCTTATAGAGTTTTTTGAGGACGATGAGCGATTCTATCTTGTATTTGAGAAGATAAATGGTGGCCAATTGCTGAGGAGAATTCAGGAGCGGGTGCATTTCAGCGAGCGTGAGGCAGGTCAAATTGTTAAGGAGATCGCAGCAGCGCTGAATTTTCTTCATAAAAAAGGTGAATTATCGAAGACATAAATCTATAAGAAAACTTACGTTATACCCTTAATGTTATCTCACAATGTCATTTTTACTTTGACATTGGGGATGATGAATTCTCAGTGACTTTGAATGCTGTTTCATTGTTATTTTTGTTTCTTTACCCAGGAATTGCACATAGGGACTTGAAACCAGAGAACATTCTTTGCGTTTATCCAGACAAATTGACACCAATCAAAGTATGTGACTTTGATCTTGGCTCCGGCATAAAATTCAATAACACACTATCAAGTCCTGTTGCAACACCACAATTGCTCACCCCCGTTGGTAGCGCTGAATTCATGGCACCTGAAGTTGTCGAAGCATTTATCGGCGAGACAAGTTACTATGATAAACGTTGTGATCTCTGGAGTCTCGGTGTTATAATGTATATTCTGTTATGTGGGTATCCACCATTCTATGGTAATTGCGGCACTGAGTGTGGTTGGGAAAGAGGCGAAAATTGTCAAGCATGTCAGGAGTTGTTGTTTACTAGCATACAACAAGGAAGATATGATTTTCCAGAGAGAGAGTGGCACAATATTTCCGAGGATGGTAAGGATCTTATTCGCGGATTATTAGTGAAAGATGCACACCAACGACTCAGCGCTGAATGTGTTCTGAAACATCCGTGGATTAATCCTGGCCCGACAGTGACTGTTATTGGTGATAGATCACTGATAACTCCCGAAATTATCAGGTAAATATAATTCTTCTTCGTAAAAAAAAATCAATCATTTGACACAATTAAATAATGACCTTTTTGTCTCGTCCTATTGGATAGGCGGAACAATTCTGCTAGAGAACTTTCTGTTTTCGCTGAGTCTGCTATGGCTGTTAATCGCGTTGTGCATCAACATTTTTCGATGAATCTGGAGAACCTTGCGGAAGCACTGGAGAATCGTGAACCAAGACTATCAACATCATCAACCGATGATGACAATCATCCATACGGTCACATGTCTGACTCCAGTAGTGAAGTTTCCGAGCACAGTAAGCACTGCGCCACACATTCCTCAAGTGAATTTGATTCGGGTCCGCCGCGCAAGTCATGCTCGATGCATTCTGGCATTGATTTCAGTGATCCAAAGATCTTTGGTGATAATCGCTTGCATGGTAAAGAGACACTCAATCATTTGTATGGTTTGTCACCACCGAGTGAGAGTAAACTAATGCAACGCCGTATGAAGGCTCGCTCCAATTTATTGGAACGCCCGAATCCAACAATCGTCGCATCACCAAGTGGCTGAGAGCTTTTTTTTTAAATTGATCATTTGAATTTTTTGGTTCATGCGCGTTAACTTCAATAAAATATTTCTACCGTTTTTACCGTCAAATCCGACGTTATTAACTCAATATACAAACATAAGCACTGGATTTGCATCCAGTCACTCTCACAAACACGCGCCATATGGTTTTCGTTGATGCCAGAATTGAAAAATATAATAGTTCTAAACAGGAAGAAAACAGCAGTTTTGCCTCAAATGTATCAACCGTTGTGCGCATTTGGCGTTGATGAAACTGAAAAAAGAAATGTAAACATTCATCAGGTTGTGGCTCGTACAATGAATTGACAGCCGGTGAAAGACTCTCCCGCCTAATTATTATATTAACCCGCCCAACGTATTATATCAACTATTTCGACTTGATACTTTTTTTTTCCGCAATAAGTCATTGGGAAAACCCACTCTATCATAATTTTTTCTTATTTCAAAATTGTTGTAATTGAGCATATGTGTAAATATATGATTAATGAGGATGTCTAATATCTGTCATGCCAGAAAGCGTAAGTTGGCCCACACATTACTGTTTGTTTTTTAATTATATTTCTAACTCCAAAGATTTCAAAAGTTGTTATAAAAAAAAGGGGGTATGAAATAATCACTCAGATAATGAATAATTGGATCATCCCAGGGGTAAATAGATTGAAGGATGATAACGGGAAATTGCCGTCGTCTTTCTCCATGGTGGTAGTGGTCTGCCATCGTTTTCGCCTATTCATCCAATAATTTGTATGTAGAATTAAATTTTTATGAATTCCAGAAGAGGTGTAAGCCAGAAAAACTGAAAATAAGACATTATATCGCTTGTGAGGCGCGGGAGAGTACCGGTGTCGATAACAATCACGAGCAATGGCCTCTTTTTTTTTATGTTTCAATAAATATCGCGTAGAACGTAGCTTTTGAGAGATCAACTCATACGCAAAGCAGACGATAATATTTGACAAATTAGTATCTATAAGGAGTGTGAAATAAATGGCGGGAATATGAAAGCGGGGAAAAATATGATCGATAGTGGAAGTGTGTTTGTAAGTTAGACTTTAAGACAGAATTGTGGAGAAAAAAAGAGTAGTAATGAAATTATTCATAGAATTTATTGAATCATCAATCATTCATTTCGATAAATTTGAAAATTGGTGTGATAGTTTAGAATATCACACCCACTTATTAACAGAGAACTTTAGTAAAAAATATCATGTACTGCGTTCAATGTGTCAATCAATCGCAACCAGTATTTTTTTTTTTCTGTAGTCCACAAGTGCATTATTTTTCATTAGTTGAATATCAACAGCACACATTCAGACCATTTAAATCATCCCACAAAGATTATTCCGAAATCATGTTGCCATTCAAGCTGTCTTACAAAGAGCATTACGGAAAATTTCACGAATTTTATACTTTTATGTGAGCCGCGCCCCGCCGAATTGAATTTTCATTTTGACACTTTGGAGGTGGGCACATTTAATTTTAACACGGGAAAGTTAAAATGAGAGAAGAAGCCATGATATTGTCATTGTGAAAGAATTGCACCAAAAGAGAATCGACTGGTCGATGATATAATTACAGTGAGAAATCAATGATTCATCTTTATATTTACACGACCATAGAATATGATTACAATTCAGTGCACTGACACAAACATGAACGATCATATATCAATACCTTATACAGATGAAGAGGAAAAACCTTTATGCAGTAAACAGAAATAAAAAAAAAAGAGAACTCCATGAGTTTTATTAGTGAAACAAAAAAGAAATCGTAGGTCTCTCTCTACATATCGAAACACGAATACTAATTCATCGTATCCCACATTCAGAACACTGTTTAGGGGACGACGTAGAAGCGTTCGTTTATAAATCATATAAATTTGTCGCGAAATATTCTTAGGTTAGACAGAACATGCTGTAAAGATTTGATATTTATGACAAAGTCAATTCCGAAAATTTTGTGGGTCGTGACAAATTTGCATCGTGCTATCGATATGATAGAAGGTTATTTGTGTCGATATCATGAAGTTCAATCAGTCGCGCGACACGTACTTTCTCGATTTGAAATCATTTGGAAAGTAACGGACGGAATAAATCTCACGGCCCTAATAAAGCCTTCAGAGAACTAAAAGTTGTGGGTAAATTGCAACGCGTCTTATATATTTCCACAATTCGTGTTTCTCGCTTACTCAACCGCATAATGTATAAGGTATATATGATATATGATGGAATATGTACACAAAGATCGTTACTATGGAGAGTGAGAGAGAGAGAGGAAATGTAAGGGAGAAAAGGAAGAGAAATGAAAAAATTATTGATACAGAAAACGGGCAAGAGCGGATTCATCAATTTTTCTCCATTAATCAGCGTAATGTGCCATTGTGCATTCGTAATTGCTAATTGGAATGCAATAGCGTTCATACTTATTTTGATGTATTTCAATCAATAAAACTTGTACAATAGATTATATCAAATTCAGTCTGCCACAAATCATCAACGCTTTTCTCAGTTCATATCATCTCCATCAATATTGATGTACCGCCGTTTATAAAAATAAGAAGAATTTAAAACGAAATAAAATTGAGCATATATGTGAATCATTATTGTCGAAGTGCGGTCCCGTTCACAGTATATTGTTGCAGACACAAAAGAAATCTTCCTCAATTGTAAAAAAAAAAAAGAAAACAAAAAAATCTCGAAGAAAAAATAATAAACAATCAGCAGATTAACAAGTGTGTATGGGCGTGCGAATGAATGAATGGATGATGTGCGAACATTGTAACAATAATACTGAGAAAATGGCCATTATTATTGATCTGCATATACGTTCGCTAATCTCGTATCTTTTGTATGTGTCTTGCGTATTGATCAGAGTGCGAGATTCTAAATGTACGTGTGGTGATTAATTGAAGAAACCGAATGAACATTAAAAACCAACTATTAAAGTGCAGAGTAAATTTTTTGTATCATATTGCATTCTAAATACTTCTCATTCAATATACCTGTGAGTAATATCGTTTGTCAACCGCTAATTATATATTCACCCGCGACTGATGGAATCGACGTCGCCGATCAGCATGATTCAGTTAACCTGAAATATGTCAATATGTTTATGTAATGTTTGACGATTAAACTCATTGTGGCGTATGGGCATATAGTTGGAAAGAGAAAAAGAACAAAATATGGTACAAGAATATTATAGAAATATTTTCAATCGTTTTTGAAACTATACGCGCTCATATTGAAGATATATTAAGAAGACGTAACGTAGTGAAGTCAAAGCAAAAGATAAAAACCAAATTTCGATACACATGAATAAATGCGTATGTGATTATATCTGTTAATCGCGTGTAAATGTGAATGTATATCGACCATCGCAATTATTGAGCGGGCATGATAGAGAAGCCAAGTTTTTCACTATAATTAAAAAATACGATGGGAAAGGACTGAGGAAAAAAGGAAGAGGGTGAAGATATGAAAATTTTGCAACAAATGAACAAAAAAAAAATAAAAAACAATTCAATGTTTGAATAAACTTGTCTCATTTTTTTTTTCATTTCCGCGTGCACTCGATCATGATTTTCAATTATCCGAGTATCCAGGGGATCGTGCACTGTATATTAATGTGTAACAGAGACGCATTCCATCCTGACCTCTACAACTCCAACCACGAGGTTTCGCTCGCGAAATAACATTTCCTTGTGTATTTTTTAAGTTTTAGTTCTTCATTCGGATATGAGGAAAATTTCTATATGATGCATTGCTGCCTCGTTCGTTTTTATCCATTGTTTCTATTGCTTTGATATCCATTCATGATCATTCACACGGAATCGATTTTCTGTGCGGAATTATCTATTGAAGATTTAATATAAAGAACGGAAACACACGCGTGTCCATGTGTACATATAGAAAATATTAAAGGCCCACCAACTAATCTTATGTGAATAGTTTTTCGCGCCTACGTGATAGATTCACGAACTTTACCGACTCATTGACGACGACGTGAAAGCAATTATATCCCACCGTCCACCCTTCCCTTTCATCCCAGTCTGTATTCCATACCCTCCCGAGAAATATATTGCAAAGAACGAGAAAAAAGTGAAAAAAAAAAAAAAACTATGAAAAACGTGGAAGAAAAAGTACCAAAAATATTTTTTATTTTTCATACCCTCTTTGTAGTATGTAAAATTAATTAATGTAATTACATCATAATCGTTGTGAGAATATATTTTTGACGTTGATGATGGGCGTAGAACTTTATTTCCGCGTTCACATCGTGATATACATAGTTTTTGCGCTTCGTTGTAGTTTGTGTAAAATATATGTCTAATCGTCAGCGATACACTCAATAGCCAACGACTTCGTCTTCGAAAGTGTATTATGTTCGAACACATAATTGGTCGAAAAACAAAATTCACTCTCGTAGTGTGTCTCTGCTCAGTGCTTCCCATAACGAACAATATGTTCACTAAATTATTCGATAATTTGTTATGCGCCTCAATAGTTTTTTTCGACATGGGTTGATAAAAAGGAAAATATTTTAAATAGTGATCAATAGAGAATTTCTTACTTCAAAAAAATTCATATTTTTGACGTATAATATAAGGCATTCATAATTTATTTGAATGAACGTATTATGCACTAGAGATATGTTGAACTGGACAAATGTAAGTGTATCAAAAGCATAATAATGTATGTGATTGAAAAATAAACCGGCGAATCATATATATATATATATATATATACATATGTAATATTGAGACTGGATTCTGAACGTACAAACTTGATTCTTATATTTTAATTATGTCATGGTCAAGGTTAAATGGAGCATGACCGAAGAGAATAAGATTAATGAGATGCGGCAGGAGAAAGGCATAGTGCGAAAATTGTGAGAAGTAATGAAAGAAAAGAAAGTGAATGGACAGCTAATGATGACACGTGGAAGAGGGGATTTCGGTCGGGATTTCAGTCGACATTAGTAGTTAATAATTTTCTTTCACATTTGTTTTTATCATCATCATCATCATCATCATCATCATCATCATCATTGTTATTATTTTTCATATACGATAAGAACTATGTCTATGTATCGTCATTGATCAGTTAGAATTTGGAAAAATTTATCAGCGACAATAAATCAATGAACTATATTTTGTCTGTCAATCATTTGGGATCTACATAGAACAATATTTGTACGGTATGTTTTCGACTGTTATTAAATCGATAGATTGCCATTTTTTTTTTTTATATCAGCATTTATAACTGAACCACAATCTAAATACTTATTGAAACGATTCCATTTTCAGGAGAGGATAGCGCGGCAAATGTCTGCATGCGCATATTACATCCTTCTGAGACCCGAGACTATATAACTGTCACCGACGTTCGATTAATCATAAAAACAAATGAAAATTCTCGATGACGTTGACATTTTCAATACCAACGCGGTACACTACATTGTCAATGTTGATACAAAATTCGAGAGGTCTACGCGTCGTCAACAACAGTATATCACGTAAACAAATGAACTTCGATGCTAAAATAGGGGGCAAAGACTTAAAAAGGTCCCACACAGGAAATTTTTTGCGTAACCAAGGGGCGACGATAATGTTTATAAATAATCGAAAATAAATAAGAAAAGTCAAATAATGAACATCAATCAAAAATGCTATCAAAATACTTTTTTTCCCCTTCATGTTACCATATAGATTGTATATGCACGACAATATCGACTAAATAATTAGTGTTGCTAGACAATTGCGGGTGTATGTTTTCGGTAAGACAAGTTTTGGTCCCTGATTTGTTATATTAGTCAGTTGATAAGGAATGTCTACAGACGCTTCAGATTCTCGCGGCAGTCTTTGCAGTGGGACTCCAATAGTGATAAAAAAAAAATCTGAAAAACCACCATTCAATCTTTATTTTTCCAAAGGTCATCCTGTAGGACGTTCGAACTGCCGTGCATCGAAGCTTGACGGTATTTCTCATCAATTTATTCATTTCAACCCTCACAGTTATATATATATATATATATATATATATATATATCAATTGCATTAAAGGCGTTATCAAATTCATAGAAAAGTATATTGCGCCGAAATTCTATTCACGTGATATCGACGCGGAAGAGCTAAATCATAATCATTTGCGGGAAATCATAGAGAAGAATAAAATTGAAAGCAGCAAGAATTACAGGAACCGTAATTGCATTCCTTTATTGAGCAGTCAAAGGTTTACGATTGATTGTCCTAGGTGAAATTTGCCTTATCCAACTATACATAACGACTCACGAGACTTTTTCCTTTATTACAGCTATGGATGGTGGTACGATGGGCGTGTGAACTCGAAGGATCCTCGATTCAATTTCCATAAGAATACCTCGGATATGGTGCGCTCAAATATAATGATACAATGGGAAGATCAAAAGCTGCAGTGTCTCCACAATTGATCATCGTATGCAGTCGTATTCTAATTATTTATACCTAGTTAATTAGCTCGCTTCCCATTTTGACAAATAGCAACTGTATTCCTTTTTTTATGCTAAATTCGCTGACAAATACCGATGCTTTGGTAATATTCATACCATGTCGCACATATCTCGGGACCTTGAGGTCACAAGTTACTTTCATGTTAATTTACTACATATATGTCAATCAAATTCGAAAGAGACGCTCCAGAATGATAGTCAATGGGGAGTTCAGAAAAGCAACAACAATAAAACGAACAGTACTGCAATTGTGATGCGATAATGACAGAAAGAGAAATATGTGGAATATCGGAAGCAGTTGTGTAATATATCACCTGAATTGTGTTTTTATTGAATCCCCGTCTAAGCCATAGGCAATAATTTTCACTCAATTTTCGCAACAATTCCATGACAAGCCAAAATTTTTTTTCAATAATTTCGATTTTCCCGCGCAAAATCCGGTGCGCGAAATTCACCGCGCTTTTTCCTCTGCCGCGCAGATAACCCGTACAGATGGAATTACTGACCAATTGTGAACATGGATGCCGCGCAGTCGCTGGAATAACGACACAATCCAAGCCCGCCACTGGCGCGCTTTCTACACTTCCAGTATCACCATTGTAGCCAGTAGTGATTTATTCCGCCAAAAATGAATGCTGGCGTGGACGAGAATACACGATTGAGCGATGATTTTATCGACGATTCTGGAGAGTATTCGCCGCGTGAAAGGTAAGATAATGCCAATTATTTATTCTACTAATTGCAATTGTTGTATAAGACTTTCTATTTGACGCATGTCGGCTCACTGCGAATAATTTTTTTTGTCGATGGAAAGGGAGAGCAGCGACGGGCGCAGGTGCACTGACACATATACACACACGCACACAGGCAGGGTTATGGAAACATCTCTGATTCGGTTTTCTCCACCTCCAACTTGTTGAAATTCGCCCCCACTCTCTCCTCTCGTCGTTCATGCTCTATTTTATTTTGTGTTATTCTCTTTTTCTCTTCTCAGCGTCAAGAATTGAGACGTGAACGTTCAAACCGAGTAACACCACCATCATCTGTATCTTTGTGAAATTCTCATCATTAATTTAGCATTATGACTGAAACTTGTTGGTATCACAGGTAGAGTGTTTCGCTGAACAATCATATCCAACTTTATCAACCACATATCAAGGATGTATGTGTGCTTATATGTGGAGAGGCTTGAGTTTTTCATTTTGAATTTTCTCAACGACATTACAGTGCTAGACTTATAATTTAATCATCCAAACGTTCAGTACTAATATCACAAATGCGTCCCACCGTCTTCAATTTCGATCACACATCTGTGAATAGAAACAAAATCAAATTCTTTCGTATAATAATTAAGTATATTACAATGGTTAATATGGGAACAACAGGACATTGTACGTTTTAATTGTAATATTATTTATCCACGCATACAGTATCATATACACGGTAAATTCATGAACGACGATAACAAAAATATTGTTCTGCTGCCGATTCTCGATGTATTTGAATATCATATGGTACAGTTTGAGTTTGCATTGAAATTTACACTCCATTTATTGACACTTCTTTTGCTCATTGTCCGCATTGATACAATAAAATTCACAGGTAGCTTGCAACATTCTTGATACTTGCCGTTATTATTATTACCTTTACTCTGTGTTAGTACACGCCAATCACTTCATTGATTGATTTATTGTTGACTGATGTATTGCACAACTAAATTTGCAGTTTCATCATAAGTGATAAATCTGATTATTCTCCTTCTCGAAGCAGGTTGCCTGAATATCCAATGACCTTCCATTTTATCTTATCACATTATCAATTGTGATGTGAAACCAATTAATCATTCACAATACAAAATGATACATCATTCCTCATTCTCTGTTGTAGCAAACGCATGAGGCTGGATGATGGATGCAACAATAATATGAACAGCACACTTAATAGTGAATCAAAAAATTCAGGAAGATGGTCGCGTCCAGGTGATACAAGTCTCGTAGAACCCGAAGTATTGGTTGATCTGGGTGTAAGCATGCTTGATGATGAAGAGAGTACGGAGAGTTTGAAAAAATTAGAGCCACGAGGGTGCCCCGCATCCCCAAACATTAGGTCCGAATGCAGCAGACAACATGTTGATGATGATCATATAAATTTGAGAGATAAAGACGGAATCTTCAGAGGATCTACGTTTGATGCAATCAATATTGAGAGGTACTGTTGAGTTATTTTTGTTTATTTATGAACTCTCACAAGAATATACATAGTTGATGATATTTCATCACATGAATATGAGGTGCGAAAAAAAACAATGAAAATCAATGCACAGTGACATATGAAAATGTCAGCCTCATATATAACATTGAAAAGCATCGAGATAGTACTCAATTAATGACCTATATATTTTTCTAAATAATTATACTATTAACTAATATTTACTGAATCAAGGTTGGAACATGATCCTTATCATCTGGACGATCCAGCTGTATTCAACACTATCGCCAATGAGTCTGGATATTCGTCACGTATGGAAAATGAAGTATTTGCCGAAAAACAACAAAGTTTCAACAGGAATGATTCAAGTTTGATGAATATAAGTGATGTTGATGAATTTTATTTATTCAGACGTAGAAAGAGGCCTTCATTTACAGGAGAAGATAAATTTAACAAATTGTCCGATGAAATGGTACTTATGATATTCAAATGGCTTCCAAAGAGATCTCTCGTACGCTCTATGTTAGTGTGCAAAAGATGGTGTCAGATAGCACGTGATGAAGCATTATGGACACGTTTGGATGTCGGCAGCAAAGTATTGAGTGAAGGAACACTGGGACACATACTGCCTCGTGGTGTTCAAATTCTTAGATTAGCTCAAGCAGAACTATCTGATCCGATATTCCGAACCGGTTCAGAGGTGCTTTGTGAAGATTACATCAGTAAATTACAATATCTCGATTTGTCGATGACTGTTATATCTCCAGGTGGCTTGACATCATTATTATCTAAATGTAGGGTTTTGAAAAAATTATCGCTGGAAAAATGTATACTCAATGTAGATTGTTGCGAGGCTATCAGTAAAAATTCTGATATAAGAGTGCTCAATTTAGCCATATGTGAAGGAATTAACGTTGAAGGTGTTGAACATTTGATAAAACTTAAAAGGTACGATTTCATAAAGTTGATTTTTTTCTTATCTCTTTTCAACATGTAATTGGACATATCAATTTATTCATTTTTCGTTCAGTTTACATACCTTGAATATATCCTGGTGCTCATTGGACTCCGAATCAACGGCTTTATTATGCAGATCCTTACCTTCATCAGTGACTAGGTTGAACATTGCTGGATGCAGAAAAACAATAACCGATCATGGTAATTAATATTAATCGTTTACCAGCGAATGTACATGAATATCCTGGAAATAATGAAAATACAAATTTTTTCATCCACTGCAGATGTGAAGCTATTGATGAGTTCATGTCCCAATCTACTGGAGCTAGATTTGAGTGATTGCACAATGTTAACGATAAACTCTGTACAGTATATCCTAACTCTGGAGCATTTAGAGCACTTATCGTTGAGTCGTTGTTATAGTATACCACCATCAACCTACATAAGATTGGCTTGTATGAAATCATTAATGTATTTGGATGTATTTGGTTTAATGGCAGAACCAATGCTCAAATCATTACAAGCCAATTCCAATGGAACTGAAATCAACAAATACCTGTATAGTTCAGTAGCAAGACCTACTGTCGGCATACGGAGAACCAGCATATGGGGCCTTCGTGTCAGGAATTAAATTTAATTCCCAAACTGAAAATGAGGTGATGAAAAAATAATTGTATGCGCACAATCTACAAATAATAGAAAGTTGATTCTAGTTGTAAATTTGCCATGTCCATTTATACAAAATAATAAATAAAAAACTGCCCTCTGCAGTTGCGACTGAGGATGTTTATATAGTAAATGATAAAATAACGAAATCACTGTCACCCGTCTGATCTATTTGAAATAATTGATATTTCAATCACATAGTGATCGTCGATAATCGCTACCAATGATGTGTTCCACATGGAAGGTTGCAGAAACATTATTTGTTGTTTTCTGTTTTCTGACATTTAATTTCCTCTAAATGAGATATTCAAGATATAAATCGACAATGCAGTGCTATTGATTGTTTAGTAAAACTGTATTCAACATTGAACTGGTTGTCATAATACTTCATTGTTGATTTTCTTGTAAATATTTCTCACCCCGAAATGTAAAATCTATTTTTATAATTCATGAATCATTGCGTGTTAATCATAAAGATTTATAAACCAATTTTTTTTTTTTGTGGCTATGACGCTGTCTCAACATTATTCGTCTCAACTATTTATAATCAGTTTTTAAATCTTATTGAATTATCAATGGATTGAACTTCGTATAGAATGTAAATTTTGAAGAGATTTTATGTCTCGTATTTGGAAATAGTGCTAGTAATTGTCATTAAAAATTAAATAATATTCAAAAACCGAGGAATATATTTTTTTATCAACGAAATTTTTGACATGCTATGTTTAAGTGAACATTCATTTTTATTGATTACCATACATTTACTTAACATTATGACGAATCTATTTGTGGGTAAATCATGTATGTACACCGTCAAATGCCATAAATTCTCACAATTAAATACGAAAAAAATATCGATAGTTCTATTGGTCAACTCACACCTTCTAAATTGCGAATGAATGCTCGTAATTTCATAAACTCTCATGCCTTTACTATCCGATCGTTCGGTGACGCATTTTCAATCGACAATAGTGGTTCGGTTTCACCTGATATCTCTGATGATTGTGCATATATGGATTTTGATTCCTGTCTCTCCTGTTCACTCTGCCATTTTACCTTTTGCTTATGCTGTTTCACAGCCTCTAAACACTTGTCAACTACCATTTGTTCTGTAAGAACACCATTCTGTGAAGCATAAGCAGCGGCTTGCCAAGCTACTCCAAGTTTGGCTAATTCTCTGCCAGACATGCCTTCAGTTAAAGTGGCCATTTTACTACAAAGAGCACCATAATCGAATGGCGCGACCTTCAACCGTTTCTTGCCCTCTGTTGCCGGTTGAAGCACAAATTTATCAAAATAAAGTCGAATAAGACGTTCTCGCTCTTGAATACCAGGCAATTGAAACTCGACCATCTCGTCCAATCGATCATTAACAGCCCAATCGAATTGTTCAGGTGTATTGGAGGCGAGCACGAGCATAAACTTACTGCTCTGCTCACCGGTTCTATATAAAAATGCATTTAACATAGCACGAAGATCTTCAGAAATATGTTCACTAGATCGTTTTCTGAGAAATGCGTCCGCCTCGTCAATAAATAGTAGCAAACCTTTTCTAGAGGTTGATGCCCAATCAAAAACTTTATGGATGGCAGTGACACCGTCGCGTCCCAATGGCGATAAATCACCACCAGTCAATATTGCATAATCCATTCCTGAATGCTGAGAAAGTTTTTTAGCAAACATTGTTTTACCAGTACCTGGTGGGCCATGCATCAAGATATTTCGATACATGCCACGATTTTGCTTTGTATTTTTTGTTGCTATTGCAATGTCGCGCAATCTCTCCTCAAGTTTCGGTGCAAGAACAACACCGGATAGTGCATCAGCTGGTTTTTCTTTCAACTTTTTTATCGCTTGAATTGGATGACGAATCGTGTCAAGTGCAGAAAATCGCGAAGTTTCACGGACTAGTGAAGGTTTTCCCAATCGCGCTTCAATATACCTTGCTACTATTCCGGTGGAACCCTTTGCCGAATAAACACCCAATGCCAATAGAGATAGACCCCCAGCAGCGGCCAAAATTTTGTCCCAATCTTGAAGCAAAGTTGTAGCACCCGTGCCCAACACCGAACCGGCAGTCCTAGAAAAATTCACATTTATATATCATTAATTTCAAGTGCATTTCGGACAACTTACTTTATTGATTCGAGAACGGTTAATCTATTTTCGGAAGCTTTCAATCTTATTTGTTCCAGATTGAGATCTTGATTCTCACGATCAATTTTCGCCTTTGCCTTCAATTCAGCCTCCAACTTTTTCATTTCATTCTTGTGCCTCAATTCCATTTCATGTTCGATTGTTGCTTTTCTCATGCCTTCTTGTCTAGCTACGGACTCCTCTTGTCTCCTCAAATTTTCCTCATTCATTTTTTGCTGTTGTGACAATTGTTCCTCATATCGCTTCCTTGATAATTTATCTTGATATTGAGCTCGCATTTGATGTTGCTTCGTTTCTTCGGCAATCGTCTTTCTTCTTTCATCACCATCAACTTTTTTCTGGTCCAATTTTAATTGTTCTATAGTAACCTCATATTGCTTCAATTGGCTCTGTATTTCACCCTGCTTAGTGACCTCCTGAATTTTTGTCAATTCTAAAGCTTCTCTCGCATGAGCTGCAATAAATAACATAAACATGAAAAAACAAATGTTTTAATCATGATTTAAACTGATTGCAAATCATAACGTCATCATTTTACAGCGCGGAATCTAACCTCACATTGGCATATACACTTACGTAATGCGGTATTGTGAAGTAAAAGAGCATGGGTGTCAGTATAACATTATAAAAGTTTCATATTATTACCCGATTGTTCAAGCTGTTTTGCAGCAGCCGCGGCGCGTTCAAGTGCACTCGAATCAAACCTATAGGCATCCATTCCTGAGCCGGTTTTCTTTGAGGGCGGATCGCCGGCATCCCCAGAGCCCCCGGAACTTGAAGCCG
Organism: Zele albiditarsus; assembly: GCA_958496275.1. Classification (NCBI taxonomy): domain Eukaryota; kingdom Metazoa; phylum Arthropoda; class Insecta; order Hymenoptera; family Braconidae; genus Zele; species Zele albiditarsus. Next base: position 22,718,003 of record OY292408.1, read on the forward strand.
GTGGTTGAGCATAATCAGAGAAGTTTTGTGGTGGTGGCTGATATCGAGATCCCAAAAGCCAAGACATCGTCCTGGCGTGTTACTCTTGAAATAACTTTATTTCAAATTTATCAATAACCTACACAATTTTGTGTTTGCGACACGAGACTACGCATGTGCCCGTATCTTTTGGTATCGCTCACGTGCACGCGCTTACTTGCCCTCACACGCTGCTCGTCGCTCGCGCATTTCTGTGTGTATAAGAAATATGGAAATGGACTGTAGAAATCTGGGGACTGTGCGGAACTGGAAAATGTAGCATACTCGATCAGCAAAAAGATATTACATGTATATGAAATATTATTTTCAGTATATGTACATACACACATGCATACAATTATTTCATGCTATAATACACGTGTCCCATTTCATTTCGTTTCCTGGATTGAAAACAATAACGCCAACTGATTAATTCCATCTTGGACAGATAATGCACAACTCACAATGTAAAGAACGAATATCTCATAGCTTCAAATTGATGATTTTATATAGCGAATTACAGAGGGAAAATTTAACCATAAATATTCCAATTGTTTTGTGTCTGTGGGCAAACTTGCCGTAATTTTCGAAAAATACGCTGTTACATTGAACAGCTCGTGGCATCAAACGAAACGCCCGTTATGTAAAAAAACTCTGCAGTGGGTTGGCAGGATATCCAGCCACTTATCCTGACAGTATGTCTAAGGCAATTGGTATTTATTATTCGAATAAAAAAGTTGACGCTAGGGCCAATTCCATATCGTATCTTAAAATATATTTGAATCGGATATTTTTATAGATTTCGTGATAGACTGTAAGAAGTATGGCATTATTTCGGCAATCGTTTTTATTGTTATGTCAATACTCAGTTACAAATCTTTCATGACAATGACGAAAAATTGTAATCTTGCTGTGTAGCACAATATTTACACAACGGATTGAAAATGATATATATTGATGTAGACGCTGTGCAACAATGTGGACTAGCACTGACAATCAAAATAATCAACCATATTATATACGACCGTTGTGTTTTTATGATGAAATGATCGTTGAACTTTTGCAACAAATTGGAAAATTTTTTGGTGAAGAAAGTAATAACAAGAAAAAAAGTAATAATAGTAAATATTACTGAATTATGTAGATTCGTCTGAACATCTTGATGTGAATGAAAGATAAATCGCGCGCTTTATTCAAAACGAAACACAACATTGGCTGATGTATTGAACAGATGTGGATATATGTATAGTATGTGTTGCGTGAGAGCTTCACCGCGGTGGACAGCGATGAAGCCGCACACCTGGTTTGTCTATTGCTGCGATTTTGGCCAATGGGGCACGTCGCATGATCCACAAGATCGAATGCCAGTTGGCTATAATGGTGCGCATGCGCTAAATTTGTCCATTTTAAGCTGACGCACTTGCGCAGAGTTGCGCAGAGTTGCGCAGAGTTGAATAAAGTGGATAAGAATGAGGGGTTCTCTCTCTTCATTGCTCTGCACGACTAAATGATGGGGGAAAAATGTTTTGTTGAGTTGGGTCAAGTTGGGTTGAGTTGGGCCAAGTTGGGCGCCACATCTTCGCGCGGTCGGTTCTAGTCGGTTCATTGAGAGGAAGAACGACAGGAAGAGATTGTGAAGAAGAGTAAAGGAAAAGATATACACCGGAGACATAGCGTAAAGGATAAAGGGACAATGGCATTATTTCGTTTGAGCGCTGCAAGATGCATGGAATTGCAGGTAAATGTCCTTCTTGCCATCTATTTGTTTGGTGACAACGTGTTTCCTGTCAATATACTCCCCCATTGCTATTCACTCTCATTTTTATTGCAATATTTTCGAAATTCGAATTCTATTTTATAATCGACTTCTATTTTATATTCATATTCAATTTGTCAAAACGTTCGGTGGCGTCGTACATGCAAGAAATTATTCATATCCGATCGATTCAGTGATTTATAGTTGTGATGTTTTTCATGTCTCCATGTCGAAATGCGGGAAACTTCCCGCATTTCCACTGTTCAACGATTTCTTTCTTTTTTTATTGTGAGGTACCGTTTTATCAACCGGAATTTCCACACGCCACGAAAGCCCATTTTTATCTTGATACATGGGAAGAAGTCTTGAAAACGTGCTCTGTGATTTACGTGTAACTTTTATTCGTGATTTCTCCAATCAAATTTCAACTATATTCATTATTATAAACTATTTCATTTTGTTTTTTCATGTTTCACTGCTATATTTCTCAATAGAGCAGTACAAAAATTATTATTGCACTTGAACATATAATATTGTCTTATCACGTGCATAAAATTCATCTAACTATACGTTGCCATCAATAGAATATCGCGAATTGTATGAGAATGAGACTAAAATCTGAATCTTTAGTTTATACGCACTCGTAACAGTGGCCTGTCAATAATTCGATGGATCTGCCAATATTTTTGCTGTTGGCAATTATTTCTGCATGTTATATTGAATAATAGCATTAAAACGGAGAGTATCCTCTTCATGCGGGTATTCGAAAAGGAAATTATCCACCACTCTCAAAAGATAACTGTGAACAGAAATGAATTCTTGTCGACTGTGCCCAATTATTTTCGTGATAAATGAGAATGAAAACTATTCGAAAGACAAAGTACAAGTATGTTCCCGGGGAAAATCGGTTAATGCATCTGTTACAGTGATGAATTTCATGAACCTGATTGAATTTGCACTAATCATTTGAAAGATGCGTTGGAAAAATGGACAAATGGGTATAGACCACATTTTCGGGCACGTCAAGTAGGCTTCGATGCGCGTGTGACCTCGTCACTCACCCCAACACTGTTATGTAATGCCACCAATTTTCAAGGTGATCGAGCGCTACAAATTCATTTTTTTTTTTTTTCTTTCATATCCCATTCACACCACCGATTCCTTTTTCCCCATGACGTGACAATTAATTTCATGGAACCAAAAATCACATCGAAAGATTCTTTAATTACACCTAATTGAACAATTATGCAATAAGAGAATGGGAAAATTTTATTTCAAAATAATGTCGAGGAGAATGAATCGATAATACCTGCATCGAGCACGCACAACACACACACCCTCGTGGCAAAATTTTGAACCACAATTTTGTATATGTACTGCTCTAAAATTAGCGAGTATTCGAGGTCAAAAATCTGCTCTGTTCCCGTGATCCACATTAATCAAGGCTCCTAAATCTTTTGTATGTCATATGCGTACATGTTTAGTTGTCCAACATCCTGATTGCCAATTTCGCCACCTCGGTCACTCAATTCCAACTTATCTTTCATGAATATAACCATATGATATATATAACATTTTCATATATGCATACCTGTATGCTCATCACATTATCATTGCACTAAACTACTGAAAATAATTCAATTTCTCTATTTGTGAATGAATATCGAAGAACTGCATAAAAAATCCACATCGCCTACCTTGTAGGCATTATCTAACTCTTTCAGACCACACAATAAACTATTTCCGTAGCAGCTATGTTATATTATTATGCGCCCATTTATTTTTAGTCTTTATCATGCAACTCAAGACGTCTAAACAGAAAAATTGAGAATATATTCCTTATTTATTATTTATTTTTGTCTCTACATTACTCATGTTTGAAATTAATTCAAGATTGACGAATCAATTTAGTTTCTAAATTTCACGTTTGTCGAAACGTTATTGTATGCCAACGTCACTTTAGCACTATTCGTTATATAACTCTTTGGCAATGAAAAATATCATTGCTACCAATACGCTTGTCACTTACATATTATTAATTAGAGCAATGAAGAGTCACGCACTAGAATAACTTAGCACCACTGCAATGCCATTTATCCATTCATCTTTTAACAAAAAATTTAATTTTTCCACTTGATTAGATATGATGGAATACTATACCTTTACATAAATTCACTTTGGAACAATAGCCATATGGTTGAGCAAGATAGAGTGCACGTGGCATATTTCTTATCCAATATATTATAAATGCCTACAGCCACTACGAGAATAACATCAACGTTAGACATTCCATTGTGGGTTTGTAGAATCTACAAAACTGATCATGATTATTTTTTTCCCATTCTAATGTATTACTGGTTTTTCTCTTCATTCATACTACATTGTTCCGTTTGCTTGGAACGAGAAAGATCTTTGGCCTCGCAACGTCACAATGACTTCTCACCATTGTAATTTGTCGCAGCCAGACACAACTTCGCGGTTATTTTCTTCTTATCCATTATCACCTCGTTTATTTTCAAATTGCAAATTCGTCTATATCACCCAGAGTCCATGGTCCCACTGTGATTAATAATTGTTTATCGTTTAATAATTCCTCAGATTTTTTTTTCTCTCTACTCATTCAAAAGTTCATAATATTTGATATCGAACACAAATTGTCGATTTCAATGAATATCATTTTTTGTTCATCGTTGACAACCACAACATTAGAGAAGACGTAGATGTCCTAATGTTATTCTACATTCTGACTATTTTTTCTGCTTAATATTCGTGCGTGTCTCATTGATGAAAGTGTGTGATTATCATGACGTAAGTTTCAAGTCTATAAAATGAAATGTTTCTGGATATATTTTTTAAATACAATTTTCCATTCAGGTATTAGGGATTATGTAAGTTGTTCCTCGCGAGAATAAACAAATATTTTTTTTCAGTTTAACTTTGCGGCGGTCTTGTGACAGTCTTGAAACATCTATAGTAAAGTGATTGTTAGATACATGATGTTTTACGATATTTTCATGAGGTCAGAAATGTTAATGATCCTCAAAGTCAAGTGGAGATCACACAAATACGCCTACACGATCATCCTCCGAGTTATTACTATTTTATTATTATTATTATTATTATTATTAGTTTTCCAACATTCATGTGTTTCTCTATGCTAGCCTTTATGGGTAAAGTGCAATGTCAAACGCGGAATAACTTGATGTCAATTCAATTGTTCCCGATTTGAATCCATCGCGCCGCTATTATGTCACGTGAAAGCGTAAGCCTGATAGCTTGATATCTTCATTGCATTTATTGCATTATCATTTTTGAGGGCGGATAGGGGGCTGCCAAGGTTTTTTTTCAATCCTTATTATTCATTCGTATAAATATTTTCCTCTAGCAATTCCACTATTTATTATTAATGTTTCAAAAACCGTCACAAATCTTACCAGATCTCTCAACATCATCTCATTCATTCAAAATAAGGTGACAGAAAACCAAAGAATTTTTACTTCGACCCACTTTGCTTTACAATACTTCCAATACAAGTCATGTCTGTGTGCACAATTATTCGACAATATATTTATCTTTATAACATATTCGCTGTTTACACTGAGGAAAAATTTGATTGCCATGCAAGGACATGACGCAGACAAGAAAATATATGAAAATAATTCAATGATTGAACTTGTATCAAACGTATGAATTTTCGGGAAAAACGGCAATACATATTCCCTTGTTAAAAATAATTGTCTGAAACCATAGAGAATGTTTTCAACACTATATTAATCAAGATGTTAGACATAAACTGATACAGAAGTTAATTTAAAAAATTCCTTTCCCTTTCAGAAACTCAGCTCACCGATTATCCTTCGGCCATTGTCGGATGCAGCGACGGATCTGAAAAATATTCTTCGCGAGAAAATCCCTAAGGAACAAGAACGTATCAAGGCATTCCGGAAAAACCATGGCGGTACGAAAGTCGGTGAAGTTACCGTTGATATGGTATGTATTAAACATATTCCTGCAACTATTCAGTGATATTCTCATGCTCCCCGATGCCAGAAGAAGTAGGAGTTGGGAGAATAAATGTATCTATATATACTTTAGTGTCTAACTCAACAACGTGATTGTCTCGTAGTATATACAGTTACGCTTGCGACACTTTTATTTTTTTCTTTTATTTTCTGGCAAAAGTGGAACGTAAATTCCGCGTAAACGATGCAATATATTTAAATGTCTCAGATACAATCAGAGAACTTATATGATGCTCCAATTCCGTTTTGTAATTTCTATTGATTTTCTATCAACACAATTATATGAACAAGTACATCGAACGCCACCGGGTAATTTGTGTTGCAGATGTACGGTGGGATGCGTGGTATTAAAGGTCTTGTTTGGGAGCCATCAGTATTAGATGCGGATGAAGGAATTCGTTTCCGAGGCAAATCCATCCCCGAATGCCAAAAGTTGTTACCAAAGGCAGCAGGGGGTGAAGAGCCACTTCCCGAAGGTCTATTTTGGCTCCTCATCACCGGTGACGTGCCCACTGAAGCTCAGGTCAAAGCCATTTCTAAAGAATGGGCCACAAGAAGTTCAATTCCTGCTCACGTTACTAAAGCTCTCAATGACTTCCCCAAAACTCTTCATCCAATGACTCAATTTTCGGCGGCCATTACCATTCTCAATAGTGAGAGCGAGTTCGTGAAGGCTTACAGCAGTGGAACAAAGAAAACTATGTATTGGGAATCAGTCTATGAGGATTCGATGAATCTCATTGCTAAATTGCCAGTTATTGCTGCAACCATTTATCGTAATACTTATAAAAATGGTAAAGGTCTTGGTTCGGTTGACAGCGGTAAAGATTGGTCGTGGAATTTCGCTAATATGCTTGGCTATGATAATAAAGAATTTATCGAACTGATGAGACTCTACCTGACTATTCACTCCGACCATGAAGGTGGTAATGTTTCCGCACATACCACTCACTTGGTGGGGTCTGCACTGTCTGATCCGTATCTCTCATTCGCTGCTGGTATGAACGGCCTCGCCGGTCCTCTTCACGGTCTTGCCAATCAAGAAGTACTTGTGTGGTTGCAAAAGCTTAAGGCACAAGTCGGCGATAATCCAAGCGACGAAAAACTCAAAGAATTTATTTGGAATACACTTAAGAGCGGTCAAGTTGTTCCTGGATATGGTCATGCTGTGTTGAGAAAAACTGATCCGCGATATACGTGTCAGAGAGAATTCGCATTGAAGCATCTCCCCAATGATCCTCTTTTCAAGGTAACTTTTAAATTTCACCCATTATATGTTATGTATAGATGAATTGCTATATATATTCATTTAATTTTTGCAGTTGGTCGCTCAGGTGTACAAGGTAGTTCCACCCATCTTATTGGAGACCGGAAAAGTTAAAAACCCGTGGCCAAATGTAGACGCTCACTCGGGAGTTCTCCTTCAATATTACGGCATGAAAGAAATGAATTATTACACCGTTCTCTTCGGTGTTTCTCGAGCGCTTGGTGTTCTCGCGTCCCTCGTTTGGGACCGCGCTCTCGGTCTACCAATTGAGAGACCCAAATCCCTCAGCACTGATTTACTCATGAAGGCCGCCAAGGCCGCCTAAATAGCGTCGAGATAATAATCTATTACTGACTCAAGGTCAATCATGTGCAACACAAGCAAGCAGTAAAACTTCATAGCGACAATCAACACCAAACACATGTAGAGCATCGATGAGCGAAATCGTTGCACAGATATTGTTGATTACGACCCATAACTTTGTTAAATGTCTACATTTGGATCTCGCGCTACATGTTAATTTCTGTATTTATCATCATCGTACGAAGTAATTGAATGATTCTTCGATAAGCAATTATGAATCATCGAATGATATTGATACTAAAAGTGATTGAAAAGATGGAAAATAATAAACGATATGTGGTCTTAGTGAGAGTATCAATAATAAAACACAGATACAATATGTAACAGACGATGATTCAATCTATATAATTTCATCAGAAGTTCGTATTTATTCATCGGGTGGTGTTGGTTAAATGCTATACGAGAAACAATGGAGCACCGATTGAGCCCTAATTAAGCATTAACTTTCAATATTACCACAAACTTATGTCTGAACATTATGACAGAAAACTGAGTATTGAAACAAAACTCTGCTAGTATGACTTATAATAACAAATTCCTTCACTTTGGAAAGATGTTGCAACAATCCGGATTAAAATCATTATACCTTACCTACTTTTTCTCCGTCATTACATCCCCTCATCAGTATAATGAATATAATTAGAAATAGGAAAAATGCGATTAACGATAAAAAAAATTAGATGAAACTAATTACCGTCGGATGAATGTTGAAATCATGTGACTGGAGACTTTAATGTTATTATTGCCTAGAAATTGTAAAGGAAAAATAATATTCCACTCTGTACTCGTCAGGGTAATACATTTAGTGAACGAACTAAATCGCATTATATATGATAGGTTGGTGAGCCCTAATACCAAATATATTTTGGTCTAGCTAGATCAAATGTGCAAGCCAACGATGGTATAACAATATCCTTCATGATAATATTCCATGAAGACTGTGAAGGCTCGTTAAATACTTAATTAATGAAATATTGTAACCGTGCCTGTTGCTCACCCGAAGCCTTGTGTAAGTTTCTAAACAAAGTCGAAACAATGATCGGCGTTTACATACACAGGCCGGGATTCAACGTAATTCGAAAACGACGTTAATGTGTTAGAGATGGATACACCATTATAAGAATGAATGAGTGTGTGCAATACTTAATTTATAATGAACGTGAGAATAAATAGACATCCCATCATGATTCGATAAATTGTTACTGAATATTTTTTCACGATATTGATACCACAACTAATCCTTTGTTTACAATTCAGATAGCATTTTATTTCATATCGCATTATTCGGGAAAACTCCTTTCAACAGGATTTATACATAAAACATGTTCATATATTGGACACAGAAGTCACAGATATCCATGTTCTCATTAAAACATAATTTATAACCCCAATCCCTATATTCACACATGATTGTGTGGTGAATGAATTTTCTTTCCAGATTGTTTAACGATGGCCGCACCGAAATTACTAACTGTATTTTTGATTTTTTTTTTTTTGCTCCAAAGCAGTCTCCTCAATATGAGAGAAAAAATTAATATTTTATCGTCAATTTTCTCGTAAATTTGACTCACAACGTGTAATCGTGAACATAATTTCGAACAAACATCTGTTATCGGTATGAACATTATTCAATTGTGATATATATCTGAGGAAACAAATGTATCGGTGTATATCTCTCTCATATAAAGATGGATCATGAGTATCATATTTTGCGATGCGTGAGGCATGATATAAAGAACAATTGAAATGGGACAGTTGTCTTGTTCGCCCTATTTCTAAAGTTATCCAATTGTTTTCATAATTTACCTCATGCTTTTGATCTATTGTGTTCTTTACTTTTTTTTTTTTTTTCTTTTCTCACACTTACAACTGTCCCATCATGAAATCATATAACACAGTGTAGTACTCAATCGATAACTTCATGATTTGCATTTGAGCATATCGAATAACCTTGGATTGAAATCTTACAATATTCACATGTTGTCACGTGACAAACGTTAATTGATCAGCTTAAATTATTATGCAAAGTGTGATTGAACGAAAGAAACACCACGAAATTTCCAGTAGGGTTACGCACTCACCTTTCATTTATGTTTCATTAAAAATATTTCCATTTGCTAGAGACATGACAACACCATAGCACATAAAGAATGATCATAACTTTCACAAAAAGCCAAACAAAACACTTCTTGTTTTTTGCATACGATCAACCGCCCCTTCAATATCTTATCTCAAATTTGGTTTTTTTTTATTTATGTATTTATTTATCCAATTTTTGTGAATATCAAAAGGTGAACGGGACTTGTAACTGAAACAAAAGTACGTATCTTCCAAAGCTTATCAACTGTCATTTTATTTCGTTTGAAAAATATTGCCGAGTATGTTATTTTGAAATGTATGAGAAACGGAGAGAATATGCAATGATAGTCTCTGTTTTGACACTGTAAACACTTTTATTTCGAATTCATGTCCGTCAACCACCATTTTCAAACATTTCGTCAGTCTATCGCCATCTAACGATTGTAAAGATAAAATCGTCAAGTCCCGCACGCTTCACATCTTCATTTACTTAGTCTTAAATTTGTACAATCTTTTCACGTCCATATTTGTTTCGTTTTCCAAGTACTCCAACACATATTTCACTTTCCAGTTTCCACCAATGATGCGATGAGACAGCCTTATATCGTGCGTCATGTTTTTTTCAGGCGACCGACAATCCACTCGAGACCCTGGTATAATCTGAGAATAACACAAAAATTGAACGAAGAGAGGTAATTTCCATTTCATTACAATAATTTTATTCTCTATGTAATTTATTAAGTTTACCCTTCGCCTGTGAGAGCACAACAACTTTGGATGTGCCATTGATGTTTCTTGATTGATGTCAAATCGAGTTGTCGCGATATTTCAGCCGCAGTCATGCTCCCTTTCAAATCTTGTTTATTTGCGTATACAAGAACATTTGCCTTAGAAAGCTCCTCATGATTCAACATCGAATACAATTCCTCTCTTATCATACTCAGTCTCTCTCTGTCTGTACTATCAATAACCATAATTATGAACTCGGTATTGGTGTAATATGTTGACCAAGCTGCACGTAAACTTTGCTGTCCGCCCAAGTCCCACATTATGAAATGAATATTTTTCCATACTACTTCTTCGACATTGGAACCAATTGTAGGAGATGTATGCACCACTTCATTCATAAGAAATTGATATAGTATAGTCGTTTTTCCAGCATTATCTAAACCAACCATCACTATTTTGTGCTCTATGAAGAAAAAGAAAAAAAAATACAATTATTATTGGAATAAAATTCTTGAAGATAATCTGTTCTAAATCGTGCAACACGTGTTGTTAATTGGATATTAAAATTTAGTTCATATTTTGTTGTATGACGTGCTTGTGAGTAAATTTACACAGGTGGTTTCATATTCTTGATTAGTGCAGTCACAGTTGAGACAAAATGAAAATATTTTATGTGTAAGAAACTTTTGTGATCGCCATAGATCGTATATGTTGATGATGAAATAGATATAGTTTTGAAATCGTGTAGATTAAAAATTTTATCAATGTCATAGTAGTGATTAGAATGTTTTATTGAAATGTCGAGATATAATTTATAGAATAACATATGGCATGTATTCAGAATCACTATGTACCTAAGCATATTTGTGACACGAGTACAATAGGCTTTCACTCAAAGTGAAAGTGATTATCGTTATCGGGACAATTGAATATCTATTGTAAAAAATTTTAATCCACAAGTTAATTACTCAAAAACAAATACTACACGGCCACCATATGACATGAGTTATTTCATGTCGGAGAAAATCCAGCGAGTAACCTTTTTTCCTTCAAGGTTTTCAACATACCAAAAACAATTGTTTGTTGTCAATATATATTTATGGTAATGTCAGAAGTGTAATTATTGACTGTAAACATTAAATTTTTTTTTCGTACCATCTTATCAACAGATAATTCTAATTCATAACTGTACGTAAATAGATGCACTCTCTAACCACTACCAACGATATCATGAGAGCAGCACGAAAAAATTGCCGATTTACACCAACTCACCCTCATTACCGAAGAGACTCCACAGCTTTGAGAACAGCAAACCCATTTTTTTTCTCTATTTCTTTTTTTCCGTCACCACCACCGTCACCGTCACCACAACAACAAGCAAGAGAATTGCTGAAATATATCTCTGTCTCAATACAGATCCAAACTTGATGTATCGTCAAGTTTAAATAAAAAAAAGGACCTGGCGTCGCATGTCATATTTGGGGGGGTTATGTCCAACATGCTATAAGATGTGCTTTTCTTTTTCTTTTCCCCAACTTGATTGCAATATATTACCAGCACGAAGCACAATATTTCTAACATTAATCGAATTCATGAAATGATATGTGAACGAATTAAACACGCACTGCACTGAAAAATAAGAGAAAGTAAAATATAGAAAATTGGACAAGTAATACTGTTGCAGACCTGCCCTAATCTAATCATATCACGACATGTTGCACTTCTTGCTACTTCTTGCCATGGCACTCTCTCGTTTTCTTCTCTATCTCTCTCGCGCTCTCTCTCTCACTAGTTCACGCTCTCCCACTCTCTCCGTGTGCCTGGCAAGTATCGCAAGAACCAGCACGGCCATACACATACACTGCCTTGCCACCTTGCACTACTTCGCACATATACACACACCTTCCCACATTTTTCACCAATCAAACGCCTCTCAATGACGTCAATCGCTGTTAACTGCTATATTATTGGTTCCTGATTCAATAAATCTTAGGCGCGCACAAATTTAATTTTCCACCATCCTCAGACAAAATTATATCTCCATATATATTGTCAATATATGTATTTGTTTTGAAACATTGCAAAACAATATACAGAATAATACGATGAATCCCAAATAAGTTTACTTTACACCGTTTGTCTTGAATCGAAAAAATATCAAATTCTCTATGTATTCCATCTTATATCTCTTGTGTTGTTTTAGAAAAATAAAGGAAACTTGATAACTGAACGAAGATAAAGTACCGTTTATGGAATCACAGTATCACACTCAACAATACATTGATAGAAATCCCAATGGTGCTATAACTGACTATATTATAGGTAATTATCGGTGAGATGCGAGGATGTGGCAAGAACGACAAGGTGTCGGAATAGTCCATGTGCGTGGCGCAATACATTTTTCATATTTCAGAGATATCACTCCTTTACGTGTAACCAATTTGTCATTTTCGTATTCTCTATATACATTCCGTGATTTCGATGAAAATATAATAACATACGAAAGACATCTTTATTTCAAGTTTTATTATCTCATATACAATTAATATATATTAATTGCAAGGTCTCAGTTTCATTATTCAATATATTTAAAAATCACAGTCTTAGTTGAAGAATTGACAGCAGAAAATACTATCCTTTCTCTATATTCATATTATCTGTTTTTTTGTTTGTTTTTTTGTTTTTTCTTTGCTATTTTTTTGTTTTTTTTGTTTTTTTTGTTTTTTTCAATATACATAGCTCATCTCTATGTGTGATACCTGGTGAATAAGTGTGTATATGTACATAAACATTCAATTATAATTGCAAGTATCACACTCGACACGTATACACAAAAACAAAAAGTTAAACAACATGCATTCCACGATGTTCTTTCGTTTCTCTATTATTTACAATTCACATGAAATTTTCGGAACAATGAGCGAGAATATACCCAAAATCCATAAACGATAAGCACTGATGTGCATAAATCTTAATAACGCTCGTGTAATTTGCCTTATAGTAATGCAATAAAAATATTTCTAATGATGTGTGCTTCAAAACAACAGTTATAACGCAAGTTATAACTTTTTTTCCCCCATCTTAACATTGCAACGTACATAACATCTAGGACTAACAACAAATTTCATTGGCTCTCTCTGTGAATATCTCTACCATTTGACTTTGGATCATTTGTGTAGATAATCGAACATACTAGTGTCACTACACTAATATAGAACTTCATCAGGACATACGTGCATGTACAGATGCATACTTGGACACACACATGCCTACATACATACATATATGCGTAATAAATGCGCCAGATCCAATAACGGCTGACATGTAAGATAAGAGTGTTATTTGTAATATTGGTTTTTTGTCTACACATACATCAGGCGAATTTACAAGAATAAAAACAGATAGTGGCTATATAATTTATGTACTAATATTTACAAAATTTTTTCGACATTCCCTTTGTTTTGCCTCAATATTCAAAAGATATGGTGAAACAACATACGCATGAGTTCAAAGTTTTTTAACTGGAATGTGTGTACACGCGTATTTCATCATTTTATTTCACTTATTTTTCTATGTATACGGACAGTTTCATTCTCCTTACACACTATTAGGATAAATCCACGTGACTCAATAGAAAGACTTCGATAATACATTACTCTATGTACCGATTTGCTACATCACAAAAATAAACTGACGAATTTGATCACGTCACATTTTCACAAATGCCACAGAGAATGTGGGGCCTATTGATTTTGCACTAACTAGAGTTATGAGAATCAGCTTATTTTTCAGCTTCTTCACTCAAATTTTCCAGTCGTAATTGGACTAAGAATAGAGTTCCTTTTGGTCTAGTTTTATTTTTCCGTTGCCCGCAGATACTATTACTCACCCACATTCCGAGTGAATATAAATTATAGATACAGGTGAAACTAATACAATTACGTAAAAGTAACATTCACATTTCAAGTAAATATTACTATTACAACCAGTCACATAATAAATGGGGGAAATTTTACTTGACAATGATTTCGTATCATAATAGGAGTATTTGTTATTTTTCTGTATGATTTCATAAATTTCAGTAACTTTTGTACTGCGAATGTGGGATAGATGTCGTTGAACTTTCACAGTGACCAGGGTGAATTATTCAAACGGCATATTGTTTGATTTATACGAGATACGTTGCTAGTATTTTGCTCACGACAACAAAATATTTTTCTTTAAAAATTAATGGATAGTGTACGTTCTGAAGTTAGGTCGTATTATCAAATACACGAGATGATGATTCTAACTGGTATGAAGATGAAAAATATGTGATTGGGCATATGATAGACGTAAAGTGATTTAATGTCTAATATACCACACAAATATATGCAGCATGCTTAATGCAATACTGTATTTGAATGGGTGTTGTTGAGGCACCCGGAATGTAAGCTTAATGTATTCACAATTGTAACGTATCATTGCCGTAACGAGGCATTCTCCAACATTAATTGACTCTTGTCAAACAGTAATACATGATATAAGTTGTTGACAAAGTTGACTATACTGCAATTGATCCCCACTAATTCTTCGCATTTTTATACCCTTCACTTCACGTTCTTCCGATTCACAAACTCTCAATTCAATCTGTACACCACCAGGATACTCAAGACTCAAACCACTGCCGTCAACCTCTACTCGTGAAAATATAAAACCTTTTGGCGGCGCTCGTGCGTCAATTATTTGCTTGACTCTACCAAGAATTGCATCGGAGTTCAATCGACTCGACTCATCCGATAGTGTAACTTCAACTTCAGTTGGCAAAGGTGAACTTAAAGGTCGACCAATTCCACGCGTGATGCTTGGTCTAGATGGATCACAAGGCTCTGATATTATAAAACTTGGTAGCGGATTGTAGTGTGGCAAATTGTCCTCTAAAGAGTCGATTGACGGTGATGGCGATGGCGAACATCCAATTAATGTTATCTGTCCTCCTAGTACATCCGTCACAGATATTTGTGGCGGTACCTATGGATAATGATAATCATTAATGACTTTGTTTATTAATAATGCAAATCAATATTACCCTTGGTATATCGACGGGATGTTCTTCTTGAATCATATCCAGTGCTGGACTGTTACTTGGTGAATAACTGACTGGTGTTGTGGCAGGGGATCTGTGATGTCTCAAAGGACTCAGGTCCAAAGGTGCAGCCGGAGCTTGCGTCGGTGTTCCATGAACTATGCTGCCCTGTACTGTCGCAGTGGTTAGGCCACTGAGTCCTGTACGGCAAAAATTACTATCAAACATTGTTACACCGACTGTCACCATCCATAAATACCAATATTTAACCTTGTGTTATTGCCGCCATGCCTCGTTCGTGAACTGGAGATCCCGGAATGCTTGCAGGACTGTGCGATGGTGAAGCCAGCCTCTGGAGCTGCTGATATTCCTGTTGAAGGGCCTGGATCCCAGGTCCCGGTGGACAGGAACCTTCGGATGCCCTTCGCACTGGTGAATATCTTTCGGTCGCTACATGAGTGCTCGGCTCTTTATAAGAATCCCTGCTACCAGCTATTAATTATAAAAAATTTGGTGCCAGAATGTATGGGCTAACCATTCGCTGCATTTCGCATAGAGTCACATATCAATTCATAAATAATCCTGAGACCATCAACCAAATGTAACGAGAATAAGCAGTGTTTGGTACTCAGGAATTACACCGACAGGAGAATGCAAACAGGTGCGAAAAAAAATAGAATTACCAACTGCCGCAGGATAGAGTGAGGCTTTCCTCAGGTGTAAGGAGCGTGAAGGCAAATCCCTTAGGTGAGAGGGCAGCAGTCTTGATGGCACGTACGCCCTATTCATCCTAGCTTCCACCTCCATGACCAGATCCGGATTTATAACTACATGCGTTTGTTTACGAACCAAGGGAACAGGCAGTGCATCCGGCGAAAAAACAAACCATGCAGAATAAAATAAAAACACAAAATAATGAACAAAAAAACAAAGAAAACAACGAAAAAAAGAATATATAATGTATGAAACAGAAAAAATCAAGTGCTGTAGCGAACAGATAAAACTATCATTTTGGTGATTTTTAATATCTTACTGTAATAGTATTATTATACCCACTGACGTTTTTTAGGCTTTGCAATGTAAAAACCGTCAGTAAGCTTTCTCGGGTCGAATTGTAAATGAACGATGTAACACATATACTGAAAAATGTGCATTGGGTGAGAGGGATCATGTCAAAGAATGTGGCAACCAAAAAATCATCACACACGAAAATGGCTTCTCCATAACACGATTGACAATAATATTAACTATTTCAGATGTATATATCTATTTTCTAGCACTAAGTATTCATGATGTAGTATTTAATGTCAATAACACAGCACACGAGGATACAAATGTTTTATTTGGAGATGGTGCATATTATTGACGACATACCTGGCCGTTGCATCACAGCTGTTAAACCACTCCGTCTTCTGCGATCGCTTCCACCCGTTGAACTTACACTACTCCCGCCATTACTATCAGGGCTACCGGTACTGACGCTCAATGTTTGTGAGCACTGGCCCAATGTCGGACTGCCACCCTGAAAATAATTCATATGAGAACGTGTCGAATGTAGAGATCACGTTAAATTAATATATCTCACAGACTGGAGATGTTCTCTGCTGCCTGGTTGGCTCCATCCACCTTCTTCACCATCAATACTGCTATTAGTATGCTGTTGCTGATAGAATACATGAAGATTCGCACCACCATCCGATGCTCGCCGCCCAAAACTACTTGCTACAACAAAAAAGAAAAAAAAAACTGAAATTTAGCCATAATTATGCACTCGCCAACATTACAATGATAAAGAGCAATGCTATTTACTGGCGCCCATGACTTGCGGCGGTTTGAGTAAATGTTGATCTTTAATTTGGAAATTTTGTGGCGGCTGATGTTGCACGAAAGGCAAGTTGAGTGGGAGATTAGTTTGAGGCAACATTTGACCATCGACATTACACTGCATAATTGGTAATAGGCCAAGAGGCGGGTAACCAGGTGTATTATTGTACGAATATGGATAAGGCGTTGTTGGTTGATGTGCAGTATCCCCAGGACCGACAGTATGTCTCCTCGTCGCGTGATAAGGCGTACCCGGTGGCAAATATAAACCTATTCTCTCTGAATCAGTTTCTGACTCGGTATCACCGAATTTTTCTAGTTGATGTGCGCCATCAGGCATATAGTCGCCAGGTAAACTTTGTATACTTGGTAACGTTGAGATTGTCAACTCTAAACGGTCAGCTAATAAATGATATATGGCGGATACGTGATCAAAGGCATTTCCTTGAACAGATTTCAACAGCATGTCAGCACTAAGTCCTGGCAGTCGTAACATGTTCTCTATTACTGCTTGATTAAGTGGTGGCGGATGCGTAGTCTCTGGACTGCATCTAAAACAATTCAAATGAATAATTATTATTCACATTATATAAATATATATATATATATATGTCTGAATACCAACCCCCCAGGTTCAGGCTCGGTGATTCCATCGCCACCCATCCAAGGATGCGCGAGAATCTGTACTATGCTAAGTCGTCGCTCTGGCTCCACTACGAGCATATGTCTTATCAATTTTTCACACTCTGTAAAGTTCAATATGATTTTATGGTTGTTAATGTTAATTGACGAATCTTTAAGGCGTAAATATCATTAGTGAACGAAATGATTCTTTCGTATATACCAGCTGACATGAAGAATGGTATTCTAAATTTGCCCGAGATCACAACGGATCGCAACAATTGCATTGTAGGTCCGTCAAATGGCAACGCACCACAAACTAAAACGTACAACACTACACCAAGACTCCAGACATCTGTTCGTGGACCATCATAATGTTTTCCTTCAAATATTTCGGGCGCCGCATATGGTGGTGACCCACACCAGGTACTTAATGGCATCCCAGGTATATATTCATTACTGAATCCAAAGTCAGCGAGTTTTATATTATTGTCCGCATCGAGAAGTAGATTTTCAGCCTGACATGTAACGTATATCCATGTATTCATGTGAGTAATGTGTGCTCATGCAATATAATGTGTTATGATAATGAAAAATACATTGGATAAGTGAAAAAAAAAAGACGTAAGGTCAACCTTAAGATCTCTATGAACGACTCTCTGCTGGTGAAGATAATGCACTGCTTGTACAATTTGATTGAAAATTCTTCGTGCCTCCGGTTCCGACATTCTCCCATTTCTTACAAGATGATCGAATATCTCACCACCTGGTGCATATTCCGTGACTAAATAAATCATCTTTTCTGTTTCCATTACTTGATACAATCTTATGATATGACGATGTCTCAGCCTCTTCATTATATGTACCTCTCTGAATATTTTGGCTAGATTCTCTTCACTGAGCGTAGTCTTATCTATTATCTTGATAGCCACCTAGAATAGAAAAGATATTGTACGTAATTAAATATATTTAAATATATGTAGTGATGTGCTCGCAGATGATAATATTCAAAGTGACTGCCCGTGTTTTCTCATACATGTTCATAAAAGCGTAAACATACATTTCTTCTTAATTTTCGAGCACGACACAACGACATAAACAAACTTTATAGGTTGTTTTGGGAAAGGCAACATATTTAATGTGTCTTCATTGAAATTAGAGTGTTCAATAGTTTTAGTTGAGGGAATGGGACACAAAGTTGCAGACGATGAACACAACCCAAGATTGGAATGACTGGGATGTGTGACAATGATGGAAAAAAAAGTAAAGAAAAAAAAAACAACGGATTGCGTATTCCTATAGACATGATCTTTACAGAATGCTCTTGATGAGGATGATGTTTTAGAGTGGCAGTGACAGTTGATCGCTCAACTAAATACAAAGTCAAAAGTAAATATTATAGTGTTAAGTGGGTTTGAAAGAGTCCGGAAAGTTGTATAATAGATAGTTAGTGATACACTAAATTTCACCAGGCCTGCCTGTATTGAATGGTCGGTGGATTAATGATCTGTGTGCGAGCAAAAAACGCAATATCTTCACGCATACCTTAGATTTTGTGACAACATGGGTTGCCATTTTAACGACAGCAAAGTTACCTTTGCCAATCGTCTTTTCCAACTCGTAATAGCCAACGCGAATAAGTTTGTTGACGGAAAATTGCTGTGAAACTTCATTGTGCGACGTCGCCTCGGATGCCATTTTTTAATCACTTGACTCGTTCAACCCGTTGTCAATCATCTACTATATCATTTTGATACTCAAATACGGCCGGCAGAGGCGCGCGCACCGCGCACACATAACATAATCGTGTATCCATGTTGTGTTCCAATACGCCATTTTTTCATGTCACGCGCGAAAATTCAAAGAATAATAATAACCAGAATTCATATCCCTTGAATAATTACACTTAATCCTCGAAGTTCATTATAATCGCAATATTTATGGACTTTAGGAAGATTCAATATGTAGAGAAAAAGAGGCACACATTGACTCTGATTATTTTTATTACTGAAAACATCGTTGCACATATACAATTTGTATTTATGTACTTACTGATCCTCTAATCGTATCAATTACTTACATTTAGAAATGTTACAAACAGGTACAAAAACTACTCTACCTGGTTTACAGTTATCGCCTTATGATTATTATTTTTACATTCGTATAAACATTACGAATACCACTTCACAAATGTATTAACACGCACAAATCCATTTTTTAACGACCGCTCGCTTTTTCTCTGATCATCAAAACATCATTTGGTATTTATCGAACAATCATAAAATAAACTTGGCAAGATTGAATTCAGTATTTTCATTTCGTGGATTTATAGACATCAGAGTAATTATAAATACAGTCTTCTTTTCTTACACGTGAAGGAGATCGGTGTAGTGGTGCGTTGATGAGATTAATTATCATAATACAATTAAAAAAAATTTATCATCCAAACTCTATCATCACACACTCCCAATATATTTCCTTTAGCCCGTTCAAATAATTGGCTAATGACAATGGTGTGACAAGTATGAACATTTGTCAATTGAATAATTCTACCAATTTTCATTTATTATAGAAGAAATATCGACTTGAAAATGACAATTAACATATTCACAAAAATGGAGAGAAAAAAAAAAGATCTATCTATACAGAGACTTTCAACTTGAATACCGTTTTGATTCTAATATGATTCGTGAGAATCATATGCAAAAAATAGAAAAAAAAAATTGATAAAAATAAAGAAAAATGTAGTGCTGAATAATGAAAAGTTTAGAAAGACTACACAATACGTCCTTTCCCACCATTATTGCTCAAATACAGGTGTTGTGAATGAAAAAAAAAAAAAAAAATTAGAGTTGAAGATATGTTTGACAACAATGCAGTAAATGATGATACACATTGATAACCTAGGTGAAAAATAATTTTTCCGTGAATATAAAATTTATGAACGCACACATCAAAGAGTAATCTCATTGAACTTGAGAGATATACTTGATGATGATAGAATTCACTGTTGATAAATGCCTTTCTCTGGTAATGAATCGTTAAGTTACACGATAAATGGACTTTGAGCCCGCACATTGTTTGCTTCTATAATATATACATATATTGTACAATATTCTTATTTGTTAATAATACGTTGCGGTCCTTCTTTAGCCACATAAATCCACTCATCAATGAGAGCTTTTGGTACTGAGCCTGCCACCGAATAATAACGTACACATCTATCTTAATATTCAATCATATTTTTGTTTTGAGAAATTACAATGACGAATTGCCAATGAAAGAAAAAAATTCATCATCCACAAGTTATAACAGTTCAGACTCGACTCAGTAAACAGAATTGTTATAAAATCCGGACGCTTCGCATACTATCCACAAGGTATTTACGTCCCTCTGTAAGTGATAATTGTTTGTTCGAAAAATAAAAAATAATAAAAATTCTTATTCTAATTCATCGTTCATCTTCCACTGGCCTAAGTAATTTTGTTAATACGTAAAAAAAATTTTTTCATACACTCACTCTTGTCTTGTGGTTTTGCTCTACCTTTGTACAATTTGTAACCGATATATCGATGATTCTCGACCCCTTTGTACCATATACCTGCCAGTCCTATCAATATTATCATCAGGTATGCAAACACGAAATAATTCATACACTTATGTTTTAATGCAACAATGTGTATGAAAAAATGTATAATACATCAGTCTAGCTACTGAGCTGACTAAATATCTATAGAGATTAATCTGTTAATAGAATAAATGTAAAATTTATTTCAAAATCTTGAATTTCCTCAATAACGAATACGTAATCATTGTTAACATCATTACGTAATTGGAGAAACGAAAAAATTGATCATATAAAACTGGCAATTGTATTGGAAATTCCACAGTTATGATAATGTAATTGGCAGGCAAGAGCACAAATATGGATGATATTTAATGGATTAATTAAACGCGAAATGACATGAGTTCTAATTATGTGGAAGAACATTTTGTGTGCAATCGTTGGACTATTTTCTAGTTCATTGCTCTCAGTTTCTCGTACAAATTGATTCTGCTGAATCAACAGATTGTGGTCGTCAGACTGAAGGACACATTCGTTGACACCCAAAGTTATATCACTGTCGTGTCAATGAATGTGTGCATATATACATATACATGTTCTCCCATGCCTACCACTTTCAGAATTATAAATCAGGAATTTTACGTTATCTTTTTCCATTATTCTGTATTTTAGAATCACTTATGAGATAAGAGATAACTATATTTACATACGATTACTTCGTAATTAATCATTTACCTTTCTTTTTTTTTTTTTTTGCATTTCTTTCGTGTATTGAAAATATACACACAGCCTGAGTAGAAAAATATTTAACAATAGCTCACCGCGACTTCGTTCCAACTACTCTTTGAATGTTTTCAGTCATATTAATGAGACCGATTCGATTCAATTGAAAATGAGAAATGCCAAATGAAACTTATCAAAAGAAAATTTTCATGTCACGTATCAAAGGAAATCTATTCAATTTTAAGAAAAGGGCCATTAGCAGTTCCCGCTCTTACGAGCAATGGCGTTTTTCTCCGATTTACCGGCACCGATTGATAAACATAGTTTCTGGAAATTGAACCCGTCATTGTTTTTTGTCTCTTTGTGCTGGGACTAAGTTCATACTCAAATGAATCCTGCTTAGAAATATTGAGTTGCATATGAAGGGCATCTTTGTTGTCATCAACTTCTATTTCATCATATAAGTGTTCAGTAATGTCAATGTCACAATCTTGGCTACTTTCGTCGTAGCTGTCTGTTACTGAGTTGGCTGCAACGTGTCCAAGTGATGGCTCATCATAAGTAGCATTTTCTTCAGCAGTTTCATCACCGGAACTTTCAGTTTCTTCTGATATGTCACCACTTCTTCCCGCATATTTCATTTCACCGCGTTCAAGTAGCTCTAGATGGTCAGGGTATATCATAGCCTTCTTAATCGCCAAAGGATCTTTTCGTGACCATTTCTGTACCTCCTCATCCATTTTGGCCACTTTCGCTGGATTGATCGCCCATAGGCAACCTTTTCTCTGATTTCCATTGCTTGCAGGCTTCTCAATCTTCTCGAAACATTTATTCAATGATAGATTGTGTCTCACTGAATTTTTCCAACCATTGGGTGCAGTTTTGAAATATGGAAAATGTTCGCTGTGGAGACAGAAAAAAATATGTACACAATTCTGATCAGGTTGTAGAAATCATTTTTTTATGAGCGGTAGAAAAGAAAATTATGTCCGAGGGTGACGTGCATTTTGATGAAAGGACAAAATATTCAAGTTGTGCACGCAACAAATTCGTAAACAAAGAGAAAGGCTGTGAATTTCTTGGGGGACTGTACCCCGTCGGCGCGCACCTGGTGCCGCTCAGAGCCCCCCTTTACAAAATGGCAGCTTTCTACTATGCACGATTCCGTAGCAAGAGAATAGAGAGGCAGTACAATACATCTGCCCCCATGCTCGTGTGTGTCCCACCTCCCCTCTCATGCTCTGAGCAAAGAAGTAGAGCTCGAAAGCGCGCGCTCTATTCTGCGCCCTTGCCCTCGGTTGTTGTGTGTGTACCCAAAATTCATCTCAATCTCCTATACTATGACTGTTTACTAGATATATAGAAGGGGAAAACCAACTGAATATAGTTTCACTACTGGGGTATGATAAGACGACGACAACAGTGATATAGCAGATGTGAAAGACATTTGATTTTCTAATGCTTTGGTTTCTTTGTTACTGATGGAAAAAGAATAATAACACTGAATAAAGCACACTTACCACATAAAGTTATATATTTCCGAGACTGGTAGTGAACCCGTTTGACTGTTTTTCAGCGCCATCGCGATGAGACAGGAGTAGGAGTAGGCTGGTTTGGGATATGGCTTCTCGTCATACTCGCTGAGATCCACCCTAAATTCCTTATCTCTCTTGATACTTATTGGTGATGCAGTAGTACTTGGTGCCACGTGAACATTGTTATTGTATATTTGTTTCCTTATATGATGTTGCGTTTGGCCATTTGGGTTGTGCACAAGTTTGAAATTACGTACTCTTATATGAGACAGGGAATTTTGGATTTTTTGAATATTGTTAACTTTTCCATGGGTTTGTGGTGACAATGTTTTGACTGATTGTCCATTTTTCGAATGTGACTGATGATGGTGGTGATGATGATGATTATTCATAATATTATTGTTATTATTATTATTGTTGTTATTGTTATTATTACTATTATTATTATTATTATTATTAATATGTTGCTGTTTGGCTTTAATACTCTGTGCATTAATTCCATCATCTTCCTCATCATCCTCTGATTCATCGTCATCATCATCATCATCGTCGTCATCATCTTCCTCTGTTTCGGTAATGTCATTCTCATAATGTTCGTTATCTGTTTCATTTCCTGTTTCTGCATCGTCATCAACGTCTACCTTTTCCTCTTTAATATCAGTTTTCAATGGAAATGAAAAGTGTCGCCTTGCTGGAAGCGCGCCGGTGTTGGGTGTTGGCGTTCGTGCGACAATGTGTGGCATCACTGAGTTGGGGTTGACCATTATTGAAGCTGCATCGCCACCGCTAAGGTCAAGGTTGAAATTACTACAAATAGAAAGAGTAGAGATAGATGTAGATACAGAAAGAATTCATTGTTCGAAACTATACATATGCTTAAACATATACATATTTACAATAAAAAGAATTCTCAATTGTGGCAAGTAAAAATAGTGCCGAGACATGATAAAAAATGAAAATGGAAAAAAACCGAATAAATCAGAGAATGGAGAGTATATGTTTCCCCTTATTCATGATGGTTAAAGTAATCATTGAAAGATGATCAAGAACGTTAGTTCGTTTATTCCAACCCACAGAGGGTTCACAAATACAACGTCGCGTTGGAAACGATCGATGGGCCACGTGGCCCACACCAAGGAGGTCAGTAATCCTCTGGCATTTACATTTACTTCCGTCCTCTCCATAACCATCACGTTTCACTTCACTCCACTTGGTGTTTTTTCTTTTTTTCTCATCATCAATTCCACATTCAATATTGCTTGGATGCTTACCTATGGGAACTGTTGCTATTGCCATTGAGCAAACTGGCTGAGCCGAACCAACTATTAAGGTCACCCTGACATCCTACAGGATCATCATCTAGCTCTAGCGGTGCCATATCCGTAAAGTTGAAACCCAACTCTGGATGACCACCAATAACACCTTCAGCTCCACATTTGATGTCAACATCGAGCATCTCTTGCAGGGAGAGGCTGTCGGTACCAAGGTAATAGTCCATGGTGAGCCAAGGGTCCCGCGAAGGTCCCTGATCCAGCCCAGTGCTGTGTCTGCTCTCGGTATCTAACATTCACACTACTGCAAAATACAATGCAATATTAACCATCAAAGTATAGAAACGATATATTCTGAAGAAAAAAAACCGAGAATTGAAACATTCAACAGAATATTATTAAATACATGTACATGTAAATATGTATGTAGAGATTTAAACTGAGTTGAATTGTGCTGCGATAATCTTAGCTAGCGTCCCGTTGAAATTATATCGTCTTTGAAGTAATCAGCTATCTCCCATTTTCTATTTATCTCTCATTCTTGAATAGTTTGTGTGTTGGCTTCATGAACAAGGGCAATAGATTTTCGTCCGACACTATAATAGTACAGAGAGAGTTGGCAAGCCCGCGTGACCTCGCATTGCACGTACCTACCACTATGTAGATGACAAAATGGTATAGAAGCATGAAGGAGGGTCTTGAACCCGTAGAAAGAGTTCCCCGACCAGCTCGCTAGCCTCGTGGGTGTGACTGACTCATAGTACTATAGAAGATTTACTATAGAATGTGTGCAGCGTAGTAGTGCCCCACGCTCGTTTTCACGCTTCCCCCTTTATAGTAAACGTACTCGCCAAGTCACTCTACAAGTCTTCGTTCTCACTTCTTCCCTCTTCCTCCCTCATAACATCATCACCCTCACTAGTTTCGTAATTTTTTACTTATTCCCAATCCTCCTTATTCTCCGCTCCTTCCTCTCTATTTCTTTCTCCCTCTCCCACACATGCACACACACACAACCGCCCCTCATTCGTCCACAGAGTGCATAAGTATAGTAGTGGTCGAACGTGAAATGACTCGGTGGAGAATCTCGTGTATGCTAAATAAATAACTTTGTGTGAATTCAGTGAGGACCCCACTACGCATGCAAAATTATCATCAGCTGTAGAACTGACCCCGCTCGTTCCACCCGTTATTTTCTGTTCGGTTATTTATTATTGGTTTTGTTTTTATACTCTTATTTCTTCAGTATTCGCCGATACTCTTCTACTCCCCCGCTCCGTCCCAATCTCATTGCCCCCCTCTCCCAATTGTATTCGTTGTCATCTTACAAATGCAACCATTAATATTTCAATGAGAATATGGAAAGAGCAGAGAATACAGGAGATGTTTCAAAATTGATGACAAGACTGGAAAAAAAAAAAAAAAATGATCAGTGACGAAATTCAAGGAATAATTCCAACGGCTGACATTCTCCACTCTTCCTCTCTACCTCTCCCAAGTTATATATGCGTCCATGAAGAGGGTATATAAATTGCGAGAATTCGAATCAGTGGTTCGGCGAGTTGTAGAAGTAATGACCGTCTTGGTGGTAAAGAGTTGATGAATAAAGGGGCCTCAGTCAGTGGCGCGCCAGCATTTTCTTCGCAGTCTCTCTCGCCCTCTCACTTTCTTACTCTTTTCATCATCATGCAGTTTATCCCACTGTGCATGCACAACACGCGACTTTCAGACGGCGAGACTTTGGCAACGAACTAAAATAAAATCGAATGCTCAAAAAGGGGCTGCCACTCTCTCTCTCTCTCTCTCGCTTTCTCTTACTCGCTCATGTTATGGCGAACGTCAAGGTTATGTCGTTGCTACTTCTCTCAAAAACTGTAGCTCTTTTCCTCTATCATATTTCATATAGTCGCGTGTATGCGGATTGGAACACCACACGTCAATAGCCACACAGTGAATGAAACACAGTATATACTTCCGTTCTTTCGGACAATTTATTTCATCTTTTTTTGTTATTATTCTTTAGTTGATACTAAATCGAAATTGAATATTGATATAGACACGTGCATTCCCTCCTTGTCATAACGTGGTTTGAACTTCTTTCATGATATTATACACCGTCTATTCGCTACGTTAACCCGATAGTAATTTTGTAGGACGTCTTCGAGGATGGGGTCACGCTCGTTGCACAAGGATATGAACACACCTTTGAAAAACAACGTACACGTATGAATTTATTTATACTTATATATGTATTTATATACAGAGATATTTCAGGATATCGGAGAGACATCGAACGAGTGTCTCACAAGAGAAGTTCAAGGGATCATGACAGACAAATGACCGTGGCATGAACGAAACAAAAAAAAAATGAACTAAGAAACAAAAGTGCTCGTAGAAAATTGGTGAATGAGGCAATGAAAATATCACATGAATATTGTGCTTCTGTAATTGTTACAGGTAACAATATGAAAGTGTGTATGAGGTTTGTTCTGAAGATATGACAAAATTCCTCGGGCCTGTATGGATTGAAATATTCAATTTGAAGCTTTCTCACAACAGCTACATAGGGGGTCCGTCCCATTTCCGCAGTTCACACATTTTTTGTTCTCCGAGATTACCTAGAAGGTCAAAATTCTTTGTCGTGTCCTTGAAGAGCTTTACACTGAACACATTCTACTTCTTTTGTGAGAAACGGGGAATCGCAAAATTGAGCATGTTGAAGCCAACATCAACAGTGTACATATGAATAAAATAACTGAATAAACAAATAAACGAATAAATGAATATATATATATATATATATATATATATATATGTCTTCTTCATGTACATATAAACTGGATGTCTGCAACGATGGGCGCAATGAGTACCATTAATGGCGGACACATATATATTTTTTTTTTTTCATAAATACATCGCAAGAACGACAACCAGTCCTTCTCTTTCATACTCTCTGCTGGCAGTAGAGGGGCCACAGTACAAAACCGCCCGATGGTTTTCTTTGTGATCACAACGAGTGCTCTCTCAAGCGCTTAAACCGGTTTTCATTTGGGTTCGTGTAGTGTGGGTTTCACGAGGTAAATCGACCCACGAACTGGGTCTTTCTCTTTCCTCCGTCAATAGTATTTTTATCGCTTGAGGCTTATGTTGTATATCGATGTGCCAAATTCCATCTGAATCAATTGAATCGATGCGTGATTTTATTATTATTTTTCGTCCATCGTCCTGTAGTCATTCCGCCGTTATTTATGTAATTCAGGGAAAAATGAATTGTGGTCAATGTGTCCACATACATGAGCACAACATTACTAAAGCCCTCCTTCATTTTATGGTCTTTCACCATGCTTGCAATCAGTTTGGATAATGTAAATTAACGTTATTTCCCTTTGGATTATGGGTTGAAGGCTCTGTTCGAAGGCAGCCCCGTAAAGGGTACCTAAGGGGAGAAAAAGAGGGGGAGAGGATGAGAGACTGTGGGAGAGAAACAAACATACATACATACATACATACATACAACACATACAGACAGACAGACAGACAGACCGACAGAGATTTAGTGAGAAAAACAACGGGACGTTTGCAAATACTTCTGGATAGACGGGGCCTAACGTCTGGCAAAAGACGAGTGAGGGCCACAGCAAGGGCAACCCAAAGTGTACGAAAGCGGTCATTCCTTTGTTCGTCGAATGCCATTAGTTTGGCCAGGTAAAAGGAGGATTGAGGGAGAGGCAAAACGCGGGGCCAGATCGACAGGTGTGGGTATACGAGCGATTG
Organism: Zele albiditarsus; assembly: GCA_958496275.1. NCBI lineage: Eukaryota > Metazoa > Arthropoda > Insecta > Hymenoptera > Braconidae > Zele > Zele albiditarsus. The sequence goes on from OY292408.1 coordinate 22,746,615, forward strand.
TACACACAACGGAAGGAAAATTTTCCACTCCGATGAGCGACGATATCGAGTTCCTCGGACGATGGCAGATGAGGTTGCCTGAACGAGTCAAGTGTCGCTTCTTCAAGTCACTTGAATTACAAAATGGATACTGACAACAATAATGATAATTCTTATTATAATGATAATATCAATGGAAAACCTAAACTCTACCAGATGGTTTGGCGTATATTTGTTTTAGAATATCATAAATTTGAAATATATCGATCTTGGTGCTTCATTTTATTAATTGGAAATATAGATATGGAATTTATTTGGGGCTCTGTGATAAAATGAAAGACCGGAAACGATGGTTATGCGATAGAACTGGTGAGAATCGGTTTGTATATACCACATACCGGCGTGGTCTTATAAGTCAGCACGCGAACGCCATACTCCTTCCGCTGTTTAATATTCCTGCCAAGTCCATTCTACACATCCACTCTTACTCTCTTCCATTTTCTCTTCGCGTTTTCTTCATTTTAACAGCCTGAATGAATATGAATATGTACAGATATTTGGAAAGATTGTAAGAGTAGCATCAGTGAAAAGCCATCGCAGTTAATTGAAAATACTGAAGGACACGTTTCACAGAAACCGAACTTGAACCAATAAACATCTTATATATTGACAGATAAAATTCAAGAAGACTGAACGACAGATAAATAACTTTTTCATATTAATGGTTGGAAAAATACCTGTAAATTGTAGAATACACAAGTTTTAGAACAACAATTGTGTTGCCGACAACTTCAAATACTCGAAATATACACAATTTATTATATGAATATACACCGCTTTACCTTGTAAAATAGATTTTGCGATTGCTCACAACGCAGGTAGTGCTACTATTTAGGATTACATGACGTGCCTTTCGGTAGACACGCGGAGAAAAATCACCAAAAATACCTGAGATTTCGGGCTCAAATCCGGCACCCAAAATTGAATATTACCCTGTTATATACCTAAATATGAAATTATCTTCGTAGTTCAGTGGAAACTAAATTTTCAGTGGCACTTGAAATATTAATAACTATATAATATTTTGAAGAACACACCTTACACTCCGACCAAATGGCTTAGTACTTGATGTGACGTGGTTTCAACGGTCACTAACAATGAGAATATGATGGGGTACTTAATACTTCAAATTTTCTCACCTTTTTCAAGACAACATTTTCATACGAGACAAACGAAATTGATTCGGGGTTTTCTTATTTATTTGTTCTCGATTTTGTTACACCAGATTTATTCTTTGTGACCTAGACAGCCTGCAAGTACACACTATTATACTGATACTTATTGTAGATCAGTCGCCATCACATTACTGTTTTCATGGAAATATTGAGTTTGTGCAACTTCATTGTTCATGACATATGACGATTGAAAAAATAAATTATATCAGCAGATGTCTGACAATAAGTGACATTGTGGAGCCCTGATAATGAATATATATATATAGTCACTGAACACACTTATATCAACGCAAACAAAAACTCAATTGGAAAAATAAATATACTATGAAGAATCAATAACGATAATAATAAGAATTATCGTAGAAAGGAAAAAAAAACAAAAAATTGATGGCAAATAGTAGGTATAACAGTAGTCATAGTATTAGTTGAGATTGAATCTGCTGTGAATGCAGCGAGATTGAGATATTTTGCTGTGGCCCCCGAGCGACCAGATCTCTCTCGCCAGGGCAGTTAGCTTCCACCATCCCTCTCGTCGTCTCGTTTCGCGAAGTATCGATCTGATATTCTCCACCACCAAAGCATAGCGAATACGCGATAGAGTGAGGGAGCGCAGAATAGTAAAGAGAACGATAGTTCACGCTACCTCTGCGTATGAACCGCTTGTGCGAGACAGTCTGCCACCCCACTGTGTCTCCCCTCACCCTCTCACTTCCACCCTTACCCCTTAAACCCTAGCCTGATGTCCCTTGTTCTCTCTCGGCCTCTCTTTAGGGGTGAAAAATAAAAAAAAAATAATACAGAAACAGGAGAGAGCGAGAGGCATACATACTCATACTACATTTTTCGAGGGGTTGCAAGTAGAAAGAGAAACAGAAATGGAATGATAACATAGAAGAGTGGATGGGGAACGCTTAAAAACTTGACGAGGTTGCGTTCGGATGAACAGTTTCTCACCAAATCGACGCCCCCGTATTTTTTTTATTTCCTCCATCTGTTCGAATCCATAGTCGTTTTCATTCCAAAATATTGTGACAATTACGTGTGGAACAATATTATTTGACTGAATCGAGTAAAGTTACGTTTATGAATGAGCAGGAATCGGCGGCGCGGGAAATATATAGAAAGAAGCTCTCTATCGGGGTAGGGAAACAACGAATAGATCCGAAAAGGAGGAATCCACAACTTCCATCGTGTTCATCATTTATTCCTTGATGTTACACGATCTATTCATGTACATAAACTGTGTTCACATAACGATTAATTTTATAAAGATGCTTCCATGATCATTTTACATTTTTCATTCATAATTTATGAATCATCGTGAAATGCCGATGGAAATTAGCATTAGCATTATCATTATTTGCCAACTCATACGTCATCTAGCCATAAAACTTTGTCAAATATATAATGTATCAAAGTTCCATAGTCACTGCCAACAAAGTTGCATAAGTCAATTAAAAAAAAAAAAAAAAAAAAATAGAAAAGAAGAATGAAAAAAGAAATTTTTGTGAAACGCTATGTTATCCTTATGAATTCGCTAATCGTTCTCTCGTTTTTTTTTTTAATACATACTCTTGTAACCTCGAAAAAATGTGGCAATGTATATGTTCAACGTCCGAACAGATGAAATGTGAATAGTGAAAGTGGGTCTTTATTTTCAGAATTTTGTCTCAAATTCTTATTGACGATTCGAATGAATGGTGTGAGAGTATGCTGAATTAGGTTTTCGGATAGTGAATGATTAATGATAAATTCCCCAAGACTAATAAATGCATAAATATACCAATATAGACACGAATACGGGAATGTATAGAGGAAATAACTGAATTATAATAATGAAAAAAAAAAAAAAAAATGAATAAAAAAAAAGGCAGGTATAGAGAAAAGTATGAGCGATGGGTAAGTGTGGGTAAGGGAAGTTATTTTGGTCAATGAGCCTCTGGCCCAGGAGGATATTTCCTGCGGTGGGCATATGGTGCAGGGGTCTTGGTTTGTGCTCGCAGGACCGAGACCGACATAGCACGAGGGACAGAGGGTTTCAAATTCCCAGAATGTTCTCACGGTCAAAAGTTTTCCAGCCAAGTTTCTTTCTCTTTTAGTGGCATTTTGCCGTGGACTAGGGCGATAATGGCAGGGAATGGACAGCTCCTAATAATTTGTGAATTAAAGTCATAAGAGGGAAAAATAAAGCTGGTATCTCCAGCTTTTGTATATTCGTGGCGTATCTCGTACAAGTATTAGAGAGACGGAAACATTGGGAAAAATCGATATTCTATAACACACATAACTGAAATAATACGTACAATCGGGAGTCAGTTGATACCGATACTTCCTTCCGGGACATTTATATACTGAAATAAACTGTAAGCACGTGGTTGGCGGAAAAATACTGACTCATCTCTCTGTAGTTATCGATCACACTTGGTGAGTGTATTCAGTAGTGTAGTGAACAAGCTATAAGTAACCGTATCGAGAAAAAGAAATAATAAGAGAAAATAAAATTGTGGTAGGATCAGTGCCACACAACGAAAGTCGTGAGAGGAGGAATGAACGCAAAAAAGAAAGGGACAGGCAGGGCAGAGAGGAGCGCGAGAGCCACGCACCCAGTTTCCCGCCTAAAAATGCCTCAACTCCGGTCCATTAAACCCCATTCACGGTTGTATACAAATTTAACATCTGAAGAATAGATAAAGGTGATGAAAAAATTTTTTTAATAAAACCCCGTTCAAGTTTTATGTGACTGTGAGGTGCGAAGACAGACGGTTGACAATCAGTTGTCATGACTACGCGAGACATTGAGATCGTAGAGGCCATGGATAATTCTAATGTGCGATACATGGGTATAACTATCTTGTCGCCGGAATTTTTTTCCATTGCTCACAATTTTATTACAAGCTGAAACTAACATGAGTTAGTACAGTTATATATGTGTAAAGTTTACTGTGAGGACGACTCGAATCCGCATTTTTGCTCGCCAAAAATCATCACATCATCATTCTAATATTCGCCTCGAAATCTATCTGGCATTATTGACTTAACTCTTGTAATAACTATTCATGAAAATTGTAGCACAGGTTAGCACATTCCCGGACACAAAATAATAATAATAATAATAATAATAATAATAATGAATAAAATATGATGAGAAATGAGTGATTGAGAAAGATGGAATTGGAGAGAGGGAGGTAGAGTGAGAAAAGAATATCGAGCAGATACAAACTAGCGGCGAAATTGTGTGTCGTATTCACGTACAGGAAGGAATCGAAAACTGAAGATCACGAACATATCACACTCACACTTACAATATAGTTTGCCGTTATTTTCATCCATGCAATAATATAAACAATTTGAAGATCAAACATGACGTTAATGACCTACCGTACGATGAACGATTAAATAAAATCTTGTCGTCCTTGTGTTCCGGCACCACTTTCACTCATATATTTATGATGGAAAATAAGTGATTTTTCGGCAGCGACCATGTATTAAACGGATCACCGACACAGGGCCCCCTTCACGGAACTGAAGTAACGTTGACGGTGGACTTGTGAACAAAGACCACGCACGATTTCAAATCCTGCAGCGTTCATTCGTTGTACACAGTCACGTGGTCTTCCCGCCTCTGCAGTATTGGCGGGCTAACGAGACAGGAGCCAGTTGTATGTTTTAAATGATTACACATCGACCGAGAATAGACTCGACTATCATGCAATAAAAATGCGCAATGAAAAACGCGTAGGGCTACAAATTTTCTTAAAACAATTTAATAAATTAAATTATGAATTATTGGTTGGAACGACGAGACTACTTTGCCACCTCCGCGTGACTGTTCGACCAAGTAAATAAACTGTGGCACCGCCGGGGTTGAGGCTCCCTTCCCCTACTTTTCGTGCACATGAAATGGCCGAATCCATTTTGCCGCCATTCAATAATCCACATATCCATTAAATTTCATATTATTTTGTCATACAATCATTATTATCGCTCACCTCATATTATTTATCATCGAACACAATCAATTATTTTAACAACTTTTTAGTTTTCTGCATTTCTTGTTGCGAGAAATATCGAGGGAAATTTCACGGACGAGTCCATTATTGCGTAGCATGAGTGGGGAGTTCACCACACGGAGTAGGGACAGCCGGTTCGAGACAATTCACAGAGTGGGGATAAGTACTCCGTTAAGAATGAATCGTTGATCGTACTATACGCAACGTTCACAATAATGGCGGGAATACTACACACACATTCCGAAATATTTATGTTATGAAAATACTTTAAAATTGATATATCCCTGCACGTGCATCTTGAGTATAAACGTATACTTCACATTATTGACTTTCAAATCATCTCCATTTTTTATTTTCGCACACTGTTATGTCGCACGCATACTTTTGTTCTTTCCTCAATTTTTTCAATCATTTCTTCCTCTCCACAACATCAAACCAATAATACCATTACCCTCGTTTCCCACCTTCGCAAATTTATTCGCAGAATATTCGAGTCGACGATAATCTTTTTCTCTTCCACTTTTTCTCTTTGGTGTCTTATATAATTCAATGTAATTCTCTTTCTCTATTCTCCATCGTTAACAGCCACGTTATTACTGTAATTAAATTTCTGAAAACAACAACATTTGTAGAATATCTATGTAATGCCAAACATATATATATATATGTGTGTGATTGCTTTATCACATATGCAAGCATAAATGCATCAGCGACCGTGTTATGTTGCTTCACATTTTCTATCTGAATGTTTATATTCTGGCGTCTTTAATTACAATCTTCCATTTCAAATTCCCCGAGAAACAACCTGTCACTTCTATTTACCGTACAATAATGACTTTGTCAGCACAATTTCTTCGTTTCCTAAAAGCTCACGTATATTTGCATAGTCAATACGTGCATGCCATAATGTCCACAATTGATTTATGTCATCACATCCAAATACTAATGTATGTATATGTGTCTATGTATGTGATTACATTATTGCACAGCTATAACCCAATTACTCGAACTAACGTCTTCATATCGTTGCGGTGTTTCAAGAACACTATGGTCTTCCAAGATATCATGATGAAATCTAAAAGTTTGCCACTGCCGGTATCAGTATCATGTAAATCTCAATTCCGCGCAAGAAAACTTGTTTGTTCAGATACTCGTCATGGTCATGAAGCAATATTGGCGTATTGTTCATTGGTGAAAAGCAAATTGCCGGCAGTCCAACCTGTTTAAAAATATGGAATGTTACAATTAATGTTATTACTCTGTATAGTAGAGACATTTCAGTAATGGAATACCAGTAATTACCCCACGAATGTAACGACTGTCTGTTCCCCCCGGAAATATTCCAATTTGTAAATGAATTCCAAGCTGATCGCATGCATTTTTGAATGCAATCCAATACGGATTACTATCATCCAACTTGGTACTCTCAATTTTCGGATTTTTTTGTTCAAATTCAATTGATACCCCATCACCGGCTTCTCTGCACCAACCGAGTACTGTCTGTTCGAAATCCTCGTGATCAACAGTGGGTGGGATGCGTACGTCAAATACCGCAGTCAATTGTTCTGGGATTACATTTGTTTGTATTCCACCCTGTAATAAACAGAAAAATACACGAAAAATGTCAAAATCGTTGCTGAAAAATGAAAAATGCACGATGGATTTTCATAATTCTATCAAACTATTTTCAACTCACTCTAATACAAATCCTCAGCACAGACATGTCATACACAGTAAAAATATATTCATTTTTATTCAGCCACAAAATAACCTCGAATCTTCTTTTCATATTAAAAATGTTCTTACCTCGACTTTAGTAAGATTGATGGACATGACATCACCTATTTGATGATTACCTGCAGCAAGTTTGACACATTCATTGGCCCTCATGTCCATGAATCGATCAATGATTACACGAAATTTCTCCCCTGCTGTATTAGGATTGAGCAAAGAACCATGTCCCGGTTGACCTGTGCATTTAACTCTTACATGCCAAATTGATCGTTCTCCATTAAACATATAGAATGTCTCTGTAGGTGATGCGACACCTTCGTCTAATGCAAATCCAATATTCAATGCTTGAAAATCAGCAGTGTTAACGAAATCTTTCATTCCAAGCACACCACCGATTTCTTCATCGGGCACAAAACATATGTGAATTGTTCGTTTAAATTGTATGCCATTTATCTTAATACGTCTTATCGCCTCAATGTACTGAATACCAACACACTTCATGTCTTGAGAACCACGAGCGTAGATGTTTCCTTTCTCGTCAATGTCCGCACTGAATGGCGGATGGCTCCATTTATCCTACAATAATCCAATCAACTAGAAGTTAATTTCATTTCCGGCGGAAAAATAAATATATCTATGTTCATAACCTACAGCAAAAACAGGGACCACGTCCATATGACTGTTCAATAATATTGACTTCAGTGAAGGATCAGTTCCGATCCACGTGATAACAATAATTGGCTTGCCTGCATGATGCTCATATATCTGTAATGGCAGATCCAAACTTTGCGCTTGGCGACGCAAAAAAGCCACACAGTCATCTGGAGAAAAAAAAAACAAAAGAAAAAAAATCAATCAATCAAATATATTTACTGCGCGATAATGTTACGTTTTTTTGTCTTTTATCAACATGTAAATTGCAACTTGTGATGTTGCTACCCGCGAGAAATACTTAATTTTATCAACAGCAATATGCCTCATATCTCATTGAGCCACTTATCTTGTTTGCAAGTTAATTCAATGTCATCATGAATCTCATGATATCCCAGTATGAACGTAAGTAATATGTTCGTGATTATGGAATAATTTTTGACTTCATTTTCAACCGATACAATCACAGTGTTGAAATATTACTGGAACACAAATAGATGGCACAAACACTTGGAATTCTCCATTAATGAATGGTCAATATCTCCATCGGAGCACTACTATGCCATTTATGAGTCTCAAATACACTCTCCAATAATGCACTTATCAATGGATAATAATATTTATCATGCGGAAATAAAATCGGCGTATATTTGTAGTTTTCATCCATGATCTGGAACATTTGCAGTTTGGTGAAAAAACTGCTTTGTCATTTGATGAAATAATTGTCAAATACGCCATAATCCAATTAATACCTTTGTCCACCCTTTTCATATATTACTCACGTATTCAGTTTTATTAATTCTTCAAGAGTGACAACGGTATGGAATTTTTTGGCAGGGCGGGGCTGGATGACGCTATGTCTCTGATGGTCAGTGCATTCAACAACTTGTGTCGATTCAATTCGAAACTACCGAATTATTATATATATCTGTTGATGACTGACAAACGATAATGACAACATAATACCGCATATGACAGTCTATAAACTATCGTCGCCAATGATATTTATCCAACCTCAATTAATTCAATTATTAGAATAATAAGAATGTGAGTCATCTCACAGCGACCGACATTTTCACATTGTGGCGTTACTTCTATATATTTATAACATATTATAATATTATTTTACGCCCATACTTTTGTCACAATTCGTAACAGCAACTTGCACAATTTTCATGTTTCTCACAACACGCTTGTCGCTATCTTCAATTTTTACGTATTTGAAAAAATATAGCAAACATGCTTACCGTAATTGATGTTTGGTTGAACTGAAGGTATTCGTAGATACTCGCGGAAATTCCTTACAGCTGTTTCGTCCAGCTGAGACGTTGAGGACATTGTGTGGTGAGATTTAATGTGTGCGTGTGCGTGCGTGCGCGTGTGTGTGTGAGTGAGTGTGGATTAACTTAGCACCAATTCAATTTTTTATTCAAAAAATCAGAATAGAAATCAAAATGTGATGATAGTAATTCACTTTCATATTCCGACTCGTTCTTCTGTTTTGAGTTTGATTTTGTGGCTGGCTCCCAAGTGAATATGTGGTATTAGAGACACGCGTGTGATTTCTCTGCATTTTCCATTCATTTGCAAGAGTATATATTCAAGCGATAGTGATGGTGGTTGGTGGTGGTGGTGGTGGTGGTGGTGGTGGTGGTGAAACACCCAGAGATAATGTTCAACCAATCCGATTGGATTGAGACGCGCTTTTGCGTGTGTCATGACATTTAAACTTTGAAATCTTCATATTTTATTATATAATTGCACCAATTTCGTATTTGATTGTGTGACAATTATTTTTTACCTTCAGAGTCAATTGAATTTCATTGAGTTATCTCTCTGCAGATACTGAATTTATATGCAGCATTCGTGCGAAATTGTTTTTGGAACATATATTGAAAACCAATTTTATTTTTAATAATATCAATGCGGTGCAATTTCATAATTTAAAAAATAATTTTGAACAATAACAAATGAAATATTATTGAATATTTTTTGAAATTCACAAAATGTATTCCGATTTATTTAATTTCTTATAGTATGTAAGCCTGAATCATGTGCTCTTCATGCAAACGTGTTGCATTATTAATCTATGGAATACAGCATATATGATATTGAAGAACTCGTTTACATTTATTAATCAATAGTACGAATTAAATTATTATACAATGTAACACATATGTAAAGAGTAAAATACTAAGATTCTAGGCGCATATATATACGTAGACGACGAGTTGTAAATAAAAAAATTGTGTGTCGTATGGATTCAATTCATTCCATTTATTACTTAGAAGTATTCAATATTCGTGTACGTATGTATGTTAAATGATTACTATCATCGTGAATTATTTACACGTTTCTCAATCTTGACAGAAATTCCTGGAATAATAAAATTTTTTTTTTTAATTGTTTTTCATCTCCCTCAAGAGGGCTACTAAACTGTTACGTAAGGAGCATATACTTAACAATGCCATTTCATACTTCATGGACGTAAAACAAAAAAGACAAAGTGAAGAAAGTTAATGAATATCATTATTCATTGCACGTTTCTGCTTCTTGCTGAAATTCTTTTTATTTGTCACAATACAAATAATAGTTAGTACCTCTACTGCTCTTTATCATTGAGAAAACTAAAAATTTCATTTACGCATTCATTTATTTAAACCACATCAGAATCGTGGATGAATGGATATTTATCCTGCTCTGGTAGAAATAAGATGAATAACTGACTGAATATATTTGGGGGTTTGTTATGCAGTCGTTACAAATTCATACATGAATTAATATTGGAAAATTGATTAAAAAATTGAAAATCATAATTCATATTTCCATTTTGATTTGTCGTTATATGACAGTCGTGAGGAACATCTGAAAAAGAATAAAAAACAGTAAAGTTTGCGGACAGTGTCTTTTTTCAACTTCTTCATTAATTATACTTCCGCTGTCTGTTGAAGCAATTTTCAAAATCTGTAATTGACAACAAATACATTTATAATTGTCCACCTCTTCTGCGACATATGAAAAGAGACCCATCCTTCTCTAGACTTTATTTACAAGAGTGTTCATTTAAGAAAGAATGGTGAGAAATAAATTTCTCATGGGAAAAATAGCATTTGTTAAAATAAAAGTGGAATCGATGAGCACTCAGCAGTTCTTCATTGAGCCTATCATATATTTATACATTTGCCTTCATGTTTATACGCTACTTGATGGAATAGAATATCGCATAATGTGTAGTAGTTTCACTTAATTTTAGCACTTACAGATAATTTGCGGCATTACTTCGCATCGTTATGTCATTATTTTGAGTAGTGTTTAAATCGTTCATAATATTTATTCAATAAAGTGTGTATGAAAGGGCAATATTATATATGGCCGTTTTGTTAACATTCAGCAGCTGATTGGAATTTTACGCAAAAACATAAAAATTATTTCTACCTGAACATTTTTAATATTTATTTTACAATATGCGAGAATATTATTCAATACTCTGGAGACTTCGGAAGTGATGCTTCAAAACTTAATTCAAATATATACACACATTTACATTTCTTTACACAACGCTACAAAGCTCTTCGTTCTTCATTATTATTATTATTTTTTTTTTTGCATGTTTTCGATAATACAACTATTATACATACACTGGGTTTCGTTAAGTGGTTATTATCATACGGTGCTTCCTTATCACCTCACTCACATATATTTAATGTATTATTTATTTTCATTCCATTTTTTAGCGCCAATTATTTTTCATATTTCGTGTTGTAGTTTAGTATATGTATGTTACAAGCTTGTGATGTTTGGGATACTGGACGCCATTCAATACCATCACAATTACAAAATTTTCGTTTCCGTTCAATTAATAGATTCGGTTATCTCTTTCTCTATTCCGTCTTATTATCTATAATCTTCTTCTCAGACTGATTATCGCAGTTTGCTTTTGATAATAAACTAATTGAGTACATAAAATTTTCCGATTTGAATTTTCATTAATTTTCTGTATATCGGGTTTTGTACACCTGCACGAATATTGTGTTCCGCGTCCAATGTACCGCAAGTCCTTTTATAAGAAAAAATTCATGAATTTCCGTTGCCCTCATTTTCTATTAGTTATTAATTTTTAATTCTTATTTTTTCCACTTTTTTTTTATCCACCAACGTTCCTATGTAACAGAATATAGATTCCTCCGTTTCTTAATAATATAGATGAAATAAAAAATAAAAAATACAATAAAAAATTGAACGAATAGTTATGAATTTATATTATTTCCTTAACGAAATAGCCACATGAACGTCACTGTGATCTTGTGCTCAGATTTATTTCAATAAAGTGCCTTAAAAAAATATACGCCAAGAATTTTTCAACTCTAGTAGCGGCAAGAATACTCAAAATCAGCCATGAATATTACAACAATTCATAGTGTACTAGCACGAACTTACATATTTTTAAATTGAAACTTCAATGAACTTATGATCAACATTTTTCATTTATTATCAACTAATTATCGGAGATTTTACAATGAAAATATAAAATATAGATGACTGTGGTAGAAAGAAACACGCTGCGAGTTTTTAAATTTTTGTTTCCCGAAAATTGTTTGCACTTATTACTAATATATTCCAGCAGCGTGGCACATAATTAAGTCTAAACTCATCTTCTCTGGACTATCGGCACTAATAAATCAATAATTTTATAATACGTGTACTACTGTTATTAAATATATAATTATATGGATGATACAATATTATGCAATTTGTTTTTATGAGTAAAGTAATATTTACACACTGGTTAAACTATAGGTGCATCAAATTTGCACATTATACGATTATTATAATTTGTTCAATAAACAAATATTATATTGGGTACGTGTTGGATACGGAATCCATTAAAATTCTACGAAGAAATAACGTTCCATAATGATGCTCTCTCAGATCTTCGGTTTTTCACACCATAATTTTTTTTTTTGAACTCAATTATTCATTATGATTATGTCAATTTTTCGTTATTCCTTACAGAAAATCATTATGGGCCACATACTTGAGTGTATGATTTAAAAACGATTTACACACATTTCGGCTTTTGTTCCATCACTCTACAATAAAGTGTCTATAACTGTTTGAAAATAATTGCAATACAGTAAACGTGTCATTGTTATTCATGGATGAATAATTCGACATGATAAAATGCACATTCACTTTCTTCATGAGGAAGAGGTAAAAAACAAAATGAAATAGATCTTTAGGCCGCATAGCAAAATGCCGACAACAATCCGTTAATTCTCGTCTTTTTTCTGCACTAAGTAATGTATAACACATCAGTTCACAGTTACGATCTGGGAGTGGATTGTGAATGATTGAAGTATGGCTTCGGATTCTGGTTAGATGCTGCAAAATTTGAAGATAAAGCCGATGTTGGGGACGTGATGTTTATTGTCTCGGATGAAAATCGCGACACAGTCACGGGCGCACTAATTGTTGCATTGCATTGTGGTGGATATGGATTGGCACCTGGTGGTGCTTGAGGCACAAGAAACTGTGCAGTCTGCGTACCGACTGGTGTGGAAATAGTTGATTGTTGCACTGGATATATTGGGGGCGCAATTGGTTGTGGCATTGTGAAGTTCTGATACTGACCCGATACAGATAATTTTGTTTGAAATTGCGGAAAGTGAATGGGCACTGAGCCAGGTGGTGGGATATAAGGTTGCGGCGGCAATTGAGGTGGTGAGAATGTAGACGGCGAAACTCCAGCAATTGTTGATTGAGGTAGAACAGCAGCCGCCTCGTTACGAGCCTTCAATATTGATTCTGCAGTTAAACCTAATTCAAATATAACGTCAATCATAAATGAAAAAATTTCCGTGCAATATTTTTTGACACTGTAAAAGAATTTAGATATAATTGTTTACCTTGCTTCCGTGCCCGCTCCTCCTCATCGTCGCTGAGGAAAAGGCCAAATTCTCGTTTTAGTCTTTCAGTGAGATTCTCGCGCTGTCGCTCGACAAGTGTTGGCGCTGCCGACCAACCAATTGCTCCTTCTTCTCCACCTGCGAATCGACTAATATTTAGACTTTCACACCACCCTCATTTCACCCACATGGTTTGCATGAAGGCAGAGTTGAAAACCCTGCCCGATATATATACATAATGAATAGCGACAAATAGAATTATTACCTTTTCGGTCGTCATTATCAGCGTTTACAAAGAGTGGTAATGTCGTTAGAGTTGGTGAATCGTTCGTGATTTTCGCATTGTCTTCGTCAGAACTGAGAGATGATGTACCGCTGCTAGCACTGTCGGAACGTCCACGGATAGGGCTTTTATCCGACGATGATGCGTCAGTGGAGGGCTCGGGTTCTACTGATGCACCGGATGATTGTTGTTTTCGTTTTCGATATTCAGTTATTGACAGCTATGAATGGTAAACAATTAATAATTTTTCGTCACTGTTTCATCAGTCTATTCGTGATATTTTTTAATCTTCACATTAAAAATTTGAATCCTTCGGAGCAACTCATATAAATGTTGATTCATGCATTTGACTGGATGAAGGAAACGGAAGATGATTTTTTTTGTCATGATTCACGCACTCGAAATTCAGACATGCTACAAATGAGTGCAAGGAAGTATTTCTATAGATCATAACGGATATTGTTTCATCAAAAACTAAATAAAAAGCAGTCTACCCTGGGTAGACTTAACTACATTCCTACCGTTCTAACCTTGCGCTTCACCGTTCGTTGAATGTCTTGTTTTGGAGACGTAACTCGCATCTCATTGGGAATCGCTGTACGGGGATCCTTTAATCTTCGGATTCCCATTTGCGGTGGTGGTAGTGGTGGAGGTGGTGGCGGTGGAGATAATGGCGGTGGTGGTGCATTAATCGATAACCGCGTCGGATCTTCGACAGTTGATTCTGTAGCATTCATTGTTGCTTGCGAAATTTCCTGAAAGCGTTGCTGTTCTAGAACCACTGACCCGGCAATCTGTACTGAATAACTATTCTCGCCGTCCATATTTGCCTCCAACAATTCGCGCAGCGCCATTGACAATTGCGTCTTCGGCTCGTCACCCGGTGATATTCCAACAGATTCCATATCAATCGTGGATTCAATTATAGCTGCTTCGAAATCAAGAGTTTTTTTCGGCAAGGTCGAAGTGTCCTTCTTGCGGATTCTCTCGCTCAATGGTGGTATTGAATGAAATATTTTCGGCGGCTCTAATATAGATTCACAATCGATATTGGAAGATACGGAATCAACCATTGATTCCTCTGAGGATATTAGAGAATTTATTGTTACCTCGAGTTTTGATGATTCGTGATACTTGTCCGAAGTCACGTCTGTATTATTGGTCTTGATGAATTCTTCACTATTTGATAAGTTTTTGAATTCCTTGAATGTTGTATCTTCAATTTCATGGTGAAATTCTTTGAAATGTCTGGGCTCAATGCTAACTTTAAGGTCGTCTAAATCACGATCTTCGGAGTCGGAATCTTCTTTCGAACTATCCATAAGTCCCTCGATCCCATCCATACTTTTGTCCTTCTCTGAATTTGTATCAATTTTTTCTTTATAATCATTCCCGTCATCTCCGGTTATTTTTTTCATCTGTGCTTCAACATCAAACTCATCGATAGACGTACCATCGTCCGATCGTATTTCCTTATTATATCCAGTCTTCATCTCATCTCTCAATTTTTCATTCTCATTCGTAATATCAGTAGTCTCGTTCATATTATCAGGGAATTTCAACGTCATTTCCGCTACACACGGTTTCGATTCCGCGAATTCCGTATTAGTTTTACAGACATTCTGGTTCACAATTACATTCTCAACTCTTTCTGAAATGGGTGGTTTTGTCGTCACAGGATTAATTGTTTGACTTGAGCAATTACTCGAGTCCATGAAAAGATGTTGAGGTTTAACCTTTTGTTCATCTTTAATCTTCAACATGTCCCCGATAACCTCCTTTTTGCCATCGATTTCCATTGGCTCATTTTTTATTTCTGGATTCATCATCATCTTTGTATTTGTAGTTATAATGCAATCGTCAATTTGTGAGCTGGAAATGAGAGATTTCTCTCCCATTGCAATATCATTCTCTGTCTTCGGTACCAGAATGGAATCATCAATATAAATTTTCGATTTTAACGTGTCGTAAAATTCACATTTCTCTGATTCAGAATTTGTCTCATCTTTCATTTGTTCGCATTCATAATCATTCTTTGTTGGTTCTTCCATTATTAATGGTGACTGTGGTGACTGCTCAACAAAATCATTCTCTACTGAACATAAAGTAGCGTTCGTAATGCCTGAGTCTTGCATCAAAAGTGTGGGTGTTGTTGGCGGAGTATAGTTATCAGAAGAAATACTCTCTCTGGCAATTCTGCGCTTTTTCGGTGGCGCGACCATTTCACTTGGCGGACTTTCAGGTCTACTATTTGGTGAATCACATTCTTCAGAGATTGCTTGTCGTAACCATCGCTTTTTTGCAGAGCCAGAGGATACTAGACATCCGACAGTGACAGCGGTAGCTTGTTTTCGCTGCGGTGGTGAATCACACAGACCAGAAACTGAATTCGCAGCCTGAACGAGGGTAGCTAGGCCCTTTGCTGCATAACTCTGGGATAAGAACTCTGATGATGGATCCGAAGGTGATAAAAAATCCGCTTGTCTCCCAGAAAGATTTGCTTGTCCCGGGGATGATGCTGTCATTGATGTATTTGTCGATACGTGCGGAATTTGCACGTGAGTGTGCGGTGGATCCGGAGATTCCCGTAGCCACTCATTCATCATAATTTTTTTAGTTTTGGGAAATTTAAAGCCGGGAGCAAGGGGCCCAACGGCCGCTGCCACTAAAAGACAAGCCGAGGATAATGGTGTGGAAGGAGTGGAACTTTGGGAACTGCTACTTGCACCGCTGTCACATGTGGGACTTTTGCTCGGGGTCGGTTGTTGTAATGGCGGTGAACTCGGTTCAGGAATATTGGAATTAGCTAATGCGAGTAGAAGTCCTGCTGCTGTTGGTATCATTTGACCACCACTCTCTCGGACCATCGAATCACCATTCTCATCCTTTGTTGGTGTATGCAGCCGTAAAGAAAATTGCGGGTCTCGAATGGGTATACACATTTGATTGGCTGATTGGGGAGATTGCATCGTAACGCTTTCTTCACCGGACGACATGTCTGAGTCAGCGGAATTTAGTCGTGTTCTACGACTGCTATTTGAGTGTGAACTACTTGTTGTTCTCGCACGACCTTTCCGTTTCTTTCGTCTCACTGGTCTTTCGTTGTGTTGCTGCTTTGGTTTCGATAAATGACTTAATGATAAATCGTCATTGTCACTGTGAGCACCGCCAGATTCCTTTCTTTGAGCATTTCTTGCTTGTACTTCCTGTTTTCTTTGCTCAGCCTTCTCTAATCTCTCAAATGCCTTCATAATGGCTTCCATTTTGCGCTCCTCACGTGTCATCTTCTTCTTGTCTTTTTTCAGTTCGTGGGGCTCCGGGGTTTGCGAAACTGGAAGGAATACTTGAATTGGTTGGGGCACCAGTACATTTGTTTCTTCATTTGGTAATACTCTCGGCGTAGGCGAAGATATTGATGTAGATACGGATGCTACGGCAGGCGGACACGTAGAACCGATTGTAGCTAGTGATGTTGATGCAGTAATTGTAGAAGTTGAAGCTGATGTTGTTGTTGTGGTTGTTATTTTTTTCGACGTTGGTAATGTTAGTGTTGTTACAGTTGTTGTTAACGTTGCACTTGATGGAATTTGAGGGATCGCTGTGCTGATTATCGTTGAATTTGAAGTTGGTTCACTATCATCACACACTGCACTTCTTCTACCTCGCCGTCTCCTTTCTCTGCATTCGGCGTTTTCAGCCAATGTACCGTTGCTACTCTTGCGAGCACCAACAAGCGGGGTTGCAGTAGCAATCTGACATGCTCTTGGATTTCCGCATGCGCATGCGAGCGCCGCCAGAGATGACGTTGAATTAGGTGATAGCATGAGGTCGTGTTGCTCATGACGGATGGTAATTTCAACATTTTTCTCGATCGCTGTTGTAGTTACAATATAAAGGTGTAACGTTCCTTTCTCGATGCAGTGTTTCACCTCGGCATTAGGTTTACAACTGCGTCGGACAAATCTGGCGTCATTACCATATGTTCGAGTATCAACACAAACCTCAGTACCTTCACGTGGTAATCGATAGAAAAATACGAAAGGTCCGGGTCGTTGAACGTGTTGTCTGCCTTGAGGATGCAACGACCTATGCTGAGTACTGAGCATATATTTACCTCGCAACTCTAACACCGGTGTATTCGGCGGGAGATACATAGTAGCAACTAGGAACCGAAGGCTGTTACTATGAACATTGAGCCGACATTTTCCACTTGCCACACTGCTCATATTACTTTGCCTCAGATCACAGTGCGTTCCATTAACTTTAATACTTGATATTCGCGCTCTCAACTCAGGACTGTAGTGATTAGTCACGGCCTCCTCGTATCTTTCGATCCACTGTCGTAGTGGTGTCATATTTGTGCCCCATGCATCCTGCGTTTCTTCTTCACCGTCCAAACTCATTCGACGTTGCTTTGCTTTCCTCTTTCCTGGGCCACGCTTCACAGATTCTTTTCTTCTTGCAGCGTTCGCTTGTCGTGGATGTTGGTCCCGTCTCTGTCTCTTTCCCATATTGTGATTATTATTATTATTGTTATTATTATTATTATTATTATTACCACTATTATTACTATTATTATTGTTATTATTAATATTGATATTATTATTATTATTATTATTATTATTATTATTATTATTATTATTATTATTATTATTATTATTATTATTATTATTATTATTATTATTATTATTATTGCTATTATTACTGATGCTATTATTATTATTATTATTTATGTTATTATTGTTATTTAATTTGCGTATTTGTGACGGTGGATCAGATTTTCTGCGCGGTACTGAAGATTGCTGTTGTTGTTGCGAAGGAGGACGTTTTTTCAAAGAAACATTTGCACCTCCTACATCTGTATCGGCGGAGCTCGTCGAAGATGTGTCCGATGACGTGTCAGAGTTGAGAAGTTCCTCTCGTTTCCGCATCTGTAGAGTTCGAGCTCGTTGACGATCAACACGACGTGGACGACATATCTCGCAGAGATACTCATCCGGTATATTCGATCTATCAATTCCCATACAATCAACGTGTTGCCAAACGACACAACGATCGCAACAAATCATGTAACCATCATCGTGTTCAAATTCACAGATGCAACGTGTGATGCTGTCCTCGTCATCACCCTCACCTTCCGCCGCTGTCTCCGTTTCCTCGCCTTCAGGACCTACTTCTCGTCCTGTCTCGCTACTGATAGCACTCGCGGTGTCGTCCACCACGTTACCGTCGTTCACAACTTAAAACATTATTCAAAACGGTTAATTTCACAATCATAACTCGGTGGAACAAATCAAGTATCTTAATAACATGTTTCATTAGGTTTCTTACTGGGATTGTACATAAATGAATGTTGCATTGTTGATCCTGATGCACCGTTCAGTGGTTGCTGTTGCTTCGTATGTGGTGGAGGCGACACTGGTGGCGGCGTTCTTGGTGGTGGGGCGCCATAATTGTGGTCTTGAAGGACAAACTGGAGACACTACAATCAGACAAGGGTTTGCTTCAAACCATGCAACATCACACACAGTCACCAAGTACGGCAAATATACGACACACTGATATAGAAAAGATCGACGGACATGTAATATCGCTGAATAGAATGAGAAATCCGTAGAAATATATTAAAAACGTTATCAATCATTATACAACCACTTGGAGGAAAAAGTGAAAAAGAAGAAAGCGTTCTTGAATAGAGAAATTACCTCGTAAGGAAGTGGCATTCTTCGTATAGGTGACTGGGATGATTGTTGACAGTTCTCATCCGCTTTTAGTATTTGTGAACTTGATTCACTTCTGTATGTAAAAGAAAGAGAAAATATTGGTCAAGTTGAAGGTTTACCAAAGTGGAAAGGGACGAAAAAAATGTTCACACTCACTTAACATCTGCTTCCCGTTGAATATCAGGAGATAGTACCGGTAATATTGTTTTGATTTGTCCAGATTGCGGACGAACGACCAATGAAGGATGTTGTGTCGCCGCAACGGTTTGTTTCTGCTCAATATTCTGCACCTGAATTTTTGCCGCTGGGGTTTTGTGCACTATCACATTGGATGCATTCGATTGCTGAGGAAGAAGGGTTCGAACATTTGTTTTCTGCGCCGTGGCCGCATTAGGACCCTGACTTTTCATTGCATTCATAATAGTATTCAAAGATGTTTTGATGGCCGTAGTTTTTGATTGCGCGTTATTTCGCTGATTCAATTTTTGCGCCGGAATGGTTTTTATACATCCAGGTAGCTTTTGAACAGTTTGAGAACTGGAAACCACATTTTGCTGTGGCAATTGTTGGTGCTGCTGCTGCTGCTGCTGCTGCTGCTGCTGCTGCTGCTGCTGCTGCTGCTGCTGCTGCTGCTGCTGCTGCTGTTGGATTATTTTGATCGGTTGTGCATTTAATGTTCGACTTAACGTCTGCGGCATTCCAACCTGTGGATTTGTTTTCACGAGGTTCGTAGTTTTTTGCCCAATGGCTTTGACTGCACCGGGATGACCTGCACTTGGAGAATTCTTCACGGGCCCAACTCTGAGAAGCATTTGCGCCGATTGCGATTGCATTTTTGCCGTTACAACCACCGATCCCTTCTGATTAACTGGCAGACTCGTTAACGCCGTATTTTGCGGAATTACGTTTAACTTGGATTGAATTACATTAGCGTTTGTAGTGACTCGGTGTCCCTGTATTGAGATTGGCTGCTGTCTAGAAACTGTTTGCTGTTGTGTGGCAACCTGGGTTACTGTTTGCTGCACTTGATAGGTATGCTGTGAAATTACTGGAGACTGAGAAACGAGTTGAACTTTGTTGATTGGCATTGTTGGATTTGTCAACACTCTGGTGACATTAGGCGCATTACCACTCTTAACGTTGTTAACTATTGAGACATTTTTCGTTGGATTACTGGTAACCACAGTTGAATGAGATCTCTGAACAGGCATAACTACTTGCGGTTTCTGCTGCTGTGCATTTTGTACTTGTTGTGTATTGTTTGAAGTTTGTGGTTGTGTTTGACTGGTTAGTGATATTTTTTGTGTCCCAGCAGCAGGACCCTTTTGAACATTGTGTATACCGGCAACTTGTTGTGATTTTTGTTGGTGTGGTGGTTGTTTCTGAACACCCACCGTTTTTGGTGACACGCTCGCAATTTTTTGAAGTGCTTGATCACCTGGATGTTGGACTTTGTAACTTGAATTAGCTCTGGCACTTATTGTTACCTGATTTTGCGGTTTTTGTATTGAAATAGCTTTCTGGACATTTGGCTGAGCACGATGCATGTTTATGTTGCTCACAGTTTGAATTATTGGTGCTGTTTGGATGGTTGCGGCGGATATTACTTGTGATTTTGGCACTGACTGCATCTTTGACATATAATTTTTCGCAACGACTCCTTGATTATTCACGTTCGTAATAGTTTTCATCTTCTGAATATTGGCAGCCTGAACAGGTATGGCCCCTGAATTTTTTGTCTGTAACCTCTGAATATTTTGCATCGACATGATCGATGGAAGCGTCTTCATGGTCGTTGTGCTAACAATCTTTTGTGGTACAGTCATTTGAACCGCTGTCGACGACTGTTGTTTAATAGATTGGGAAACGTCGAAATTCATCTGAAATTTCGGTGGCTGTAATGAATTTACTATATTGTTGACGGGTGTCATTACGGTCGAGGACTGCGTTTGTGTTGTAGAACTGGATACTAAAATGGATGATGTCGTGGAGGACACCATTTCTTGAATATGTTGTGGTTGCTGCATCGTTGATGGGGCCGAGTGTTGAGTGACGACCCAAGCTGTAGCGTCAGAATTGATGCTCGTTTTTAGTGTTTCGTTGTCAGAGTCCTGCGTAGGATGAACAATAGATGTAGATTTAGCGACCGCAGCAATGACACTTGGATTCGAGTTACCAGTATTTTTGGCTGCATTCGACTGAATTTGAATTCTTGAATGATTGATTGGATAGACGATAGTCGATTTAGCAACACCTATCGATGTCATTGCAGTTGCATCTTCCATTCGTATTTTTTCTACTTTGTGATCGTGGGGGTCTACTTGGAGAACAAAGCTCATAGATTCACTCGTGGGCCTCTCTCGTAAACTCAATGTGGTCACTTTTCCATTTGCGGTTTCATCATGTCCTTCAGTAGTACCTAACTCCAAGACAAAACTCACGGTGGTTTCATTTGAACCATTGCTGCCATCTGATGCGGTCGTATGTATCTCCGGTGGCTGTCTCAGACCCGAGGGTTGATGTTCCTCGGATCTGCTCCCACCAGCCGCGCCACCGGATAACTTTATTACCGATGGGGTCGACGTGTTGAAGGCTTTGCTAATACTGCCGAATGAATCTAATAAAACACACCAGATGATAATGTTGCTTTTGTTTCTGTTGTCGTCGTTGTCGTCGTTGCTGTTGTGTTTCCGAATTAGATTTCGTCAACAGCCCTCCACCGCACTGAGGCAACGGTGCCTGCGGTATGCCTACTAATTATTTGAGAATTTTTGTCCATACACTGAAACAAAAATAGATCATTGTGATAATATATTCGTCTGGCGTGTTTTTATATACGCGAATGATGAATCAATATCTTTTCAATGATAATGAAAAAATATTGAAAAGTATAAGAGCAAGAGACGAACAAGCACGAAATCCGTGCATCAATGTATGACTTTCTACTTCGTGACAGATCGTTTGATTCAGTTCTCTATGTGATTGAATCTCAGCGCGTCTCCCGGTCGATTGTTGTTGTAGAAAGAAAGAAACGATCATGTTCGAGTGCACACGTACATAAGAGATCATTGAGAGGTTTTTTCTTGAGGATACAAACTGCCACTGTGAATCTTTGTATATTTGCAGACATACACGGTGTTCCTCGTCGCGTTTGTGTTGCAGAATTAACGATCAAACGCGACTATATCGTGTTTGGCGGTGCAAAGGAAAATAACAACGACTCATACAAATATTTATAGTGCGCTCTTTATTTACGACTCGATGCATATACAAATTTCTAATTCTTTGTTATCTTTCTCTTCGGGCTAAATTCTAACGCCCAAACGCCTCTGAAAATAATGTTGATTTCCCAAATTTTCTCGGAATACATATAAACATGAATACACGAAGTTTGGTCATATTTTGGATCATAAGAACAAAACCAGAAAAACTCTATTCTGAGTGGAAATTCCTCACAATTTGGACAGTATGTAAGTTCACATTATAGTTTATATACAGGTGACGATGTTGGAGTGCCCATCGTTGTTTCGAAGGGAGATTCTCCAACCACGATTGTCTTTTTGTAAAATGTAAAATTTCAAATCGAGCGGCATTTTCAAACACAATGAATTCTGGATGACGACGTTGACAAGCAATCAGAACCGCGAGAAACCAACAGCGAGAACAAAAAACGAAGGATAACATAATAACGGCATCATCCTCTTCAGTTGGCAAGTTTTCATTCGGTGATAACATGGAAATTAACATATAATCAACCCATCAAAATAGCTTAGCATAGAATAACAGAAACATAATCTAACAATTCCTTGCGTCGAATTTAAAAACGAGAACTGAGTGTGTTGTGACGTCCCGGAATGAGCCATCAAATTGATGGTGGATATCAACTAATCATCAACAGAAGACTAGGGTGAATGCACACTTCTAAATGTAATAGGTCATGGCACGATGTCGGCTGAAAATTTTATTGTTCCGATTAGCATTGGGTTTACCCTAACCTCAAAAAAATTTTTAAACTGCGTAGTGTAATGTCCTTCTGCAGTTCTTCTCGTCTTGTGCGGGTTGTCCGTTGTTCTTCAAGCCACTGGTGCTCAACCACACCACAGTCCACAACTCGATGCTCTCACGCGACTCCGTATTCCACCGCCACAACCACCACCGCTAACAACAATAACTAAACGAGAACGATGTGGTCGGTTGGCAGCAATGGAATCTGTAGCGACCTACTTGGCGTACCTCGACCCTTGCATTGATTCGATGCACAAACCCAAATTATTCACCAGAGCAATATGTTACCTATAATCTATACTTCGTTCTTTATTTTTCAAAGAATTTCATAATTTTGTCTCGCAGTTCATATTTATTATGATAGTTATCAGAAACTATGAGATCATTTGATTCTTCGCAATATTAATATTACCTAAAGAGACTGATGATGAAATTGAATATCTAAATCAAAGATCGATAAAATATACGAGCTAAGTAATGTTTTTCACGCCAATAATCTGCTTTCGCCATCATACCCCTTGATGTTTGCCTCTTTTACACCACTCCACGCAACTTTGTGGACAAAAACTAAAAAAATTTAGCGAAATAAGGAAAATAGACTGACTAATGTCTCCAATCTGCTACTGACGATTGATATATTGAACCGTATATTTTTTCTTATAAATCATGTATGCGTATGAGGTTGGAAGAAGTGCAAGATAATTCGCAATGTATCCTAATTGTTTTGCTGTGGGCAATAGAAATTGTCATATGAATCGAATATATTTCATTTATCGACTGTCACGTTGTAGATGAATTGTGAAATTTCGCATAAACTAAGATTGAAGTGAGAAACATGGTGTTGATAAGCTGGGAAGGATAATGGCAACAGGAACAATACATATATGTATGGAGAATGAAACAATGCCGGGCCATTGTGCCCAGCGCCCGGTGTTCCATCCAAGGTTACCCATTGGTGTAGCACACACCGCGCTTCCACTCAAGTACATGTATATCAAGAGGAAGAAGACAACATTCACGGATGAAGAATGACGTGCCGTTGAGATTCATGAATTTTGCGCCATCATTCAAGCCCAATGTTGATGCGCCCTCAGTATGCGCCCTAGTATCCATCTATATACTTCGGTATAATGGCCTCCGTATGGCTCTGTTTATATATTCACAGCTTCGAAAGAGGAAGAACATGGAAGAGAAATGAGGTATGAAATAAACAAAGATATAGTCATCCAGTGACCTTATCCCCTTTCTCTTCACCAACACATGAGATGGCAATATATCGCGATACGAACCATGTATCTACCTATTTCGTTTCGCGCTCTAGTTAATAAGTTATTACATTCCAATATGCCCAACACCAGGATCTTGTATATTTTGCATAGCATCCACTGCTCTTGTACTGCACATCAGTAACCACTATACGCGATATCACTCTGAATTTTCCTCTCCGTATGTTCTATCATGTAGATATATAATATATAGCAATAGTCTGTGCGACTCGTTGGGTGTGGAGTGCATCGCCGGCTTATACGAGTCATTCAAAGTGTGACACTATATTATTCACGCGCAAATTAGTATAGTGGAAATATTTGACATTATGCTACACACGGTCTCGGCGTTCCAGGATGATCAGTTTCAGAATAGAGGGTATCGGGTAAATGTAAACTTTACTTTCAATTAAAAAACATCATTGATCAAAAAAAAAATGTTAATTTTTTATATTGAAAGAACCAGCTAAGAATACGATGCAACCACGTGTTTCTGTTAGTAGAGATGAGAGAAATGAAAATTCAATGGATTGACCACATATAGAGGGAGATATCTCCGGGTTCGCTAGCATATGCATATATATAACTCGGCTTCATGAAAGTACAATGTGAATTGCAATAGAATCGTGAGAGAGAAGGTCGTTGTACCTCCAGTTGAGCACGTAGATGTAACTAACCGAACATGTGATGTTGAGCCGTTGCATATAATAGTGGCAAAAAGGGAGGGTTTGAGATCTGAGGCGGCCGAGTGATTCTTCTATCCCATTTCATGTTCTTCCGGCTTCCCCCACCAATAGCTCATCATAGAGTGCAAACACATTGTAACTCTGCGTTATTTTCAAATTTCGGACTAAAATTGTAATTTTATATTTTTATTCTCGCAATATTCGTCCGCTATAAGTATTCAAAGACTAAACCTTACACGGAAACGATTTCCCCCCGACTCTTATTAATGCTCATAGTTCTTTTTTCTTTTTATCGAATTTTGTAATAGAACTGTGTGTAGGCGACTTATATACGAGAAATCAATGGCATTTTGAAGTGGGGAGCGCTGGTCGAACACAATAGCCCACTTCTACAACACAGACTATCTGTATACGTACATGTATCAACGGAACAGAAGACACGGAAACAAAAACAGAATATGAGAGTTGAAGTGTGGGGATAACATTAGATTATAGGGTATTTATTCAATTTGAAGGCGACAAGAGTAGAATGAAATTTTGAAGTAGGACACTGAGTAGATGTGAACAAGCCGGTGAAGAGAGAAAAATGCGAGATAAACGTGAAGAGCAAGAGGGTGTGTGGTGAAGCGAAAGCTAATAGGTGAACATAATGGCGGCGCAGGAGAATTACGCGAGGATATCGTTGGAGATGGTGCAACCAGAGTGAGAGGAAAAAATTAATATGGCGGTTAGCACGACATGGACGCCATCTGGGACATTTTTTACCGTTCCCGCCGGGGACGTTAGACAATTCTCCATCGGCAATTTATAAACTTTAATAAGGATGCAATTTTCTTTCCTTCACTGATGTTGAATTGCGTTTATTCAATATTTATATTTAATTATTGATTGTATAGATTGTAACCTGTTCAATGTTGAGAAACGTTCAAGCATCAAGACAATAAATTTATCAGAACCAAATAGGTTACATCCTTTTTTTGTTTTTGTTCAATGATAGGTTGAATAAATTTCAATCCCGTTAATGTCAACATAACTTGTTAACGAATCCAATTCACCCTCAATTGCCGTAATGAAATTTTAGAACTGTCAAATACTAATTGGTTAATGTCTAAATTCGTCAGGAAAAATTTGTGTATAAGAATTTTCAGCACAACATATGAGACATAATTTTAAATAAAAAAACCTGAGTACATAATCACACTTTCTTGTATAGGTCGTTATCATCGCTCACCGATATTGCCATATCTCTCCAATGTGTGTTATCACTTGCACTAAATGAACACTGTCAATGCCGAACCATTTTTCATATTGCATTGTATTACACTCAAATAACAATCTCTAGTAATAAAAATTAGTTCAGAATAAGTTACACTTGGGAATTTTCAATACAAAAATATTGACTTTGCCTCTTGTTATTGCACATTTACGTCACATGGAACTACACGATATTGGTGAAAATTCAGATATGTCAACATAGATGAATGAAAACGATTAAGATTTTTGATTTTTTTCAACTGAATGGCCGATGCAGTGTTCTTCTGTCCAAAATTCACGTACAACTGTATGTATGTATATATGTATGTATGTATGTATAACCAATTAAACTGTTTGGTTGAGTAAAACGTAGTTGAAACGACAAAATACATGGAGATATTGTAAATATTATGCACCCACAAGCCAAACGTCGACGAATAAGCAGTAAAAAAATAAAAGAAATAAAAGTACAATGAAGGAAAATGGAAAAAGAAGGCAAACGATGTTCGCGCTCAAGAACAACTTGGTTAGGTATCTTGTAGTGAAGTAACTAACACCACAATTTGTTCACAAAGTAATAGTCACAATTAAAAATATTGAATTAATCATAATGACACAATAATAACCAAAAATATTACAAATAAATGATAAATATATGATCGATAGGTAGAAAAATGTCAAAAGAATGAAGTAACACGGGATGAAAGGAAACATTTTACTTTAGAAATACGTATTTCCCTTAGCTTTCGCGTGCATTTGTGTAAATTCACTTTGTTGTATATTTTCGCGGCTATACATTGAAAAATAATTGAGTTCTTACCTCACTGTGACAGAAATACAGAGGCTGACTTCAAACTTGAATGTAAACACAATCATTTTTCGTATTAATGTGCACTAGGGCAACTGTTACGATTAAAAGTAAATCACTCTTTACATTGCAAAAGACGTTGATACGCATTTCCACGCACAATTCCGTTATTGTTTATCGAGATAAATCCAAGAATTCGTGAACTCTCGGGAAAACATCCATCGAAAACTAAAGATGGCAGCCATTCTTCTGTGCAAAACAATGGTTCACATCCACGGACTTTTAAGCAATGTAGCCTCAAACCAGACGACTTCCGGCAGCGCTCTGGTAGCGCCAAGTTCAATTATCTTTGTCGTCATTTGTTCATTAGCTCTTGATCATTATCCATCAGAGCATTTGCAATGAAGTTCAATGCATAAGCATACTTGGAATTATATTTCTGATTTATTGATATACGACAAATTGTTTAGGTTTTGATATTTCATTTACAAATTTCATTAGTTAACAAATTTTCCACTACGTGACAGATAATTCAAACAGTTCATTGGGGCCAAAGTGTTTCTCTCTGTTATCAGAGACCTCTGTGATGGAATTTGGGTAAACTCTTGTTAAACAACTTGACAATATATTATACTGATATCGCCAATACCAACGCCATAATCATTATTACTTCGAGGTTTCACGAGATTGCACGAGATTTATCGAGCGCGACCTGACTTTTATAGGCAACAAAACCATTGGATAATTGCGTTTGCTGTATACTAATCTGGCAACATTTAATGTATAAAACATCCACGTTTTACATTATCTCATTGCCAAATGGTATAATTACAGTACTATATAGCAATACGAAAAAATTATGTCAACAAAAAAATAACTCAATTCAGAAGGGCATTCATACATATAAGCATGGTTCCTTGATATCTGCTATGTTGGTACCAATAAAAATTCCATGAGCGCAACTTCGTAGAGCATGTTAAACGTCACATATTCGACTATTGTGTTTTTCATTTGGATATCGATTGACAGTAATTTACGGTGTTGCATGCTCGAAGTTGTCATCCGATGCCGTTATTGCGGATGAAGGTACACGCATTATTTATTTATTAAATTGCAACGTTCATGATAAAAATGATTTCGCTATTTTCATTGTATTTTTTTTTTAAATGTTTTTTTTGTTTTTTTTTTTTTCCATTCATAGACAAACATTGGTAAATGCTGTTCCTGGTCATACATGTCCGATAAAGCGACAAGCGTTAAGGGATGGAAAACGAACATATAAAGAGGCTCTTACTCCCAGATGAGGAAACTTTATTTGAACAGATTATTAGGTATGGCCTATATGTCGGCGCTGTCTTCCAAGTTATTTGTATACTAACTGTAGCTATTTATCATAATTGGCCGGGTGATAGTTTCTCGTCGTTAAAGGTATGTGTCTCCGGTAAGACTTCTATGAACTGACGTACATATTATCATCGTTATTATTACAGGAAGATACTATCAGTGACATCGATTGTTCTGAGAGCAGTCCACAAGTAACCCCTCGAAAACCTCATCGTGGCCGCAAGCAAGAGAAGAAAAAGAGACGTTAAGAAAACAATGTAGCCATGTTATATTGATCAACTGCATGCCAATTTGATTTACATCACTTGAAACAATTTAGATTAATTATTTGTATTTATTATTTTACATTTGGTCAAGCCTATGGAAATATTTATCTATACAAGGGTATCGAATTTATCAACGGAAACTTTATGTACATCATATACATTGTACCGACTGATTTTATTGACAATAGACAGTGAGAAATGATACAACTGAGCGAGAAACAATATTATTCTCATTACACGACAAGAAAGTCTATGGAATATTTTTATTATTTGTTGCAGGAACAAGTTAATGAATTATTATTCATATTGTTGCGTACGTAGTGTAAATTTCTATACAAGGTTGCTCATACTGATTGGCGAAGTTACTATTTGTGTACAATTTCGACCACATATATGTTTCGTAGCATAGGCTATATATATATATATATACAGGCACGACGCGTATGCATCTATATATATGACATCACATTGGAAAGAAGAATATAAATATATATATGACATGACACTCGTCACCAAAATTTATTGCTGTTTTCCATCAGACTGCACATTTTGAAAATCTCGTCATGCAATAATGAAAGCTAAAATTTTTTCTCATTTTGGATCGAGTTGATTAAAACAAATAAGATGCTTGAACATGACGAAGTTCTATCTCCGGAGGAAATATTGGTTGAGATGAGAAAATTCATCCCAGAATCGGTGAAAAAATGTCAACGAACTAATATACATGAAGTGACAAAAGGAGCATTGACTCTATTGAAAAATCTTCCTGCAGCTCGAGAAGCAATTCTTGAATATTTACGGAAAATTTTCTTTCTTGCTGTTAACCGGCAAATTCGACAAATTGAGGTTAGTGTTAATATCAAAACTTTTTCGACACCATCTATCAATGTATTGAGAATCATTTTAACACATTTATTCGTTTATAGATGCCACCCAATCCTTCAATGCCCGATGATCCTGTTATGAACATTATAGTGCCAGAAATACATACTGTATTAACTGATATCGTAAATGGAAACGCTCAGGCTTGGGCTCCGCTCATTGCTAGTTGGTCTTTGGACTTACTTGGTAATTGTCTAGTTTGTGAATTGATATGTGGAACAATATATGAAGATCATTCTCTTCCACAGGAAAATTGTCTTGGCATTATGCAAAACGGGGGAACTTATCAGCCGATTCAGGGATAAATGATTATCTCAAATACTGGTTATCCTTTCGAACAACTCGCATTCTCATTGATCTTTCAGCTAGATGTATCAAGTGCCTCTCTAACACTGAAGGAGAATCTTGTATGAACGTTCTTACTGAATCAATTGCGGGATATAATCCATATTTTGATTGGGTAGTGGCTCACATAGGTAGTTGTTTTCCAAATCTCGTTATCAAAAAAGTTTTGGTATGGGGACTCAGAGACTTCTCTGTTGCGGGTATCCAAAAGAATGCCCAAAATATACCGTTGCACTCGGTAATAGGAATCCTGGGCCATTTGGCTGGTAGTCACTTTTACGATATCAAAGAAGCATTTTTAGATCTATTCAAGTGGAGTTTAGATGAAAATATAAACGATGATGAGTTAACGAGAAAACAAAAGAGAGCAACAGTGCCATATCTATCGCAACTTGCCTCTGTGTCACAACTCCTACTCAAAGTAATAACGACTGTGGTCCTCCAGACATGTGAGTGAATCGTTTTTCATATTTGATACTGGCTAAAATATTTTTTCACTGACATCCAATAAAACTGATACCATAAATTTCAGTGTTTCCAGTCAGGCCAGATGTAATTCCTCGATTAGCAGTGTTTGCCGCCGATTGGTGTAGTTATTTTGACAATCAACCGGATGTATTGATCGAACTAACTGTGCGTTTGGCCCTTGCATGTGAACAAGAAGCTTGGCAGATCATAAGTATCCTCTTGGATACAAGCTTAAACACAAGCAATGTGGGATATCATGGAGTTAATGCGGCCCTCACAGTAAAAAACGTTTGTCGTGAAATTTTAGAGTTGATTCTTGAGGAAATCGACTTGACGATGCGCGTAAAAGGCCCTCACAATGCTGGAATTCCATTTTTAACTTCTATTAAACAAGACTTGGCCCTAATTGTTCCGCTGCTACTGGATCCACAGCCGTTGAGAGTTCAAACAGCAGTAAGACTTATATCTCTACTCGGTGCTCAAAGCCCGAATGTCATTGTTTCATCAGCTGCTTATGCCCTAAGGAATGCACAATCAGCTTTTCATTTAGCTGCATTGGTACGTTTAGTTGCGGAAAATGTCGTTGTATTTCCGATAATAAAACCGGAACCGGAAAATCCACTTTCCAGTTATGGTTATCTTACACAAACTGTTGAACAAGCATTGCGAGACATACAGTATTCTAGTGAATTAAAAAATAATGAGGCATGCCAACTCTTCACAAACTTGACGTTATTATTGAAGTGGGAAAACACAAATAAGGTAACAGTACTTGAATCGAAATTAGTATCTCGCGCGGTTCATACGAATATAGAGCAGATTGCAAATCTTCTAATGAAAACCGAAGACTACCAGTTAACACATGACATTATTAAAACGTTGGATTTATTGAATGCAAATGATGAAAAAGAATATATCCATAGTGTAGATTTGGCGCTTAAATTGACGAGAGCAGTTGTACGATATTTTTTTATCTGCATCAATGAGGACAATATTATGAAAAAGCAACGAGGTGTAAACATTGCCAATCGATTAATGACACGTATGACGTCGCGATCATCATGCGCAAGAGTTTTGGCAATACGCGAACTTTTGGAAAACAGTATTTATGGGGATCCGGCGAAATTTTTCGGAGCCAAAGTAAAGCCTGATGAAGAAGTCAAAGATTTTTCATTGCTTCATCAAAATCATAAGCACGGCACTAGTGTCATGTTGGCGCAGCGACATTCATCCGTGTTTCATGCTGGAGTTATCGGTGAAGGTCCAAGAAAATCCATTCCGGAGAATAGTATTGATAAGAACACGATTGCGCTCAATAGTTTGATGTTGTTGAATGCGATAAAAGCCTGTTGCATAAATGAAGATACATGCCAGTATCCAAATTTAGATGCTATGACGATGGTTAGCTTGCTCCTCGTTGAATTAGTTTCACCTGATATAATGTATAATGGGTTGCCGTGGCCCGATGAAGAATTCACGAAGGTCACGGTCGAGAGAGATCTGCAAATTCGGCGAATATTTATAGATGTACCTCTACTATGGACCTTATTAGAAATGACTGCAAGACACCGACCGGCCTTAGCTTACTGCTCAGTTTTACTCAGAGCTATTGCTGCCACTGTAATGGCTAATTGGAATGAAGCCGAAGGTACTCGACTGGTCAATGTTATGGCCCTTGGGCAATTGCTTCCACCGCCTCTTAACTGTTTGAGAGATATTTTACCTATTCTCACACCTACACAGGTCAGATATTGATGAATTAAATTTTTGTTTCGATGAGTGCCATGATTTGTTATTGTCGATCGATAGATGAATCGAATGGATGTTTCAGATTAATGCTGTTATGAGGGAATGTGTGTGGGCCTATATGCACGAAAACGTCCCCTCACCAGCGTTGTTCACCCTCACTGAAGGTGCAAATATAGCTTGGCGTGACACTGACATCTCAACACCCAGTGCGCGATTCACAAATCCCCTTAGATTATTTCTTTTGGCAAATATTGGAAAAACTGGAGCTCTTTACTCGACACTATTTTACAGTGAAAATAAGTAAGTTTGGGGCGTACAATTGCAATGCAAATATGAATATTTTTTACATGTATATAATTGCTTTCGGAAATTTTGAATAACTGATGATTATCTTCAATTTGTTGAGGAATGTGTAATGGTGATATAAGATTGTTACATAAGTAAAAAACTTTTAAAAAATACAAGAGAAAAAATTAATTCAATTTTTATCAATCACAATAATAATAATAATAATATTAATGATAATAATGATAATAATACAGGAATGAAGTGGTACCTTATAAGAAATTGATCGTAATTAATTGTGGCACGATCATTATCCAGAGCGGGCACCATGTCCTGTCAAAAGATGACAAATGCAGCAAGAACGTTCATTTCTTTCGAAAGTACCCGCAATTGCATTCTTCTATAAATATTAGCACTTTGACTGCATGCGTGAAAGCAGTCAATGAGCTCACGAAAACAAAGGTTCGTGCGGGCATTCGGTTAGAATTCTATATACAAGGAAATTTTACCATCATTGCTTGTCAAACAATCATCAGGAAGACAACCATTCCCAAGACTATTTGCGGCCGCTGTCAGAGACTTATTAACTATTTGGATATCCGTCAGAAAGAAAAAAAAAAAAAAAACAAAAAAACAAAAAATCTGATATAAGTAAATAATCGGACGGTAATATTAACCCTTTTATGAAATACGGCCGTCTCTGATAACCGACAGAGTGAAAATACAAGGTCGATATCATTTTTGCATGTTGACGAATTTATGAATTGTCCTTATGTAGTTCTTGAGAAAAAAAAAAAAAGAAAAAGAAAAAAAGAAGACACTAACAAACATTTCACTTTTTATGTCCATATACGATTGTGCTTAAAATAGTAATGTGCTCATGCCACCCATTTCACTCTGTTCCTTCACGAAGATCTCGAAATATTGATATATTATTGTCACGGCGAGCAAAATACCAGTGCCAGAACCTATCGCACCAAGGAAGTCAGCGAGAACTGAGAGCGCACCAATGCAAAGACCACCAAACGCTGCAGCAGTTGGAATATAACGATTTAATTCGTGGATCATTGAATTGTCGCGATGTCCTCTCATCAC
Source organism: Zele albiditarsus (assembly GCA_958496275.1). Taxonomy (NCBI): domain Eukaryota; kingdom Metazoa; phylum Arthropoda; class Insecta; order Hymenoptera; family Braconidae; genus Zele; species Zele albiditarsus. Next base: position 22,780,588 of record OY292408.1, read on the forward strand.
CATTTGTTGCTCTTTCAATTGTTTCGCCACCTGCGACGTAGAAAAGATCATATAACATAATTATTGTTTTTGATTTTTGTTCCAAAGATGAAGACTAAAACATGGAGTCACAAACGTACATCTTTGGCTGAACTTCCAGATACTTCGATCCATGTCTTGGAGAAAAAGGCGCAAGAGCCCAACATAAAGAGAATGTACAGAAAAGCATGGACAGGATCTTGAACGATATGGCCGACGGATTCTGGTGGCGATAAATAATAACAGAGCCCACCGACTGGATAAGATCTAGCTGGGCCACCACCGCCAACATCAGACCAAACGCCCAAAAGGTTAACAATCAAGTTTCCCTGAAACTTAACCGCTAACATTTGTGAGATGACATAGAGATTGGAAACCAATGCAGACTGGAGGATGATGGGGATATTGCTTGTATAAAATAGTTTAATTGGATAACTGCTGTATTGTCCACGATATCTGGTTGATTTAATTGGCAAATCAACTCGGAAGCCCTGAAATTAAATCAATAATCATTATATAAAATATTGTGTGCTAATGAAATATAATTTTTAGTAAATAAAAAATTAAAGTTTCACCTGAAAGTATATGACTATAGCAAATACCAAAATTGTTGCGAGCAAGTTCATCAAATTCGGTAAATTTTGACGGTAGAAAGCCTCGCGCAAACCACGAACTTTGTCCTGTCGGGTTGCCAACAAATGGAACAAAGCAATCACGGCACCCTCGAATTCCGTACCACGACCAGTGTTGACAGTTGCGGGCGAGAATGCCTTCCACACAATTGTTTCGCAAATATTTGTAGCGATGAAAAGTGAGATACCACTGCCAAGACCGTAGCCTTTTTGAAGAAGTTCATCCAACAACAACACGATTAAGCCAGCAACAAACAATTGAATGATGATCAATAAACAGACACCGGCACCGATTTCAGCTGGATCTCCGTACATGCCAGTCATGACATAAACAATAGCTTGACCAACAGTGATAACCATACCAAACACTGCAGAGAGAAAGAAAATTTTACATCATCCATTTCTATTCGAAATAAAATTCGGCATTAATTTGAATTAAATTCCAATTTCGAAGCTTTGTCTAATTATTATTCTTACACTTTTGGGCCCCATTGAAAAGTGCTCTATCTTTTGGTGTATCACCAACTTCAATTATTTTAGCTCCAGCCAACAGTTGCATTATCAAACCGGAGGTAACAATAGGAGAGATACCCAATTCCATTAAAGTGCCTCTGTTTGAAGCTAAAATAACTCGTATCCAGTAAAAGGGATCGGCGCTGTCTGAAGACATGATGCCAAAAAGTGGAATCTGTGAAAATAGATTAGAATACGAGCGTTAAGATTTTCTAATTAAACTCTGAGTAAACATCTGGTGTTACAAACTTACCTGGCAACATACGAGGAATATGAATAACGTAATAGCAGTCCATAGTACTTTTTCTCTAAATTGAATCTGGAAATTGTTTCATTTATCAATCAATTGTCATGGTAATAGGGGGGATGCTAACAATGATTAAGAGTACGTATATCTGGTAAACCAAAAATTTAACGCCAAAAATAGATAGTCATCTTCTTACCTTTCTCTGTGGTTTTGCTATTTCTGGCAGAATGCTGCAAAACGGTTTTATCACCTCCAAAAATTTAACTGCAAACAGAGTAAAATTTAATTCATAATCATCATCAGTCAGTGCAATATGCTTAACGTAAATTTTACAAGGATGCAGCATCTGGATAACCACAAAACTTATCACTATATAAACCGCGAAAAATGAAAACATGAATTGAATTAAAATAAGTGAATGTATATTATTTCGTATAATACTTACTGCCCATAATGAATCTGTATTATTGTCCACGTTTCTCCACACTCTGGAATACTCTGACTTCCACTTTTCGACAATGAAAACGTCAAAGAACCACAAGTAACCGCTATAGATGATGTGACTAATGGTAAGTATATAAAAGTGGCTCGAAAACGGTCCGCTGGCAAATGCAAACGACGAATCGTGGCGCACTTCCACGACACGTATCAATACGACGTGGTCACGTGACCTGATGATGTTGGCTGACGGAGTCGTCGGCACGGCACTTTTTTTTTTTTTTTTTTCTCTTACATATGTCGTTATTCCGCAAGAGGGAGCTGTTTATATTATTATTATTATTATTATTATTATTGCAGTATGCTACCAACTTCACCATACGTTTAGCGCATGCGTACTCGAGACATTATATTATCATTTGGTTGTTAGAAAATTTTCACAATTCTTACATATTTTCAAATGACCGTGAGCAATCCAATTCTTGCATCAGTCGTTCATTGAATTGATTACTATTGCATATAGCCTTTTATTTTTGACGCTGTGACAGTCAAAAACGTTCATTTCATTATACTAGGAAAATTGTCAACTATACAAATGTTGTATACGACTGAATGTTCACATTAATCATGATATAGGAATATTTTTCGAGAGATAAGTAGGTGTTACGGTGTAAAAATTAATTAGAATATTCATAAACTCGGGCAATTATTCATATTTTCTACTGACACATTTACTAAAAAATATATATATATATATATTCCAATAATAAATTGGTCACATGAGATTAAATGAAATTAACATCATTTTACAGTTTATTGTCATTTAACAGTCCATTGATTGCGAAATACTTCTGACGGAAGGACACGCTTAGGTTCCCTACAGGTAAACGTATATAAGGAAGTTTTATTCGACGTCAAATGCATTCGACTAGGTGTTGTCACTTTGCTTCACATAACCCGACTCATAGAGAAAATATTCTCACTTTTTACAATACACAACGCTTTCTACATTAGTAATAATAGTATTGTTTCCCGTGTACAGTATTGGTGGTGATAGGATGAATTATCAAATTGCTCTGCTCCTCATCTGTCCCACGATTGGCTTCGTTGTTGCACGGTAATTAATTCAAATACTGTGTGTTCTATCAAGGATTGCAATAATCAACGCCAATTATCTCTTGTAGATAATTGGTGTTGTTGTACATATACATATATTTATTATTTCTTGTCTTCGGAGAATGTATTTTTGATTTTTATCGAGTATCTATACACAACTCAATCGATATGATATGAGAAAATTGTCAAGATATATTGGAGAAAATATCTGGAAACAATATTATACTCACTGACGGTCTATTTAGATATTCGTCTCGTGCAACGATCACTTATACCAATGAATACTCTCGTTACGTGTATTATCTCCCAGTTGGCTTGTAGATTGCTCACTATCCACATCTTTCATAGTCATTATTAGTATCAATTTATAACGCACTTCCATAACGCCAATAATTCAGCCATTATGTAATCATATGTAACAATTATTTATTGTTTAAATTACACTCGTTCTTATCCATCTGAATTTACATTCATATTCGTACAGTCAAAATATATATTAATGCACTAATACTGAACAGATGACATCGATTCATATTTTCACTAATCATTCTTACATATAATACGGTTATATATTTATATTGTCATTGATAAAAATTTTGTCTCTTCAGGAGCTCTGGGGAAATATCGATTGAAAAAGTCGCCGGGCCGTATACACTATCCGAAGGCCCACATTGGGATAACGACAATAATGTCCTCTACTTTGTCGATATTCCCGAGCAGAATATATACTGTCTACATCCTGAAACAAAGCTTCTTACTCACACTCATCTATGTAAATATAATAATCAAACAGTTTTATCTACATACTGTAGTGAAATTGAAATAGAGAAACGATCTGGTATTTATTGCAGCAATAGGACCAGTAGGCGTTGCAGTTCCTGTTCTCGGAAAACCAAATACACTCATTGCCGGAAGTGGCACAAAACTGGTTGAATTATCGTGGGATCCCAAGACCGATAATTTAAATCCAACCTCCAGAATCCTCGAAACGATTGATATTGACCGTAATGATACAAGAATCAATGATGGAAAAGTCGATCCTAACGGCCGATTTTGGGCAGGAACGATGGGTCAAAAAAATGGTGTTGCAACAACTGATGAAGGCGCTTTATACAGATTCAGCTACGATGGCACACCAACAAAAATATTAGCGCCAGTATCTATCAGCAATGGTCTCACTTGGAGTCATAATAACGATACATTTTATTATATCGATTCTCCAACAAGAGAAATTGCGGCTTACAATTATAACGATTCCACTGGAGATATCTGTAAGCGCGACTAGCTCATCATAATATTCACACTCATTACCCTTATTATCACACAATTGATAATTATTATCAGTCTGTTTCATTGTACAGCGAACAAACGGATAGTATTCGATCTTCAGAAGAACAACATTCCGGGTGTCCCTGATGGAATGACAATTGACAAAGCGGGCAATCTTTGGATAGCAGTTTACGATGGCGGACGGGTGAGATATGAGAATATATAGCGTAGCCATGTATATTGCCTAACTCATCAATTACGGTTCAATAAACTGTTTTCGGTATAGATAATTGAAGTCGAGCCAAAATCTGGTAAGTTGCTCCGTACAATTAGTTTGCCAGTAACTAAAACCACCAGCGTAGCTTTTGGTGGGCATCATCTCAATATCCTGTACGTAACTTCGGCGAAAGAAGGTCTCTCAGAGGAGCAGCTGAAAGAACAACCCCTTGCTGGTTCTGTATTTGCTGTTCATGGTCTTGATGTGACAGGGAGCCAAATGCTTTCATGCAAAATGAATTAATTTGTTTCTGTCAAGATATATATCACTTATACTTACTTTATTATAAACTGTCTTATTTGTTTCTGCCGCAGGTACGCACATTATTCTAACCAATATTAATAATATAGAAAATAAATTATACACAATAAAATAATTACGTTCAATCGAATTTATAAGAATCACCTTACACTTTATTTCAGTTAAAAACTCATCAATAAATTATTTTCCGCTATCCAATTTACAAATAAGCCTTTGTGCGAGCTTATTAATGATGAACTTGGTACATATATCACATACCGCATTTTTTAGGAATCTTATGAAAGTTTAAAAGTGAGCACTTTGTAATAATTATCTCATGATATTTTTAATCATCAAGTGTTATTATTTCAACGCTATCTTTCGCGTATTTATCAGCCTTTTTCTGTGAATTATTAGTTTTCGAACGTGGCATTTCGAACGCCCTCATCACATCTAAACTCGAAGGACGTAGACTATCCATAGACTTTTGTGGCGTAACACTTAACGAAAGTGGCAAATTTTTCGGGTAATCCGCACTTTGCTTCGGATGACTTTTCGATTGAGGGATTATTTCCAAGTGGGCATGTTGTTGAAGCTGCGTGAGCATATCAAAAGTTTCGGCAGCGCTCGGTTGTGACAAAGAACTTTTGATCGATGCTGGCCTCTCTGTGCTCGGTGGTTTTAATTTATTGGCATTTTTTCGGAAGCTTGAATGCTTCATCTGTGTCATAATAGCATTGATCGGCTGATTGATGGCACTAACGGACAATCCACTCAACTCAGGTGGGATGAAAGGTGTATTGTTTGTCATAGACATGGCTCCACTCATATTCAATATATTTTGTAAATTATTTGCCGTAGGGGGCAGCGATTGTTTTGTTGTTGATCTATGTTTTTTCACCGAGTGATGGCTCGTAATTTTTGGCGATGCTATATGCTGAGCTTGTTTCTTCTGTTGCAATTTATGCTGTAACGATGTTCCGCTACGGGGCGGTATTGTCATAGGTCCTTGCTGGTTATTTGAACCAGAACCATGCATATTTGAGTGAGTCACAGTTGTTGGAAGATTCATCATGCTCAACGGACTGCCACTCTTGAGAGGTGATAATGATAGTGATGAAGTAGGTACTGGTTGGAATTCATTCAAATTTTTCGAAATTCGAATCGGCAACGTGGAGTTTGGCGTAAGCGTTGTGGTTTTTGTTTGCTGGATTATCGACGGCTTCAACAGTGAAACTTGGGGTGTTGGTGAATGGACAAGTGGTTTTGATGGTTGGGGAGCTTGAATTGTTTTTGGAATGTGCGTAGACACGAAATCAGAATTAGCAGATGGTCCATGCTTTGATGATTTTGACTTATGATGCGGACTTACTGGAGTGATTGAAACGCTATGGGATAAATCTTTTGCCGTTGTATTTGTCGTGGTGATTATTTTCGATGATGGTTGATGATATATCATTGGTGAGGTCGAGTGTGTAGTTGGAGCAGTGGAGCTATTAAGATTGAACAATTGTTGAATCGTTAAGTTACCAATATTGCCCACAGCTCCGATATTATTCAGACCAGATGGCGGAACTCCACTCAATCCCAGATTGGTTGCACCCACAGTTGATACACCGCTAACATTTGGCAAATTCGTGGAGATGATATTTTGAGGGTACACAGCGAGGTTGTTCAATGACGTCAAATTATTTTGATATTGTCGAATGATGTCCTGACAATTACCCATCTGATTGAGATAACTAACAGTTGATAATGGATCCATAATGTTACCACTCAATCCCGTTGCAAACATGGCTGAAATCATATTTTGATCCATCAGGGAATTTATAAAGAAAGGATTCATCAATGACTGTGTACCCGAGGCACCCATAAAATTTCCAAATCCTCGTTTCGTATTCAATTGATTCATTATATTACCACTCTGTTGCAAATTTTGTAAATATTTATTTACATTCGGTGGTCGGCCACGTGGTCGTCCGGTCCCAGGATTCTTATAGGTTTTACGATATGGTGGCGCTTGCGGTGATGTTGTTGTCGGTCGACTCTGGGTCACAGGCGCCACAGGAGTTGTGGTTATAGAGAGAGTTGGTTGAACATTTTGACTATGATGCGACTGAGATGCTGCAATCTTATTCGCAAGATTTTGCTGTTGGCAACAACGCATTGCCGCTTCTAGGAGATTTCCATCTGCAGTTTTAATATCCATATAGGCTTTGTACGTGTCAACGAGTAGTGTAGCAAATGCCTGCACTTCTTTTCCTTGAAAGTTTTTCTGGACTTGCTGATATATTTTATATACATCTAATAGGATACGGGTTCGTGAATCTGTTCTGAACAGTGAAGCATTGTCTGCGGCATTCGGTGGGCCTATTGATTGAACGCGTGTTCGCAGCGATTGTAAACAAAGTGTCAAAGCCTGACGCGATAATTGTTCTCGTTCTGAGTCCCTCACGTATTTCCTGAAATATATCACGATTAAATGTTTACTAGTGACGATATATATATATATATATATATCTCTTCAGATCTATAATAGTAGATGAAAGTTATATACGCACTTATCTGCATCGGGTGTTTTTCGTAATTGAACACATAGCTCCATTAGCATTCGACTGTCGTCAGTCTCTTTCAGGATTTGCATCAATAATGTCACGCATCTTGACATGTGTGAGGCAAAGCTACCGGGTCGATCGATTTCATCATTCGGAATACGCCATACACCCTAATCAAAACATATAAGTGTTATCTTCCCTTGACTTCTCATATTTTATCTCCCATAATCATTGTCGTTGTTCAATTAATAAATAATGGAAAAAAATTGTATTTTCAATTGTAATTTTGTTGCGCAAATGAATTTTTATCAATGAACCTTAATAAAAATTGAATAATGAGTATAGATCGCATCGACTTGACGATGTGTGGATGTCATGGGGGCAACACCATAAAGTACGACGATACAAGTGGTAAACCGAAAAATATGCGAATTGTTCAATAAATTATACAATATTTTGTATGATCAATGACGCAGTGACAATTTTATATTGTTTCAAGGAACATACAAGTATAGAAGTTATGATTCCCAAAAACATTTGAACTTACATTGAAGAAGTTTGTATTTTTCCGATCAGCAAAAAGCCCCTGAAAAGTTTGTTCAGTATAATACTGACACTGATATGTGCCCAGTAAGAGATCCCTACACCAGTCGTTATTTTTCGCCAACTTGTTATTGAAATAAAAATGGCACAAACGATAAATAGACTTGTAGTGCTCGGGAAATCGCAAAACACATTGTTCCAATCCAGCAAGACAATATGATATCAATCTTGACACTTCAGCATCCGTGAAGTATTCTTCTGCAAATTACGATTATTGGATATAAAATGTTTAATTGCATGTCTTATAAAATTCTTCAAAATTTTTTACCTTCTACTTCAACATCCACGATACGCTTTTTCTTGTCCAAGTCACTATCGCACGATTCACTGTCGCTGTCTGCACTCGAGCTATCGCTGTCAGAACTATCGTCACTGGTACTGGACTCATCACTACTGCTGAAACTTGAATTGTTCGTCTCTGTTGTTGTGGTTGTTAATGTAGTTGTAGTACTTTCTTGTGAACCACGTCGGCTCATTGTCGCCTCATCTTTCACTGTATTCACTTGTGTTTTCTTCTTTTCAATGACTTTATCTTTGTAATCTCGTTCCTTATTCTGATAAATATAATCAATTCCATGGAATTGTTCGTTTTGTAACCACTTTCCATCGGATTTTACGTCATCCTCAGTATCTTGTGATGGAGGTAGCGCTTCACTCATTTCCATTGTTTGTTTCATTAGTGCATCCATAATGTCTAGTGGATTTCCATCTTTAATATCAATCTCAAATTCTTGAATTGGCTGTTCTATTGTTCTTCGATTCTCCCTAGCTTTACCATAAATATTTTGTGATGTTACACCATCACTTTCATCACTAGAAATCACCATGACTTCATCGTTCAACAATGATGCCGACTCGCGTCGGTTATTTTGTGCTACAATTTCGCAGACATTTGTTATTAAATCATCCATGATGCCAACAACGTCATGCATCAATTGTAAATGCGAAACATTGGCCATTTTCATTCTTTTCGATGGTTCATCCAGTACAATTTCACGTACGCGTTTTCTATTCTCAGCTTTGGTTTGGCTAACATCACTACATTTATCAATCACTGCTTCCTCAAAGCTATTGTGGCGCTTGTCAGAGATCATTTTACTCTTAACACCAGCATCAGTATTTGAATTTCCATTCAATTCTTTGCTAGAAATTTTACCATCGACAACTGTTGCATCTTCTTTACGTTTATTTCTATGCAACTTGGATTTATATTGCATAAATGGTCCGCTGGCACAATCTGAAAGATGCTTCAAAAAAATTTGACCCAAAGATTTTTTTAGGGGTTTGCCTTCATGCTGCTCTAGATATTTCAAAATACTTGCGTGTATTCTATAATGAACTTCCAGTGCTTCAATCGATAAATAATAAGGACTCTTATGACTGATTCGTTTCGGATAATGTGCATTATTTTTATGCAATAATTCACTAGCTGTAGCATAATATTCCAAGAATACGGGTGGATCATCATTTTTTTTTTCTGCAATTTTCGCCAACATGTAGTGATATAACCATCTTTCATCTTGCATCTGCGGTGCGTCATCGATATTCGCCAGATAAATTCGATTAGCTGAGACAAAACAATTTTCCGCTATCTCCAATGTATTTTCTTTCCTCGTTTCAAGAATGGCGAATTTCTCCATGCTCAATGTGTCCGACTCCTGTTTGAGTAATCGCGAACAGAATGAATGAATCATGTAAACGAAATTTCCATACTCAATCCAAATGACGCTATGACCAGGTCTTAATTCAACTGCACGTTGGTAGCAGCATTGTGCAACTTTCGCTTGTGCCAAGAGCTTCATTATATCTGATAATGGCTTGCAATTATTTAATGATGTTCCAATCAGTGTACTCTCTGACATTGCAAGTGCCACCCACGAATTGAATGCATTCAAATGAAGACAAAGGTCCATTGAGTAGTATTTCGTTGCTGACAACCAATTACTATTTTTGAAAGAATAATCACCGAGAAGATAGTAAAGAGAGTCAACTTGATAAGGTAATGGTTTTTCGATTGATGGCATATTTCCAATATCGCCTACAATATACGATGTAATTTCATCAACCATGCCACTTGGATCATGGTCCCGTGGAACAAGTGAACTTATTTTTTTGAATAGAATTTTCGTGTCAGCACCTATTGACATTGCTCTGGGCGTATCGAATTCTGGTAAAACGTCCGGTTTATAAAATTCGAATAGCAATTGCGCAATATCCCACGTTAACGGGAGTTGTGGAACTCCGTGATCCTCCAAATGTTTTGGTTTCGTTTTATTGGTTCGATTAGGATGCCCATAAAGACACCAAAAAATTTGTTCCAGATGTTTACTAATTTTTTCACGTAACACAATGTATCGCGCACCACACATTCTCGGTACAACAGTTTTGATGGTGAAATGCAGAAGTTTAGCTTCATTAATGCAGCACCAAGAATGACGTCCCAAAAAGTTGTGGCCGGTAAAAAGAATCATAATTGGCGCGGGAATATCTTTATCCTCGTCATCCGAATTCGAGTCTTGGATATCAGATGCCCGCGATTTCTGCGTATTTTTCGATTTTGCGCGTTCTTTATCATCCTCATATTGAAGAATGTGATGCAACATGATCCAAGGTGTCACTGTTTCAAGTGGCATTTCTACCGTTGTATCTGCCACGTCTAGCTGATGACAAACAATTTGCACCAATGTTTGAACAAATCTTGAAGCTTTTGAATCAGGTAAGTACTTGACAATTGATGTACCAATCATATCAACACACAATTCCAATTTTTCTAATGAATTTACAACACTCATGGACCATTTTTTCTGATTAGCCTCATCGGTCGAATTTATATAGCACTGCCAAGTCTCGGCAAGACAAGCTTCGGACCATACGTAACAATCCTCATAGCGTTCTAGTTTCCATAAACAATCAAGTAACATTGATAGTTGTTTTATACGGTCAACGTTTAATTTAACATTATTGAAAACTTCACTTCGTTGTTTAGCAAATTTAAATGTGTCTTGTAGGACAAGGGACAATTCAGCGTACTTTTCTTCATCATAAAGTTTTTGGACTTCACCGAGTTTCAAACCTCTTTCAATGGAAATTAGTCGTTTTCTCACAGTTGACATTGAAAGAGTTGAATTATATTTGCAATTGGGTAATGTGATTGAAACATTTGGAAAATGATCTTTAAGCTCCTCCATGTTGCGAAGCAGCAACTCCAGAGTTTTCAATGTAACATCAGTGTCACCTTGACATAGGAAAATATTGGCTTTAACCCACAATACTCTCAGTAGATATATGAAATTATCTTCATTTATTAATTCATCACGGACACTAGCGAAAATTATGTAGCCAAGCTCTTCTGAAGGGATACCAGTTGCTAATGTATCTATAGTGGCAGATGGTGAAATATCAGGTTTATTGTCCAACCAGCAATCAGTATGGAGTTCATTGAATAACAAAGTCATCTCTGCATCGTTCTTCAATATAATATCTTCTCCTGAGACATTACCAAAAGGTGAAGAATGCGGAATGTGTTCTCGTGTAAATAAATATGCCTGAAGATAAACAGCTTTCAATTTTTCGGGCCATTCGTAATTCCACTTTGTAGCTAAAAATTCAGTAAATTTTGCAATAATCATCATCATATTACTTTTTGCACTATGTTGATCGATGAACTCGAGAACGTCATCCGTTTCAGATTCTGTTTCAAAGTATTTAGCAATTTCACGATCATTTGAACATGGGGATTTGGAACAGTCTGAACTCTTACTCTCATCATTATTTAAAGTTTTATCTCGACTCGTGAATAACTGGTATAAATCCATGGTGTCCATGGAATCGTCCATTCCTCTGAGTGGATCATCTTTCGTTAATTTAGCAGTATCTGGCAGTAGAGTTGGTGGAAATATTCGCCGCATTGTCTCTTCAAGTTGAACATCTTCTCTTTCAGCTTCTCTTCTGTTTGAGCCTCGCACCCTAGCTGATCGTCTCATACTACTACTGCTCCAAGCCCATTGTTGTAAAAAACATAAAGAACTTCTACGTCTCTTCTTCACTTTTTGTTGCTCCCCTTTGTTTTCTAAATGTTCAATAAACTTTTCCTCAGATTTACATATCTTTTCATTTGATTTCTCTATCAATTTTTCATTTTTTTTTTCACTCACATCTATATCAAAAGTATTAATAATTTCATTAGGTTCTTCCGTTGATTTTTCAACACTATTTGTTTCAATCGAATTTCCCACTAGCGATTTTGCATTTTCCATGTCATTTTCGAGAATTATATCGTTCTGAAAATTTACTTCATCCTCTAATTTATCTTCAACTTCATTTCCTGATTGCCCAATTTCAGACGATCCTAATTTCAATGAATATACGTCTTCAACTAAATGCACATCACTTGAACTCGATTTTTCATCATCATCAACGTCAATTTCCATTTCATTTTCCAATTTTATTTCTGGAACTTCTTGATCATGTAAATGTTCGATTGGAAGAGCCTCTCCATTTTTCATCTCCATTTCACAATCAACTACACTCTCGAACTCAGAGCTAATGTCAACAATCATTTCATCGCGTTTTTCTCTGTTCTCATCAACATTTTCATCATTTATTATTTCATCAATTGATACATCACTGGGTTTTTGTAAATCAATTCTTATTTTACTAATAAAATTGAAATTTTCCTCACCAATGTGTTTGTGCATGTGGATCAAACTCTCACCCAATTCCAACCATGTACAACTCTTCACTGGCTTTTTGAGTATTAAGTCGGGCAATGGTTTCAATTCAAAATCTGATTTACACGAATCTATCCATCTTACCGCAATTTTAGTTGCTTCAGCAATTAATTTATCACCAATGATTCTGTCGAATTCTGTATCTATCGGTGGATCAAGCGCCCAATCAACATTGAATATTTTATAACTTTCCGCAAAATAAGGAACTTTAATAAAAATACTTTCCCTAAACGCCAGGCCTTTTATGTAACTGGGATCTCTTTCCAATGCCATCGATATATAGAGTAAACAATTCATGTAATCTGGTACAGCATACATAGCAGTGATAATATTATCCAAACAAGGCCAGTGATTTGGATTACACTTGAGTCCCTGCTTGAATGCCGAGCAAGCAAACTCGAGATTTGCTGTTTTCAATGCCAGCATACCCATCCTGTACCACAGTGTCACATCAGTGTTATCAAGATTTGAAGCTGCCCAGTAATTGTCAATAGCTTCATCATATTGATCTAGTCGTGCGTAGATTGCACCGATATTTTTAAAACAACAGTATTTCAATGATAACATTGGTCGTGTCCGTCCATCTGGTAATTCTGGTTTATCAACTTGATCCAATAATTCCGTTTCCAGCAGATCTCGAAATATTTTCAGTGCATCTTCAATTTTGTTATCGTTTAGAAGTTCTAGAGCTTTATTATATTCAGTCAATGCGATTTGTTCCTGAAAGATATGAAATTATTCTATGATTGACGACATCGCAATATCTTGATTAAATATACAATAACTCTCCGTAAATCGAACAATTCGCGATGGATTATTAAATCGATTTACACCAATATGTATACAAAATTCGGACAGTGGATGTTTGCCATGTGGATTATTCAATGCAGTATTCAAAACATATAAATAATATAGAGTAACCTGTGCTTCGTTGGTGATTGTGGGTACATTCTCTTCATCACTTTCTTCACTCGATTCTTCATTTAGAGCTGATATTTTCAACATTTTCACGTATATTATGTATACATCACTCTATCCTAATAAATCCGCTAATAAATTCGCGCTATAACATATTTTGAAAGAAGATATGGTATTCTATTGGGCAATAAATCATCAACGTCCCATCTATTTACATTTATTCTATCACTACTCACGTTCGTATGTAAACATATTCATAGATATATCATATACAACTGTTTCATCCAGCAAATTTGATATTTTTTTCATGGCGAAATGTGGAAAAAATTCCTACAATATTGAGTACAGTTCTGAGTTAGATAATGCAGAAGGGCCATAAATAATTCCATGTAGGCCTGAGGGCAGATGTGTGTGTACACTGTACACATCTGTAAACAACTGATACATACAATTTCCCAACATATACATGTAGAAAAATTTTGTCGCCATGATACTCGATTGCGCCATCTGTCATTCATCTTCTCCTTTCATCATATTATATTTCTCGAATCGAATCGAATCGAAATATATGACAGTGGAGATATCTTATTGAGACTGAGAGGTGATTTTTCGCAATGGTCAGTTGTCGACCAATCAAATGACTCGATTAAGAAAATGATATATTGAATGTGCGCAGCGCGGTTTGTGCCGGTCGTCAGAACTGAATACAGTTGCAAGATAAAAAAAACTCGCGCCACGCGTGGTTTCATGTCTCTAGTCATTATTTATACAACAAAAGTCATGGAACAATAGCAAATGGTAGTTAACGATAAATTTTATTTAAGGCCGACGGCGATGCACGAATACGAAGACATTCTTCTTATATATTTATATAGATGAGTTTATGATCACGAGCACCAGATGAATATGGCACATGGCGGTTTTCAGAACAGAATCACTCATTAACTATATACCGAATACGTAAAAGAAATATGTTTTTTTGCGTGAAAACCCTGGATATACATGAATAAAGCGACAATAGAGATGGGAGTGATGATATGGCACATGGACATTGCATGGCAATTGTGTTAAAAAATATTAATATGGGGTGCATTGAATATCAAAACAACAAAATAAGAGATAGGCAAATTTGATTATAATAGGTAGATCCATGACTGATCGAATGGAAGATGACGAGAGTGATTTGTCTAGGCGAAGTCTGTGCTGATACTTCAATTGAAAAATGATCGATAAGATAATTATGAGATGATTACGTGATATGATGATAGTTGAATTTTCACGCATCGACTTATAATACGGTAGTTGCGCTGAGGCGCCGGTATACGAGAGGAAAAGGGTGAAGCGGACGTAAAACGATCAGTGAATTGACGAGTTGAAACGGTTGACACCAAAAAGCGAGATGCGTTGTGCGGGCCCCATATCTATATACATACATAGATAAACATCGGCGAAAGCACACGAACTCGAGCGACATCACGAACCTTTGTGTCCGTCAGGCACAATTAAAGAACGTGTGATTTTCTGTTTCTCTCGTATTCGAGTCACGAATCACGATGATTTTCTCCAATTTAATGTGAGTATGAAATATGCAACAAGCATTTGATATGTGTCTGATGAATTCAAGTATTTCACGCATTATTGCCATTATGAAACAATGGTTGCTAGTATGTGCGGGTTTCATGCATAACTATTGCTTGTCTCGTTTCGTCTTTTTCACCGTATTTCTTTCTATTCCTCCAACTTCGCCATGCCGGCGCATGAAACTCTTCACATTCAACCAATTGGCATAACTTCACACATGATAGCAATAACATCTCAAATTCAATGTTTCATTCGTCTTCATTGTATATTTTTTTTCGCGCCGCAATACATAACATAACTGCATAGTTGTCATATTTCTTTTAAACAAATACTAGTAATGATGAATTTAAGGAGACTACTACTGATATTTAGTACTACCACGTAAACACAATTAATGGCGTTGTTCCCTGGCTGCCTACAATTAATGCAAAATTTATTGAGAGTAAAATATTTCACTCTCGTTTCCAATGAGTTGAGATGTTTTTTCTTTTATCAGATATAACGCCAAATTATCATTTCAATATCATCGATTGTTGGTTATAAATTGAATAATTTTTCATTATTTTCCAGGTGTCAGTTGAGAAATATGAATACAAGCTTTGTAAACTAGAGTTAAAATTTGTGAATTGTAAAAAAAAAAAAAAAACAAACAAACAGAAAAAACTGGCTTGCAGCAAAACTGTGAGTGCACCAAAAAGCACGGCTAGCTGTAGCAGCAGCACCACCATATTTTTGTTATAGAAATTGACGGTGTTTATTAGTAGTATTCATAGAAATAATAACCGGGCATCTTTAACAAAAAAACAACACAATACGAAAAAATGGGTATTCAAGATTTTCAGACATTCTTAGATAGCAATTGTGTACCAGGCGGCGCAGTGCCCGTCGATTTACTGAAAATCGCACGACATGTAATTCAGAGACAGCGAAATCGCACGAACAAAGCTCAATCGTTACCATCGTCAGCAATTTTACGTCTTGTTTTGGATGGAGAATGCTGTTTTGATCGACTCTATGGAGGATATTTTTCGGGTTTGTTTTCATTTGAAAAATTTCCATCAAAATAAATATATATATATATATATATTCATACATTGCTCTCTTCATATTATTAGATTGGGCATGTGGCGGACAGTGGAATCGCATGGTTCAATTTCTCGCAGTCTTGATACAGGCTACAGAAATGTCGGGTATGGAATTGGCCGTATTTTTTAATGGTTGTAATGAGGCTCCAAGACGATCAGAATGGATTCAGCACCAGCTACAAATGCGCGTCAAAGTTAATAATGTATGTGCGATATGTATCAAGTTTAACCGTTGTTTTTACAGTAGCCCAACACGCTATAGGAATATATCGGTATATATAAATATATTTTGTATCAATTTCTGTTCTGCAACAGGTTTTGAAGCATATAACTACTAAAGGAACGCCACCACCAAAAATATGGTGGACACCTCCCGTATGTTTACGTACAAGTTTACGTATGGCACTTCGTCACTTGAAAGTTTCGGTGGTATGTATCGCTTCAGTCTACAGTTGTATGTTATTGATTAATTTATTTATATATTGATTGATTGATATTTTTTTTTTCTATCAGATGTGCAGTATGGACGACCATCATCAGGAAGTAATTGCGTACTGTCGTGAGAATAATTTTCACGGACTGGTTGCTGACGATGCAGAATATGCAGCATTCGATCCGCCGAGATATTTTTCATCCGAGCAATTAAAGCTAACATATAAAGGATCTCTTGATACAAAAGAATATATTATGTCAGAAGTTACTAAGACACTTGGAATACCTCCTGATCGAATGTGTATATTAGCTGCATTACTCGGCAATTATATTCTTACAGAGCACGATCTGATAGATTTTTACAAAAAACAAAATATCAATCTTACTGCGCCGAACAAGACTAATATTGATCGAGCTATAAAAATAATTGCAGCTTTTGTGAAAGATCTTCCCTCCACCGAGAGGGATGTCGTAGCACAAAACGTGTTTGGCTCACTATCTGATTCGAGATGTTCAAAGTTGCGTCAGTCCGTCCAATACTATATAAACGGCACAAAGGACGGGTTCTTACATTATAAAACAGTGAAACCACATCAAGTTCAGAAGCAAGGGGTGAAACAACCCATTATTCCTCAACACTCCTGCAATGAAACAACGATAATTACAACGAGTGATGGGGACTGTGATATCGGAACATCTCGATTTGCTTCCGAAACTGCAGAGAGCGAGCGTGAGAGTCTGGATGCGTATAATCAAGCGACTGCGAATGTGAAAGTCGCTCCACAAATAGTTATTGAACCGCCTGTTGTGCTGTCACATGATAGTGAAAATGTTAAATCAGAGGAGGAACAGAGGAACAGTCACACTGTGAATGGTACACATAGCCTTCTCATTAGTTCATCGAGCTCAAGCAGCAGTTCTTCAGTCACATCACCTTCACACATAATAATAACAGAATCTACAAGACCAGTTGAAAAACCGATTAGTATTCCAACAACTGTACCTGAAGTGATGCGAACTGCGTCGGAGCGACATCAGAAAGGCCTCATGTCACCATACATATATCAAATACTCATTGGTGGTGAAGTCAAATTGCCGGTGCTCCTTGAAGACGAAAGTCATCGAGAATTTCCTTCAATTCATGTTATTTACCGACCAGTTCGTCAAATGGTCTATGCTATTCTGTTCAATCTTCATCATCAAATATTTATGGCAACTAAGATTAAAGAGAAGGGCGGTGAGTCGATGGATTCATTTTATCTATTGCCTTAGATTGATTATCACTTAAACTTCTATAAAATTTGATCTTTTCAGATTCTGAGCGTGTCGAAGTACCTGACGTTGTGATTAAAGAATGGGTATGGTCAAAGGGGAATCCGTTTCAGACACCTGAATATGTCAAAGCAGAACAAATTGGATGGGGTGTACCTACAATTCAGCGTCTGTGGTTCGGGTAAATCTCCAAATAATGATTATAATCGTATAGTCCGTTATACGTAGTCAATTTATTTCACTTTGTTATATCTCTATACCGCAATATTGCATTGATTGAAATAGTACTTAGATTACAATAATCCCGATGCTTCGAGTACCGAGTGTATTAAAAATACTGTTACTAAAGTACAATTGTTCATTGCAGTTCACAACGGTCTCATAGGTATGGTCGATGCTTCACGCGCGCGTGTATGTGTGTTGATGGTGATGTTGATGTTGTATTTGCTTGGTTCATCAGTTGCATTTATTCGACTATGTTCAAAACGGCTATGTTTAACTATAACGACATTTTAAGATTGTTATAGTATTAATAACAACGATAATTTCACAATGATTCATTCGCATGGCGCAAAACGATGTTTTCATTTTATTCGAATAAATCTCTCTGATTTTAGTACCAGTATCGAAGATAAGCGTCGCAGACTACGGGGATTTTTAACATGCATGAAGTCAGACACATCACTAATGTTAAATATATCATATGTGCCACAACATCTACTAGTGATGGCGTGTGTTTTAAGGTAATAAATTGAACTAAATGTACTTTATATTTTTTATCTTATTCAATTCTCTTTACAGTACTTACTAATTCCAATTATTCACCTTATTTTTTTTTTTTTTTTTTTTTTCCGTTGAATAAAACCAATACAGATATATTATGTCAATTTCGGATAAAACTAAAATACTTCGTCGTCCGGAATTAGATGCATTCATTGCTCAAGCATTTTCCCCGGATCTAATGAATGCACAGTATCTTCAAGACCTTCAGGTATTTTCAAAATTCAACTAGTGCTGATGTGGCCAACTTATGTATGAAATTTTACAGTCTTTATCAACAAAATATATTTATAAAAGTTGTGTTTCCAGCTGCCACTTGTAACATTCCGTGGCGTTCAACTCGCGACTTTGTTCATGGCCGGAGTGGAGACAGCACTCCTGGCCAATGACGCTTGCGGTGCGCCAATTCCTTGGTTAATGTGTTGTCCATGGCTATACTTTGATGGTAAATTGTTTCATCACACATTAGCTCGTGCAGCAGTTGCAAAAAATCTTCTTGAACTTTGCGGGGGGCATATTGATCGGGTTGTCAAAGTTGAGAGGATGCGAAAGGCTATACTTGAGGGCATCACACCTATTTTTGCACGATCTCTGCAATCATCAATAGCACCAGGTAAATAATGAATAATTGAATCAACTAATAAATTTCTCGAGATAATGACATTGAAATGAATGGATTTAAGGATTCAGGCCATTAGCAGTAGCACCAAATGGTCTTCCTGTTGGTTGCACAATTAATGAGGCTTCGTGTCGTGGTCGTATCCATCGTAGTGGTACCATTCCCCTGCGTGAACTGATCCGTCGACCAGTACCATCGCGCGGGGGACAGTTAGAAATTGCTGGAGTTGTTGTAGGACAATGGGGTGCTAATTATGGACAGCCTGGAAGATTATCACAACCGGTGCAAACTTCGCCGCGGGGACGCGTGCCACTTCAGGTAAAAGTTCATTTATTATTTGGGTTCGTCCAAAGTTCTATCGCAAATGTGCATAACTTCTCTATATAATTATTCAGATCACAAAATAAAATTGTTTAAATCACATTTCAATGACCACCACTGCATGACCGATAAGTAACGGTAATTTCCGATTTTAGCACTTGTGTAATATGTGTAGATACTGAATTCCAAAGCGCATGAGAATAAGTTGTTGCGATGTCACTCGTGTTATTTGATCCTTCGAGCACTATTGTTTATTTATTATTTTATCCGGTTTTCGTTCGGTTTTTTTTTCTTATATGCTAATTTGAATTGGATGTTGCGAGTATTTCCTTGTTAATTTTTATAGCCGCCATTCCCGCGCTCGAATGCAAGGATGTTTCAACCACGTGGAAACAACTGTAATTCAATTTCTACTCGCGGAAAGAAAATTCAAATGAAGGTGAATATATAAATCCAGCTTTTCATGACAGTTATAGATATTTTGATCTGAAAACATTTGACATGCAGGCAACGAGTAAGAAGAAGAGTACTAAGAAGAATCTGGAAAATGACAATAAAAATGACTCGAGAGACCAAGAAAATGCGGTGGTGGAATGTAACGCTGATAGCTTCTCGTGAGTGTTCGATATACGATCAAACGTTACATCTGTTAATTTCTTTCATTCTCTATTTCACATTCTCAAATTGTCCAGCAAGCTGTTAGTGAAGGATACCAATGTTGCTGGAGAAATTGCATCTGAATTGAGTCCCCTCTCGGGAGGATCTCTAGAGGGTGGTGGTCAAGCTGTGGAGAAAGGTCAAGGTGATGCAGCATTCAATGTCTCTCACAACCGCAGTGAGAATTAAATTATCTGGAATGATCATATTTCAGATATGGCAATGAAAAAACGAAGTTTCAAAATAAAATTATTACTCCCAAATGCGACTGAAACTGTAGGCAATACACTCATATAATTGTTGAACGCTCGTTCACGAACAAACAAGAAAATAGTTCACGGTGAGCTTTTCGATTCATAAATTCTTGTCTGTATAGATTATTAATTCGTCGATTCGCTTCAAAAATTCCGACAATATGTCAAATTTCCGTCAATTCCCCAATATATAATGATTAGTTGTTTCGGTATTGAATGCCGAATGACGCAAGCATTGAATCAATATACTGATTTTTTCCGTTAAACAAAAGTTGTATTCGTTGATGTTATATATTATTGAAAGTCTTCAGGGTAGAAGAGTAGAAACGACGTCCACATTTGAGTTACATTCTCGTAATATTGCCCCTATTTCTAATGACAAACATGAGACAACTTCGAATAATTATTGCGTGCACAGCATTGTTCTATGTGCATCCAATGCTTATTTGTAGAACAAATACTATTATGCTATTCCCAGGCGAAAGAGCTTTGCTCTTCAGTAAGTTCTCTGATGATTTGTACGATAACTGGAAGCGAAAGAGTAATATAATTGATAGATAAATTGGAGATCATCATTATTTACGTACGATATTCTCACTGCCAAAAATATATATATGGTATAAAAAAAAAAAAAAAAAAAAAAAAAAAGAACCAACTGCATGAACGATATAGCCTGACGAGGAACCACAATCAATGGAGTATCAAAGAAATAAAAGAATATCTCATCATAATGAAGAGATAATTCGCGACTATGTTGATTACGATGACGTATAACATATGGCATTGACTGATTAAAAATGAGAAACAACGGGACAACTGTTATAAATATTTAATTATTAAGGAGCGCGATTATTTTTTTTACCACGATGATGAATATGTATATTTTCCGCTATAATATGAAACGCTCGCTGTGCATGCTCTTGGTGTCTTTTGTTTAGAGTTAATTGGTTCAATTATAATCGAGACATGAGATATCGAGGCAGCAATATCGGCGAAAAGAGACTGATGGTTTTCATATAGGTAAAATATATATTTATACATATGAGATCTTATGTTTGTGCCTGAAGCCAAAATACATTCGAGTGTGTATGTATGAACATAAGGCGATCAACTCAGATAGTCGGTCGTACTATATAACTGAACGGTGATGTTGGGTGTGCATGTCCAGTGCGTTTAAACTGTGGTGCCTGCTTACGTAGAAGAATTAATGAAAAGAAAAAGAAATAATTAAATAGATAAATAAATGAACTGTGAATATATTATTTATGATATATTGTGTTAAGGCTCAAACAGAGAGCGAGACAATGGAACTCATGAGATTTATCATCACATTTTGCGTCAAATTACGGAAAATTTGATAGTAATGTATATATACAATAATAAGAGTGTATAATTGGGTATCGAATAAAGAGTGTAAATAATTCATTACTATTGGAGAATGAATAGAAAAAATTGGATATAAGAGTGATTAACATCAATTGGAAAATTCATGGTAATCACGTAAATCTAAGATTGTCTGAACGGAGTAATTCGCAAATTATAAAAACACGTTTTGGAATAATGTAAATATGAATGGAGTTGTGTAAACATGCGTGATAGACGGCTGAAGAGAAATGATACGAGAGGGATAGAGAGAAAAAAGAAGAAAAAAAAAACGACATTATGCCGTTATGTGAGAGATAATGTAATGAGCAACGTCGCGAGATTGAAATATGTTATATTTTTGTAGATTTGTTATTGCGTAAAATGCATTGAGACATTGCGAAGTCTTTATACAAGACAAAATTAGTGACGAACGGAATATCGAATGAGTTACAAAATACAAAAGAAAACATAGTGGTTGAAAAGAAAAATGAAGAATAATAATGTGACTTATTCATTCGCCCATTCGACGCATTTGTTCCTCAGATCCACTTTGGGATCCTAAGCAAAATAAGGCAATCAGGAAAACACGCCTAAAAAATGCATATTGTGAAAGTTCGATGATGAATTCTATCATGAAGTTATTCTAAAAAGCATCAATGAAATATTTCCTTGCGTGATCTCGATGAATAACAAAATAAACAACGTAATCCGATAATGACATAGCATCCAAAACTGTCCGATGAAACAATCAATCCAATTAATGTTGTTATTATTATAATGCTGATGTGAGAAAAGTAGAAGCGGAATCATGGCTATGAAACTAAAACTGGAAAATACTGCACGCTGGGTGAATTCTTATTCTGAACTTTCCATCATAATGTGAATGTAATCTGATAATAACACATAAAGAGAAAGCGACATTTAAGGCGCGGAAAACAATTATTTACGACATCTTGATAAATAATATGGTTGAATGTAATTTATGAAAATAGTCAAATTTACGAGATAAACTAGATTAGTTTATTGGATGCCGATTTGGAATGAAACAACTCAATACCCCTGTTCTTACGAATTATTGGATGATATTGAATTGACTATAATTAGCGAAAGAAAACGCAGTGAAGAAAAGGGCATCTGACGCGGAAAGCACTCACGCCACAATAATATATGCCACATTGAAATGAAATAAAAAGAAACAAGGAAATAATAATAATAATAATGATAATAATAATAATAATAATAATAGTAATAATAGTAATGCATGAACGAAAGGAATCGGGTGTTGACTGACATCAGGTCTGTTTGTTCTATTCGTAGTATTTTGGGACCCACAAAACTTAACCTATGGACTTGATGAATATACTGTAAACGTGTTGAAACATAATCTATCATATATTGTAATTTAACTACTCAATTTAGCAATATTATGCAAAATAACATTATCGGCAAAAAAAGAGTAAAACAATATAATTTGGTAATGATTATCCTCCAAATAAAATAAAATGAAACATATAAGAAAGATTGACAATTTACATTGTTCATGATATTCAATCACTTGTCAATCGGATGAATTACTGATGCATGTATTTCCAGATAATCTCAAATAATTCAGTAATTCCATTTTAATGGTTATGTTGATTATATAAACTTTCACCTTGTTTTTTGAAGTGGACAAGTAAGAAAATATGTGAAGAGGAGATATAGCTTGTGAATCATGCACTTTCATTGTAAAGAAAAAGAAAAAAAAAAATATTTCAATCTGAATTCTACTATATATGAATATTCATAATGATATAATGTTAGAAATGAAAAAATAGAATCACAACATATGCTACAACATATGTAGCAATGAACAGATTAATAACAAAATTTGAAACAATGTTATTGTAGATGAATGCGTATGTGGGTCTCAAAAATATAATGTCCCTTATGAAATAGTGCATAAAAAAAAAAAAAAAAAATATTCCGCCACTAATGGTTTGTTTTATAGCAGGGAAATGAGAAAAAATGAATTATATGCAATACCCAGAAGTGCACGGGACATACCGAAAACCTGATCATATATTTATCGACAAGTAATTGTTATTTCTTCAATTTTTCTGTATAAATGTGTATTGTGATGAAATAAGTTCTGTCAGGTAATCTTGCGGTTGAAGCTCTGTTCATTTAGTCAGATTTATATGTAGTTAAACACAATTAACGTTTATTTAAGAGGTAAATTGTTTATTATAGGCATTAATCATTTTCTGGCAATGGAATCATCAATATACATATATTATATGAAAATTTCGTTTCTTTAGAAAACGTAATATGAGCACATAGCAGTTGACATTGAAACAATCGTACTAAATACTAATTCGAATTTTCGATTTTTATCAGCGACATTTTGTAGGATTACGTGAATTACAATGAACTTTGGAAAGAATAAAAATTTTAAAAGAGAAATAAATTTGAATCAATCGCTCATACGAATCTCTTACAAAATACCATCAGCCCTACTCATGAAGCGGTGTGGTGTACGGGAAATGCATATAGCTCACGCTTATATTTTGTGATGTCCATTATGTGATATTCATGTGATTCAGCGTCCCATTTTGTTGATAAGGTTTTCGAATAAAGTAAATTATAATGAGCACTATCACTATTCTGTATCAGTGGGTGCTCTGAATCATATAAAGAAAAAATTGAGATATATATTAGTTGAATGCAATAGTGGTAGAGAGTTGTATATACATATTACAAATATATACTAACGTTTAGTTGTGATTCGTTGCTCATCGGAACAACTTCTGTCACTGCCAACAACTTGAATCGATAGCTTTCGAAAATTATCACCATCGACAATGTGTCGATCCATCCAATCACGAAGTTCTTCGATTGTTGTTAATTCAATTTCTTTCACTTCTTTCATTAATCTATCAAACATATACTCTCTTGAAACTATTTCCGCCCAATGTCTAGATACCTCCTCTTTCAAATGAATGTCAGCACACTGTTTCATTTTTATGAGACCCTCCTTAACACTATCAAGTTCAATTTGTGACATATTTTTTAAAGTTTCATTGAAAGTTTTCAAAAATTCTTCAATTCGATCGTCAACATGATCAACAGTGAATTTATCCGCTTGTGTACACACTGTTATTGAATATCCAGTCACGCCATATGTATCCCGCATAATACAGAATACATCATAGCCAAGTTGTTCTTGAGTTCTCAACTGATTGAACAGAGGCTCCTCCATGATCATCTAAATATTGATTATTGAAAATAAATACTTTACCACTGCATAAACGATGCTGATAAACACTCACCATCAAAGTTTCGATAATCGCCGTGTCTTTTACTGAGGATAACCTCGATTGGTAATAGTTTGTTACTACTGAATTGGAATCGGTGTTATTAAAATTTTTTACTTGGCAGCATCGTGATCCTAAAGGTAATTTCATGACCCGTAATTCTGGCAAAGTATTCGATCGTATCGGCCCACATTGTAAAGTGTCAAAAAACTTAAATGCATGACTAATAACATCATTCCGCGTCATATTGCCCTGCACAAGGCACGAGATATAAAGATGCTTAGTGAATTGTCTAGTGAAATTTTTGAATTGTTCAAATGAGATATGAATACACGCAGCATGCTTGTCCATGGCACTCCAGTGGGTCAGCATTATGATAGCCATTCGTACATCTCTAGAAGAAATATGTCATTTAATGAATAATTATAATTATTGTGAATATTCGTTCCACTTACTTGTTCAATTTTGACGGTTTCAAAAATGAATTATAATAATTTTTCAATTGTTCTGTTTTAACTAATTGAAACAATTCTTTGGTAATCAGCTCCGGACATTTTGCGAGGCAATTACTAATTGTTTCTAGCAGCAATGGTAATTTTTGATTAAATCCAGATACTTTCACCATCATACCTTCGATGCTCGCATCAATATTTTGATTTAGCTCCACCGCAGTTGCCGGATATAATTCTTCCACCAATAACAATTTCAGACCAACTACCATCATATCAAGCATAGCAGTCCTAACAAAATTCAGAGATTATCATTAGATTAAATGTGAAAATTAAAAAATATAATGACAACATAATTCTTTACCCGGCTGGTGACGCTCTGACTAGTGGTGATATGAGATAAAAGTACATATAACACTCGGGCATGCGAAATTTATCATCGGATTTATACCAAATTTCCGACAAAGAATCATGGTGAATTTTAGTGGGGTATTCAGTGTATTCTATTGGAATCAAACTAAAGTCTGATGTCACAAAAATATTTGGTTGTGGTAAATGAAATTCCGGGAATGGCTCAAGAGCTCTCCAAGATTCTATCCAATCATTTGGAATTTCGACGTCAGTGTACTTTGTTTTGAACCATGGCTCAACATGTTCAAACGTCGTGTCGTCGAATTTTTTATCGAATATTATGATATTGACATTGTCAGGCCTGAGAACATTCATGCACGTTGCAATTGATTCCGGATCGTATTCGAAATACAAACTACTCCCAGTTATATAGTCAATTGGCGGATAGAAATGCATATTTTCACAGAGATCCTCAACATAATCTGATGGTGGAACTTCATCGATATACTTAAAATTCGTCTTTTCAATCATGTCAATCTCGTCGTATATTCTCTGCTGCGGTCCAAGTTTTCGCATCATATTGATATAAGAGAATACTGCATCTAGAACTTCTTTCAAATGTGCGTGGCCATCATCAGTTAGTATTATGGATAAACTGAAGAGTGCATACATGGAACTATGCTCGAAGCCACTCTCGCCATTTCCACTGAATATATCGAGCCCCCACATTTTTTTTCGCAAGTAACTTATCAACGATCCTTTGCCTTCATGACCTATAATCCATGACACATATTGATGCGGTTTGGCACGATATAGATGATATAGGGATGGCATCGCCCACGTGAGTTCTATTTGGCACACATCCTTTATCGGCTTCAATTTATATATTCGACGAAAACTCGATGTATCAAAAGATTGCGCTCCAATAAATTCAGTGAAATCATCAGATGGCAAATTATTATTGGGTACGGCGGCAAAACATTCTTTCACATAATTCTCCAAAATGTCAAGTGACAATCGCGCCTGAATGGTCAATGTCATTCGGTGAGCACTATAATGACGTTCACGAAACTTGTGAAGTTCTTTGTATAACTTATCATCAGTAACATTGTCTCGTAGTGTTACAAGATTGCCCCACGTAAATTTAGTTGCGGGATGTCCAGGTTGCGCTAAGCTACAAAATAGTTGTTCTTTTCGATAAAAATCCGAAGGCAAAGCCATCTGAAATTCTTTGGAAGCACAACATTTTTTACAAATCAGTAAATTAAAATAATAAAATAGATGGTAGTGGGAGAAAATGTTTGCTCACCACTTTCAATTGCTTCTCGCTCTCGAGTAATTGCATCACGTAGCATTAGGGGAGAAACAAAAAATTGTGCGAAACGATCAAGAGCAGCCAGTAAATATTTCTCATCGATTTCAAAATAAAACGTTGTCTGCTCGCATTCAGTAGATGCATTATCCGTACCACCACGTTTGGTTATGAAAGCGTCGAAGTCGTTCTCCTTCGGATATTTGCTGGAACCCATAAATACCATGTGCTCTAAGAAATGTGCCAGACCAGGAATTTCTGGCGGATCACTGAAACTCCCAACTCCAACACATAGTCCACATGCTGCCTAAATGTCAAACGGCGTTTATATGCATTACAAATTGTGTTACATTCAATTACAGAAAATAATCTCACCATTTTCTCTTCTTTCTTAGACAACTTGGATGCGTATATTCTTGCATCATTTTCAGCTTCATCATCATCATCATCATCGTCATCGTCATCGTCATCGTCATCGTCATCGTCATCGTCATCGTCATCGTCATCGTCATCGTCATCGCCATCGTCATCATCATCATCATCATCATCATCATTTTCATCTTCATCATTGACAATATGGCTCGAATATTGATCAGTTTTCGATTCATCATTACTAACCACGTCCTTACTTACAGACATGGCAGACGAAGCTACCAAAATAAAACAAAATTGAAGCAATTGTTGACGATATGCTCAAATTAGTTAAAATGATTTTTCATAGTTTTACCAGCTTCTGTCATTTGTTTTGCATCGTTTCCCTTGCTATCATTACCAAGAGTGTCAGCAATGAGGAGTGCAGTCAAACCATTTGGTAACTTAATTACTCTGAGTTATGTATGAAAAAGAAATATATATTGATATGGATTTCACCTATATAATATAACGACGATACATTACCTGTATTGCTTTTTGTCAGTCTCCGATTTCACTGGAGAATTCAAATATTGTACTTTCACGTCGCTTGTCAATTGCCTCATCATGACATGGTTTGCGTTCTCGCGTGTATTCGGCATATTGTCAGTAGCACTTTTGAGGTTAAAGGTACTATGACTTTGTGCAGTTTTGTTTGTAGACATCGCAATTTCATGCGTGGTATATTTATGATGGAATTTAGCTTTTTTTCTTTGTGGTGGTATATTAATAGCTCGTTTTGGCATTATAAATAGAAATTCCAACGTATTTTTTATTGAATAACATTCCAGAGGAAAACGCGAGAGTCGACAAAACAAAACCATCCGTGAATGAAACGTCTGTAACTACCACTAGTAAACTTTAATTGCATAATATTATTGACTCTCTCAAGTTAATTGAAATTTATCGATTAGCTATATTCCACTTGATTTATTAAAGACATTATTTTGTATGGGGATAAAAAATGTTCATACACATAACTTTGTAATTAATCCATCGTTCTATGGCGGTTCAAATACAAAATAACATGGACTTGATAAAAACGCAAAATGTAGGTAGTTATGGATGAAAAGAGATTTTCGAAAAAATTTGAATAATACTATACATTTACTTGTTTCGATTAATCATATAAGCTAACGAAGCGAAGCGTTGCATCCATTCATCGTACGTCGCTCCATGAATTATATTCCCATTAAAAGCCATTACTTCATTTACAAATTGATACACCCATGAATCATAAATAGAATCGAAAATTTTTATTTCTCTCTGGCATTTGTCGCAGGCAATATTAATTTCATGAAGTAAATCTAATGTATCATTTTCTCGTATGGATGGTGCACATATAGCTTTTAAATTGTTTTCTAAATGTGGTGTAATGAATGCATCTTCTTTTTGACTTTTCAATACATTATTAGCAATTAAATTTTCAAAGCAACAAACTAGATGAGAGAGTGGGGTTCGATAAATGGGAGATGATGAAGCGAATGTATGCGCATCCATGACGGCGTTGCTCATACAAGTTGACGCGTATCTAGAAAATTGAAAGCAAAATGTCATTGAGTATTGTTATAAGTTTCATTTCGTGAAAATAAATTTGCGATATAATACCCAAACCTGTAAGCTCCAACATTTCCACTGAGCAGAACTTTATTCAATGCGTTGATGTTCAAGTTTTCTTGAAATACTTCAATCTCTGGGCTCAAACTATCCTCTTGCCACTCGACATTAGATTGGAAATTGAGTATGGCTACCATATTGAGAGCGATTGTCAATTGATCTTTCAATATTGTGAGTGACTGACCAGTAGGTTCAAACTTCATCAGAGCTTGTTGAATTTTATTTGCGCATTCTGCCTGAAATATCTAAAGTTATTTGTACATTCGGATTATAGAGATATACAATATTAAATTTATTTTTACCATATGCTCATTCATTTCATGGATTTCGGATGCCAATTGTAAATGTCGAGTGCGCAAATTATCTGCCACTTCGGTCATATTTTTTATCATGTCAATTTCAGATTGCATCGTTCTATGGTTCTCCTCTAATTGCGCAACTTCAACCGTGACCGTTAACCAATCCTGAATGTCCTCATTTGTGTTATTCAAAGTTAATGTTTCTATTTTTTCCATAAAATTTATTCCTCGCGTGCGTTCTATATCGCCTTTTTTCAAATGCACTAATTTAGCAGTGGTGTTTATCATGTGCTGTCCACAGGCTTTTGCGATACCGATGTTAAGACGTTCGCCATGCTTTTGTTTTGGCACTGCCAATAGGTATTGGAACTCGTGATTAACTAGTTTTTCTGTATCACAAACACGTTTATTCAGAATCCAATTCCATAATTCGGATATCGCGGCCGAGCCAAAGTTTTCTGATAATTGTTTCAATGCCTCTCGTTTATCAGCTCTAGAAGAAATTGCGCCAGCGAGAATGAGACTCTCTTGCATAATTATTTCATCAATATCAAATCTGAACGATGGAAGTAATGTCTGGCATACTGAAAACATTTTTTCAAAATCAATCATCCCGGCTTTTGTTTCTTGGCACTTCAACTGCAGCGCATTTTTTTTCAATTGCACAGTTTTTTTTTGTGACACTATTTCAGCGAGCTTCAAACCTACATCAAATTATCAAACGTTCAAACGGTATCTAATATATATAAAGCTTATTGAATGGCAGTAATAATTAAAAGCTTTTCATGAATTATCGAATGGAAATACCTTTTTTTCGGACAGATGTATCTATTTTTATGCGCTCGGTTAGCTTGCTTTCAATTTGCGAAGCTACTATTTCTCTTTCGTTCTTCAGACGCTTTGCATTCTTTATAGATTGTATCGATGTTATTGACACCTGATTCCGCAAATAGTGCAACAATATATTTTTCCGTGCATCAATCACATCATTGGCTGGATATATTTTTGATGAAATTTCATCCCAGACATAACTGCTGATTCCCCGATTCAAACTATTGCAAATCGAATACCATTAAAATATTTACCAATAAACTGTTGAGTGAAGTTTTCCAACAATGTATATATAACCTTACATTTCTTTGACATCATCCGAGCATGCTGATGGTGGACATGCCATTTGAAAGGCCCAGTTCAAGTTATCCATTGCAACAACATTTACATTTACATTTTTACTCATGTTGATGCAATAATTTGTAATCGAATTTATGCAAGTCGATGATGTAGATTTAGAGACATTGAACAAGTATTAACAGGTCGTTGGCGGCGCCGGTAACTTTCCGCACGTTTCAGCACGCTTCGGCATCTGTTTGTGTTGCTCGGCGGCAAGCTGCCGCCGAATTAAAATTTCTGTGACGTTATCAAATCTTCCTCAATAGTTAATCTCGACAATTGTACAGCTAGTGATTGACTTTGTCAAATAGGAAAATCAGCAATAAACTTAATGAAAGATAAACAATGCGAACATGAACTGAAAAATTAGAACTAAGTTGACAATATTGATTGTACAGGAATTCGAGATATTGCAACATGTTGCACGGAAAATTCATAGCGTGATTTTGGTCGCGTGATGAGAAGATTGCCGTGAATTCACGATCTGCTACAAGGAAAATTGTCCTCTTTCTATTATGGCATAGACAAAAAAAAAAGGGGCATTTTGCTCATAGCACGACGAACGAGCAGAACATGAACCGGCAGGAACAATATTCGTATTCTATATATATATACTTATTTTTGGCCTATAATGTTTGCGCGTGCACTGTTATATCCGACATGGCGTCGCGACTATCACGCTTGCGGCACAAATTCATATTAAGGACTCGCATATTATGTATGTCATATGTATGTTTATGTATATGGATGTGGGATTTTCACAAGGTGGTGTTTTAT
This sequence comes from Zele albiditarsus, assembly GCA_958496275.1. Classification (NCBI taxonomy): domain Eukaryota; kingdom Metazoa; phylum Arthropoda; class Insecta; order Hymenoptera; family Braconidae; genus Zele; species Zele albiditarsus. Next base: position 22,812,192 of record OY292408.1, read on the forward strand.
TGCTGTTGTCATCCCTGGGTGTCTGTGGGACACTCGAGTTACGGTCTGAAATGTCCAGGGCCATCTAAGGCTGTTACAGAGGAGTCAGGGACAAAAATTGGATTAGAAACAAAAAGCAAAAATGTACAATCCATTTAGCGTGATAGCTTATGAAGCATTGCATATATGGGCAAACAAAAGTGTCTTCGGATTAGTTAATACACGACCAAATTTTGTTTCCAAAAAATGCCCAAGCGCCTTCTATACTTTTCAGAATATGGTTTTAAGGCGTTACATCAATCCATGTTCACAACGTAAGGTTCGTGATCGCCATTTTCAAATGTGACAAATCTCTTCTTGATTGACCTCGCAGGGCCTCATCATCTAAAACACCTAGGACTATTACGATCAAGATCTGGACATTGAGGGCACGAATGACGAGTTTTCAATCTGAAAGCGAATAATATCATCGTATATAGAGTTGATGCTAATAATAAAAATTTATCACAATTAATATTCCAGTCAATCTGATGATGAAACAAAATCACTGTCTCAAGTTGGAGTAAAATGGTTTTCCAGTGCGTAATATTAATAGCCTAATATTGTAAATAACTCTGGTTCTTTTAGTTTGTATGTATATCAATATTATTGCCATGATTTACCACTGTATCCCCTCAAAAGTTAAATGTTCTTTGCAGCGATCATCGTTTGCGTTTCCATATTCTCACAGTGGATAAATCTTTCTGAGTTTGGTTTGTGGACATAAATACTGCTCAGCCAAGTCGACTGGATTTGTATAATCAACGAGAGCAACGTGACAGAATGAACCCATTTGGTTCCTAAACTGAGCGAAAGGTTGAATGAGAACTTGAGAAGCACCTGGAATGCATAACTGGAAGATTCCACATATACTCGCGTCATTATACTCTCCTGTTCGATTGGACGCTGGAACTTCTTTTAAACTCACTGGAGTGGAAAATCTTCACACCCTCCGGGAGATTAACGAAGGGCGGTTGATTAGGCACTCATGAAGTGGTGTCCTGTGACCGACTGTAATCCCGATCTCTGTATTTGATATTGCAAGGAAAAAGCGGAATTGAAACGACGGATGAAAGTTGTCCTACAACTGGCTTCACATATGCAATATATATATATCCAGTAACTGTATGAAACGTTTTGTGAGAGCGAGTAACCTTACATCGAAATTTCAGAGAAAATTTCCAGAAGCTTAACAAGATAATCGTTCGCAGTTCGGCATTGGCATTCCCACAGGAGAACATCACGTCCAGTTTTCATGATTCCCTGACATTTAGTGTATCGCATTACACGCGACTACAATACCATGAAGTCGTTGAACCCCGCTGATGAAATGTATCCATTCGAAACCACTGTATGGTCAGATCATAATTCACAGTGTATGGTTGAAACTAGTCGTATTGATGGAATAAGGTGAATTAGCATATTAATAAGAGGGACGGTGACAGGGGCCAGGGTAGCATGATCAAAACGCGGGAACCCAACCGTCCGATTATATGGCGTCAAACCTGTCTGACGCGACTGCATTTGGCTCTCACTGTCCCCGAATCCTCCGCTGAATCTCTGCATTCCTGATGGCAAACTCTCCGCATTTAGAACTCAATGGAGCGGAAAGAATTGGCGACGTTATATCTACTCTGGTTAACTATGAAACTCAGACCGATTGTTCTTTTTCACTATTTTATGGTGGTGAATCTGAAGGAGGAGAAGAGATATAATACAACACTGTGTTGAAGTAATGTTTTGCGGAATAGAATACTGCTGTTGTACATCTTGAAATGAGATGATGAAAAGCTCATGGGCTGATGATTTATAGTTATTCATCGTATTTAATCACAATGGAATACTTCTTCACATCACCGTAATCTGAGGCATTTCTCTCATGGCGGGAATATAATTAACTAATTCCTGAGGTAAATGAACCTGAATGTGGCATTGCTTTGACCAATTGAGTTGGCAGAGCTTCAATCTGAGGATAGTCTCCTGCTAACCCGGATATCAATTTTCTTTTTTCTTTTTTTTTCTCATCCCTTTGACGGTTCCGAATGTGACAGAGAAAGTGAGATGGCTCTCGATACATTTACTCAAACTCCACCACCAGCTGAAGAGTTTTAAAAAGAAATTACACACATGGCAGTCATATAATATTGAATTCGCGAATTTTCTTAATCGCTCATGTTTTTTTGTGCGACGATACACGACAATATTTGTAGTAGGAATATCGAAAATTTACAATAATGTTTTCTCATTTTGGACAACTGAACACCATACCACTCTGAGTATATCCAAAGCAATCTATGCTTTCTCCACTCTCCCCAGACGTAGAGTATACGTATATATAGAACATATAGCTATTTCGTAATATTACTTTATGAGAGTTAGGGTGAGGGTGTCAACATGAGACCCACTCCAGGCGACACGTATAACGAAGTGGTCATGTATGTATGGGTAGCGTTACAAATTTTTGTAAAGACAGCGATGATGGGTGCGATAGAAATAAGAATGACGCGAAGAAAATGCTATTAATGCACTGGAACTGCGTAAGTAAAATGTCAGAGTTAACTCATTGAGCCCATCCCCTCTTGTTAATCTAGCGTTTACGTTTTGCCGAGATTCTCCCTCGTCGCACATATCAAATGGACGAAATCAGCTGCAGACTTCCATAGTCCCGAATACGATTCATGCGATTAGACATAGTCCAGAAACATCAGCGATGAATTCCTGATACTATTTGTATTATTGGAATACTGATAATGAAGTTTCAAGATAATGTTGCTGGAATATACGTGGTGACATTGGATTCGATCCTCTTTACAAATGAGTAAATGTCGAATGTCGTATACTGCCACTTTCTGCGCTCCTCTGATTTCTTACTATTCTCGTTTACCTCTCGTCTTCACTTCGAGATCCCTTCCATACTATTCTCGTCACACACACGTGTCCTGCAGGTACGTTGAAAATGATTTGTACAATGTGGTTGTTGATTATTATTGGTCGTTGAGCAATGTGTCATGCTGACACATTTTAAGTTACAAACGAGAAGCCCGCAAAGGGAGGCCAACGTTATTTTCATGAATTCAACAAGGGTTGGATCTCCAGATCCTCCGAGAACCGCATAATTCCCTGCTATTTCTATATAATTACTGTAATTTATGTCGAAACATGTATATACACTTTATCTCACCAGTGCGTATTTATTATTTATAAAATCGATAAACAGCTCACCATTATATCCTCGCAGTGGATTTTTGTTTTTTCGACCAGGATTAAATATGCAAAGTAACACTATGAGCGAATTATTATCAATTGGATCACCACTATGTAGCGCAGAAAACATATTTATATAAATATATGCCCATATACTTTTGATGGAACAATTTTCAACTTGTAGAAACAAACAATGTGTATGAAAAATATAAATGGAATAATGAACGTACGATATTACATGCGCAGTGTAAACAACTCCGTTACATCGACATAACAGGAGAACAAATCGTGATGAGAGGTACCAAGGCGGGAAAGTTTTAGAATCAGAGTCGCATATCCCAGCTGGAGGAGGTGAAATTATCTCTTAACGTAAATACCTGTAAAAGCTATCCGCTCTTCTGCTTCGTGTATAGTTGTGCACCCTCATCAAATGCAAATACTCTCAATCACTCGTTGATATATATTATTATAAAAAAAATTGTTCAAGGCAAATAATCGTTATAATTTTGAGATGACGTTGAGTATTAATTGAATTATGGAATTTGGAATGTGATGAATATTGATGTATTTGCGTGACAAGTTGTATAGATATCTTCGGAGAATGGATCTTGGCTTGTTACTGCAAAGAGACAGGGATTATATAAGCGATGTGACGATTCATATCTGTCGCACGCCGGAAAATAGGAAAGCAGAAGCATCAGGAATTGATGTTATACCAACTACTTCGTTTTAATGTTTTATAATATTCAAGTGTTGTAGATTCACTCAATTTGCCACTCCTTTGTTCATTTTTTTCATATATCCTTCTTGTCCGGCCGTTGCTATAACAATGAATCAAAACCGTGTGTCTATGTGCCGTCACGCCACTCATTTACATACGCGAAACCGTTTTATATTTGGAATTATATGACAAATTGAATATTATATGTCGATGAGACAGTGCGGTTTCTCGACAATATAAATTGAATCGTCGAATTTGAATGTTGATGATTGTCGAAGATTGCGAGAAATTAGAAAAGAAGAAGAAGAAGAAGAAGAAGAAGAAGAAGAAGAAGAAGAAGAAGGAAAAATGTATTTGAGGGTGAAATGAAATATTAATTTTGGGATGGCTTGTTCATCGCATATATTCTCGTTCAAATAATTCAATTGACACATATTTTTGATATACAATGTCATGATGCATGCAAACAGGGTTATCGCGGCACTTTCAAAGCCCCATAGAAAACCATGGCCACCTTTTGACTAATGCTGTGGTCCTGTTCCAAATGCGTGGGCGGATTCTCATCCGCATTGTTCAAACGCACTGCCACGATGAATTATGAATGATTAATATATAATACTTTTTATTCACCTCTCATTTTCGTTTATGTGTATACTGCGAACGCTTTATTCCAATGCATGTTTCCTCGATCAACATATTTATATGTATAATACAATATATTGTGCGGTATAATTGCGTGTGAAAACCTGTCTCGACACGCAATCATCTCGGCCCGCCTGTGGGCGCTAAAAAGTTGACTCATCTCTCCGCCCCTTTACAGACCGAGTTGATCGTTCATGAGTCGCGTGTGAGTTTCATCAACGCCACTCGCACCCATATATATATATATATATATAAAGCTAAAGGGGGAATGAACGCGCTCACCTTGTCCATAACGCTATTCGCGTGTCCCGAGAGGGCCGTTCTTCTCACCCTTTTGCACTTTCGCCCTTTCGCCCTATCGCCCTTTTTCCTCCTCTACCCCCTATTAGCCCCCACCTCATATCCCAATCGCACACTGTGCAAGTAACGTTGCTTGCTTCTTGTCCTGTGTGTTTTGCTGTGCTCCAATATTGTATGGGAGGACAGGGCCAACGAACTCTCGTTGTCTTCTGTAATCCTGTTGAAAATGCGTGGGCGCGGTCTCCACGAGGGCCGGCCGAGGCCACGAGGTCGCACCCTTTTCGGCCACACGTGAATCGTGAAGCGAGAATATCGTGGCACGGCTCCAGCCCTCCGTTGCCTCCGTCCAACCCCAAGATAGATGCCTTGACGAGTAAGGGTGCGACTGAAGGCATAGTCAGTATAGTCTCTTCCATTCACTCTTTTCCATTTCACTATTACGAACATATTTCGCAATACAAACCTCTCATTCCACTCTTCAGATTTTCACGCTTGGTTATGTACTTGGACACCCCATCATCGTTTTATCCTCAACTAATATATAACATTGGATTCAATTTGATTTCTGCACTCTTAACATTTTACTCCCTCATTGGCAATTATATTTCAATGCGGCCTACGAATAAGTGGTCAATATACGCTAAGCGCTCTTTTGCCTCCTCCTCCTCCTCCTCCACCACCAACTTCTGCTGAAGTTGGGCGGAAGCACATTTATTGCTGCAAATCAAATATATGTTTATCAAACGTCCATAATTATAGATAGAAGGACGCGACTGGGCGTGAGCTCTCATGTCTAAAGCTGATACATGGCAATCGTAGGACGTTGTATGATTAAAGCAGTTGTTCCTATGTGTGTAACAGGTTGAAATATTGAGTGATGAAAAATGATTCACGTCCAATGCTAACGTGCACGATATGTTGTATAGTATAGTGGATGTTATTAGCCAATGGCTAATAACACACTCTCGTCGTCAAAGTGTGAAGAGCATGAGATTATCCATCTATATGTCAGTCTGTATTCTGTGAAAATTCATATAAAGTTACATTTAGTATAAAATTTAATAAAATTTATTTTGTTTTTCCCATCATGTATACGTACGTGTACAATAGACCATCGATGAATTGACACTACGTTGTCCCATTATTACTCATTATATTGCGATAATATGTCAAGTAAATAGTATATATGTATTATAATATATAGTGTTTTGGAGGTAGATTATGAAGATATGGAGGTGTATAGTAGCGTGAGTGGAGATAACGAAATGAAGTAAATATAGCCATGAATGAGTGTTGATGTTGTTTAAGAGAAATCCACCAGTACGAATATGGCTACTCCAAATTCCTGTATTCCTGTTCAAACAGCGGGGGCGGCACCCGCGGAGGGCAGGCCGTCGAACTCGCGGGGCGGAACCCTCGCGACGAGAGGCGGTGCGGAACCGCGACTCGCGATTTTCGGCAACGATGGAAGGAGTATACCCTTATTCAACTTGCACCATCATGTCCTGTCGTATTTGTCAATGCAGCCACCCAAAATTCGCCATGAAAAATAATTCCAAATTATACCTCGTTCACCCGCGCACCATCGGCATTTAAGGTTTCTATATATAGCTACGAAATAATCTGTGTATATTCATATAATTGGATGAAATGTACGTGTTTGAAAAATTCATATCATTTTATATCTAGATGGATTGAAAGTGGTGAATTGTTTCTATATATAAAGCACAAAGAGTGCGGCTATAAATATTATTGCAGAACAATTATTCTATACGTATATACACTCATGGATTTGCACAGCCATATATGTGTATACGTAAAATGTATATATATATATATATATATATAGTGATGGTACTTTTACGAGCGAATACACAATGTATTGATTGATTTGTTGATTTTATCCCAATTGAAATCTATCCTTGTACAGTGACAACAACGCCAATGAAAATGAAGTAAAATATACAGTGCACATATATAATTCCTTTTCTCCAATATAACTTCATCAGCCTGAGATTTTCAAGCTATTAGATTCCAGCGCGTTCCGCCCACGGTAGATGAGGGTGGACCTCACGTACCACCCCCATTTTCGCGCCCCATTTCGTCGTGAGCTATACTATACCTCTGCCATCACCATATCCTCCTGCTCCAGTTGTTCACTCTTGTATTGTCCGGGAAGTTTTGAAACACGTTCACTCGACCACCGATGGGCTATAGTGTGTTTACATTCCTCCATGTATTTTCGTATTATACAATATATGATGCCAGGTGAGAATGGAGAAATGGAAAATAAATGTATATATGGATAATTTTTTATGCCTTATTTCGGTCGATTGTGCCAAGGCGCACATTGACACCTGGTTACGAACGTTCACTCCTGATCCATTCGTCTTGGCTCTCGATTGCTCGCGAGATCCAATCAAATACCACTTTCACATATATATACTCTATCATTGGTATGTAGAATATACTATTTTTCATTCGACGGTGGATGAAATTAGACAATATGATACTACCGGATACGTGATAATTGCTCTCTCCATGACAGGTGACTAATTGTTTATATAAAATGAAATGTAGCCTTCACATTTATTCTATTGGGTGCGGAATGTTGGCGGAATCAATTCAGTACCCCGAATTTCATTTATGTTGGGAATATAAGCGTGTTTTTTTTTTTTTTTTTATAATGAAAAAATACTTCTCCATTACTATATATATAGTGAATTGTCTGGATCCTCATGAACATGTCGACTATAGACCCTATAGCGACTCAGCTATACGATATAAACAAAAGTGCACTGGATTTGTCTTCTATGAGGAGGCGAGTATACTACAAACAGTGGATACTCTATTTCTCCATCCGACGGCTGACGGTCCAATATCATGAATAGAATAAAAACCAAATTCTAGGAATATTTATGTTTTCCTACCACTTTTGCGTGTTATCCAATAATAACTGTACGTATATGTTCCTGGCCGCCTGATAATCTGTACTCAAGAAGAGTTGAAGCGACTTGTTCTGGTGCCCGACCGTTGCCCACCATCACGGTCACAGTTATATACAACTACATTTGTATATATACTTGCCTATTTAATTGCCATTCGCGTGAACATCACTCTCATTGATAGACGAACAGATGTACAGCAATCTGCATCACATTTTCAATAATAATGTCTATATGTATATTATACAAGTATGAGTGACCATATTGAGCACAATGAGAATATGCACGTATGAATATTAATTACACGACGGATGACAATGCCCAGGCAAACAGCAGGTCGCAGGAGGTCGATGTGCACGAAACACCGCAGCCCTTATACAGTTCTTACAAGTCTTAATCCACACTGTTATCCTCAATTTGTACTTGCCAACAATTTTTATCTTTCAATATTGCATATCATTATACCATATACATTGGCAGTATGATACATACAAAATTTATCTCTGACCAATTTTTAACCCAATAGCGATAAGTCGTCAATATTACTATTGATTTATTTATTTTTGGCTTCGAATGAAAAAGTGGCGGGTGATTTGTATGGGGTTGAGGATTATATTTTCTTCGCGCTCAATTACTTCGGGAATATGCTGCCCTAGTACGAGAAAGTACCTGATCGCGGGTCTCACTCGCCATTTCATTCTAACCGTCCAGTCAATAGACACATTCAGCCACACGACTTTGTCCAACACTCGTGACGGGCGCGTTGCTCATATTGACCCAAGCACGAGTAAGAACGCTCGTGGAGTATGATGAAATTCAAAGAGACGGGGTGCAAAAGAGACGGAGGGTAAGAGCTGACTGAGGTCTGACGAATCTGCTGGATGTCCATTCGCCGTCTACCTTGTCATCATGTTTCCCTGGTGAAAAAGCGTGGGTGGAATCTCGACAAGAAAACCCTTTCGATTCAACCCTACAAAACATAACGCATAGAATCAATAAAATCATTGCTCATCACGCTTTCGAGTATTAATTGACAAAAAAATTGTTCAATACATGCATGATGTGGATAGACTTAACTTCACATATGGTTGACATTTGTTCTCCAATTTTTACGCCAATTATTTTCACATTCGTCTCCATCTCTCCACTCTTCTGGTGTGTAGGGTCGTTCGAATAGCCGAGAGTTCGACATGAAAGCAAACGACAGTTTCCGAATAGCAACACGATGAATCAGAGAACCATAAGACGCATTGTCAGCTTCGGGCACACACTTTTTCCTCCTGATAATCGGTTAGGTCGTCGCGCGGGACGCTAACCTTCTCCAGCGGGATACATCCCTGTTTCGAATATGTGAATATATTTTATTCAACCCTTCATCCATCAAGTCCAATTAAATTATTTCGAATTTACATCTAACAATATTTCTTCGACAAACGTTTCATTTTTTACAACGCTACATGCTATATTTCGATTTTATTAGTTGTGCGTTATACATTTGAAATTCTTATTCTGTTTCCACATAAACTATCAATTTGTTCAACTCTTACGTGTTGCGAATGTCTCTGGATTAAAGTCATGTACACGTTGGCTATGATGATGTGCTGGTTTTTTTTATTCATTTTGTTTTTGTTTTTTTGTTTTTTTTTTTTTCACCATCAAACCTACTTGAAAGTTGACTGCGTTGACAATGTGAGCGAGAGTAGAGGAGCACCGGGGAAAGGACGTATACGTATACGCCAGAATGTCCATTGTCGTTACCAACACCAACATGAACACTGTACGACTTGTTCGTTTCTTCTGTTAGCCGGGGTTCGAGGGATCAAACCAATAGACAGCCGATAGCCTTTATAATTATCGACCACATATATACTCATTGGAATTTTTCAATTTTCTCTATACGGTTTCGACCATGGGGTTTTTGTCAGAATCGTAATACAACCGCATCATTCTCAGATAACAATATGCGTATTGTATATCAATCGCCCCTACCACAACTCATGTGCGTTCAAAAAATTCCCACTGTACCATTTTGACTTGTAACTAATTTTAAAAACAACGACAACCTTCTCACCTTTCTCAAAGCTTAATACGCGCTCATGTTATGACGCCATCGATCTTTCATGTTCTTGGCGAGTTTTAGCATAAACAAAAGTAGTCATATCCTTGGGAATAATAACTTGTCTCGCCGATACACCACAATAACAACACCAATATAACCAAATGTTCTTGGTTAGTTCGAATTACTTGCTCCCATCGAAAAAATCCTATTCAATAGCTTTATAAACACATGTAGGGAGATGGCATATGATTGCAATGAAAAATGTGTATTTTGGCGCTGTTGGAGAACCCTATACACGAATATTAGAATACCTTCTCGATTGTCATGTGTACTTGATTGTGATGTGTGGCTCGAAGCACTTGAGCAAGTAACTCTTTTCTCCCTGTCCTCGTTCTATAGCTGCTCATTGTTGCATATGTGAACACATATTCTGCGTTATCCTCACGATAACTCTCTACGCTATGTAATAGTTAGAAGATGACTGAACGTGCAAGAGTAGACAAAGCAACCAGCACATATCTCTCACGAGTCTATCCCTTTTCCTGTTTTATTCACACATATATATATATATATATATATATATATATATATATATATATATATATGACTGGTGTTGGTATATAAACAATTGAAACCAGAACTATTCAAAAGAGCCTATTCTTGTCCTAATCACTACCCCTTCCCTCTCTCCCTCGTTCTCTCTCTTGCTTTTTCCCTCTCTCTCTCTCTCTCTCTCTCTCTCTCTCTCGCTCTCCCTCATATCTCATCCCCTCACATATTTTATTTTTCCCGCGAATGGTGAAAGCGATAGGAAAGTTCGGTTTTCCCGCACAGCTCATGCTCCTCTGGTATCTTCAGTGGGAGCCGATTGATTGAAAACGGCCAGAAGTATTTTGCTTACTCTACCTCGTTCATCCGCAGCTGTATAATCGCGCCACAAAGTAGTGTGGCTAAAATGGAATGAATGGGGTGGGGGATTTGTGAAAGATATATATATATATATATATATATTTGCATAGATATTTCAAGACCATGAATTCCTAATATCAAAAAACGTCCGGGAAGCCTTTACTATTTTTGTTTTCTCTCATTCCTAAGCTAATTCCAAGAGCAATGAAACATTTTTCAATAGCGATGATTGCATGATAATATTATAAGAATGTATACGTTTTTAGTCAAATGTTATTTGTTTAATATATCCTCATTGGAAATTGTGAGAACTGTGTTGAATGAATACAGCTGGAGGGTGTCCACGTGGTTCTATTCAACTATCCTCGAAACTTATTTGTCCGCCCGAGATAATGTCACTTTGGAGACCAGCCTATATAACTGCACACAACACAGACTGTGGTGGTCTCACTTTAACTTGAATAGCATCATATCGTCATATACCGTGTGTAACAGCTCAATAATAGCTCATAATGATGATCCTACGAACAAAGGAAACACATTAGAAAATACCAGGGTAGCACGAACATACAAGGGTTGAAATCGATTGTGGGTAAAACAAAGGAATGCAGCGTTGGAGCGCTGCCATCTATTTTCATTCGCTTTTCATGTGTTGATGACGTTTTCATGCCAAAACGTATCGGGAATTTAAAGAATTATATATTACCACGAAAATAAAATCAATTACTGTGTTTGATTCTGCAAGATGGGATACATGCAGGACTATATTTATACTTGAAATAAAAAAGCTTTTGGCGTGTGAAACGCGGCCGGACTGTTGATCATGTTGGTGAACTGTATATATACTCGGTTGAGAAAGCATATTAATATAGCATATTAATATAGCATATTAATATAGCACTTTTGGTTGAGCCAAATGTTGAATCTAAATTAAGCGGTATGGATTTATGCGCCACCGAGTTTTCAACATGTTTATGTGCATGCAAGGGAGACGAGCAGCGGTGTAACACCATGTTTAAGTTTGCCGTATCGGCAAATCATAAAATTTCAATACTTTTGTCTTCTGACGCTTCACGTATCGCGGGGGATAATAATAATTACAAATGATGAGAATCGGCGAAGACGATTGTGGAATTTTGTCGTCACTCACTCATTCGAATAACAAATTCCCGAGCATTTGTATATATGGGGGAGAGAAAACGAGATGCCGATTGACCTCCTCATTGCCCTAGCAACCGCATACAGTTTCTATGAATGCTTCGTCGTGGTTTTCTTTCATTTCAAGTACATCGCTACAATCTTTATTCAATAATCGTTGTCTTTAAAATTCAGTCACTCGAACATATCAACTATGGAATCATTATAAGTACATATCAGAAAATATCAAAATCTCAGTGACTATACATTTAGGATGAAGTCTATATAGGGTAACTTTGGACAGTATCTATAGACTTTTCATATAGTTAGAATGAGTCAAGTGTTGAGATGCAACATTCACATTCGGCAATGTTGTGAGGAAAAGTGATGTATAGTTTAGTTTGCAAAGGATTGTATAAGACAAAATATTGTCCAGGTATATATATCCAATATGTACTTTGCACCTTGGACAGTGCTCTGTATGTTGCTGCTTCCATGCTTTTGTTTAATAACACTTTATCTATGTTTTTTTTTTTTTTATTATCCAGGCTGTACGTATTCTTTTATATGGCTACTAGTGCTTAAATTATTGCTTTTTTTCACTATATTATACAGTTTCATAATATTTATACGATCTTTACGTCAACACCAAACTCCAACATTCGATTAATTTTGCACTATATGTCCACTTTCTGCAGTAGTAGTATAGTAGTAGTAGTTGTTTGATAATGAACGTGCTGAGCTTCCCTACTGTCCTGTTACTATACTTCAACATACTTTTGTTCCCTCGACAAACCAAAATGACGCAGTGTACCCCGCTTTTCATACAAAAGTCGGGGTGTCAAAGAGAGACGAAGATTACGGCATACGGATGGAATACACGTCAGATTTTTTGCTCCCTTTTCCAGGGCTAATTTCTCGAGACTCATATTTCCCTGTGACGCGGAGGAGTTACTCCATTGTCCTCAGCTTTCTTGGAGATACTCCAAGACATTTGAAAACAAACTTGCAAGATGTTCATTTGAGCTCTCTATGTATCCCCTGTCCTCATACTTGGAGTATCACGCATCTACTCCTAAATCACCACAAAATTCTTCTCATCTGCAAATCGAAAAAAAAAAAAAAAGGCGATAAAATAATGCACTGCGTCGCGAAGTTTATGACGATGCATATATGAAATGCCAAACCCTATAATCTTACGCTTCTTTTGGCAACCGACTCCACCTCAATCATCCACTCCTTACACCCAGTTTTGCCAATTTGCTCCTCATTCATAAGTGCCTGATATGTTTGGGCCACAATTGTCAAGTCGCGGGACCTCTCGCGCACGATCATCCAAATAGTAATATAACATACTTGCTTCGGATTATCACATAGAGCGAAGATAAGAAGAGTGGACGATGATGAAAATAGATTGAAAGAGAAAGCAGTTGAATATTTATCTGTCCTCAGGTCCACCAAAAATACATAATTATCAGAAATTTTTGTTCAACGCTTTTGTTCGACGTCACATTCTGAACGGTCCACAGAGTGATTTTCAAGTATCAACATTCATTGTCTGTGCAATTTTATTTCTCAAACGACACCCATTCAATAATATTTATATATATATCTTCATATCAACTCCGAGAATTCAAATATTAATGAAATCTCCATTTTATTCGTTTACAATTTTCTCTCCTCCACCGTATACATTCCTAATACCGTTGACATCGACCCGATTTATCTTCCTCGTAGTTTCATAATCGATCATGTTTTTGTCATTTTGGCATTCTGTCACCATTAAGATTTCCACTGGATAATGGCTAACGCTATGATGAGGCAATGATGACGATGATGATGATGACAATAATGTAGCTGTATATTATTACACTATCCAATGTATAGCTATTACATCAACGCATCATTGATTTTTGGCGAGAAACAAGATTCTTTCGTTCGAAATACAGTAGTACGTGATACATAATAATAATAATTTGTCATGTTTACACTTATAAACTTTCCCTCAAATCTACTCCAATAATTAGAATCGATTTTGATTATATGTATATGCCAGAAGTCCATATGTTGTCAGCAATCTTAGCACGAAAGCTATATAGATAATTTGTTATGATGGTGATATCCAATGAGATAAAATTGATTATTCAGTTAAAATATCATGAATTGTTCATGTATCATTTATGAATTTCCGTTGTTACATGTCATTCTGAATTATATAGCTTAGGACATATCTCTCACATCGGCCATACCTGATATCCTGATATCCCTGACGTCTCAGCCATTTGTCTTCACTCTCTACACGACGTTACGTCGTTTTATGCTGTTCTCTCATGTTATTTTATTCAATTCGGCGCAATAACAAGCACACAAACTATCGCTACCTTTAAGCCAAAATTATATCGTGTTCTGTGAGAAAATGTATTTTCACGGGTTAGACAATCATGAGAGATCCATGGTTTCCTGGTTTGCCTCTCCAACTGTTACCGAACTGTTACCGGACTGTGAACTTGTGCACATATATGTGTGCGACTTCTTCCACCGCACCTCACCAACTGACTATATCAATGAGTTTGAGAAAAAATATTGGAATGAACGCTTGGTAAATGGAAATTCCATGGTGAATAATGACAAACACATCATCGCCGTAGGAAAAAAATGATAAAAATGCTTATTTAAAAATTACCCATTATTCAACAGATTGATATAGGAATGTCACCTTGATACAAATCAATAGAAACTACATTCAGACAATAGTTTGTTTGAGAATGAATTTTTACAGCACGATCGCATTTATTTTTGCCTGCTGACAATGACACTTGGAATATACCTTCGGATGGCGACATTCCAAACAGTCCTGTGGACTAATCAACACTGAAGGGCATACACCTACGCACTATTATTAGGAAACCATGACAAAGGTGTAAGGTTATTGACCCAAAAGACCCTTCGAAAATTGCCGCTTCCAATACAGAAACAGCATCTCTTACATTTGAAATACAATTCAAAGAGCACAATAACCAGCACAATACATTTTTATCACTCACGCATTTTTCATGAAGATAGGGATGGCGCGGTGATCAATACATTTGTCAGGGGTTAGAATTCCGAGGGTGAACGATGAGGAAAGTTGATTTCGGGCGAAGGTATAACAGGAACACAGATCCTGGGTTTTATAGCCGCTCTCAATGATCTCAAACATGCTGAAAAAAACAAGCCTATTATCAGCATATATACACTCACAATAGTTTGTTCATACACTGAAACATGTGGCATGAACTTTGAAGACGGTTAAAAATAGCCATGTGACACAATGCATTCAGAATATTTATCATTGATATGAAAAACTATGCTATGGACATCGTCAAAGGAAAAAAAAAAAAAAAAAAAAAAAAAAAAAACCCAAAACGACTTATTTTTCTCCAATGACACTTCCTTCCAGCTGTCATATCACCATTGTTCATGTACACTGAAGATTGTGCATGTAATAATCGTTATGGATTCTATACACATCTACGTACAAATAATTATTTGTCATACAAAAGGGCATGGCTAACAGGGAACTATAAGGGTGTGGTTATTTAGGGTCTGTCCAGAGATTCAATTCCGCCGACATCCAATTACACACCTACCAATTATTTTTTCTTCATTTCTGGACTTGAAATTCTTGAATCTCGTTATATTGCAAAGTCGAAAAATGGATAATTACAAACTCATTGTGTACCCAATGAACTTTCAGCAGAAGTACCGTAAGCCTTTTTGAAGCCTTCCAATCGATTATTCGATACATGTTTCATGGAAATTTCTAGCACGGTGTACAACCTTGGAGCAAATGTCAAAGAATTATCCCTCATTGACATACAATCCTGATGAAAATATCAACCACAATTTGTACAAATTTTTCCTCATCATTATTATTATTATTATCATTATTATTATTGTTATTGTGGTTGTTGCAAAGGATAATACAGATATATTCGTTCGTGAGGAAAGTTTTCCGTCATCCGGGAATTGTTTCACGATAATGCTCATGAAGAGGAAATAGTTTTGTATACAGTAGACACGAGAGGTATATGACAATGCTACATTGTACCATTGCTGGAGGGCCTATTCACGAAGGGGTTAAGGTTCCAGACGTTGGCGTGTCGTCGGTGGGATCAGGGGTTCATAATTATGCTGTAGGTAAAGGGCAAACATATGCGACCGCGAAGAAACATAGCCAAGCGGTATTCATATACATAAATACATATGTAGAGTATGCTGAGCTCGAACCAATATTCATGAATATCTATATGTACATTCCTCATTGTATATGTATTTATGTGAATATTACGAAGAGCAAATATATTTGTGATATTGAAAATGAAGGAATGACACATTCAAGTGATGCTACACAGTGTATACGACTCGATGTATGAAAAAGCTGAAGAATTTTTCATTCTCTGTCGTAATAGAATATGTTTAATAAATTTGGGAGGTGGATGTTGACGGGTGTTGGTTGAGAAAGCACATGTAAATGAATGGGGATACAATAGGGCGTTGTAACAGGGAATCATGACTGTGTGAAAGGAATTTGAGGGTCTTGATGCAGTAGGCCCCCACAGACAACGACGCAGTGGCAACCCCCGAATTCTCGCCAGCAGTGGATATCCAACGTCTGGCTATATTTTACACAAATTAACATATTCAGCTTGTACATTTTTCCACCACTACATTCTATTATTTCAATGTCGCGAAATTTTACATGGTTGTCAAGTCAATATTCGTGTAAAACTCTGTGAATTTTATCGCGTATCCACTGTGGGACGTTTCATCAGCACTGACAACGTCAATTGTTCCATAATTTCACGGTATAATACTCATCAGATCGATGAATTGCATTAAAAGAACCCGGCAAACGACAGCGTAGTAGTTACCAAGGCTTCTCACATGTCAGAATTGAAATTACGACGAGAAAATGTACTAAAATAACTAATACATAAATATAATAATATATATCGGCTCCGACCGATCTGTCACTTCAAAAATATATTTATCCACATTCATTCAATCGTTCAATTGCTCAAGTCAATTTAATTATTGTGACAGATAAGTTTAGTCATCATCATCACACATTATACTATAAACAAAAGTCAGCAGACGAAATATGATAGAAAAAAGGTCGGCGATCTCTTCATTGACGCTGTTGAATTGCTATATATTTACTTGTCAAGAGTGACAAGACACAATATTTACGACCTCGATTGTGCGCTATAATCGCGCCGCGTAATTTCATCACACCATTAATTCAGTAGATGGAATACATTTGTCGAGTCAAATAATCTTTTTCATTTTTCATAATTCTCATCAGCTAGTCGAGTAGTATTGTTCGTGGAGACATCGTAGTGAGACAAAATTTTGTCAAACAATTTCATCATAACGCGAATTCAACTCGATACCAGAATAGCGACTACTCATAATATTCACGCTTATGTGTTTTAATACGTCTATAAATTGTTGACAACGCCAGGTCATACTTGTTGCGAAAGTGATTATCGCTGAACGAGCTTACGTCAATCGTTTTTTTTTTTTTTTTTTTTTTTTTTTTTCCCCAATATCCGTGTTGTTTAACTGAACTCAGCCAATATCGATCGGTGTTTGTACTTGAATGCACAACGCAAACAAGTATAATACTAGACAAAAGCTAAAAACGAATGAAAAGTGAAAGAGAATCAATAGGGTCCATTAGTCGGCGTGTGACAATGTAACTGTATATACTCAGACGGCACTATCGAATGAACATTATCACTGTGTAAATAAGATTCCAGCGCACGGTGACTTCTGTTTTTGTTTCCACTTGTACCTCTTTGAAAGTAACTATATTGATAAATGAAAAAATGTTCCTGAACGAAACACTTGTTTTACTGACATACACAGCGAATGTGATGGCAACCTTGCCCAACGAGACTGACATTCGTAAATCAGATGCAATTGATCAGCTGCACAATGCCACAATCACGACCCTATCACCTGAAGAAGAAGAAAATAGCTTTGATTTTGAAGATGGTGAGTACTGAAACAAATATACTGTGTAATCGACGATAGCTTAAAGAAATGAAGGGAAAATACACTATGACGGCATTCAATTAACAACAAATGAAATATACAAATGGTATTATTCAATACCTCAAAGTCATCATCACAAGCGTCAATTTTCGAAAATATAACAAAAGTTTTGCGACTGCAGGTCCGACAGTTTGTACATAACCTTGTATGACGAATGTTATCATGTCAAGTTGCTGATAACCTTTGATGAGTATGGCGGCATCCGTGCCATGTCTGTACAATTTCAAATGATATATTACACTGTGGACACAGCATCAGAGTTCATCTCAAATAGCGGCCATGACAGAAATAATACTAAGAACAACAATAATAACAATGATGATAATAATAATAACTATTATTATTATTATTATTATTTTCAGAATGGTACATGTGGAGGTGCTATCAACCTTACGGTTGCTTTTATATCGGACTACCATGGTCCGGTGAAAATCGCCCTGTATCGACATTTCCCGCGAGACCTGACACGGTTGATCCCCATTTCATGCTGTATACTCGTGGGTATGGTAATGACCCACACGAATTTTTCATCGATCATTCTGACAGTATTGTTAAATCACCACTAAAAAATCATGCCACTGTTTACTTGATTGTCCATGGTTACTTGGACAATGGTGATAAGACTTGGATCTTGGTGAGAATGATTATAATATCTTATAATCTCTGTAGTAAATATTGGTTCTATGAATTTTGTTTATTTCAGAGAACTAAACGTGAACTATTGATACGAGAAGACTGTAACGTGGTTGTTGTGAATTGGATTGGCGGTGCTGGACCTCCATATCCACAAGCAGTAGCAAATACGAGATTGGTTGGTGCTATGACAGCGAGATTGGCATCGCAACTAATTGAAGAGGGTGGAGTTGAACCACAACGTATTCATGCGATTGGTCATAGTCTAGGGGCTCATACTTGTGGATACATTGGTTATCACTTACGTGTTCAGTATGGTCACAAACTTGGACGAATTATTGGTAAATTGAATAACCATCAGCTGACATAAATGCTCACACAATATCACAATTGGATTTACCGGAATTTAATTTCCATTTGAAAATCAACTTATCACAATATATACAATACTAACCCACAAAAAATGAACAACGATGTCATTTTTCAAGAGCTCCCCGCCTGTTTTATTCATTCTTCCATTAAAAATAATTAATCCGAAAAATAAATATATTTTATCAATATAATCCATAGGTCTCGACCCTGCTGAGCCTCACTTCAGTAATACCTCACCCATGGTGCGATTAGATCCTACTGACGCTGAATTTGTCGCGGCAATACATACTGACTCGAGTCCATTCATGACGGGAGGACTTGGAATTACTCAGCCGGTCGCACACATAGACTTTTACCCGAATGGCGGACGAAATCAACCTGGATGCAATAATGGTGTATTAAACTCTATAACACTTGAGCGTGGTAGTTTTTTTCGAGGTATCAAACGATTCCTCGGCTGCAATCACATTCGTAGCTACGACTATTTTATTGAAAGTATCAATACTGCGTGTCCATTTTTCGCTGTCCCTTGTTCGTCATGGGCTCACTTTCGAGAGGGCAAGTGCTTCGATTGCGTCAATCAATATTGTCCCAGATTTGGTTTTGATGCTCAGCCCGGAAACTATCACGCTTCTGTTTATCTCATGACCGCACCTGAAAAACCCTTTTGTCGTAAGCATTCTGTTTTTCCATGTTTTTTCACAAACAAGTGTATTCGAAAAATGCAATATATCAATTATATTTTTGTTTTACTCAATGTTTATATCAGGTGGTCACTACCGGGTTACCATAAATGTATCAAAAACCAATGAAAGTGTTGATCATGGCGGTGAAGTAGGTATGTTTGTAATTCGAGTGATCGGAAGAGGTGGTAAAACATCGGAGAGACTTCAGCTCAGTGAAAATTCGAAATATTATGAACCCGGAACTATACACACAGTCGTGCTACCCGGTGAGGTAGTTGGTGAGCCAGAAGCGGTGGAGATCACGTGGGAATATCAAACATCGATGTTCAACCCATTAACCTGGCGACTACTTCATAAACCCAAAGCATATATTGATTCTCTAACTATTGATAGTTTGGAGGCTGCTCAAGGGTAAGATGAAGTTTAATCCTCCGCTTTTATCATCATTTACCCTTATTTTACTCTAATTAATGTTTTGTAGAATAACTGTTTGTCATGATGAAACAAAGGAGCTCATAGCAAACGAACCGAGAATTCTCACCGTTGACAATTGTCATCCCACTAATATGAATATAGTATCAACATAGAACTGTGGTCCTTATTGATACAGTTTTCCAAGTATTTAGATTTATCGACTGCGTTTATACACATGACGATTAACATAAATCAATAATATAACTGTATAAGATATTATCGTTGATATCGTATAAGTTATCGTGCACATGATCTAAAAATAGTATCAATTTTTCGTCAAATTACATACTTTTATAACTATACTGCGGACGTTTCATTCTGTATACGGCACTAAATTCATGATTATTTTATATTTATATATATATATATATATATATATATATGTGTCTTCAAAAAGTGTTTGTATAATGCGCCAATATTGACACTTTACCATGATTCCAATTGGATGTAGATGTTTTCAGCCAGAATCACGTTGAATATATATTCCAAGCGCGCGGACTGCGTCATGATAAACTCTGATATATCAAAAAATAAATTAAATTTGAGTACAGCGTAAAGACAATTCGGTAATATATTTTTTGCAGAAGGTTGACGGGCCGTTCTCACCACTCCTGGGGGGCTGCGAATGTATCATCACAAATTAGGGGTCCATTGGATAATGGATTTAAATTTCCATCTATATATATATATATATATATAGTGGAGATGAAGACATATCCATTCAATACATTTATCGTCAAAGCAAAAGTAATTGATGTTTGTATATATCTATGTATGTCAATTTATATTACGGAAATGAAAAAGAGAGAACCGGCCAGTTGCAAACTGTATACGAGTCACAATTAGAGAGGGACTATACGGCAGTGCCGCGATCAACAGGACTAGTCACGATTATAACGGCGGGGAGCAAATGTCTGACGACTTGTCGGATCTTCTGTGCATTCAGTCGAGCACCAACCTCTCACCGTGTTATACGTTTCACGTGCTATTTCATTCAATGTCGCACCATCGCGTTTCACCTCTCTCAAAATTCAAATGATGATTGATTTGTCTATTTATCTATACGTAGAGAGTGAATATTTGCATAATTTTTCATTAAAAATAAATGAATTCATTTGTCAATTTTACGTTTTTTTCATTTGTCATTGAAAATTTAATTACTACTGCAACAACTTTATAAAGCAAACGTTGCGTATGATGGATCGATAGAGACAGAGAGGTGACTGTGTCATGCAAGAAAAAAATTTCAAAAGTGAGTTCTCATCAATTATTTCAATTAATTACAAATCAATAATTCAAAACAACTGTGTAGAGCATGTGTAAATGGTCAAAGTGTTTTTTATTTATGCTTAATCGACGTGCGGGACGACACATACATCTATATACATGTGCGTGTGCATGTCTATGTTTTGTATGTATGTATGTGTTTTCTACGCAGGTTACATACTTGTGTGATTATAATGAAGCACGCGACTGCGCTTTCTCCACGTAGGCGTATAGACCTGCAGCTTATAAAACCTGTACGGCCGTACACTTGAGTTTTGTTCAATAGCCATTGCGCACTATATGTGTACATGATGCTGGCACACTATAACTAAATAAATATAGCTTCATATACTCGTATGTGTAGTAAATTTGTGCTATACTCGCGCTCCTGTTTCAATTAAAATGAAATTTTACACTGTTCGCGGCATTTTCTAACTTCAACTTCAATTCAATGTTTGGGACGGGTGAAAGAATATGATGTCAAACGCTCCAGCATTTTTATTTTTTTATTCAATAGAATGGAATGGATGGTAAGTGAGTGGATGCGGCAACAATCCCGATATCTGCCCAAAAAAATCTGGGAAAAAAAATAGTGGGTAGTATTGAATCATAATTTGTGCCTGGACCTTGACGGCTTCGCGTCAGGTATATACTCTATACTTATCAAGCTTCCCAACAGTCTATATGTCACTTTCTATCACAAAGTTCAATACTATCCATTATTTTTTCCCTAACAAAAGTCACCGCTGCGTCCTCGTTTTTCTTATTTTCCAATTATATATGTTTCTCTCTATCAAATTTTCACTATCCTCCCGACTACTCTCCATCACTGATGACTGTATATATATATTTTATTCTTATTTATCCTTTGTACATATCTATGCAATTTAATTAATTATATAGATATGTACCAATCGCTCGCGCGTTTATAATATCAACAACTTGTCTTTTCATTTTTATACGGCACGATCAAAAGTGTTTCAGTGCACTCAACGAATAATTGAAATCATCAATATGATGTGATGTATATAAGCAGCACTCATATACAATTATATAATTCGTATATTGTGATTATAATTCTTGTAGATTGGTCGGGTGAACAAACATTTTTTGCCCAAGTGTATCTTCATCCAAGAGAACGCCTATATACACTTTATGTCCGACTCTTTTCAATTTTGCAATTGTGAATATGCAACCTTTATTCCATTAGTCGTATGCAACAGTGGTGAACTATATATTATTTACATGTTTCATAGCAATAAAGTTACTAGGTAGTATTTGATGAAAAAAAAGAAAAAAAAAAAGAAAAAGTAACTCACGCATTAATACTTGAACATGATTTATTTATGATATACCATAGCGAAATATTTCCCAATGTATACATATACAAACACGAATGTGTATGAATATTTGCAACATTGTATCCCATTGTCGGATGGAAGACAAAAAAATATAGATGTCAAAAGTGTGTTGGTATATATATATATATATATATACTATATAGTGGTGGATGAAATGACTTTGATTGACTCCACTTGAGGAATGAGTATTGGGATCGTGTTCTTCAACACTTGACTATATGATTTTCCGTGAAACTGTATTTTCACCAAATAAAATAGAGTTTGAAAACAGCGCTTTTGTTTCGTCTCGAAGCATACACATGGAAATTGCAGTCACTATTCGCTCCTCATGTTTGCCCAATTCCATTTATTTTTTCCCCAACACTCGTGAACAATGATTTTTTCATGGATAATATATAGTATATTTGCGTATACGTTATTGTATATGCATATAACTCCTGTCAGGTTGATTGAACTCAGACGTAGTATCAATACATATAATATGTATTCGTATGAGTGGAATGAAGTGAGAAAAAAAAAGAAAAAAAAAAACTAGATTAAAAATTAAATCAATGTCACGGTACGTATAGTATGCCAATATATATATATTCGTGACACTCACGTCCGATTGGTGGAGGATCCATGAGTGTTTGTAAATATATACCTATAAACTGACTCTCCCGTTATTTCAAGTATGTAGGTCAGTGTAAAGGCCGAACGTTGGAAAGCTGTCAATAATGGTGTTGCGTGGTGAGGCCGGTATCAACATGTATATAGACACATGTATGGATGTATGTGTCCTTACTCCAGCATGTTTGTAAATATGTATATGCATATGGCGCGCTTTCAATTATGCGCATAATGAACTAATATATGTGAAAAAATGAAATGACAAAATAAATGGATGAATAAATGAGTGAACGAAAAAATGGGAATAACATTTTGAGAAAGTTGGGTAAAAATGAAATTGTAACAATTGTCAATTTATATTGAACGCGCATATACGAGAAGGAATTTTCGCGCGCAAACTTGTTGGAATGTATATGTAATCATGTTTTCCGGATCGGGTATCGAACTCCAAAACATTTACATACATACACACACACACACACACACATATATATATATATGTACTTTGATATTCACACTGGAGCAAAAGGAGAGTGCGATATTACATGCAGTCGCGCGTCCAATGCACAACATGGCTTCCGTGAACGAGGGAAAAAGCCCAGCGCTGATGCGTGCAAAGAATGCACAATCACGTAATACATATATATATATATATATATATACATAATGATTCGTTTATTTACAAATATGTGTACACAGATATAACATGAAAATATACATAAACACCAGTGACAATTGAGAAAATAGTTGAAATGATGACCGGGACATATAATATTGGGACAAATTATCACATACATAACAATGGCATGTACGCTGGATTAATTTGAGTGTATAAAACTGCTGGTATGTTGCTCAATGAGAAATGGCGTTGAATTAGGGCTGCGCCATTTTTTTATGCCATATCAGTATATGTATATTGCGGTAGATAATAATAAATTCGCGTCATTCAGTGCTTTCTATTTTTTAAATTTTTATTCTTATTTTTTGGATCCGCAGTGAAAAAAAAAAAAAGATATAATAGTTGAATAATATGGATAACGTGTAAACGACGCGGGGGACAATTGAAATTCAGAAACAAAATAAATATGCGCCTTTTGTAAAATAGAGAGAATATGGCGCCAAAGTATTATGACACGACCACACGATTGTGTGAATAACCAAACTCATAGGTGAATTCAATTAGTGAACTGATGGTGAAATTCATAATATTTATACAAAACTACTACATTTTTCATTACATAATTCATCAAGTTAACATGCAACTTTTTCGTTCACCTGAGGATGAATATTCGCAATGGAGAAAGGTGTCTCTCCTTGCGGTTATATGATTACCTCACAGTAAATAAAAATGGAATGGCAACTCTATTGGCAATATTGGATTTTGTGCTTTTTCATATATGGATAAATGATACGCGAGCTGACTCACGTGCGTTTCAAGATATATCTCCATACAGCGCTTCTTATCGCAATAAAACTATATACAATCTCAGTTCCATTACATACCTTCAATGTGCTGATTTATTCCAATTCGTTGAGTCAATAAACTTTATTATTTTACATTGAAACATGTATACTAACATTTATTTTTGAGCGTATAATACGAAGCGTGGGTAATGGGGACAATTACATTGTATGCCAGCATAAAATAATATCCGAACGCAATAAAATACGAAATTGCGGGATCATGTACTGTCTACTTCCTGTACAATTAGTCACGGCGCAGAAACACAACACGCCACCTTCATTTATATACGTATTATGTTGTATAGATATATAAATATAAATAGAATGACTTTACGCTGTTCAGTATAGTATAGCTGATGGAATATGTATACATTATTCCGGAAATAATATGATTGTGAAGTGGGAAGCTACGTGGCGATTTGTGAAAATATATACATGCATCGTCCGTTGAATAATATATGAAAACAAATTTTTAAAATAGCCCACAAACTATATATATATATATTTAGATGTGTGTGAGTGTGTGTACATCCCCATCACTCACTTTCGCCATCAACTTTCTTCGAGAATTTAGCACGAGAGAAAGAGGGAAGAAAAACACTGGGGTTTGCCCCTCTTGTGACGTCAAAAGATGAAAATAAAAAGCAGTACAAAACAAGATATTATATGTATAAGAAGTTGCGCAGCATTGCCGGAGGGAAGGACGTCAAATGTAGGTTAGGACATTACTCGAGTCGAAATTCTCAGCTTCGATTCAGCTTCCACACCTTAACTTCCCTCGTATACTCGTTTGTACATGACCCAAACTCAAACCTAGTTTCTTCAACTTGACTGTGGATTGGAGCAGCAATTTAGTCATTAATCATCTCAATCCACTCAGCTTCAGCTCCATCATATAATATCATATACAATTTTAATTATTGAATGTTAATGAAGCAATATATATACCGAAGTGCCACATTTTATGAGAAAAACATTCTTAGTTGAACGAAAGAATGAATATTTATTTGTATATGGAAGATATGTTCATATAGCTGCCAAAATTCGTATAACTAATCAAATATTTTTCCATATTCTCCAAATTATATTGCTTCCTGCGGAAATGAAAAAACTAGCCGCTATAAAAAACAGTTCATTTCTTATTCTACCTCACCATGTATTGATCGATATTGTAAGTTCATATTTTTGCTCGCCTCGCAGCCTATATATAGTGGTTCTCGATAAAACTTCATTACAACAATTCTGAATGACATTTTCACACCATCGAAGAGAATAAATCACGAAAAGAAATGCACAACAACTGTATATGTCACGTATTTCAGTGTACCAAGTGCACAAAATCTTCATGTCCTCACATCTGATCGAGAATCATATGACATACTGTACAAATATGTTGCTCAATAGATAACTTGTGTAAACCAAATAACCATACATATTTTATCGCTTAAAATATGACAAATTTTGAGTAAATCGTTGCTAGTGTATAATGAAAATTTTTATTGAAAAAAATAGGATTTTTTGTTTCGAATTTGAACATTTTTTATCCTACTATGCGGGTGAAGAATTACGGGGAAAAATTTGTATATATGTATGACGCCAAGTGAAATTACTCACTCGCCATCACGAGAAATACAACCACTTCCATCCTCTTCTAAGTCACTCACGTTTATATACATATTATACATAAATAAGCCGATACATTATCCACTGACTTCGGGCACAACTGTTCATGCAATTCACATGAACAAAAATAGTATATGACACTCATTACTGTACACGGCATTTATACACAATATTGTTTTCGAAAGCACAGCTGGATAATCCTAATATTCTATGTGATTATTGGAATAACATAATGTCTCAAAATATTTTGTCGTTCAACTGCGTATTTTATTGCTACAGATTATTAGAAAAAAAAAAAAAAAAGATTACACCCAAACCAAAACCAAACTACAACTCTCATGTATAACAATGATAAACCATTAAATGTACGATTAATTATTGATTAATGTGTACACTGTACATTATGCAAACGTATATATATATATATATATATATACGTAATACTGAACACAAGTGTGGCCTTCACGCCGGCCGGTGAATTACATCTGCCTGGAATACAAATAAAAATAGTTAACACGCAACCACTACTATTGCGAATGAATTACAAACAAATGTTGAGCAACTTTATTTCAAACTTATTTCGGTAACATACTTATTATATGAACAGTATATAATCCGCAAAGTGGTCCTCAACAAATTTGTCCAACGACATTGATATATCCCTTTGTGACGAATAATTAATTATATATTGATACTATGGTATTTTATACATCCCACCATCGGACGAATAATCCCCACCGTGAATTCGTGTGAAACGATATCGAGAGAAATGCGATATTCACCCAAGAAATAAGAGAAAAAATAATGAATAGTATTAAATCGGTATCAATATTTCCATGATAAATATTCCCACGACGAATTTGTTCTGGATTAGTCGTCCAGTATTGATATTTTCAGAATCAAACGACCTGGAGTCGATGGCGAAAAATCAAATCATCATCTGCAATTTGTATTGTGTTACATTGTTCTGCATAATAAAAAATATTTCAGTATGAACAGACATCAATCATGCTGACTGACAACTTAATTGTATCGATATTACTCTCTATTAATTTGATAGACATATATAATAATTACTACTGATGCAAAAATAAATTTGCCAATAAATTAAATGCTGATGCTAAATGTAAACTTGTGCGTACAAATAGTGCGGTGGGTTATTTTATCGTGATTAATATAGTTTATCATTCCATCAAAGTCTCGGAAAGTTTCGTGAAACATAACCTTGATTTAATCGCATTTTACCGAGGGGAAATTTTATTATTGCTCATTTAGGGCCCTGATGAACACACAAATATAATATTATTGCTTTTGACGCGATGGAGTTAAAGCAAATATGATGAAATATGAAAAAGCGATGGGACATCGCAATGTGTATATAGTGATTATTATGGTGTGGATCTCACATTTCGCTGGCACATTATTCCAGCATGTGCATCAGCTGCATTTACATTCAAATTGAAAATTATTGTTTGGAAGGATGAGAAGGATTGGCGCATCGAAGCGATACTACGCTACCGAGGCTGTGGGAGCACTGATCCTTGTGCTTATCATCACATTGATACCAGTTGCTTGCTCGGCTGGCATTCTGGACCCGTGGCAATGGGCCCGCAGCGACAAAATTGAAGTCAACATACCGTGGTTACCATGTAAATTAAAATATCAATTATTCCGAAAATATTTCATATTCCATTATCACTTTAATAATCACTGATAAACATTTTTTTTTTTCTTCTCTTTTTTCATCTATATAGTTGAGAATGAAACGCGATGTTATGATGAATTGGGCTGCCTAAATATTACAAGAAATTGGTATCACTTGATTCACCGACCGCTCAATGTCTTTCCGTTACCTCGAGAAGTCATCAATACAAGATTCATCCTATACACAAATGATAATCCTACAGAAGTCAGTGATCCACGATTTTTTCACAATCTATCATCATTAATTTCGATAATTGTACATATTTATTTGTCAATTTTCATTACTTTTATCAGGGACAAGTATTAATTGTAGCCAAGGAAAAATCTATTAAGCGATCAAACTTTGATTCAAAAAGAAAAACTAAATTCATTATTCACGGGTTTATCGATACGCCCTTAAGCAATTGGGTTAAGGTAAATCTATTGCAATTATATTCACAATTATACATTGTGAAAATACTCACTTTCGCGTTAATTAATGTATATTGATACATTGTTTATTTGCACAGGAAATGAGGAATGAGTTGCTGCAACATGGCGATTATAATGTAATCATTGTGGACTGGGCTGGCGGCAGTTTACCATTGTATACACAAGCGACCGCTAACACGCGACTGGTCGGTCTTGAGATTGCGCATCTTGTCAAACACCTCCATGTCAGTTCATCTAAGTATTAACATAGTAATAATTATCGTTCAACAATATATCTATATATTTTTATAAATATACATGTGTGCATTCGTATATTGGTGTATTCGTGTGTGTTTTTATAGCATTCAACAAACCGGAATTGCGTCTCAATAAATCTATGATTGAATTTCAATCTTAATTAAAAATTTTTCTTCCTCTCCTGTAATTATGCAGACAAATTATGGACTGGATATGAGTGACGTCCACCTCATCGGGCATAGTCTCGGTGCCCACACAGCCGGTTATGCCGGTGAGAAACTCGATGGTAAAGTTGGCCGAATCACAGGACTTGATCCTGCTGAACCTTATTTTCAGGGTATGCCAAGCCATCTACGATTAGATTGGACTGACGCGCAGCTCGTCGACGTCATTCATACCGATGGGAAAAGTATTTTTTTCTTAGGTGAGTGATATTACTGATTAGAAATATATTATTATTGGGTTAATACGTCAATAAATGACCGATGTTGCTGTAACTAAGGGCTTCCAGGATATGGGATGAGTCAACCATGCGGCCACCTCGACTTCTATCCCAATAATGGAAAAGAACAACCCGGATGTACGGATCTAAGTGAAACAACACCGTCATTACCATTAACACTGATTCGTGAGGGTCTAGAGGAGGCGTCGAGGGTTTTGGTTGCATGTAATCATGTAAGGGCTATTAAACTCTTTATTGAAAGCATAAACTCAAAGTGTCAGTATGTAGCGCACGAGTGCAGCAACTACGCCAGTTTTCTTCATGGCGAATGCTTCTCCTGTAAAAGTAATAATAGTCTCAGTTGTGGACTCATGGGCTATCATGCTGACAGCAGTCCTGCTTTAGTAAAAAGATTGGCAATGGGTCAAGATGCCTCTGCTTTACTTGGCTCCAAGTTCTACTTTTCCACTGGCAAAGACGATCCATACTGCCGTAAGCAATCATTATTCACGTGTTGAATTATCAAATTTCAGGTTTACGAAATATAATATATATTTATTTTTCATTCTCCTACGGATTTTTGTAGAAAGGCATTATAGAGTTACCATTAATATGGCACGACCACCCACCGCTGAGAGTTGGGTCCAGGGTTTTATGAAAGTAACACTGCACGCAGACAATGGAATTATTCGTAACATGGATTTAACACCGAAGTAATTAATTTACAATTATACATAATATGTCATGAGTACAGTGTCAGAAATTATTCATTAATTGTTTTTTTACCAGCGGATACATGAAGTTGGAGCATGGAACCACGAGAAGAATTGTCGTTGCCCATCCAGGTGGAGCGTCCAATGATATTGGAAAAATCCGAAGAGTTGATATGTCGTGGGCATACGATATGGATGTACTTCAGCCACGGTCGCTTTGCTTTTTTTGGTGCAACGATAGGCTCTACATTGATAATATTGTCGTTGATATTATGGAATTACCAGGACGAGGGTACACCGTTTGTTATTCTATTAATAATATTTAATGTATTGTTCATTGACTACGGATTATCATTAACTGCTATGATTATAGGAAAAGAGAGGCTGACTTTTCGAGTAAACTTTGTTCGAGTGGGCACCGTGATTATGCAGAAATTGCAAGTGGATCAAGTGCTCAATTTGTCGATAATTGTTGAAGAACTCATGCCCATCCACGTTGACACCCGATATTAGCATGTCAAGGTACAATTGTTCCTCGTTATAACTTTAACAATGGAGCAAAGAGCCCTCCACCGCGCCTGTAGTATATGTATAAACGATCCTGTAAATAGAATTATGACTCTATCGGGTGAATTAGTGTTCTCCCGTTTACTCCAACTAACACGAACTAACTTTCGTAAGAGATGTACGCTTATGTTTGTATTTTTTAGTCCTTTTTCTTGTTATACTGTTCCACCATAGCTTTAGAATTAAGTAGTCTATACCGAATGTCGTTTCGTATTGTAGAAATATTTGACTATTGTGATATTTCGTTCTATACTTATTAATTTAAAGACCCCAAAAGTGAGAATCGTTGTGTATTTAAATATCTAAATTTTTGTCCTCCATGCATATTATTTTCCATACAAACTATTTCTATATTTTTGTACATTGTTTTTTTTTTTTTTTTTTTTCTTTTTATACATCGTGTAATAAATACCATTTATCATTCTATCAATGAACTTCATCATTTCAAATAAGACAGATTTTTTTCAGAAAAATTTTTTGGTTTCACGCGGAATCTACTTTATCTACAGAATATTTTGTCATTGATCGAGTGGCGGTAAAACTTTTTCATGCTAGATTCCTAATCCGCCAACGTCTGACGGTAAATAGGCGTCGGGATATACACGGATTTATGAAAATTGAGTGAGTAAATTCAATTTGTTTAATGAGAACACACTCTCACTGTTTGTTCGTAAATTACGACTACGAGAATTCAACTAGCAAATGTTGATGAAAATCCGTCAATTCACCAGTGGAAGATAAGTAAAATAAATTATTAATTATAGAATGATGGTGAACGGCGGGCACTTGTACATGAAAAATTCCGAAAAATAGTCAATTATTCTGACATACCTATGACAAAAACACAGAATACGATGTATGGTTCTGTAAAATTTCAATATTTCATATTCAAGTTTTATTTATTTAACATTTATTTGATTATAGTGCCGTTACGAAGGAAAAGAGATTGTGTAGATAGAAAATTATAGCAGTTCGTCGAAGCCTTTCCCATTTATATACAATATTATAGTCATACGAAATCTTTGTGTATGTATTTATAGTGACCGGTGAATTGCCAGGAGCTTTTCTGAAACATGAATCAATTTTAAATGAGCCTTGACATTTAATATCCATTGCCGTATACTGTAGTGCGACAACACATTAGAAAAATTCACACTTTCTCATCAACATTACTGATATGATATTCTCCTTGTTCTAACTCACATTATTCAAACACTTTCTCGATATCTAGCGTATGTGATTATTAGATAATATTTTTCGGGCAAAGAGCAAGTTTCTCATCACAAAATGTAGATTTTGCCGAGAGCTCCACACTCTCTATATTTTTACACCTCAAAATTTTTACTCTTTCCACTTTCATGTGTTGAATGTCGAAGATGAGAATCCATCGTTCACAGCATATTCTCCCTCTCTTACAATTTGAAGGAGACTCGTGGAAGACACACTCTCACTTTCCTCCATTCCCGAGATAATAAAAGCGTCAAAAGATTCATTTCTCATCTGTAGTTTGTAATTTGCTGTCGGTGCGCCGACAAATATTGTGTAAATCTTCATAAACGTTCTATAAAGAGAAAAGAAACAAATAAACAATGGTTCAAAGTTCCACTCTCAATATAGCTGTACTGATTGGAATCTTTACAGTCAACTTTTGTAAGTATTATAATAATTGAATACTACAAAAGTAAATTCGTAATTTTAATGTCACAATGTTATTGGTAGCCAATAAGTTTCGAATACTTATGCATATCTTCTCTATATTGTCACTGATGGAAAAAAAAAAGAAAAAAAAAAAGTCCTATACATAATTAAATATTATTTGTGATAGTTCCAATTGTTATGGCATATTACAATGGATAAAAATTTAGGCATTGGTTGAATTTTTAACGTTCATTTAGAGCGAAGAAAGAACTGAATTCGTGGACAATTCAGGTAGGTAGGACTCGTTTCATTACATAAGTTTTCTCGATGCTAATGTATTCGTTGTTTCGCATCAGAGGTCGACCAAGAAGACGACCCAACTTTCCCTCCGCATGATTGGATGGACAGAACTCACATATGTAATTCTTCTAGATTTTATACAACGGAGAAGCTATGACGACACACTGACAAATCAAAAAAGATGTATACTCTCGATGCGAGTATGGTAATTCAGATTCCCGGATTGTGACTAATACACTGCAATATATTCAACATCACATCTTTATATCGCGTTTCTGTTCTTTACGCGTCGTCCACTCTTGTCTTCTATCAGATTCACCCATTACACTCAATGTGTCAGACATATTTTAACCTTGGCACTCAATTCGCCCATACACAAGTGCCCACTTTATCTTTCATCCATCCAATTTGACGAAATTCATAACTCGATGCTCTACTATTTTTATTAATGATTATTAATTGATTTATTGGATTTTTTTCATTTAATCAGCCAACGGTCAGTTTCACCGCCAACAACGAGGCCCAATGCAAAATCACATCGATTTCATTCAACCATTGCGAGCTCCTGCGAACTCGTGTCCCGAAAAAAATGGTCGATTTCCTGTTGCTTCCCAGTGTGACAGTTACATTGAGTGCATTGATGGAATAAGCGAAGTGAAACTCTGTCCGGAAGGTCTTCTCTTCAATCCGGACGCAAGATTCAATTATCCATGTGGATATCCTATAGATATCAATTGTGACGGTCGGCCAAACTTGCGTGAGTTGAGATCAGTTATGAATTGGTTGTGATATCCTAAATGCTGTAAAGTTGAATGCATTTTTCGTTTTGAAATGACAGAACCGGCACAACCAACTGATGATTGCCCGCATCAATACGGCTACTTCAAGGTAGGTGACCGCACTAATTGTGGCCGATTCATGAATTGCGCTGATGGTATTGGCTACACATTTGACTGTCCGGAAGGTTTGGCGTTCAATTCTCAAACGTATCGGTGCGACTGGCCAGATCAAGTCCCTGACTGTGACGTTGAAGGTCAGTAATAAAACCTTTTAAAACATGTGCTATGATGAGGATGATAGATCCATACTGTATGGCTACATATATTAACTTGCAGCTTTCCTTGGATTCTCATGTCCATCAATAAACAATGACTTCTACACGGTTGAGACTAGATTTTTCCGGAGTCCCAATGAATGTCAGCGTTATTTTATTTGTGTCGAGGGTCGACCACGTCTCCAGAATTGCGGCGAAGGTAACGCGTTTAATGAACTCATCAACGCCTGTGATGCCGCGGAAAATGTAACCGGCTGGTATGATATCTCATTTCAAAATATCCAAATTATTATGAATAAAATCTAGCTCCATTCGTTTTTAATATGTCGCATTTATATTCCAGTGAACCACCATTTATATTGGAGGAACTTACCAGTTCTCGAGCAACCCAACGAGGAAGAACTAGACTATTCTAGATATCAGTATCAAACTTGCGTATTTCTTTTTATCCGCTATATATTATATTGAATATAATGTATATATATATGTACCTTTCACGAATACTCCAGTACACGGGGAATGACCATACACATAACAGAGTTGTTTTGGATACTGTCGACAACCTTCCTCAGCGCGATCTGGTTACTTCCATGTGAAACTCCGTCAGGATCAATATTTGATGGTCGGCCAAGTATAAATGATAGTACAGTCAACCACACACGTGTTGACATTGTACTATATACGTACCATATATATAAATACGTGTGTATTACCTTAAACGCGAATTATTCGTTTCATTGTAATTAATATTTCAACATATAGTTAAACTCGAATGTGCCTAATTCTCCAAGTGAATATTGAACTTTTTCGTTCGTATGAATAAATATTAATAAATAAATGCCCAATGAGCTACTGCGAACTATAACTATATTTTTTGTTTGTTCTGTTTTGGGTTCCTACATGAATGACAACACTTTTACTCATTGCATTGCTCTTGACACTACCTCTGTCTGTCTGTCTGTCTGTCTGTCTGTCTGTCTGTTTGTCTGTCTGTCTGTATGTATGTCTGTCTGTCTCTCTCTCTCTCACTCCCCCACTATCGTGCCAAAGCTCAATCTTTCCATAGCTCACTCTCACTGTTCCACTGTCTCAAGCGGCGTTTGTTCTCGTTTTTGTTCTCCCTCTCATCCTCCCTTTGGACGATTCTTCGATCCGACGATGTGCGACGATGTGCGACGATGTATACAGCCGTCAGTCCCCGACGTCCCTAATAAGTCGCAGCAGTCGCAAACGCTCGTTGCCCTTTGTCATATCGAATTGTCGCGTTATCTTTCAAAGTTTATATCAATAACAAAGATTAGATAGAAAAAAAAAAAACGAAAGAAGGTATTAGAATTTGACGTACACTTAATATAGCTTGATAAAAAAAATAAAATAAAAAAAAAAACATTGGCATCCAGTTGATGCATTTTGGTATATTAATAGTGTGGAATCAATGGAAGTGTGTGTAATACATAGTTTGTGAAACGGATGGACGCAATACTGAAAATATGGAGATGATTGCAAATCTCTTTCTGCTGTCCTTCATTATCATCGTAGCATCTTGCCTACAGGAAACTCGCGATATCTTCCGCTACTATATGAAATTAGTTCTTTATGGTGTTTATAGTACAATTATTGCGATTATTATGCTACCATGGATACTGATGTCACCGGGTAATGTTAAAAATGCTAGACATGGTTCTACATTTTTACGATGGTATACCAAATTTCTCGGTGTTGAATGGGAGCTTCGCGGTGCTGATATACTGAAAAAAACAGGAGCATGCGTGGTCGTAGTGAATCATCAGAGTATTTTTGACGTGCTGGGTAATATGAGAATGAGCTAGAAAAACAATGAATGTCACTGAATATTTGTGTGAAATATTCAACTCGTTCATCATGTATTTTGATCAATGTATTGTAGGTATGTTCAACATTTGGCATGCGATGGGTGACGTCGCGGCAGTGGCGAAAAAAACTCTTCTCTGGGTTGTGCCCTTCGGTCCGGTGGCTTGGCTCGCCGGAACAATTTTTATTGATCGTAAAAACAGCAAAGAATCCATGAGAAAACTTATTGAAGCAGGTGATCGATCAAAATGTCATTGTGTAAGTATTTTTTTGTGTAGTCAATGATGAGAAAATTGATATAAAAAAAATGATGACGTCTGCAATTATTATTGAACATAAAAACGAATGCTTAAGGTAGATGAAGCTGCTAATTTTTCCGGAAGGAACGAGGAATAAGTCCGCCTTGAATACCGGCTTGCGGCCGTTCAAAAAAGGGGCATTCAAAATCGCAATTGAAAATCAACTCCCCATATTACCAGTAGTCTATTCACCATATTATTTTATTGATGAGAATACGTATTTTTTTGGGCATGGTTAGTACAACACAAGTTATTACAACCGTAAATGAATTATGCCTCTGTCTTATCTGATTTAATACTACAAAAACCTTTATTTATAATCCAAATATAGGTAAAGTAATAATTAAAGTATTGGAAGCAATTTCTACAAAAGGTTTAAACGACAATGATCTTGACGAACTGATTAAAAATACACAGTCTATTATGCAGAAGGAATATTATTCACTTGCAACAGAAGTATGTTCATCTTTGCCTAATGACTATTTTCCAAATGTTGCAATGCGTGAAAAATTTTTGGGCAATAATAATAGCTGACGATAAAGATAACGGCGATGACAAAGATTATAAAACCAAAAAAGTATGCTTGGGTGAAAAAAAAAAACAAAAAAATCTATCAATGTGAATAAAACCAAAACGTGAAAGTGTATTTAGCATTTCGCACGACAATTTTACCCAACTCTCATGTGATAGCTATACACGGGCTATCGTCTAAATGGTCTGAATGTTCAGTATTGATTTGGAACTGGAATCTGCATTGACGACTGTGGTAACACCAGTTCACCTCACGGTTTCCATTATGATCCACGCACGCTACCGCGTCAATCTCTCTTCCACTCAAACACTCGCCGGTCTTACTAGTCCAACCATCATCACCAGATGCACGAACATGCACGAAGCATACCATCGATATATTTCCGCTACCTGCACTATGTGCTCCTGCTCCTGCTGCCTAGGAGCAGGAGCTAGGAAGTCGGAAGCAGGATCGGTACAGTGATTGCAATGATTGTCTGTACACCTCTGTCTATGTGATTGAGCCTTATACACTCTTTTTCCCCCAAACAAATCTATATTATCTATTAATTAATATACAAATTTGCTGTATTTCTTCGTTTCTGTTATTATTATTATTATTATTATTATTATTATTCATTTATTTATTTTCTTTGCTCAAACATCAATTAATGAAAATACAAGTTTTTTATATTGACATACATTTAGTAATTAATTTGAACACATCCTTCTTTGGAGTGTTGTCATCTTTTTCGGGTGATTGTCTACTATGGAAATACGTCTTGAAATGGAGAAGGAGCGTTCTCGAGGCGGTCGAGGTCAGCAAAATAATGGAGAATACTAGCAAATCCCTTATAAAGTGAATACGATTTGTCTAGTGTATGTCCATTCCATTGACAATTGTATATGTTGATAGTGTCCGCGAATGGTGCTGCACGATCTGAATGAATTGAATTACCGGTAAGTTTATAAAGAAGTAGAAAAACATGATGATTGTCCGCGATTCTGTGACATATTCCTGGACGTTGACGTGGAAAACCTACGCGCCAAATGTAATCACCAGTGCGTTGAGTTGCATTGATGTAACGTTAATCTCGCCATCGGAAGTATCCAGCACCCAATGAAAGAATTACACTGGACCTACCATTCATCTACTTCTGATCTTACATTGTCATAACACAGGCTTCCTTAAATTTCAATGGAGCCATAAAACGCCGTAAATATAACCGGCGAAGCCAATGAAAAATTCGTTTGAACCTGCAGACGTGACATTTTGTCGCGCTAATCCAGCATAATATTTTATTAATTCATCACGTTTCTGATTTTCACCAATAGACGCTACTATCACTGCAGCAACAGTGATTACTCAAGCATCACCACACAAAAAAATTGATGGAAATTAATTATTTCAACGTCGCTGGTCTAGGTGGTATATTGCTGGTCGTAAATACGGTCGTCGAGCCAATTGAAGGTAACGTTGACGATTGTATAATTGAGTTTCGCTTGCGTGATAAAACTAATACGCGTGCCGGCTGCACCGGAATATAGCTACACCCATTAGGATCTGCATTACTCGCGTCTTTCATTTGGCTATACACTCCACAATATGAGGAATTAATTTTTCTTCCGCCATTTTCAGGTGGGGTACAAGCTGTCCTTGACCATTATTATGCAGTCGATGGAGATTTTCAAAATAACGCGCACACTTCTCACATCGTAGCAATAATATCGTTGTTAAACAACTTTCGCAACGTAAATGTCGATTTGTGGAGTAGCTCACTGACAACTATTATGAGAACACACAAAGCCCGTTTGCCACAATACTCGTGGTATGCAGAACAGACAGACAGACACGCAATTTGTTTGCTCAATCGGCAATGGCGCCCAATATTAATTTCAAGCAACTGTCGCCATCTGAAATTACAGACTCATATTTTCTAACGGCTATTGTTCTACTATTGATGAATAGTTCACATATATATATATATATATATATATATATATATCGTGTGTGCGGCTGTAGGCATTAAACAACAAAAATTTCATACATCTTATATACTTTGTCCTTCCTGCAAACACACACACACACACACACATACACGCGCGCACGCAACATATTGCTAAATATTTGTAATTTTTGTAAAATGTATGCTATCAAGAAGTTGACTTTGTGGAATGGCAGTCCGGGGAAATTGAAACGTCATCGTGGGGTATGTGCGAGAGGCCAGCTGGTAAACATCATGCGATGCGTCAGACTCGACGCGTTTCAACTCGCACAAACGAGCACGAGAAAATTCTTCTAAACCGCTATTTGAGCTATCATTCTGTCTCTGTATGCATTTATGCCATAGTAGGTAGGTATATATTATATACACATGGTTATTGTATTCAAATTAACGCTGGCATCCATTTGTGAATTGAATTGGAGCTGATATAACTGTCACAAATTGATGTACTTTAATTCATGATACATGTCTATTGAATAAAATGCATTAATTTTATCTTCTCACGATATATTTTTAAATTTCGAGAATTCGAAAATTTTTATTTATAAATGGCGCGGAAGAGACTGCCATCTCTTCGAATGATGATGCAACCTATAATATGTATAAGCGAATGTTACGTTCTTACATGAGCGCAACTGCCGATATTTAAAACAATAAATGACCTTAATATATTGTATTCACATTTTTTGAATCTTGCATTTGTAAATACATATGTTATGTCATATAGAAGAGAAACATTCCGCAATTTCCTTGGTATTTAATGGATTATTTTCAACGAAATTAACAAAACTGAATTTGACCAAAAATCGTATATATACATATACGAAGTCATGTATATATATATATATATATATATATATATATATATATATATATATATATATGGCATTATATTAAACCCACGGCGAAAGTCTCGTATACCGAAACTCTGCTATTTGAAAGCGGTGTTGCCAAGTTTATCTCATGTTCGTAACACTCAGACGTTACGTACATGGCACTACATATATACGAGTCTAAACACGTGCCCAAAGGTTCGTTACACATTTCTGTTAGCTCATCTATGATTACAAATTCGACTTGTTTATTCTACAACCAAGTTGACGAATAATGAACAAAAATGACAACTCAATTTGACAATATGTACTTGCATCGATGGACTCTTCTACTTTTTTCAAAGCTTTACCAAAATTATTTCAGAGAAACTTCAATGTACACATATCAATTTCAACATTTATACATCGCGGCCTTTGTACTTATCTCTCGACACGATACATGTGCCATTTCAATGGTACGTATGGATATATATGTTTGCATCATGTTTACAGACAATTTACACAATTAATATATACTAATAATAAAGTTATCGCAATGACAACTTGTGAGTTATATATAATGAAGCATTGATGAAATGAATGTGTTGGGAAAGAAGAAAACGCAATGATTACTTCAGTGCAAGTAAATAGGAATGGGTGCAAGCTGATCAATCGGTAGAAGATAATTTGAATGATTCGAATCGAACCGCGGACGATTCCAGTGTTAGATTCGAGCAGGATATGGATGATCCGGAAAACCGTGAAGAGGCGGGGGAAGGAGCATGAAGTATATGTAAAATTGGCAACACTGCACTGCGTGAGGCAAGTTGCGCAGCAACAATAGGTCGAAACCTCGGAACAGCATGCGAGAGTGGGAAAGCTGTATTATGTTGGGAAAAAGATAGAGCTAAACTGACAGCGAGTGATGCGTGCGCATGTGGCTATATAGTGTAACACACACATACACATATATACAGTATAAATACAAAACATGTATTGTGAGGTGGAGTATGAACGTAATGTAAAATCTCAACTCAACCTGACAATTCTGAACCCAAGGCGTTGCACACTGTGTGAGAGGGTAGGTATACGTATACTAATAAATGTCGTATGTACATAATGGTGGGGGAGCTAACACTGCTTTTGCCATTTGAACTACGTCACAGATTGACGCACACCTGCAAAGAACGTGTATGTGATGATTGGTGATGGCGCACAAGTATTAGTGATCGTCTCGCGGGCTCGGAAACTCTCGGCGATTGTACAGTAGCCCCACCATTCGTCAGTAAATGCGAGGCTTCCGCTCCAGTCTGGTATCAGTGGATGTTGTTGCAACTAGTAAATTATATATAAATTAGATCAAGCATATAAGTAAAAACATCGCCACTGACGGAATATTGCTATTGTCAGTAACTGCCGGTGAATATCCGGATCAAAAATATTAGCATCATGCCATTGAGTATTAAGGTGAACCTCCGGGTTACCGGACATTGTAATCAAGGCGGTCGTAAATACATGGAGGACATGTTCAGTGTGGCATACCAACAAACATCTGATGACAAAGATTTGGAGTACGCATTTTTTGGTATTTTTGATGGCCATGGTGGTGGTGAAGCCGCCACATTTGCCAAAGAACATCTCATGGATATCATTGTGAAGCAGAAAAACTTTTGGAGCGACAAGGACGAGGACGTTCTCAGAGCGATTAGAGATGGATATGTGAACACACATTACGCTATGTGGCGAGAACTTGGTTAGTTTCATAATACAGTATTCGTATATAGTTCACTTCCCTTTTCTCTACTCTTTCTCCTCATCAGTTTCAACGAAATTTTCTATATTACTTTTTCACTACCATGATTATTAAATTGAAAACTAATGAAATTTATTCATTGTCCCGCGTATTTCCCCCACTACAATGCACCCACCATTGAGATAGAATTTAGGTTATGTAATGTCGAACTAACCTTAGAATGACAAAATATTTTCGCGTATAACATATCTTCATATATCAGTATATAAGTCAATGTATTCTCGTTAGCATTTAGTTTATTCATATCAATGATGTTGTCCGTTTTCACAGGAAATTAATGAAAAATAAATTCTCATTAACAGATAAATGGCCGAGGACAACATCAGGATTGCCGTCAACAGCCGGCACAACTGCCAGCATAGCGTTTATAAGGAAAGGAAAAATTTATATTGGTCATGTAGGAGATTCCGGTATTGTCTTGGGCTATCAAGACGATGGTGATTTACCGTGGAAAGCCAAAGCTCTTACTAAAGATCATAAACCTGAGAGCGGCCCCGAAATGACTAGAATTCAGGAGTCTGGGGGTAAAGTTGTAAGTAAATCTGGTGTCCCAAGAGTGGTTTGGAATAGGCCAAGAATTGGACACAAAGGGCCCGTGAGAAGATCGACACATATAGACGAAATTCCATTTCTCGCTGTTGCTAGGTCATTAGGTGAATATCGAAATATATAATAAATAATTATCCAACTTTGTTCTGAATATTATATATCAAGCTACAGATTGACACATGTACATGTTGAATTATCATTATTTTCAGGTGATTTATGGAGTTACAATTCTGAATTGGATACGTTTGTTGTTTCTCCAGAGCCTGATGTTAAAGTGATAACTGTAGACGTTAAATCTCATCGATGTCTCATTTTTGGAACTGACGGTTTATGGAATATGCTCACTCCACAAGCAGCTGTGGCAATTGTGCAAGCTGCTGAGAGATACAATGAAAAACATTTTATTGCATCCCAGCAGACAGGCGATGGGGTATGTATATATATATATATATATATATATATATATAAATATAAATGTTTTACCTACACTCATTATATTTATTAAACAGTCACTTATTATCACTTTATTTTGTGATAGCAATCTGACACTCAAAGATGGATAAATCCGTCGAAGAGTTTGGTTGATCGAGCTCTAGAGCGATGGTCATCTACGCGATTACGGGCTGATAATACGAGCGTCGTTACCCTGATGCTGGACCCACCAGGGCCTTCACGTGGTGAGGTCTTGTTGAACCGCAAAAAAGAACGGATATCCTTAACCAAGTGTGCCCCAAAATCACCGTTGTCATACACTTCATCGTTGTGCAATGGAAATACAGAAAATCCAACGAATTCATCCTCGAAAGTATCATCAATGCCAACAGCAGAAAAACATAACAACCATTTGCAACCGGAACGACCAATTAGCCCATCATGGATAGTCCACGAAAATATAGTACGAAATAATGTGGATGACAATACTGATCAATGTCCTGTGAATATTAAAACGTTTATACCATACGAATATGAAAGGATCGGAGTGAATGAGCGTATTGAGTGTGGTGAAGTGAAGGGTGATTCGATTATTCACGAAGCCACGAATTTAGAGTGTATACAGGTAGCTGAAATATCATCGAGTGATGCAAGTAGCAACGAAACAATGGATAAAACTGGCACAGTTGTGAGCAATGCATTCAAACCCATTATATTGGAGAAAGAAGAGAATATGGTCAATAAACATAGCAACGATACCGTTATTCAATCAAATTTGCTGATGGACAAATTATGTGAATCCAAAACGATTCCCGATAATGATGTGGCTTATGGATTAGAGGTTGAAGAAAACAGTGTTCCTTCACGATCATTCGATAACTGTGAATATGGACCGCGATTGAGACGTTCTACGGCTGGATCTACTACAAATCTAATTTCATACGCCGAACCTTCTTACAATGAAAAAGTGAGAAGTACTTCAACAGCCGATCATTATAAACGCCGACATCAACCTAACGCTCTTGGTTCGCATATGGAGAAACGTTCCGGTTTACTTGGGATTGATCGTAGTGAATTGAGAAGTGCTAAGCTCAGACGACAATGCTTAGACAACAATACGTCTCAAATGATGCCAACTACTTCAATATCACCAGCAATTGAAACCAATCACCATATTATTATGGGGCCACCGGTAGATTCTAGATTAAAACGTGAATCAACATCACTCCACGGAGTAGGAATACATCCATTAGAACCCACCATATGTACTAAACGAAGACATAGTTCAACGTTTCAATCTGCCGGAGATGTAACATGCAGTGAGCAAGAGCCTTGTTCTAAACGCCGAACACGGTCAGAAGATCAACGATCTGACAACGGTCCGTCTGATGAAAATAACCCGATAAATCAAACACAACAACTTCAAAAATCACAACAGCAAAACCGACTCTGTTGGCCAAATTCTTGTACAATAGGATCAAGATCACGAACAATTGTAACACCGACTACATCTTGTCAACTTACTGGTATTGTCACTAACAAAAATCATGAAAAACTACCTTCACCAAACCCATTTCCGAGGAGAAGTCTGGAGAAAAAGGTGACATCAGTGAAAACAATTAGGCGACCATCGATAAATGGTTCGAATCGAGTGCAGTTGAGGGGCAGTTTTGCACTGAGAGATTGGGATCAAGCAAAGTCAAGTCGTAGAACAAGCTGCTCTGGCGATCGTTCTAGACTCAATCGCACCATAAATAATAAAATGACTGAATTACCGTCGCCAACTACACCACAGCGTTGGCTCCGTTCCGATACGATAGCCGCAACTCCAATAAAGACATTGAGATCACGCAACGTCGATATCGCTGGTCACACAGTGCCTCCACAAATTGCGCATCAATATGGTATTGTGAAGCAAAATCGAATTTCCCTGTCGGCGAAATTGAAGATTTCAAACTTAACTAAAGTTAAATTGCCAACCACGTTGTTGCCGGATAAATTGAAGCAAAATTCTCGGACCAATGGGCCTTCGCCTCCAGTTCCTGCGGGGGTTTCTGGTATAGCTAAGCGCGTAAAATCAAGTCCGTATAATTTGAATGCGAGATCATTGGGTACACGATCACGCCTCAAGCGTCTCAGCAAATAAATTGGCAATATGTATACATATGAATAGAATCTTCGATATTTTTTATTTTATAAATAAAACTAATGTTCTGTTATTTTCTCATTATTAGCAATACCATGAGGATCATGGTAGGCTTTCTTCACCTTTGACTATAATTATTTTCTCAGCTTCTGATACAGCTGCCTCTTCATGAATTCAAATTTGACTCTATACATATTTTTATCTCGTGGATTATATTAACATTTAAGACGATATTCCTCTGCATCTTCCAGAAATTCAATATCGTTACTTCTAATTTTTTTTATATTTCTATTTGTTACAAATAATTATTATTCTTCCACGCCAACATCAAAAGTATGAGAGTAAATAGACGGAAAAAAAAAGATCAAATTCATCAATCGATATGAAGAGTAGTAATTTATGAGAATTACTGCACCACACATCATCCGTTTTGCGTCTTCCATTACTGATTGATCGACAATTCCACGTTTTCAATCATTCAAATGAAATATTATCTAAAATTAATCTACAAACTATCATGTCGTTATACCAGACCTATTTCATTTTGGTTTGTTATTAATCTTTTTGAAATTATATAAACGATCTATATCTAAATAAGATTGATACCTACTTAAATATGGGACTATTGGATAAAATAGTATTTATTGACATGTGCCTATAAGTTACCAGATCAACAGGTTCAAATATTTGCGCAACATCAGCTTTTCATCATGTACAAAAATGAAAATAAAAATTGATGTTTGCGAAGCTTAACAGAAAAAAAAAAAAAAAAAAATGGT
This sequence comes from Zele albiditarsus, assembly GCA_958496275.1. Taxonomy (NCBI): domain Eukaryota; kingdom Metazoa; phylum Arthropoda; class Insecta; order Hymenoptera; family Braconidae; genus Zele; species Zele albiditarsus. The sequence goes on from OY292408.1 coordinate 22,856,980, forward strand.
AATGACCAAATACAAACGGTCGTAGTGTCTTAAATAAATGTTGAATGTATCATCATACACGTATAAATAATGTATGTGTACATAAACACGTATATATCATAGCGCAAATAAAAAGAAATGATGCACCCTCGTTATAACAGAATGGCTATATAGCTAATGTGAAAGAAACGAAAGGTGAAATGATTAATTCGTAAAAGTTATGCATTTTTGGAATTTGCTGTTGTGAAGAAAACTTTTTGAAAATTGAAGATTTATTATGTCTATCTGCAGTGTAACATCCAATTCATATAAATATGTTTAAGTGAGTGGGGTAACGAACACAAATAATCTCAATTAAATGTGTGATCACGATTTTGAATCGTGTATATTTTAGAGAAATAAATCCAATGACATTCATGACGGTTTCATTAATATTATTGCCATTCATTCTTATAAATGTACATTCATTTTTCACGACGAAAAAAAAAGTTCGAAAGTCAACACATGAAAATACTTATTTACGTATGTTGACACAATATTTACAATGAAAATGTTCTTACATGATTTCATAGACAATCACAGGTAATATGCATTCATGAAATTATAAATAAATGTATGACAATGGTGAAACAAGCACGCGTATTGAATTATTAGCATACACAAATTGATGATATTATTAACATGAAGTTTATCATGAGGTGAACGATTGTTGACATAGCTGTTCACGTTCGATGTGCCTACCAACGAGATCCATAATACGATATTTTGTTATCGAACACTGAAAATGAAATATACAAGTTGACATCTTATCGTACCTATTCTATGCATATTCCTGCGTCCATGTCGTCGCACACAAAAAAACGCCGTCCTTGAATCATTATAGGACAGAGGCGATAAGGCACAGAGTATTTTATGCGGGAGCACGTCAATTGCACATCACCCATTGGACCAATAATGGCGCATTGGTTACGCATTAAATATTCACAACTATATACATTCATCAATCATCTCGCAATCATTTACAGCTTTATGTTATTCCATTCCTTTATTAATTTCGCCACCGTAACGCGCACAAACTGTTGATATCGTGCGTATTCAATATTTTTAGAAACGTTTTCATTCATACACATATTTCAGTTATTTCATGTAGAATTATGTTAGATAATACAACTTGATGGGTAGTGATGTAAGCAAACCTTCACAGATTATCGGACAATCACATTCAATGCCCAATCGAATATTGTGACAAATTCCATATAGTTTTCCTTTGGCTAATACGCACATTTAAGTATTATTTTGGCCAAATGTTGGAAACGAAATTTCACATGAACAATTTTATTGTGGTAATACTTCCATGGTAGGTACTGTGTATCAATGACAAACTTAATACTGAATACATTCAAAAATAGTTGATTGGACTTGAATGATGAATCAATTCGATCGGGAATGAATGTGAAGCACCAATCATATTTATATTGATCATTCGATATTATGAAAAAATCAATATCCCGAACAACGACTGTTAACAAATTGAAATGAAAAATTGTTACAGTATCGCGAATGTAAGGCTTCTCGGGGCCAGAAATAGCATGTTACTTGTGACATTTCATCGTCAATTTTTGCTAATTTGTTCTTGTCCTTTATGTTTTTTTGCTTTAAACTTTCTGTCCAAATTATTAAATAACACATCCTTTTCTTGAACCATAAATTATTTTAAGCTCTGGCAATATTATTTTTTTAATGAGAATATTCGTTTTGCCAGCCAATGTCTGTCTCAATGAATCCTTTTTGTAAAATTTAATGCCGGGTCGATGGACGAGGAACGCATTATCTAAAATAAGAAAGTCATAGTCAAGTACACAAAAAGTATAGCCTTGTGTCATCTTGTCACTTTTGCCTTCCCAACTGAGTCTCTCTTCGTACGTGGGATCATTATTAGTACCGATAAATATCGGTTCCCAATGGGCAAAATTTCCGATTCTCTTCCCAACATGAAACACATGTAACTCGTTTGTTTCATGCGCCTGCTGCCACTCTTTCCCTTTTGGAATATTATGACAAATGGAGCACAGTTTTTTATGAAACGGAATTGCATTTCCCGATTTCAACATCTGTATCTATACGACATGATATTCAATCATTATTAAATACATAGTATCGAATTAGTATATATATGCAATTCATATGTACTTTACGTACCAATGAAGTTTTATTTTGTGGTGGTTGACTGTTCTTTTCTACCTCGAAGATTGGTAAAACGAATACCTTGGGATTTAACTTGTGCAATTCAGGCTGATCATTTCTCCTTATCATTTCTAAAAATTTTGATGGCAAATTGGGATTTGGATAGAGCTCAATGTCGCTTGCCAGGACATAATGTGTCACAGCAGATTCACGTGCAACATTACGACCAACATTAACAGGATAGAGAAGTTTTTTATCAGTCTTATACATCTTGGTATGATTATTGGCCCATGGGGCACCCAAACTGCAATTGTATGACTCAGTAGCCATAAACTTTTCGCTTGATGGTACCTACATGGAATTCCAAACGAATTATCGGGAATTAAATATCAGCGATATTTACAGAAAAAAAAAGAAAAAAAAATATGGATGATGAAATATAGGTGACATAGAGAAAAATACATTTATAACTTACCAGTTTGGGCACGTGCTTGCTACTAAAATAGATATGAAAGGTGACAAGCTGGGAGATAATTGGTGATGCACAGCTCCTCAAGTACTTAATTGATTCTAGAGTTATCTGAAAATCTGTGCCTGGTGCATGTAACGCAATCGATACTGGTGCCTGCCAACGTTTCAACAGCGGCTCCAAATTATCGAGAAATGTAAAGTCCGCGTGTGTTGTATATGTTACACTTTCCCAACATTGTATAGAGATACTCATTGGCACATAATTGTACAGCACCCAATAATCGCCACGTTGAGCACGTCTTGGTATCAATGACTTTTGTTCACAGGGTATAGCTTCTTTTAAAGTCGGTGACGCCAATGGTCGCGGAAGCAGAGAAACCTAAAAATATAATAACTCATTCATCTTTTATTTATTCAATTTCAATAGTCGATGGATTCATGTTTAAAAAATGACTTGCCTCGTTTTGAAATTTGCAAAAGATGTAAAAGAACTGGGATGGTACTGGGAATGGGATGAATACAATGTTGAAAATAATGTAGCGTAAATGTAGATTTTCGCTTTGCTCGTGAGCAATATATATAGTAGTGAACAGAAGAAGAAATGAAAAAAAAAAAAAACAAAAATATTTACCTTTTGACTCGGTTGAGTTTGTAACCTATGTGTATCTAGACTATTAATTTCATCCTCTTTATCTCTTTTAATCTCAGTTCCCTTGGTTGTTTCAATATTTACAAAACTCGGCTGTTGCTCCGTGTCACTGTTCGTTTTAGTCGTCTTTTTTTCAATATGTGCGGTCAAAATTCCTGTTGGATGTTGACTCACGTTTATTTGAACACTATTGCCAACAAGCGGGAGCTGAGATATGGTTTGGCTCTCCCAATTAGCTGGTCCATCGTCGATCCACGGGCCAGACGAGCCAAAATGAACACAGACATATAGAAAGACGCAAACATTGAGGATTATGGAAAGCCGCAGGGCCCAATTGCGTCGTGCTATCATACTCATTATCATTATTCTCATAGGATTGTTTTGTTCTCTTTTTTTTTTTTTTTTTATTTATGTATTTATTCATCAATGCTAGGGTCGGCGCGTCATCGTCATCCTCATCTTTCACAAGTGAATTATTATATGCATCACGACGATGCCCATCCCGTGGCGCTAGAATGCAATCAAAAATAAACTTTACATCTCATGAAATTATTATAGTTATGACACAACTGTTGCCATATATATAAATATTCATAATTTATATTTGCCATTTGCACATATTCATGTAAGACCATTTGTAGAGAGAATAATTACAAGTGTTGATAACGGGTAATTTACTGTGTCGACAACACAATGACAAAGATAACTCTTTAAATGAATCGAGGAGCAAAATAAGAATAGAAAATAAATATAATATGTCGAGAAACAATTCTAGTACTTGACGATTGCGTAAATATTCGTTTGTGGCGGTAAAGACAATTAATTTAAAAAAAAATGAAGAATATCTCAACGATTTTAGCCATGATCGTCTTGCAAATAAATACATTGAGCAAGACTTGAATAGAAAATATGAAGAAATTACGACGTCAAATCAAAGGCCTTGAGAGTTTATCTCCAAGTGGATTGATGTGATTGTTGCCAAGAACTGTGTACATGTCTGAGAACAAAATACTGATGATAGTAATAAAAAAAAAGTAATAATAATGAATGAACGAATGTTGGACAAAGTTTTATTCCGGTGGAGATATAGAGTCACGGAAGTTGATGCGAGTGAACGAGTTTGATAAGCTTCATATATAAAAACGCCCGAGCTTCGTTCCATTTATGCTTGCGCGTTCTATATACTCAATCTGCACTATGACGGAACCGTCAGTGATAACTCTTGATTATGTTCAACCAGATATTGTTGTAATTTCATTTATATATGGTATTTTCATTTGTGGACGTTACCTCTGTCTATTTGAGTTCCATTTGAGTCCTTTATTATCAAAACTCCTTGCCATAGACGATAATAAACAGCTAATAGTCTTTTATCATCGATATGATATGATAACACTTGGACATATGTTATGTGAAAATTTATATCTTTGCCATTACACCGCACGATAAATAAATGAAGAACTAGTGAATAATAGATATGTCAAGGTTAAACAATGTGTTTCCATTCTAGGATGACGTCAATGAGTTATTGTCATACTCTACCTTCCCAATCGATTCGGAAAAATATCAAATATATCATAGAAATTGTACAGTCCATTCTCATACAAATATATATATATATATATATAAGTGTGTATACAAATATAAATGCGATGTTTATGACTAGCGAAAAATGAGAATATGTGTGATTGATACGCTCTAACAAGTGGATCCAATTGACTGCCACAATAACATTAATTATTACTACCACTAGATTTTGCATACGTACAATGATATGTAAAAAAAAATGTAATTTTAATGTTATCTATCACGTAGTCTCATCATCACAAATGTCACAAATCAAAGATATTCAATTTTATCGTTAAAAAAAATGATAAGCGCATATTTATTGCACCTGATCTGTGTTGATCTGCAATGCGAAGTTCATCTATTGGCCATGTATGAAAAAATGTAACTGTAAGCTCCAACGGTGTTTTTATCATAAATGTTATACAATGTATTTTATCGTGGCCATTGGAGATATTTCATAGTATTTTTTTTTCCTTTCGTTTTATTCGAAACTCTCAATCATTAAAATATATTATCTATGATTCGTCTGGTTTTCCCCGGCTTTAATTCCCAATGTATGTGTTTTCATTTGTACATAACACATATCGATAGGGGGAAAAAAAGCACTATAGTAATTATCAATGCATGAACATAATAAATAAAAGTAAACCAGCAGCATCAAAATTTTCAATACTGCAGTGGTATTGCGAATGTGAAATATATTTTATGTAAGTGAACAGAAAGTTTCTGCATTACTTGATTTCACATATTAGCACTAAGAATTGTGCTGATGCATTGAATCACTTCACACTTCTCATCGTTACAAATAGTAACACAAGGAATAGGTAAACATTGAATTTTATCCGCAACTCGCGGTGTGAACATCATTTGATATGCACTATGCTTCTATCCACATGAATAGTATATCCAATCATTAATCAAACCTTTACCAATTTTTATCATACGCAACATCATAATATATACAGATTCACATGCAAACATTTATGTAATTCATTGATTGAATACTATGCGTTAAAATGTGATGGAAATATGCGCAGCCACACCCTCGACCGCTTTCAGATAATTAACTGCAGACGTTGATGAATCTGTGTCTGCATTACGATGGTGGGCATTGGTGATAATGATGATGAGTAAAAATAATTTTATTTTTCGCTTTTTTATTTTACCTCTTGTTTGAAACTGCGCTTGTCACCTGATGAATCTCCACAAATGATGAATGTACTTGAGGAACGGGTAGAGTGACGGCATTTACCGTCCGTAAGTGATGAATATTATGAATGTTATGTATATGATTAATGATTAATGATTAATGATTAATGGCCACATAATCCACCACTGACGTGGATGAAGAGTGTCCGTCTCCCGACGACAATAGGAAACACTCAGAAAGACCGGAAAAGACTTTCAGGGAGCTCAATTGCTCCTCCTGCTCACTCACGCTTGCTCCTGCTCATCACTCATACTAATTCGCGTTTAGAAACGGCAGAAACACTGGACACCGCTGTCATAGCAGTGCTGTGTAGTGTGTGGTACACACTACTATCCCACCACTAACCGACAAATCGACTGTACGAGATTGCATACACGGAACGTAACCATATCCATGTATTTATATATGTACATATAGATTGGGAATTAACGCATATAGCATCTAGTTGCTAATTTCCAAACTTTGTAAAGCCTGCATTGGTGTAAACGTCTTATGAATTCGCGTATGTTTTTTTCTCTTAGTTTTTATAATTACTAGACTAGAAGGTGTTGTGGTTGAGTGAAATTTATCCTTATGAATTTATAAATTTTTCAACATAACCTTATATTACGTAGCATTATTATCATTATAAAAATAATGCATCTGGAAAAAAATTTGTTCTTATATTCTGAAATATAGCGCTTTCACGGCAGCAAAATTTCATATTTATACGTAAGATTTCAAATTTTTCATATGGTTCCATCTGGCAATTTGACCCGGAACCAGGTTGAAAACCATCGTATACGACGCTCCATCCTTGCTTCCTCCATATTGCGCATTTCCCTTCCACACACATAGGCAGAGAATGAGTAGACTACTCATCTCTGCACATAACTTGCATACGCACAATCAGTCCCCCACCATAATGCTACATTTGCTGCAACGCTATATATATATATTTTTTGCAACAAACGTACGAACTCGAGTCCGATGATTGGTTGATGGTTGCATGGTTAACGAATAAAAATGGCATTCTTTATTTGCAAAATTCCGAGAATTTTACTCTCGTACAATCGCGAACTTGATCGGTGCCATTATTTTATCACCGCTGTCATTTTCCTGTAAAATTTGTGAGAAAACAAATTTCAATCGGTTAATTATAAGATTCGGCGAAATTGAAATGGAGTATAAAAGTATGGGTGCATAGAACCATCAAATGGCCCGTATCATTGCGTTAATCATGATATCGCGCCAAGAACGGTCAGATAAGGTTAGATTAATTGAAATTAGGCTCTAGAACAATCCACTAGATGGAACTATATGGATCATTTCGAATCTCACCAATTGAGGCCCGGCCGCATTCGCTATCATTCACATTAAGCCCATTACACAATGAAAAGAATAAGGTATAGGAGATGAGGAATAAGGAATAAGGAACAAGGAATAAGAAATAGCACAACGACCATAACACAATGGGCGAGAGGCTACAATATTCAACCAATCACAGCGGTTGAATGCCTGCTGCTGGCGTGTGCGCGAATGTCAAAAACATAACCTAATTTTTGGCATAACCTAAGTCAATCAAGCATGGAGGATGAAGATTTATTATTATTTCTTCTCACAATGCAAGCGGTTGGGACCGTACCATTTCTATTAAGAGTTCATCACCCATTTTTTCGGACATAATGTCCTCATAATGAACTACTTCTTGAATTCCCAATACATCATTCGGTTCTTCATACTGATTTGTATAATCCACGAATGAATACTGGCTATGATCCATTTCGTTGTTTACTGACTTTCAACTCGAAGACGGTTATAGGTAAAAGGTATACGAGCTATACGACTCACGATGCTTCGTTAAAAAAATGCCGTCACAAAAAAAAAAAAACAATCCTGTGATTGGATGTCAATAAGAAATAAGGAACAGTTTTCCAACGCGACAGAAATTTCGTTCCTATTCCTTATTCGTTATTCCTTATTTGTGAATTGTAAATTAATCAACGGGTCTGCCATCTGCTGGATTCCACTGTATCTTATTCCTTATCTCTTATACCTTATTCTTTTCATTGTGTAAATGGGCTCACCGTATGCAATCGACGACACCAGTGCTGAATATTTGTGTGCGCGCGCACGTGTACGTGTGTGTATGGATCTGCTGTATCATGTATATTTATGTATTGAAGTGACAGCAGCCAACAGTATGTGACTGATCTCAGTCTATCGGTAGTCAATTCTGATCACTGAGTTTGAATTCTGATAAGTTGAGTCGATTCTCATAATATAGAAATGATGTAATTGTCAATGAAACAAAATTTATATAGAGTAAATAAATGATACCATGGTATATGATATGGTGAAGGGCTGCAGTGACAAAATATATCAGAGTGGTCCGAATCCCCGAAATACCTAATTAAACTACAGCAATGCAGCTATCTCGGTTTCGAAGTGAGTGATGAACAATTATGTATAATCCATTACGAAACCCTTTATTGTTGGTTAATGTTACAGAGATGAATCTATTAAAGGATAACACGGCATTTAACAATATTTGTACCCATTGCTGTTCAACAATGATACTATGATAAACAATGCAAATGATTGGAGGAAAAAAATAAAACATCAGAGATACTGATGGCAAATAATGATGTCACGAAAATGGATTATCGGTACGCAAATTCTCATAAATCCATATAAATTAGTGCCATTATACTATCGGTTCATTCTATATTTTCAAAGTTTCTTTTTTTTTTTTTTTTTTTTTTCTCCACATAGACGTCGAAGGTCGTATGATTATAAAATAATATATTTTTCGAGTTGCATAACATACAATTATACTTTGTTTTAATCGCAAAATAGCAATATAGTTCATTATGATAACACTATTACCCTAGTATGGGTGTTTTAAGTCACAAAACCACTTTCAATGTAATATTAATATTTTTCCGCATCATTACGTTATTTGCTCTATAAAAACGCGATTCGGTACGTATTTTTCTTTTATATCGCCAGCATCAAAAGTATGCAATTTCTTTTCTTCCCGTTAAATCGACATATATTAGATCAATAGTGTGTTATATATCTTCGCACGATCATTTATCATGATAATTCTCAGTTGAGCCATATACAACCTTGCAGTACTCTCATGGCAAATTATGTTTCATATATTTTTCACATCAAAATATATTGAGATGTTCGATGTTTCGATATTCTTGATAGTGACCTGACGTTGATATACGCACTCCATTCGCTACCCGATTTTTCGTCGACGTTCGCGTTAACGTAGGCTAATTTTTAGTGTATGTCTAAATTCATTCATATGAAACTCTATTCATCTCATATGCTTATAAAACTTTTTCAACTTTATTACTCTATGAATTATCAGGTGCAAAAATGTCGAAGAAATTGGGTTTTTCTGGTCTGGTTGTTGTGACATCACTCTGCATCTTCTTCCTGTTATTCAATCAACGTTACAGCAGTTATATTGAGAATCGACTGCAGCCGGTCTTATCGGTCAGTAAAAAATGCGTGGAGATGAAGATTGGTCTAAGATCACTCACAGAACACGCTTTTACACGGTAAAGTCTAATTTTTGCATCTCTTGCTTCACCGTGCGACTGCTGTTCACCGATGCTCATCTCATGTCCTTGTTAACAATTTGCTATACTCATTGCAAAATTTATCTCTCTATATTATCCTCTCATCACAATATGCATATATATGCATATTAAACCTGAGTTATCAGAAGTAAATCTAAAAATAATGTCGATAGAAAATTCGAGATACGTTAACACCACGTAGAAATACATCTAGCTCATTCTCATTATCGTTACGCTTGTATTCACTTGTTCTCTTTACTTCAGGAAGTGGAAATGAAACTTCAAATTGGGAAACATGAAGAACCAATTACAGTACGTTTGTATTGATATTTTTCGTATTTTGCATGACAATTGTGAAAATCAAACTCTTGAGCATTAAGTGATCATTGAAGTTACCAAATATCGCAATACAGTCTTTTAACTGATAATTATTTTACATCCCTAACATACAGGTATTCTCGAACATCAATAATATCACTCATTTTGAAATTCAAGAGGCTGTCGATCAGCAACGACGCTACATTCAAAGTGATATGAAAGGTTATGAATATCCAAACGGAAAATTTGGGATTAATGTCAGGTCAATGTTCCCTATTTGCTTTCATATTATTACTGAAAATTTCTCTATACGACAACTGACTCATGAGATATTTCATATTTTTGCACAGTAATCTGAATGACTTGCTGTTAGAGAAAGGTGGGCGACCGATGAGAAGTATTATCCTGGCCAGTTGGCGAAGCGGGAGCACTTTTGTCGGAGACGTTGTCAATGCTCACCCCGCCAATTTTTATCACTATGAGCCATTGCTGGACTTTGGTATAGTACAAGTGAGGGGTCCTCCTCTCGCCCAAATGGCGATTGCTAATATTTATGCATTATTCAACTGCGAATATCACAAACTCAGTCAGTATACCGTAATTTTTCAATTAATATTCAATAAATCATTTTTCACATCAAAATATCATATATATGATTGATAATGTTTAGAAAATTATCTAAATTTTGGAAAGACTCATCCTTGGGTGTTCAATCATAATACTCATTTGTGGCGACAGTGTACAGCTCATAAAAAATTATGCTGGAATCCGGCTTTTGTTTCCAAACATTGTCGAATATTTCCATTTCAATCTATGAAACTTGTGCGATTAAGATTACGAGTGGCTGAAGTATTACTAGAGGACAAAAGGTAATTTAGAGTACATTATCCAACTCTATTTTTATCATTTCATAGGCGTTATCACATTCAATTGTTCAATTACAGTCTCGGTATTCGTATGGTTTTATTAGTGCGAGACCCGAGAGGATTACTACAGTCACGCAAACACCGTGATTGGTGTCCAAGCAGCGCCGATTGTTCAGATCCAGCGCGAGTTTGTGATGACATGGTCGCTGACTATGAATCGGCAATGCGATTGAAAGAAAAGTTTCCACAAAACTTCAAGTATATAAATTTTAATTGTTCCAAATAATTTTATCACAACTTGTGTCATATACTTGAACAAAAATGTTTTCTCACATAATTCAGAGTTATGCGTTATGAGGATTTATCACTGGATCCGTTTACACATACAAAAAATCTCTACAAATTCTATGGACTCGATTTTCATGAAAATGTCAAGAGTTTTCTGGACACCCATACAAAAAGTGACCTTGGGGGAGTGTCCAGCACATTTCGCAACTCAAAAGCAGCACCATTCCATTGGCGTAATGACCTTGATCACAAAGAGGTCAAGGAAATTCAACGTGTATGTTCAACTGCAATGCGGCTCTGGGGCTATACTTTGGCCCTCAATGAAACTCATCAAAAGGATTTTAACCCAATTACAGATCATCCTTTCGGACTGTGACATTGTTGGTTTTACTACGCTCTCTTTGTGATTTAATTGAACTCGATTAAGTCATTTTTCGTTCGACTATATCAGTTCCCTTAATCTCCAATTTTCATAGTATTAGATTCGTATATTCCTTGTACACCTCCGAATTCATATCGCTTTTCATGTCACGCTCTCTCATCACAATGAATAGACTAACGCCTTACAGTACCAATTGTGCAATGCAAGATTCATACTATGACTTAAATTAACTCTTGAGGAACGTATTCGCGGGTAGTTTGGGTGCTCACTCCTTCAGCCGTCACGGGTTTCATTTATTTATCAACAAACCCGTCGGTTTTTCATATATCCTTTTACATAAGAAGAGAGAAAATTATAAGTAGAGTACGCATTCATGTGCCTCATCCATGAACCCTCGGATACGATGTTCCGGATTAAATTAATGGGATGCCATTACGTTGAATATATGTGCACCCCTCAAAAATGGATCCTTCCTTTCACCATTAGCATTGGTTATAAAATTCAAGACAAATGAAGTACAATTTTTGAATTCATCTATATTCTTTATTATTACATGGTAATGTTTACATTCATTTGATCATTTGCTTTGGCAAGGAAATTTTAGAGCAGTTGGATATGAATTTAAAAAATTAAAATCAATGCGTTGTTTTTTCTTTTCATGAGCAAAAGTATATTTTAATATAATATTTAGGATAAAAATATTACATCATCTGAGTCGTGGTGAATATTGAAATGTTACATTCTATTTGAAAAGTCAATTTCAAAACAGTATAGCACGATGTGTAGCTCAAATTGGTGCAGTAACTTCAATGTTGAATGGAAATACGTAGGTTTGGTAACAGAATGAAGGGAATCACGATATTTAGACGGTATTTTGCCTGCGTTCGAATTTTCCATTGATCAATATACTTGACGAATCTTCTTTATCGCGTATCTGCCGACTATGTGATGGATTGGTTTGACGCAATCGTTACTATGGAAAAAATTTATTTGCTGTGAATTTGACGCAGACTAGCAAATCTCACCATATTCATATGTACAGCAGGGATAACTATAGAGTTCAATATCAGTTTCAATAACATATTGAAATTTGGAAAAACCCAAAAAGGATTATTGACTCACATACAATGAATCCAAGGTGAATAAACATTCCCGACTTTGATGCAGATTTCAACCAGAGAATAATTCGGGAACACGGTTTAATTGTAACATCTTCTCAATAACTCTGCTTGAATAAATCTTTGCAAAAATCAATTTCGTGGCAAACTCAATTGCCACTATTCATTTGTATTGACTGGAATATTCATGGTACTGATTACTACCATTTATATCAATATTATTCTCAAATACCTGAAGTATCGATTGCATGTTCTCGAGTGTGCATCGTCAAAGTATAAACAGTGAGATACTGGAAAAATGGAGAAATATATTGATTAATATAAGAGTATTGGACGCAATATTATTCGTAGAACGGGGTAAAACCATTTTCATAATTGAGAAAGCGCAACGCATACGTTACCTTGTTGGACGAAGCCATGTGAAATTTTTGTTCTCTATTCCGAAAAATACGTGCTCGACCAATCACGTGTACGGACGACGCCATGCCTTGAATGAAAAAATAACTAAAATCATTACCAGACATCGAATGTACGCAAGACAGAAATAATATTTCAATATTGAAATCAGTAAGTTTAAAATAAACGTAATCATATAAACAATCATACGAACGAGACTGTAATATCATCATTATCATTTGATGTGAACATAATGCATTAGCTATCTATGAATGGGAAAACTCCTGGTGACATTGGATGCTTCAAATTAAAAATAGAATGGTGTGTTTGAAATGATGTAAGTGAATTCAATGAATTTGCGGATGATTTAAGATTTATATTGATATCAATCTATCCACCATACGAACCATTAAGTAACTACCTTTATGATAAGACGTATGTATGAAGATCATCCTACAGCCACAGCAGAACACGACGAAATGGAGGATAAGAACGAAAATGCTATCGATTGGAATTAGTACTGGGCGCGATATCGGGCAATATTATACCTATACCATTATGGCACTACCATAGGCATTACTGGGCACAATTGTCAGCAATGTATGGTGTCGCCGTACCGAGATTGATCGGAAGGCGTCAGGAGCAACTAAGAGTTGTGACTCTTGAGTGTTTGATGCGGGCTCCAGGACGATGTGACAGCGTGACGTTGCGCCCTCGTCGCGGCGATTTAGCGATCATGAATCTATCTTTACTGGATCGGCTATATTTGAACAACACAACTGGTGCCATCTGCCGTAAGTATTATTGAAAATTTGAATCTCGGAATATCAATCTAATGGATTAAAACAATCTTATGTATGTAAGTATAAATCGTGTTATTTATTGATGAACATTCCAAATTGAAGACTTATACAAGATCAAATTAAAAGCGGTAAAAACTCGTAATTGTTCCATGCAAAGTTGTATTGAGTTGAGTTTTAAAATTATTCAAAAATTGACGAAGTAGATCGCCCATTACAAATATCAAATGACTAAATAACCTGTCAACAGATAACCACCCAAATCGTTTGTCATAATTTCTGGATGAGTCCTGTTATGTAACACTTGATATCCACGACAAAAATTAGACAAAAGCTTCAAATTTATAATATCTTTTCTGTGTTTAAGTGCAACATAAGTCTCTTCTAACGGCTCGCGATGACAATGGTATATCACGAATGGCCTGGATGCTCCAAGAAATGGTAGCAAAGCATTAACAATACTTAAGGGATGTTCTTTTCCTATTATTGCCAAACCTTGCGCTACAGATAACTTTATACAATTCACAGCTTCCTGTGTTTCACCAAACCATCTCGGCATCTTGAACGTTCTCGTAGGTGCAGCTGAGTCTTCCAATTTATCCTTATGCACAATTAATTCATCACTATTTAAACTTGATTCTTCAAATTTCTGTCGTTTAATGTCAATATTATTCTCTACTTCTTCACCATTCTTTCTTTTTACATTATTGACTAATCTTCTGGAGAGTGCATATTTTTTTGTTAATTCATCAACTATTACTTCTTCGCCTTGATAATAAAGTCTCAAAAAAGTATAAAGATTTACTGTATGCATTCGTTTCAATTGCTCATTCGGGAAATTCATAGCATGAACGAGAGTCATTTGTGCCTGATTGCCCGGATGAAGATGAATGAGATTACCATCAGTTTTAGCGCCTATTCGGCTCATCAATGCAGCTGCTGCTAATCCACACGATCCTCCATCGTACAATAAATATTGACCGTCAGCTTTAATATCGCAATATGACAGCATTTGCGATAATGTATCCATTCTCAGGCAATTGATTTTTGCATGATCTTGTCGAAAATATATTGCCTGCAATATCGATATGCTGGGTTTCAATATGGTAAGATATCGAAAATATTTATTCTCCTTTCTTTTAATATATTTCTCCTGCGAATATTCAGTCTTGGACGCAAATGAAGTACTATTCTCAATCAAACATCCGACAATCTCATTACTCGATTTTCCGGCCTCTCGAAGATCTTCAATTTCTTCCTTAGACAATTTTTGTGAGGTACCATCATCAGTTATGGATCGATTGTCGGCACCACTTGTCACACCTTTCCTCAGTTCTTCCGATGTTTCAGCTTTCTCTGCTAATGCCAGTGTAATATTTTTTTTACCATTTTTCGATGGTATCATTTTGAATGTACTCCAATAAGGCTTGCCAATAAGTTGTTCCATTTCTACTTGCTCTTTGCCCAACGTAAATATCCCTTTCTCGGATACCTTACATAACTTACGAAAATTTTGCTTTTGTACTACAACATAACTACCAGATGTTACAATTTCTTGTTCCATTTGTTCTTCCATTGTGCAACAAATAAAATAGATAGCACCAATGAAAATACAAAATTGTTTTATATTTTGAGGTTATATTTATGATAACATGCAAGCAACGAAAGCATGCGTATTCGACTGGATGAGAAAACAGTGCCGACCAGTGCCGACAAAATAATTTCAATGAATTCACACTACTTACTTACCGACATCGATATTCGTTTAAATATACGGCATATTTTCCTGTAAATATACATACATACATAGATATATTTAACAAACATCGAGTTTTTAGATGCTTCAAAATTTGCATGCTTTATATATATATATATATATATGTGTGTGTGTAATTTTATTGAGTAATATATTACCAAACTTGTTGCGTCTTGCTCAAAGTAAACGCGATTACCTATCGTAATATGAGGCAATTTCTCGAAGCATTATTTGATCTTTCTAATGCAACAACTAAATTTCATCTGATGATATTTAAAGACGGTTTTATTCAATGGACTGTATAATATATTACAATTGTAAATTATCGTATGACACGAGTCATTAAGTCTGGTGTTATTGGTTGATAGAAATACCATCCATACTCCCTGATGATGAATTAATTTCTAGATAGTACAGCAACCCAAATTTCATATCTGTGGGTCTCTCATCTAGCCACAATTCGTACACTATGAATGTGTATTTAAATGACGTAAATCCATCATTGTAATGTGATCAATAGTTATCTCGGAGTCTCGAACCTCTCGACTGATCGTTATCCCGTCCTCTGCCACGATTGTTATAATTATTCCTGTTATTGTCATTGGAATTTCGATTCATACCACGATTTGGACCATTTTTGTTGCCACTTGAACTATTGCCGTAATTTTTTCCGAATCCCCCAGCATTAAATGTCCCACCCCCATTTGGTCCGCCAGATTGATTTGCTGACATTTGATTTCTAAAATTAGGCGGAAAGCCTGAACGATCGAAACTAGGTGAAATCTGATTACCCGGATTGGGACAACGAAAACTTGGAGGTGTGGAAAAGTTATTATTAAATGGCCCATTACCTTGATTAGGTGCAAACGGAGCCATGGGATTCGGTCGAAAATGTTGATTTGGCCCGAAGTTTCCGTTAGGTGGCCTGAAACTATGTCCAAAACCAACGCTCGAGTTTGGGGGCATGGGTGGACCATTTGGACCGAAATTTGGTGGCATATGAAGTAAATGGGGTGGAATTGAACCATCACCCATATTGCCCGCCATTAAATTTGGATTATTTTTGTTCTGCATAGCAGAAAGTTGATTTATATTCGGATGAGGTAGCATCGGCAGCACTGATGGCATGTTTGGACTGATATTTTGCATATTGTGATGATTCGAACCCATTCCAACCGATATATTACCAAGTGCGGCCAGTGTCATGTTATTACCAATATTCGAAGACATAACATCACGTTTATCGAAATTATTTCGAGTCACATCGCTTGCACTACTTTTGTCATCGTCCCAAGGTCTTGAGCGACCATCCCGCTCCATATCACCATAATTATCATCATCTATGGAAGACGTGTTGAAGTCAAGTGATGGACCTATATGTCTGAAATCCCTATCGCCATATGCATTTCGCATATCGTATTCATTAATTATTGGCCTACCCGGACCACTTCCCGATACACTGAAACGAAGATCTTCATCACCACGATTCATACCACTGCTACGACCCTCAACACTATTCATCCTTCTAAGATCCTCGTCTTGATTTAACAGGTAGTTTGTTTCCATTGATCCCGTTTTCCCCATCATATATCTCAAATCACTATCACTGCCTTGAGAATCTTCCGCCATGGAATTGCCACCAAAAACTGGCTGATGTATCTTAGACGATTTATCATTCACACCGCCATCACTCCACCCAATTAATTGATCAAATTTACGTTTTCCACCGTGATTTAAACTCTTTAATAATTCGGGATTTTGCGCAAATTTAGAACTTGGTAGAGGTGGTGGCAGTTCTATGTTCGGCACTTTTGAATAATCGATTTCACCTTCATCTTGCAAGAAATCCTCCACTTCATGTACTTCCTCGGGGATATTAGTCGCCACATCACGGAGTTCTTCAATTTCACCAGCTGTTACTAATTTATTAATGGCATCATTGCCTTTGAGAATAGCGTCTGCGAGTTTCGAACCAGCTGTAGAAATCGACCGATATGAATGAAAATTGAATATACAACAAAACTGAAGAATGAAAATGTCAAATTGAATAAATTGAATGTGCTTACGCTCCACAGGAATCATTTTTCCATACAAAATAATTGCATTGGGAGTTACTTCATTCAACGGCACTGCGCCAGGCGTAGTTTCGATTAATTGGTTGACAAAAGCATTCAGGGCCTCAACTTGCTCTGGGTCTTCGGCTTCCATTTCATTCCATTGCGCTTGGAAATTACGCGGTATAGGTTTACTGTAAGGTACCTTTTTATTTGCACATTTTCTGCCTTCGTCAATAACGTGATCGAGATCTAGTCCAGGTATACCAGCTATTTTTTCGTCTGGTTCATCGACAGCATTTATTTTATCTTCCGGACCCATACCAGGTATTACAGCAGATTCATCAGCTTGATAAAAATAAATAAATAAATATGAAAATAGGGAAAAATATGTTGAAAGCATCAGTGAATCGTTGGTGAACATACCAATTTCGTGATCATCGACTCCAGCTGCACCCGCGGGCAAAGTATTCAGATTATATTTATCTCTCATAAGATCCCCTGGACGATTACGCGTCCAGAATTTCGATGTATGATCGTTACTTCCTGAGCACAATATATGACCCAATGGATGCCACGCAAGGGTCCAAACAATACTGTCGTGTGCTTGCTCAATTGCACCTACTTCCTTGTCAGCTCTGAAAAGTATGTATTTATTGAGACATCCGAATAAAATTGATATTTATGGATAGATAAATTTATTGATATTATCCAATAACATACCCAACGTGCCAAAAGAGGATAGCACCATCACTACCGCCACTGCAAAATAATCCTTCATGACTCGGATGCCATGCCACACTTGAAGCTTCTTTTTTATGTCCCCGAAAAGTTTGAACCTCCTGACTCAAGTTTCGTAAATCAAACAGCTTCAACAGATGATCCCTCGAAGCAGTTACTAACCAATTCCCATTTTCATTCCATTTAACATCCATGACTGTACTTTTGTGTGCGTGCAGAGTTGCCAGTGATTGTCCAGTCTTTGGATCCCACAATTTGATTGGCTGTTGGTTGTCTTTGCTTCCTGATATGACTAGACTTTTTTGTGGATGCCAATGGACGCACTTGACGTCCGCGCCGTGACCTATTATAAATGTGTATCATAATTACCTATTATACAGACACACACCGATATTTTTCTTCTGCAAATTTATTCACATATTTTCCATTTTAAATTGAAATTCAATGCCTGAGATAATGCTATCCTTAAAATATTGAATGAACGTATGTATACCCCTGAGAATGCGTTCTTCGTGGCATCGTAGAAAGTCCCATATTCTGACTGTTCCATCGTCACTGCAGGTCGCCAATTTGTGATCCGTAGGACTGAAACTACCCGCCGAAAAAAAATAATTACACACCACGCCGACCGTTTGTAAATAGTCAATTGTTTTGAGCAATAATTTTAATTTATAAATTTTTTCTTATTCTCATCATTCTTCGTAGCTCAAAGGTGGAAAAAAAATTATATTACCGAAAAATCGTATAGATGCGAAATGAATTACTTGCAAATCGTTGGATCATTGCTCTATGAATATTTTATAGAGTGGTTGTAAGTAATGTGTATCTTCAAATTCTTCGAGAGTCAATTGTCCATTAATGCTACGTTGAGTGACGATAGGAGATATGATTGATCAGTACGCGCAACACAATCAATCAACAAAACAGTTAATGTAACTTGACGATCGAATATTGATATTACCATATATTATATTGAGTAAAAAGAAGAGGGAGCATCTACCAATCAAAAAAAAAATCATCTCCGACAGTCATATCTGGCACTAAAAATGAAATGAGTAGTCGTTCGATCGGGCAATTAATCGCATGAATTAGAATGGAATGCGTTTATACATCTCCAATGCCACATGACTACCGGAAAATGTGTCCAGGAATGATTGATTTTCATTTGTTTGTCTTTTTTTTTTTTTTTTTCAAGTTTTTTAATAAGTTTAGTATTTATAATAATATACAAAAAATAGCGAAAGGGAATATTTTCACATGAAATGCATCTGTTCTTATTACTCGTTCACTCGTACTTTTTTTTTTTTTTTTTTTTTTTTTTTCCTTCATATTCTCACAAACATTCATGCATAATATGCCGTTTGTTTAAACAATATTCATTATACGATAATTGTAGCCATGACTGCATTGTATTGTTTCAAAAAGATTTTTATTTGGACGTCATTCTTTATTTGGACGTTGTAAATAAGGAGACAGGATTAGTTCATTTATTGTATATATCAATAGGGATCTCGACTGGGTGCAGCTCCATAAACAAATATGTAATATATACTTCCTCAATTTATTTTAAAATTTCAACAATACATCTTTACCCAATAGTCTATAGACGCATTAACAACTCGCCAAAGTGAACTCTATAAAAGAATTATCACTTTGAGATGACGATGGTAACTTGTAGCAGGGCAAGAACAAATTGGAATAAAGAAACATTGAATTGCTTGAAAATCGAATGAAAAATTTCCAAAATGAGATCATTGTAATGACTATGTGTCGATCACATGGGAAACTGATATCAATTTTTGTTTTCTCTTCTGTACTAAATAGTCAGGATCATATTTATTCGTACATACATACAGACCCCATGTCTAACCTAACGATTTTCCGCGATTGTGCCGGAGCGGTTGTACTAATGGTCACATTGCCTATTTTTATTTATCCATTGAACTATGGCGGATCGCGATAAAAGAATGTAATGATTTGAATCCCATAAAGAAAGATAACATGATATCCATTTAACACGGTATTACAGAGAAAGATGATAATAGTTTTGATAAATAGCATAGTGTCGTGAAAAACGAAAGGGCTAGTGTGGTGGATGATGATATACCTGAGTCCTCTAATCGCTTCTTTGTGCGCCTGAAACATCTTGACGTTGTTCATGTTGCTCTGCCAATATTTGACGTAGCCAGCGTGGTCCCCTGTCACCATCCAGCTCTCATTGTGTGACCAAACCATTGTTCTTACTGGACTGTCGTGTGCCTATACACATCAAATGACAATTGTGAGTTAAGAAACTGATATTAAACCCAATCATATTTTGATGTATCTATACAGAGTTATTATACCTGGAGTATAGTTTCAAAATTAAATGTAAGTCCATTCCAGAGGGTGAATTCACCACTCGAAGCTCCTGTTACAAGCCGTCGTCCCTCTGGCGTCCAAGCCATACAAAAAATGGGACAGCGCATTTTATTCGTAGCAGTTTTAACAAATCTTGTTGTTACTGCGTTTATAGGGTTATCTGTATAGCTTGGAGGTGGGAGGAGATCTGGATAATACATAACATCTGGCTGCAATGCTCGTCTGTCTCTGTAATCACGTTGCCATACACGATTCTAAAAATCATATCAGAATAAATATTAATTTTATCCAATATATGGGTTTTAGATTTAATTGACATTCATATTTATATTCACCTCCAAACTCTTAATTATTGCGGAATTATAATCGACAGTCTTCCTCATCACAGATTTTCTTAGTCTTTTCCCATCGAATTCATCTTGCAACGCGTCTTGCCCACCTGAAATGATCTTTGGTGCATGGTAAGGTCTGAAGGGCTTGAAAAATCCTCGGTTTCCATCCCGGTGATTCGCGTATCTGTGTTGATATCCTCCAGAGATATTAATGGTGGTCAAGTTTGGAGGTGGAGCAGACAAATTTGGAGTTGTTGGCGGCGGTACTGACATATTGGGTAAACTAATTGTTGGTGGTGGAGTTGCGAATTGCGGATTCGCCGACATGATGCAAATTTATATAATTGTTTTTTTTTTTTTGTATCAAGTAAAGACAGTTGGTCGTGTGTCATGGATAAATCATATTTAGGTTAGGTCACAAATTACGAGTAGATTATATTGGATGTTTTCATATCCGTTGGAGAATCTGCAATTAAAAAAAATAAAGATCTCAAATTTTCATCCAACAATATAACTGCAACATGAATAGCACATAACATTATACAAAAAGGATAAACAATAAATTCCTTCAATTATTCTGAAGAATTGTATTATTCATTGTTGTTGAAGGGACACTAACATTGGGGCAACCTGCTGCGTCGGTGGTAATCTTGCAATCAACACGAGAGTGACACGTATACTATTGAATTTTTTGCTGAATTACCAAGCTCAATCAAATCCAACCGCCCACTCAATATTTCATTAAAAATAGTTGAAGAATTAACGCGATTGCATCAATATACGATAACAAAATATGAGAATGTCGCTTGCGCGCGATCCTACACGCGCCTCATTATGTCAGTAGCCATAAGCAGCCATAAATGTTCTATATATGGTGTATGGTGATATATGGTAGTATATTATACTGCGCCCAGTGCGCTCCACTCGCGCCTATCCCAATCTTTCCTACGGGTATTGATACCTCTACCTTCAATTTAGTTTAATTGATTTACTCTTACTCATGAATTATCACACGATCAACTTATTAAATACCTCCGACATACATTATTCACGTGCAACTTTCGTCCGTTTATTCCAGTTTATTTCGTTCACATCGGCGGTCGACGGTCACCGACGATTTCGATTCGCCAAATTCACGACGCCACAACTCCATTCTCCACCTATGCGGCACAATTCAGTACCACAAATAATTATATATATATATATATATATATATATATACCAGATGTTTACATGCTCTCCTGATATTGGTTGATATTGCTGTTAAGTAGAAGGATATCGCATGGACATATATGCCATGCATTGCTGGCTCTGGCTGTCACATCTACTCCTGGCCGCCTTCCGGCATCATATAATATGAAAATCCATCATAATCAATCGAAATGCAGTCTCACAATTTCACGAGCGAATCTGTTTAAAACTACATAAATATTTAGTACTTGAATATTCTCCACATTTCGCCTCAGGCCCATACATCACCTGAGTATTTCCATCCGTCCTCTTCGTCCGTCTCTAATTAATAGAGAAAATAAATAAATACCCATAGTATCAGCAAAATAAGAGAAACAAAAAAAGCACGTGCAGTGTTAACCTTGTATATTGCAGAACAGTACACCCCAGATCAAATTTTACAAGAAGCATTGTGTGAATTTTTCACAATATTCGCCGATTGATGGATTCGCGTATCACTCATATCATTACCATTCCTTTCGGAAACATGACAAAGCCCGAAAATTTATTACATCAGTATAGTATGTACTTATTTTTAAGTATAAATAAGAACACAATTATCAAAGGCGAATTCTTTTTCGATTTTCAATATACTTTCATTCAAATTTTAGTGTCAATCATCGGAGTAAGTGATGCACAAGCGATAAGCCATTGGTAGAACTGCATTAACATTGTGGCCGCACTGTGAAACATTGCTATATAATGATACATAATGATATAATAATCTCCAAAGTACCTTGTGTAAGGTTTGTCAGGTTGCTTTCCTTTATTTATAAAGTATAAATATGGCCCTAAATAATGAAAAAAAAAAAAGAAAGAAATTCATAATGCCACACGGAATTTTAGCATCTTGATTATATATTGCTTCGCAATCGCCGAGGCACGCGGCCGGATTTCGCGAGACTAACACTAAAATTACTATAGCAATTAATGAACACACGATAGAAATTGATAGACACTGATAATAGTAATAATAATAATTATGATGATAGATGAATTTTCTAAGTTAATGTACAGCGGAGTTTTTTTATTTGGCATAAATTGTTGAGTGTGTAGTGCAGAAAATTAACAACGATGGCATGATCAATGTAGATCATCGACCCAAGCCGTTTCCAATGACTCGATAAGTATGCGCACGAAAGCCATTTCTTTACGTGCATTCTCCAGAATTATCCGCGGATCCTGTGATGTACAGCGTAAAATATTTGGGGCCATGACCATTGCGAGATTGTTGGCGTCCATTTTGGTACGTGCGACAACATCTGATCTCGCAAAAATCTGTGATAAGTAAAAAAAAAAAAAACCGAGATGTAGAGAAAAAAGATATATATGATGAGAAGGTGATAATTAAATACACTATTGAATTGAACATATTCGACATACCTGTAGAAACCGTATGAGGTGGCAGAGTACACGACGGTTAAGATCCGGGAGTCGTTCAATAATTGCTGCTGCAGACGGCGCTGAACATCCAGATTCATCGTGACGCATTGACACGCACTCTATATAGAATGCGTCAGGTATTAAAGGTTCATACAATTCGCGGACCCATAATTTGAGTAGTGAAGCAGGCGCATGAGCATCCTGGGTAGCAGCTAAAGTTGCGCCATCTTCAAATCTGTCCAAACACGATTTAAGTGCGCTGACCTCATCAGCGTCCGCCGATACACGAAATATACCTTCTGTTAATGTACCACCTCTGACAAGCACCTGACGTGTTAATGTTGTTTGCACCCAGGGTAATTCTCTTTGTGGAAATCGGTCGCGTTGCAAAGCCATCACTTCCGGAAGAGTAGCACCGAACATGGACGCCCGAAATATTTGAAGCTAGAATGATTAACAATGAAAAAAGACAAAAAAATCAAATAAAAATTAATTGATTAATAAATGGAACATATATTGAACAAAAATGAATTTCTGAAATATATCTTCGACGATATTGTGTGCAGTGTAATGCAAGTCAACGAATATTAACGAGAAACCCAACTCACTCGCGCTTGATCAATATCCTCAATCGTTGCCTTTCGTGGTGGACGTTTCCCATGCGCGCCAATTCGTTGCAGCCGACGACATGCAACAGTTGCATAATGACTAACTTGAACATGAATTGGCCATTTGGCAACCTCGGGAAACTGGAAATTTGGATCACGGTGTCTGTTCATGTATCCCTCTAGATATGGCTCGAATGTAGGACTTGGTGGAACAAAAGCTAGGCATACTGCCATCAATTCCCATCCTCTTCGCAAACTTTCTTTTCGCGGATTCTCTGTTGTTTGACGACATATTTGTACATAAAGTTCATCTCTCAGCGTTGGTTTTGAGAAAACCGTGTTAATTACATCAGTGGCTACACTGTCCAAAGTCATTCCCACATTTGCCTTTCTATCACCCATATAAACTTGTACGAGTCTGAATAAATTACAAGCTTCTCGTTTCATCAACTTTTCGCCTTCAACAACGTTAAGCATCGGACGGGGTATTGGATCTTTGGACCAACTTAATATATCACGAACACTAAATTTTTTTCGGAACAATAATCGAAGTCCCTTTTGCCTACCACAATTCAAATTGAGATTGTCTTGTGCATATTTTTCAATGTCACCACCACCGCCTGTAGTATCATCGTCGCGACGCAAATCATCGCCATCTGCAATATCATAACTTTTGACTAGGCTTGTAAAAGCAGTGGACGCAGGTAGTGATATGGGCCTTGGACCTGCGCCTATTAAACTGCCATCCCTCGCTTCTGAATGAGACGAGACAGCTGAC
Organism: Zele albiditarsus; assembly: GCA_958496275.1. NCBI lineage: Eukaryota > Metazoa > Arthropoda > Insecta > Hymenoptera > Braconidae > Zele > Zele albiditarsus. Next base: position 22,882,031 of record OY292408.1, read on the forward strand.
CCACCCGTTTGTGGTATTACCAGTGGCGCCAATGCAGCTGTTGATGGTAATGTTGCTTGTGTTGAACTGGCTGCGTGTGATCTTGTTAAAGTTTCAGCGGTATTGTAGTACGTCGCCAAACCAGCCGTATCGTAATTTCCAAGATCTATTGTACACATGAATATATATATAAAAGAAATTGATAAACGATGAGATAGAAGAATGAGAAAGTATGTATGTTATTGCAACACACCTGCATAATGGTCCTCAAGGTACTCCTGGCTCGATGAATCGCCCTGATTACTCGCTGCTTCATCATCCGCAAACTGATCATCTGAGTCATCATCACCTCTGCCTCCCATTCCCACACCGTCACCTCCATCCCCAACTTCACGTCCCCCATCCTCATCCAAGGAGTCATCCCCTTCACCGGCTAATAATGGATCCCCGAACTTATAACAACCTTAGGCAGACAATTCTTATACGATAAATACTTGGGCGCAGTGAAAGAATTATAAATATTAAAAATCAACGGAATGTTTATTTACCAGAAAGCTTAGCTTGTTGAAGTATATAATGCTGCAGTGGCAACAAATGATCAGCGTCGACCAATAAATTTCCATAATAAGGTGACACCGGAGGACTAGGATTTCCGTTACTACGTTTTGTCCCGACATCATCTTCGCCCTCAATGTGCCCAACAAGCTCATCACCAATGGCACTATTACTGCTGCTATTGCTATCATTACTACTACTTGTATTGCTGCCGAGTCTATGCCTCGAATGCTGATCATGATGACTTTGACTAACAAGATACCGTTCATGCATAGAATCATCATCACGATCGCGTCGCCTCAGCATTTGCTGCTGCGCAAAGCTGTAACTTCGTGCTAATGCCTGTTGTGTGCCGCTATCCATCATATTGTTGCACTTAGTCTTGCCATAATCATCTTTGTCCTTGTCCTGTTCCCAATCTTTGTCTCTGCTACGTTCAGATACTTCAAGACTCTTTTGTTTAGCAATGTTAATGTGCGGTGCATTCATTCTCATAAGACTCATTCCACCGGACTCAATTCTTTCATTGAGCATGGCACCGTAAATTTCCCTAACACTCGCCTCAGATCGAGACACACCACAACCCTGATGTCTCCGACCAACACTACCAATATTAGCTACAGTTACGTCTGCTTTGTTGTGGTTCCGTGGATTAATAACTCCTGGATAAAAACCCATTGGTACGTTACTTTTCTCGAGACTATTGACCCTATCTCTGTGATAAGACTCACGCTCACGATCTCTATGGTAGCGATTACTAGTTTCCCCGATAAGTGATCCATATTTATCGCTCTGGCTTTTGCAATTGTGCGACGGTTGAACTTCACGATAGAGTGGCGGTAATTCATGCCTAAAAGGTTTTAAGTCAATAGCAGACTCGCGGTATGGTGAAGTACTTGGCTCAGGCCCATATAATCCACGACTGCTATCTCGGCCTATTTATTCAATTCATCTTATGTACAATTCATAAAATTGTGATACTATCAATCGATTGAATGTTGTATGTATAGCAATTTATAACTTACCTCCGCCATTTCTACTTCTATCTGATTCTCCACTAGTTACGTTACGTCCTTCTCTCGAATTTGACGATTGATGATCGGAAAATGTTTTTTTTTTAAAAAGTGGTGTACTAGTCGACAGCGAGAGACCGAGCGAGGGGGGGGGCTCTACCGATATTGGTGGTGTGGCTTTCGAATTTTTTACATTTTCCAAAGTACCACATTTGTGCAATCTTGTATCCATGGCACTCGTCCCGATGGCGCCATGGGCACGATTGACGACGCTGGGTAGTGACGGTTGATTCACATTGGAACGTTGATGATGGCGATGTGGCGATTCTAATAAACGATAAGCAGCCGCGGATGATTCCAACGATGTCCGACTGTGCGAAACAGAGCTGTCGCTCGAACGCCCAGAATCTTGCGAATGATTGTGATGCCTGCGAATTGTTACTTGCTCTTGTTGATGGCGATGATGGTGCTTATTATTGTGCTGATGATGGTGATGATGATGATGATGATGATGATGCTGATGCTGACGTCTGGTAGAGGGTGATGGCGATGGGGGTGATAATTGTGAATCGACAGTGATTCGTGAATTACGCGGTTTGCACGCACCGCTTCCAACTCTCTATAATACGAATATTTACATATTATATATTGGAGCTGGAAAACTTTTTAAATTAAGTAAAATATAATGGTTTGGAATTAGAAGATAATATGGATTTACTGCCGTATTGGAAACGCTGGAGTTTTCTTGATTTTCATATCGAGATGAGCGTTCAACCGTTGTAGTTGTCTGCGTTTGAGTTGACACCGATTCCTTTCGTCGCAAGTCATTTGTTGCTTGACCATCTGCTGCGCCACTACTGGTGCTCGCTGGTTCTGTATTTTGCTTCAGTGTCTGTGAATAATCGTATGGTGATATATATGTGTGTTATCTTTTTATCATACATTGTTCAGTTAGCGAGTACACAGATATATATTCATATATATTGAGTATTTGAGGAATCTGTAGGGGGTCAATGAGAATAAGAAAGTAGTAAAAATGGTGGATGCAGAATGGCATAGGAAATTCGAATTTTAGACCTTTTACTTTACATTCTCACACTGATTACCGAACATTCCCATATTTGTACAGATTTTCATAAATCTCGTTTCTCCTCTTCTGACCTGTAGGAATCTATTTCCGAGTAAAAATCATAAAGATGATAAAAATGGAAGATTTGTACCTGAAGTTTTGCCAATGGTATAATATCACAATCAGTTGGTCGATGCCAAACAGTTTTTTGCGATGTTGCATTATAATAATAGAATCTTGATGTATGTTGATCGAATAATTCCCACCACTGATTGTTATCTGTCTTCTTCCTGAAAATTGGAGGATTACAGAAACATCTATGAATAACGTATCAAATATTCAACGGTGATAACTTGAAATTCTACATACACAGGAACTCCTGGTGGTGGATCCCAAACACATTCACCAGTGGTGAGATTGGCGTACATGTGTTCTTTGGTTCGGGGCTCGATTATTTCAACCCATTCCATTCTGTTACAGAGTGAAATTAGAAACCATCACAATATACCATCATTTTCACTTGATTATAACTGTTCAAACTCATTCAACATCCGACTTATGGGATCAAAACAATTACTACTCGTCATTATATGGAAAGAACATTTTCGGAATACTACATTTATAATATAAAATTGGACCTTATATATCAAATCACCATCCGGTACATTGCGCCGCATTTATACTTGTATGAAATTATTTCTCAATCACCATGTACGTTTATTTCTACATACTGAATCCCACATATGTGTATTAGTAATTGACGATGTATACACCGAATGAGAGGGGAACACGCTGATGTCATATATGCTATTTAATTGGCTAAACGAGACTCTGAAAGAGTAACATAATCTCCTAACACTTGCATGCAATGGAGAAGCGAGTCTTAGCACCGTCGAAAAAATATCAAATTGTTAATAGTGCGATCGACAATATCCGCAAATTCAAGTGAAATTTCATTGAAATAAATTGGTTGCATCGGTGCTTTCTTCAATTTCGACTTGTCCGTACATATATATTCGCACGCAGAATTAACATTTGTTCTGTAGTTGATTTTCATACAGAATGTTCACCATTGCCCGTCATTTACTTGCTCACCCATTTATTTTGCATCCGGCCTCACGTTACTTATACCATTTTGCCGAAAATATACAAGTGCATATCAGAGTTAAGGATTGGTTATTGATTTGTGATACGCTCAGTCGGGGCATCTACACAGAGTAGTGTGATATGCCCTCAAAATTAAGGGTACATACCCTCATGTATGATGTCTCATCAACGCAATTATATTTTCTCCACGCACATTAAAAGAATTATAATAAAATTTCATAAAATTACAACCCACCTGTCAGATGCCATTGTCATCAAATATTGTAAGATCTATTGACGTGAGAAATTCATTAATGTTACAATCGAGTTTAGAAATCGTGGAGTTTTTTTTTCTTTATTATTCCTCTTCAAGTCTCCGTCTCAATCAACATTCATGGAAAGGTGCCTAATGGATGATTCGTATTCAACAAATTGTCTTCTTTACACCTCGTTGCTTCACTGGTAGTATCCTTCACTTAAATGAATGGAACACTGGTAAACTCATAATATAACCAAATGTCACATTTTGCCGTATACAAACGCGTTTATCTCATAGAATGGTTGCTTCACGGAAAAATCATTGTCGGCCATTTTTCGTGAAATTCATTATAAATACATTACATTGAGCTTACTATATGAAACAGTCACATTCTCAAAAGTTAATTGTCAATAGGCAAACGATAACAGTTGTTATGCGATTTATCGCTTTCACTGTCATGAAATATATCACTGATCCATTGAACACATTAGATCCATTGTTGTTCGTTGTCGTACGGGGACGCGAGTGAATTGTACTATATACAATATAATAATGTATAGATACAACTGTAATCAGTATGGAGTGATGCGATTGTGACTAATTTACGAATGCTTGCGAATGTTCACTACCGTTTTTTGTATCCACTCTTTAAAGTACAATATATATATGTATATAACTACAATACTACAATCGAATATGCGACTATTTGGCACTTGCGCTATTTTCAGCGACACTTAACCCTCGAGTTACCAAGTCATTTACTCAAACCCTCAAACAGTAAGAATTTTACCATTAGCTCGCCGATTCATGTTTGAGTGCTGGACAATTATTTCATAACATAGTCCACATTATCTATGAGTTCATTTTTCATTTTTTTATTTTTATGGTGAGAAATTAGGTATATAGAGAAGATATATGTTCATGTGAATTATTTCTCATTGCTACATCAAGATTAGGTTATACAATTCTATATATATAGTACAATTTTTCGGTGACAGTTACACATATATATTCATATATCAACAATTTAATACGTGTATATATATATATATATATATATATAATTGAACAGAAGATATCGACTGTTGGAAAATGGCACATTGGGACACCACTTTATGCCCATTACTACCTTACCAATCAAGTGGCTGAACCGGCAGGACTATGGTCCCTCCTATTGATGTAAAAGCACGATACATCAACAACCAACATGCATACATTAATGACTTGTATGTACGAAATATTCCTACTCTCTATATTTATTTATATGTAATTTATATGTTGATGTATATGTATGCAAGAGGAAGTTTATATATATATCGCCCGTCACTAGGAAACAGCAGGAAAAAGTGATAACGAATGAAACTTGAAAGTGACTATAACCCACGAGAGTGGGAGGGGGAAAATGAGCGAGAGAGGGAGGGAGATAGACACAGCGAAATGGAATAATATCTTGATTTCCGACCTTGTGACGTGTTTTTGTTGAGTTTTCGACATATAGTTTTTATGGTTGGAACTAACTACATACAACTCTTTGATGTTTTTTTCTGTTAAAGAGGTAATAAATATTTCACACAACTTGAATCTGGTTTAAAATATGTATTTCTCACATATTTCACAACATTTTCACTTACTAATATATCTATTCTATTTACAGATCACAATTTCTCGCACAGTGTATATTTATCAACAATGGACTCTGAAGTTTTGACAACACTCAAATTACTCATGATTGGCGAGTCAAATGTAGGAAAATCGAGGTATTTGTGTTGATGAATCACATCATCTTCTTCACAATAGTATGTCTCTAATAACATTTAATTATTTATCATATACATATAAATATAGTATCCTATTGAGGTTCACTGAGGATGAATTTTTTGAAAACATGCAGAGTACTGTTGGTATGGATTATAAGACCAAACAAGTATTAATTGATGGCAGTTTCGTGAAGCTTGCTATTTGGGTATATCGATAAAATTTTCATTCAATATGTTACTAAAATTCATATTCATACCGAGTGATGAGTTCCATAATGATACTATAATACATTGTAGGATACTGCTGGTCAAGAGCGTTTCAGAACATTGACACCAAGTTACTACAGAGATGGTCAAGGTGCCATTTTGATGTACGATGTTACCGATGAAACCACATTTCGCAAATTGGAAACATGGCTGGAAGAGTTAAATACATATTGCAACAAACTGGATATTGTGAAAATGGTTGTAGGAAATAAAATAGACTTACCGAACAGACAAGTAACGACGCAACAAGGTTTAAATTTTGCCAGAAGGCATCAGACACTTTATATTGAGAGCAGCGCCAAGACTGCAGACGGTGTCAAATGTTGTTTTGAAGAATTAATACAAAAAGTAGATAATTAATAATATAATGAGTGTCATTCAATGTCTCGAGATTGGTATAACACAAGTATATGCAAATTACTATTTTAGATTCTACAAACACCAGGTCTATGGGAACAAAGTCAATCTACACGAATGCACAGCATTATTGGGAATGGACCACGTCAACGTTTGGTTAAAAGGGGTATACAGTTGACAGATGATTATCAGCCACAAGACGCCCAGTCAAATTGCTACTGCACCCTCATTTAGTCCAACGGAGATATGCATAACATACGCTTAATATATACATATAACATTTATATACTATTGACTTATTCCAATAAACCTGTTTAATATTTATTTACATATATATATATATATATATATATATATATATATATATATATATATATATATATATATATATATATATATATATATATATATATATATATATATATATATAGTTTCATATACATAAATTAAAGTTCATGTAATGTTGACTGTACTATAATTATGGACGGCCGTTTATTCGCTTAAACTAACTTGCCTGGAAACAAAATCTACAATTATTTTGTCGATCGAGAAATAAATCAAAAAGATTGGATCATCTAAATCAATAGTTTCTAGAAGCCGATTCCATCAAATTTTCTAACATCACATGTTTCATTTCTTTATTAGATTCTATTGTGTTCAAGTACATATAGTAATTGTGCGTTTGAATCATTACAGTTCATCACTACAAACCTACAATCCTTCAAATTTCGTCGCATATTTATTCACTGTATAATATATAAATTATAAGGTTAATAATACGAAAAGAGAGATGATTTATATATTGTACATTCTCTGGATGTGCTTCATAATTCAAGGTGTATATAATATGAGGTTTTTTTTTCTCATTTTCCCCATTTCATCAATACTTGCGCAAAATTTACTATAAATACGAAGACTCATGTTGCATATGAGAAATGGAAGAATGTTTGTCGACTTACGTACAATAAAATGCAATCACAACCGAGCCGAGATACATTGCAGTGGATTGAACAAAAAAAATTACCAATATAAAACGTCGACGATTCAGGTACTTGCAGTGTAGGAGGTTATACCGGGCGTCTTTGGTGCCCAAAGCGCTTGTATCAAAAATGGGAAAATTTAATGTTGTGACAGAACGAAATTTTAATTATTGTAATGAGAGAGTGTTGCTAGATATCATTTCATTTCACTGTACCACATAAACCGTCGATCACTAGCTTTATTGCGCTACTGAATTAGGCAATATTATTACTCTACAAGTTCATTAAAATTATATATCCCAATAGGTAATACATATTGAGTAGCAGTGAACCAATTAGATTGTTGGGCGATGTTACGTTATGCGTGTCATAGTGATCGATTCACAATGCCAGATGTGCATTGCTACAAGTTGATATACTTCACTCTCGAATCGTCTAAAATATGCACGTATGTAAAAAAGTGTCACAAATCTGTTAGATTTTCATGTATACCTTACAGTGGCAGTAATTATATCAAATCGTCAACTTCTTCATAGACTTCCGCTATATATTGACATATTGGCAGATATACTTTGGCCAATGTTGAAAATTGACTTCAGATCACGCAATAAAGTGAAATGCGAGGCGTAATTGACTCTGAATATCATTACATTACACCGAGTATACTTCTAGTTTAGCTATTTTAGTTTTTTCCTCTTCGGACTCGTCTCGACATATCATAAGAGTGTGTGAGAGTCCACATGTCACGGCTGTAATGTAAAGACCCTCAACAGCCTTCACCTCCATTGGTGTTGTTGAAGACTTCCGCATATCTCCCAGGCCCTAGTACATTTTTAGAAGTTAATCATGAGAAATATCAATGAGTTTATATTGGGAAACTGAGAATTGTGAAAAACTTACAAGTTCACCAAATGTTGGGCTAGCGCCCCAAGCAATCACTGATTCGTCAGCGGCAACCACAATGCTTGTTTGGGAACAACCAACACATCTGATTTCCCATCCAGATAAATCGGGAATTGGTTTTGGATACATGTTTGCCTCACCAGAGCGTTTCGTTTGACCAAACATCAGTGCTGTTCCATGAACATTGATTGCAATACTATAAGTATTTCCACAATGGACGGATCGTACCCCGCGATTTGGCGGTTCCAAAAACTTGATAAGACGAGGCACTAGCTCGTCACGCTGTTCATTGTGACCCAAACGTCCTACACCACCGAATCCCCATGAAAAGGCTCGGCTTTTGCTGTCAATGGCGACAATATGGTGGTGACCACAACTGAAATCAGTGATTTCAACGCGATCCAATGGTGTTACATGACCATCTTTGCCCCTCTCTACGTAGAGAACAATTCGCTTCGGTACTTTCTCAAAGTGAAATGCCATTTTTGAATTAGTTATGAAATATTTTCCATCTGTATTGTGACCTAATGCACCATACTCAGGACTGCCAAACGAATGAAGTCCACCTTTAATGTCCAAAATCATAGAAAATTCAGCACCACAGCCAACCTTAACAATTGGTGCACCAGAGTATTTAACTTTAGTTGCTGTCATTATACAAGCGTCTGATTTTCCTACACCACATTGGCCGAGTTTATTGTCACCAGCTGCAAATACGATGCCACGACTAGTCAGATAAAGTGTGTGATTGCGACCGCAAGCTGCAGCAATCACTGTGTGGCCTTTCAAAGCTTCTATTTCAGTGGGTTCATCGCGTCTCTTCATATCACCAACACCTAACTGTCCTGTTGAGCAATAATTGATGAATTATTATAAACTATAGCTCTCATCAATTCAATTAGGTGAAATAATTTTAAATGTAAAATAATTTTACCTTTATCATTTTTACCGAAAGCTAGGCACCTGTTGTCCTCAGTAACAATAATACTATGTGAAGCGGCGGGTCCTGAGGTCACAAGTCTCACGCGGGCCCCATTCAAGTTCTTAAATGTATGCGGGGTCCACAAATTTCGGCCAACATTCGATTTTGCTGTTTTTGGTGGTGCTTTACGACCAGCCATTTCCCAATTGGTGAGACCACACAAAAGCAAAGTGCCTGCCTTGCCCCATCCCCCCTATAGAAAATTGTTGATTGGAAAAAAATGCATATATTGTTCATTTTTGTATAACAATGTGATCACATTTTATTTACATATAACAACATTAGATGAGTATTTTACCTCTGGTGCTCGTAATTCCGGAATGTTAGAAACATCACTGAGATCTTCTTCAATAGCGTCCTCAGCGTCCGCATTAGAACCGGCGTCAGCATCATCCACATCAGATTCACTAGAAATATCTTCCTCATCATATTCAACTTTCTTCGACTTGCTGCGTCCCTTCTTTCCCGGCGCACTTTTTCGTTTTGTCGACATTTCAGTTTACTTAATTACTTTATCAACCTCAATCGATTATCAATATTACCACAAGTATTATCGGGTCCAATACATATAATGTATCGTAATATAATAACACTATAAACTATGTATAAACACAGTATGGTGGTTATACACTCGTTGCAACTCGTCGCCACTCGTCGCATTAATCGCTTGGGCTCTCACACTATCTTCCACCATTCGTAACGGCATCAACCAGCATCAACTAACCACTATACAGTATATATATATATATTCAACTGTATCCAACTTCACCCCACTCAACACCACTTTACCTCTACAGAATACAGAGCAGATTTTTTTGTTCCGCCCTATCCCTTCCAGGGTACTAGCAGCTATCACGCTTCTGCATATATATAAGTTTGTATGTATGTATGTATGTATGTATGCATGTGTATACATGTATGCGATGTTGTTGGGTTGGGACCGTTGAAATGCATTTGGGACTCGTCAGTGACGACTGATGTTACACACTCATTTAGCAACACTGGCCAACACTATGTGACCGGCAACGACAAACGACTGGCTATATCACGATTCAAATATCTATGCGCGAGCTATGCGGCTTGAAAGTTATAACGGTAAATTCGGTCGAAACAATTGAAACGGTTCAACTACCCCAAAGCCCACTTCTTTTCACGCCTCTGTACCCACCTATTTCAAGCAGCGAGCGCGTGATCATCATCTAATCCTGCTCCACAGTCAGGAGCATCTACTGTCAATTTGTTTGTGAGTAAAATTCCTATTTTATCGCATATTATACGCTTGCCGATTACAATACTTGGTAATACCATCATACCATCAACATCGACTCATCTGCGTGATATAATTGAGTGTAGTGTGTGATACATATACATGGCTTTTGTATTATCCTCGTCATTGTCATGAGCATGAGGTGCATCTATCTTACTCAAATGGTAATACAGTTACCAAATATGTTGACGCCAGAGGCGTCCATCTATAATTTACGCGTCAAATTTCATGACGATTAAAATGAATAATGATACTCGCATAAGTTCCAAATATTACATACATTGTTAATGTTACACTGGGAATATTAATGAATGAAAAACGATGTTGCATACCAAATTGAGGCTAAAATAATTAATTTTCAGGATTGAGTGTATTTTAAAATTTTTCGGCATCAATAATTCATCTCGTGATGACAATATATAGTACTATTTCATAAGATGCATACGGGCATGTGACGGATTGTATAGGTATGTATTCAGATCGAACTATTTGCGTACGTTTGGCGCCTGGGGGACGCGTTGCGATAAATCATATCACATGTCCCGATCAACCAGAATCATTGTGCAATGTTTATTATCAAAAATTTATTGTATTGCATTTATATTTACTCTGACAACAATCGTATATCTGCACCTTGGCGTCGTTCGCAATTACCAGTTTTTTATTTTGTTCTTGTTTCACCAGCAAATCAAATAAAAGACTTTGTTCCCGCAACAAATAAACACGCATTCGTTCGGATATTTGTTTATCGATGAATATAATCGCAATGATCCGAGTATAATCTAATAAATAGTATCTATGCAATCTTCAGACGCACATTTGCGAGACAAACGTACAAATATTATTGATGAAGTCCATTGCGCGGGGAACACTTTACCCGTTATCTCTACAAACTTTCCACTGTGCGATAGGTCGTAAATGATCTATTTGCTGATCGATGCTCAATTGAAAAATGAGATCATCTACATTTACTTGTTGTTTCGTATACAAATTGTTTATAGATTAAATCGGCATTATCAAGGGCATTAGGAAATCAACATGTGCGAAGAATCAAAATATTTATTGAAAAAAAGAATATAATTGGATTCATTGCACTTATCCGCCACTATGGTAGTTCAACTAGACATAATTTGAATAGATAGAATATACATACTGCGGCTTCACTGACAATTCATCCATCGTGCTGTAATGAAGGAATTCTGTTACGTTATAGAATAATGTTAAATATAATATATATATAATAAATATATTGAACAAATTTATGGTGAGAATTACTCACATATTTAGTGTGAGACAAAAATACATTGTAAAACACGTTCATAAGGTTTATATAGATAACACGATAATGTATTGGAACGAATAGAAAGTTAACGAGTTGCGTTGGCGGCCAAAAACAACAATCCACCTGAAATCATGAAATTTGCATGGTATTTCTATGTTACCAGTATATCCATATAATCCATTGAAATCGATCCATAATAATTTTGATTAAACATACTTTATAAGTTTCAAGGAGTTTGTCCAATATCCCCGTATACATTTCTCGCGGATTCCGTTGTTCGAGCATTTCATGGCCAAAGAAAAAAATTGCAAGACATGTTGGACTCCCAATGATCTGATCCACCAATGTTTTTTTCACCACTGAAATCACGGATCTGCCTGGCAAAAATCGATCTAAGAACAAATAGAAATAATGATGGAATGGACCTTGCAGTAAACCAATTGCAGTCATATTTCTTGTTCGAATAACATCATGATAATTTGCACCACCATCCAACGTATTGGCTAAAGTGACTATTCCCACATTTTTTTCACCCTCGTCCAAATTATTCGTGGTATGACATTGTCTAATTGTCAGTGTAAATTGTTCATTTACTGCGTTATCAAGTTCCTCGGGAGATCGAATGTAACGTTGTTTCCATTGTTCACGGCGCTGTTGTATTACATCTCCGACTCCCATCATAATTCCACAACTCACAGTATTGGTAATTATCAGGTATTTGCCTTAATTTACAAAGTATATTTACAATAATTTCAAATATTACGGTGATACTTATTACGGCTTTTCGTAGGCTTATTAATCTTACCAAAGAGTAAATTTCTTAAGAAACCCATTTATATCTTAATACAGGAGTATTCCTCTAAATAACTTTTTGTTCTTCTTGACAACTGTCGAACGTCCAATTCAGCAGTTGATGCGTTGCCTATTCAAATTATGCCGTGTATTCTCGAATTATTTGATCGTATCCTGAACACGATTCTTGATTCTTTGATGTTTATACAGACGGTATGTGGGTTTGTTCGGTTGACGTCGTGGCATAACTTTCCACGACTTTCAACAAAACGTTCAACAAATCTACGGGAGTCTATTGAAGGCTCTCCCACAACTTGTGCTTGTGTTAATGTTGTTTTCAAGCGAAGATACAATAGTGATATGTTATCCCCATCTTCTCCATCAAACGCAGATTGTTATAGACTGACATTCATTATATCAGGACACACAATAAATACTCTCAGCTCTGGCGCCGCTCACTCCTCAGTGTAATGTTCGTGCATGTGATCACGCGACAACGAGACAATCATGATGTGACGTCCTCATCCGAGTTCTTTCACCTATTATTTATCATTTATACCGGCACGAATGTTCTCAACGTGTACGCACTGATAAACAATAAAATATCTCCGCGCACTTATCTATCAAAGTCTGGTTTATCATCAAATACAAGAACACCATACCGATGCACGTATGCACTACTGATCAATGCATCAAATTCCTCCTTCGATTTTGTAATATGATACCTTTTAGAATTACGTACATACTAGACTATATCTCATCGTCGTCATATCAAAATCGGATAAAATCAGAATTAAGTTAATATCTATCGATTTCAATGAACATACGCAAACAGTCTTTCAATTTCAACTGAGTTCACCAAATGGCGGATGGAAATGAATGAAGAGTAACAGCCCAAATATTAACTGTCAATTTTCAAAATCACATATTTTTGCAATGAATTATATAATAGCCCTATCCAATACTGAAGTAAATTCTTAAACTTGAAAGCGCCAAACAGAAAGAAATTTACCCTGCAAGTAAAAAGAATGGAACTTTTTTTTTATACGGCCAACTCATACCATTTTTTTTTGCACATAATCAAATTTTTTATACACAAATTTTTAAAAAACTTTTATTTAAATTTCCATAAGTCTATCGGCGTCAATCAAAACTTCTCGAGAAAGGTTGCTTCTACGTGGGACAATATACTGAGCTCCAACTAAACAATCTCGTAATTCCGTTTCTTCCTCGATTACACAACCATCGCATAATATGCAATTTTGAATAACACATCTACGTAAGGAGAAAAGATGAATGAATGAAGTTGACAATATAAATCTACATAGATATATAGTTCAAATCAATAGATAATAATGAAACTCACACACCTCTGTTTAACTGTGACATTTCGCATAATTATGGTGTTAGCAATGCGCGTCTTGGATTCAATTATCGAAGCTAATCCCAAGTGGGATTGTTTTACAAACGTCTTGTCATCCACAAAAGCGCCTTCATCTATCAGACTATTTACAATTTGTGTACTTTTTATAGTAGCAAGTGGCGATATTGCCGCTCTGGTCGTTTTGAAAAATGGTAATTCGGATATCTGTAACGAAGGAAAAAAAAAATAACGACAGTGTGACAAATGAAACTAAGTACACTACCACCGTATACAATATTCACCATGCTGTTTGCGAAAGTATACATTTGTATCGTATTCACTCTCAAACCGAATGTATCAGAAATATGAACGTAACATCTTATTGCATCGGCATGATATGCTTCCTCCAGGTCGAAGCCATGATCATTGAACGCAGACATTTTTCTGATAAATTCATCTAAATCACGTTCAATTGCAAAACGAAAAATATCATCGCGTGTATCAATTGTTACAACAGATGGATTTTTCTCGTCTATGGATGATTTAGCAGGACGGCTCAGCTGTTTACTCACTACATAGGGTAACAGTTCGCCTTTCAGTGTACCAAAATTCCTGGAAAATGTCCGGATTAATATCAATATATTAATCAATATAATATAGTGCGAGAATTTGAAATACTTACTCATTGTGAACTAAAAAGTCGAGAACCCACTTGTTGATGATGTAGAAATGTGCATCCAATAATTTTGAATTCATAGTAAAACTTGTATGCTTTCTGAGCAACTTTTGAGATATATTGATGGAATCTTCGAAGTCTGATGCAGATGCCAAAAATACCAATCTATTCGTTTTATTGTCTATTCCGATAAGATCTGTTTCTGGTTTTTGTTTGTTTTGAGGTCCTGGTGTAACAAAATTAGATGGTATTTTTGGAACAGGCAGCATGAGTGCAACGACGCTTGCATTATGTTTTCGAAATGAGTTCAAAATCTCCGATACATCTATGTCAGCAATCAGATCACATGACACAACAATGAAGTCTTTGTTGATTTTATCATGGATATATCGTACTGCATCAGCTGTTCCAAGATCTTCACCATCCGGTATTCCGACAAGTTCCAATTTTATGTTCAAGCCCAATTTATCTAGAACGGCGCAAACTTCTTTTTTTATATTCTCAGTTACAACAACAATTGCCTCAGTGAATCCAGCTTTTTGTAGTAAGTTGAGAGGATAAAAAATCATTGGTACATTGTTGATTGGCAGCAAGCACTTGGGCTTTCCTGCAGTCAATTCAATCATTCTCGATCCTTTGCCACCAGCCAGTACAACAGCTTGAAATTCTGTATATTTCACCATTTTCACGAAAGAATCGCAATTCGTTATCCCCACGATTATTTATACAATTCGTCACAATATTTGTTTTAAAGGTTATACTGCACTATGAACACAATCATAACATCAGTTATACAATCGTGCTAACGACTCCGAACACTGACGAAAATATAAAGGAACATATATAGTTACCCTCATAATCCGATTGTAAAACACCGTCGTCGTTCAAGGCAGTGTACCACGAGGCGCCATCTCATTCACTGTGTGATGCACCGGTAGCAAATTGGTTTACCGTGGCGCTGTTCAATTGAATCAACAACAAAGCAATGAAAAATGACGTTTGGCACTGGGAACGGATTCGTCGCGTAGTAAAAACCGTACTTATTCAAGATTATAATTTTGCTCCCAGCAGAGGGCAGCATAGAAAGTGGTTGAATCATTCAAGCAAGTTTAGGAACACGGACCGGAGTTTAAATTCAAAAGAAAACATTTTATTGAGAACATTCTCCTCCCACGCTTACAGAGATTTGACAGGTAAATAACAATTTGTATGAAATAAATAATAGGATATGAGGTACAATTCCAAAGAAATAAATATAATAAACTGGAACTAAAAATTGTAAATTATTTAAGATTGTAATGATAATTTTTATAATAAAAACTCATAAAATTGGCTTTTTTCAATTTTTGCAACACGACAAGACAGACAATCAAATTATTAATTGATTCTCAGGGCGTTAGATATTGCTCCAAAATGGATTTACACATTTCGGAGCAATGCAATTAACGACCGTTAGTCATATTGCTGGCCACAATTCACACACAATTCCAACTCTCCAAAATGAGAGTGTTCCAAAACTCAATCGATTGGCCCCCAACCGAATGAAATGCCCTCTGTCGGAAGTAAAATTATAATCTTTTACAAGTATGTTTTTACGCGAGGAATCCCTTCCCCTGTACAAGCAGACGAACTGCCAATGGCGTTCGTCTCTCGCTGCAGTGTACATCACATGAAACCGTACCTTTACCCTGCTTCATCCTCGTATGTACTTTGACCATTCTCAATGCAACCCCAATCCCCGATAGTCCCCACACAACTGGGTCACCATCTACATTCACACTCCCCACCCTCGTCAACTCCTATTTATTAATAGAGAAACAATTTCGATCGTTTCAGTTATCTACTTATCTGCATTTTGGGCATCAGGTGTTGAGTTGGACTGGCCCAAACTGGAGTCAACACCTTGAGCAGCGAAGTCTTGGCATGATAATACGTGTATAAAAAATAAGGACATAATAAAACAGTAATTGAATAATGGGACGGAGAGGTAAAGGAAAAGGTGGAGATCTCGGTCGTGCCTTATTACGTGATCGTTTTGGAAATAATAGATCAAAACGTGGTTCTGGTGAATCGTCAATGGTAAGGTTATGATTACATGCAGTAAATAAAGATTTTTTTTTCATTTTCATATAAAAAAATGAAATAAAGTTCATACTTGTGTTGAGTTCCGTTGCTTATTTGGTTCGTTTCTTGTTTCAGCTTCATACGGCTGAAGTAAACGATGGATATCAATGGGATCGTTTGAATTTGAATTCAATCACGGAAGAAAGTTCTTTCCAAGAATTTTTGTCCACAGCGCAATTGGCAGGAACAGAATTTCACGCCGAAAAACTCAATATAAAGTATGTTAATCCTAACAGTGGCATAGGGCTTCTTTCAAGTGATGAAAGAGATGCGCTTCTCGAAATTCATAAATCGAACGAAGCATTGTTGAAGATACCACGGAGACCAAAATGGAATGACAATACTAGTCGCCAAGAGTTGGAAACAAGGGAAAATCATGATTTTTTGGAGTGGCGAAGGCAATTATCAGTGCTGCAAGAAGTACATGAATTAAACATGACGCCGTATGAAAAAAATTTGGAATTTTGGCGACAACTGTGGCGAGTCGTTGAGCGAAGTGATGTTATTGTTCAAATCGTTGATGCACGGAACCCATTGCTTTTTCGTTGCGAAGATCTTGAGAAGTATGTCAAAGAGATTGATGAGACCAAGATGAATATGATTCTGATAAATAAAGCTGATTTTTTAACTGTCGCTCAGAGGAAATTGTGGTGCGAATATTTTACAGAAATTGGTGTAAGAGTGGCATTTTTTTCAGCCCTCGAAGCTATTGAACCGGAAAAACAGTCTGGAACACTCGGTGATCATTCATACGGACAAGTTGGACAAACAATCGTTGAAGAAGAATGTGAAAATGATGATGATGAAAGTGACGATGAAATTAGTGATAGCGTTGCCAGCGATGAGGTGTCAAATTCTTCATATGCTTCAGATTTTACGTCAGCAAGTGAATATGAAAGTGCTGATGATACGCTTCGGGATATACCATATAGAAATAATGAAACTAAAAGTTCGTTGACAGCAAACGATAGCGACCGAATTTCCGAAGAAACTGCGACACTCAAAACAAATTCACCTGAACTTTTGACCAGATCGAGTTTAATTGCATTATTCAAATCAATGAAATGTGCGGATAAGTCATTCATAGCGAACGTTGTTACCATTGGCCTCGTTGGCTATCCCAACGTGGGTAAAAGTTCCACGATCAATGCCATTCTAGCAGATAAAAAAGTCTCAGTTTCGGCCACTCCTGGTAAAACAAAACATTTCCAAACATTATTCGTTGATAAAGAGCTATTGCTGTGTGATTGTCCAGGGTTAGTGATGCCGAGCTTCGTTTGTACAAAGGCTGAAATGATATTACATGGAATATTACCAATTGATCAATTACGCGATCATGTGCCGTCTGTTACACTTCTTGGGACATTGATACCACGATATATACTTGAAGACACATACGGAATTATGCTTCCACTACCAATAGATGGAGAGGATCCAGATAGACCTCCAACAGCAGAGGAAATTTTGAATACATATGGATACAATCGGGGATTTATGACGGCAAATGGTCAGCCCGATAACCCACGTTCCGCCCGTTATATCTTGAAAGATTTTGTCAATGGAAAACTTCTATATTGTATTGCGCCTCCCAATAAAAGTCAATCCCAATTTCACACATTCCCGTCCCGACGTCGAGTAATGTCAGCCAATAGAGTTTTGCCGCCTGCAGCTATAAGAGCAAGCAGGGGTGTCGCTGTAGACACTGTGGAAATGGATAGGAGGTTTTTTCAAAACCAATCATCTGGAGTTCATATAAAAGGGCTCTCGGGCCAAACAACGATGAATAATTCAATTGATTTGGGTGAAAAACCTTGGAAAAAAATCAATAAGCATAAAAATAAAAATAAACGACAAAAAACAAGGCGAGTGTATGGTTATTTGGATCGCCATTGATGAACAAATAAAAAAATCGAAACATTGGATCAAGAATTGCGTTTTATATTTCGTTTTAATTCCCTGACTATGACCATTATATAGAGTTGATATCTTTACTCTTGTCCAATAGTATAATCACATGATTCTTGGAGTACGGTCCATAGCCCCATCATTTCATCTCATTCTTATATATAATTTTTCGTGAATTCCGGTTGCATTCTATAATTCGCGATTTCAAATGAACAACTTATAAGTTTACGATAATTCACAGTTACCGATAGTTCAAAAAAATTATTGGTTATAGTAAATAGTATTATAATAAATTTATCTCAAATCATAGGTTATATATGTATTTCTGTGTGTAAAAAAATGTATATATAGAAATAGAACTATATTATTGAGACATAACTCACCCAATGTTTGAAATCAATGTTCGCATCTACTTGTAAATGAATACACGTGCTGACAAGCACATTGATTATAGTGTCAATAACATAAATATATTACAATTGAATCATTCGTTACATCACTGATGTATCTTGATTGTTCGCAATGATTAAAGAATGCATTCGTTTATTGTATTTACAAAGTATTTGTGTCTATTGTTTCCACCAAATTTTTCATTTGAATCGATAGTATCTAGCAATAGAACTTGTAAATTCTTGTTATCGTCATTTTGTCAATTTGAAATAATTGATTCGAATAATCGGTATCCAGTCTACTCAATCAACAACCAAACAAATAACTTCATGAATAGAGTGAGAAGTAAAAGTTCAATAAAATAGAACTGTGTGGAGCATTGCTCGCCCACATTTTGTTGATTCAAATTCATATAGAAGACTGTCAATATCATTATCCAAATCCTTACTGTTGGCGAGCTGAAACATATAACAAATCTATAGCACATCTTGTTTTCCATATGCATGGATTCATTAAGTGTTATTGCATTTGATTTTCTTCATTTTTTATTATCATCATTATATACAGTACCATGGTAACTAATTCACATATAAAAAAGGATCCGACGGTAGCTTCTTCGTGATTATCTTGAATGTCAATATTAATAAGGTGAACTGGTTGATTATCTACGGGTGCTCTTGCTTCCATGCATTCAATAACTTGATCATAAACTCTCTCTTCGCATGTGATCAAGAGATCGAATTTTTCTTTAGTCAATTGGAATCGTTCAGGTCGAGACTTTATTCGTCTATTTCTATCCAACATGTGTAGTAAACCCATTTGTGTATATCTATCATTTTTTAGAAAAAAATATTCTCAATACTCAGTTTGTTGTATTACCATATGCACATTTCATCATCTTATAGTGAATGAATGAATGGATAAAGTACTCACAGTTGTTTGTCTTTAGTTAATAAATCATTGTAAATTTCTTCATAAGTCGTGCCGAAATCGTATACATTTGGTCGGTCAGGACCACTGCCAGGCAATTTAACTTTATCTCCCGTCCCAAAAGACTTGACATTGAAGCCTTTTTTGCTAAAATAAAAACAATTCCATACCATTTATATAAATAAATATTTATTCATTATTATGTTTTTACTATCTTTAAGTTGGAGGTTAATGTATATCAAATATGTAGTCTCGTTAATAACCTCAGGAAAGCATGAGCCTCCATGCTGCGATTCATATTACTCGAACATATTACAGCCACACTGAAGAATTTGGATGCTGGCATATTATATGATTAATGTATTCTTTATTTCAATACCAATATCGACAAAAATATGGGGATTTTTGATACAATAGTATTAATAATCGAGATAAAATGGGTAGCAAGTATCCGTAGACAAATATTCTTGATTGATAGTGATGATTGTAGACGGATATAACCTCCAAAACGTAATTATATGACTGCCACGGAATTGTGTTGAACGTGTAGATCCACTTAAGCGTATATGCGTTGCAACACCAATATTGATAATGTCAATTTTATCATTGGTACATAGGCAAAATATTGTGTGTACGCGTATTGACAATCACCAAGTGACCACCGAGTCGTCAACAATATCAGTATAATGTCATATATCCAATATAATCTATCAATGGTTCGAATCGTTTGAAACAGTTTCAACGAGTGAGCTCTCCGAAAATTAGTTTTGATCAGTTTCCATCACCGCCACCAACCCATCGGCCACACCAAGCCACACAAGCTCAGCACTCAACATATACTTATACGCGCTAATAAATTTTCTCCAAAATATATCGAATCGACCCTGTTTATATATATATATATATATATATATATATATATATGGTTTGGTGGTTGCCTTCAGGGGTCACCCCGTCATTTGCAGCCATCTTTGTGTTGAATTTCGATTGATACAGGATTTTAATAGGAAACAGAGCTTATCAACATTCATTTCAAATTGTCAATAAAGCTGAACGGGAGAAGCGCAGCAGCATTGTAGTACTCTTCATTGTTATCATTCAATATTCAAAATCATCAGTCTATGTGAATTGCAGGAATCTACTATTGGGACTTTGGCAAAGGTCCCTTCAGGGTATCGACTTACCGTGTTCCCTGATCCAAATTGGCAGTCGAATGTTTGCGCGCGGAGCCATCAGCGCCAAACCTACAAGAGCGCTAAGTGACAGGGACAGTCAACCCGATCACATAATATAACTAGGGATCTATTTCACCCCATAGTTATAATACGAGAAATTAGCGCGAGACTCTATTCAAACGTTAAGAAACAGGAACTAATTGTTCCCCTCTGCAAAACGTAAAGGAAAAATTATTGTGCACTTTTAACGTATTAAAACTATATATATATATGCATATTCGTGTTGATATCATGTTAATGTGCATTCAACTCACGTATGACACTACTGATGTCAGTATTAGGGAGGTTGTTTCACGAGTTAAGGCGAATGAAAATATAAATAGCTGTGTAATCTACGAAATTTGTTCCACAAATTTGACGTTCTACGTATCTACACATAGATACAAAAATAGAAATCATTCCGTATTTGTTAGAATTCAATTGAATTGCAACAAGTTATTGGACAGATTGACCACAGACAGAGTGATTATAATTTTATTTAATTTCATAGTCACTGCAAAATTTTTGTTACGTTTTGTTTGACTATTATCCCAATGTATTCGGGCGGACGATATGAAAATTAATTTTTTCATCGTAATGAATGATGAATATGTAGGGGTATGATATAAGTGCATTTTTATTTTCAATTGGGTTGAAGTATCAGTTAAATCATGACTCGTCCTCGCTATTTAGTAGTCCAAACATATCTCTGTTGGCGCGATTCAGACATTAGCTACACAGAATCATAAACATATCGAAAGTAAAACGTCGAAGGTCGCGTCTAAAAGCAGTTTTAATCACGTCTCTGTTTCTCCCATTATCAAATTGCTATTGGACCTATATCATATCCGCTTGATAGACATTGATATATAAAAAGAATATATCACTATACCACTAATACATACATACATGTATATATATATGTATATACTATCGAAGAAAGTGAACCAAACTACTTTGAATCGTTGTATCTCGATGCTTTGTTGCTGTATTGAAGAGAAAGAATAATGAATAAGTAATTAAATGAGGGAAAACATGAGATGGGTTATTTTCCATTCGAGTAGCGGTTCAATGGTGTTGAGTGGTGGCAATGTATGGCTGCGGTCCGAATTGCGCTCACAGCGTTCATAGCATACCAATGTGCGGTCCGATTCGTGCTTTCAACGCTCACCGTTTGCGCTGCAAACGTTATGACGTCTGAGGTGACGTCATACTTAGACGCTCACGGTGCTGACGGATCGGACGGTCAGCACTGGGAGCGCACGAGCACACGAGTGGTCCGAATTATGGGTACTGCGAACAGCCGTTAGCGCGCTCATTGAATCGGACCGCACCTTAGCAGTTTGTACGTTGTAAGCACTGTGAGCGCAATTCGGACCGCGGCCTATGTGATAGTACAAGAGCATATGGGAATTAGATGCTATGCAATCTCGTGCTTCATATAGAGAGTTGTACACATGTGTACTCCTAGACTACTCAATCTACATATTTCTCCATCATGTAAACTTTCCACATTATTATTGATGAATATGAATCTGGAAATATCGCGGTGGAAAAAAATATTAAGTCGAATAGTTAGGAAAGAAAAATTCTTATTCAATTGTGATCGCGATGATAGGTGGGAACGTAATAGAAACTATAGCCGATTTTCAGCCGCATAATGGACTCTACATCTTAACTTCGAATCAGTCTCGTAAATGGTGTGTTTTCAAACACGAGTTGGTTAAGTTTGTTGAGTTGGCATCGTACTGTCAACGTATATACAAACAATAGGTTATAAGTATGTATGCCAAATTTAACCTTCAACAGATGCATCGGTGATGTACGATGGTCGTAAGCGAACACAAGCATTCTAATGGAAAACTTTCCATTAATGTATATTTTTTTGTTGTTTTTCTCGGTCACTGATACAAGTCCGTTTATATCAGATTTATTTCTTTTCTCGCAACAACTTTTTTTCCTTTACTCATAACTTTTAATCTATATGCATATAGATGTAAACTTATAAATATTGGAAAGTATTTGTCTCAATAACGTTATCATATCTTTTGTTTATATCTTTTTTGTTTTCACCATGAGTGAATTGAATTGTACTCAAGAATGAGTACATACGTGACAGAAGGAATATAACCATCCCACAATCGTCACGTACCTCACATATTCACATAAATTGTTGCGTAAATTTGTAAATGCACATGTAGCATTGATGCCGTATATGTGTATTGGCCTTGGATACTTGATGTATATCAGGGGAGCATGTGTCAGCACTGTTAGCGATTAATTTGAAGAAATCGGCGAAATAGCGGAGAAGAAAGTCTATATAATCTATGGAATTTGTATCCGGCTGAAAGCTCCGCTAATATATGTGCTCGTATGTAGCCGTGTTCGCTCGTGTTTCCTCGTGTTTGCTCATGCATAACTCTGCTCTGCTCTCTCTCTCTCTCTCTCACACTCTCACACTGTCTCGAGTCTGTCTTACCCCATCTCTTCCACCTCTTCCTCTTCTCAAACTATCTGTATCTATATTCTGTATAATTTTCCGATTGTTCCTTATATTTTTCGATGCTTCCTGAACTTTGTATGTGTGTGTATGTACGTCATTACAATTTATGTACATGTGTTGAATCACCGGCGAGAGAAGAGACGCTAGGATGGAACAGCGCTACTGGCATATATTAATACAATAGTGTGTATTGGTGTGTGTGTGCGTGCAGTGGTCATGACTGGTCATGACTGGATGAAGACGAAGAGGGAGAAGCGCCGTGATTGGCAAAGTGGTGCAAAAGGGGCAAGCACTAGGGGAAAGAGGGGCGAGAGGGAGTTAGTAACAGCATGAGCAGCATGAACAGCATCAAACAGCAACACCACCAAGTCACAAGCACCAGTTTCAGATGGTTTCAGAACTATCATCGTCCGTTACGTTTGTTACGTTTGCTTGGTGGCTGTTGGAGCTAAATGGATTCGAGTGGGCTGTAAAAGACGTAGACGAAGACGAAGAAGCAGAAGAAGTGAAAGAGAGAGAGAGAGGGCATTTGTATTTAGGGTTCCGTGTTGACTAATTTTATTTCGCCTGACGGCTGCAATTGTTGCAATTGCCACAACATCCGTGATACTACACGACTGAGAAGACTACCGTCATACAGATCTATACCAATCGTCTGAACCGTCGCTTATCACTCGCGGTATGAATATCTAACATAGTCATAATGTAGTTTGAGGAGACACACGGTGCCGATATGTGATCATGTCCTGTTAATTCATGAATTTTCAATTTTTCATTCGAAACTGATTCATTTTGAAAATTGAAGTGCTTATAGTGAGATAGTGATGGTGTGTATAGTGCTCATGGTGGATCATCGGTCTCAACTAATATTATACAAAATCACTCGGCAGATTGACGAAAACAAAAGCCAAAAAGTTGACGCTCACAATCGGATTTATTTCGTCAAATATTGAAACTCCACGGAATAGTTGTAATTACTACATAAATGTATAGTAATACCGTCATCTTAATCTTCATGTTCCTCTTCATTGCATCCCTCCCTACGTCGAGCACATGAATGTGGCCCAAATGACGCTAATGGCTTTCCATTTTGATGCAAACATATCAAATAATGTTGCAATCAATGCAAATATCATTCTCTGTAAGTTTACATTTTTTGTTTTGTTTGTATTTTTGTTTTTCATGCTGTGATCACAATAGTGGCACGGTTTTTTTTTTTTTCTTTTTTTTTTCACACCATGTCATTAATTTATATCTAATATACGTGTCGAGAAAAAAAAGCATCGGACAAGGGGCAATGGTCTGATATTATTTTGTGTAATAACCGTGATGAGAGGGCTGGCATGCATGCGGAGCGTTGTCGCCGCTGTT
The DNA here is from genome assembly GCA_958496275.1 of Zele albiditarsus. Taxonomy (NCBI): domain Eukaryota; kingdom Metazoa; phylum Arthropoda; class Insecta; order Hymenoptera; family Braconidae; genus Zele; species Zele albiditarsus. The sequence goes on from OY292408.1 coordinate 22,907,055, forward strand.
TGTCAGCGGCAGTCCGCGCGATCGTGCGGCCGGTTGGATGGTAGGTTATAACCGATTCCTTGTGCTCCGCGTAAGTAGTACACATGCAAAGTGTTTCTTCCCATCTCTTCCCTCATTTTCAATTTATCTCCATTCTATCATCGTTATCGACACTACAACTGGCGCACACTCCTGCAACAACAATTCAACATTCTCTTCCTTCTCATTCCTTTCTCACTCGATCTCTCCAACATCTATGACATGTTGTTATTCCTTATTCCAAGTCACGATTACTGAAGTGAAATCGACATCTGGCTGCTTCTGCTGAATGTTGAATGTATCTTATATTCAGGCGTGGTGTATAATACGATACAGTCGATTAGCCAGACTACGCGAAATATAGACAATGTTGCTGCAATTGGAGCTATTAAAGATGGAGTAGAAGGCTCATACTATTTCATTGTTTTATTTTTTATTTTTCCTCTTCATTCGCTGCTATGTCTGCGGTCCACTGTATCCCGCAAGAGGACGTGGCAGAGAGAAAGTTATTGTTGACGTTCAGATGGAAATTAGATTAGTTGAATGCACCACTTGAAAAACTGATGATGTGCATGATTTCTTATGTTTATAATAGTAACGCACTTGTATATAATGGCGCGTTCATGATATGTCTATTGCATGTGTACAGAAGCAAGTATAAAAAGGCGTGTTAATGGATGATGTGGTAGGAAGATGCATTATAACAAAAAAGACAATCAGATCTCGGAAAAACCGGGTAACCGGTTCTCTATACAATACACATATACATACATTCATGTATGACTTGCGTCGATTCTCTATACGACCCGCTTCCCGATATGTACATATCTTTTCACTAATCATTACTCTCATCCCCTCTTCATATTGTAATTATTCATTTATATATTCAGTTTTTTTTTCCACGCTATATCTTAACATACACTGAAATATTATATACCGATGCACACGCGGTATATTGACTTTCACCCGTATTGAAATTCATTTTTTCATTCATATTATTGAACTATCGTTTACTTTCAGTTGGGATGCGTTCAAATGTGCATCGCGAGTGAATAAAATACAGAGTATAACCAAGTAGAAAACATCCAATATGCTGCAAACTTGCTCGAATAGAGGCTCACGATGTGTGCGACGGGCTCTAATGTTAGTTTGCGTGTGGTGCCTAATAATGATTGCCATTATGCAATTTCATCGAGCCGAAAATGAGGTCCTGGTGTCACAACGCGATCCATTGACGATTGCCGATAGTTATATTACCATTGATGCTTCGGAACGTACAATAAATCAAGTCCACCTTGCATCATCACCATCATTATCATCATCTTTGGGTAATAATTCTGATAAACTGTATAATCCACAACAGTCTTCATCATGGAAATTATCAAAGAATATGAAAGTATTAGTGGATAAGCGGAGATCGAGAACTGATGAAGAACTTATCGTTGAAATGTCAAATCGCGCTCCAAACTTACCTTTCGCATCTTGGTTTAAAGTTGGCGGTGCCAAAGTCACCGGTGCAATTGACCCGAAGAAAACAACATTTGGTTGCGTGCCTCGATATCCCAACATTTTCGATCTCGAATATAATAATATTTATTGGCAAACTATCAGAACGTCTAATGGAACATTCCAATTGTTTGGGGCATATTATGATAATCGAAAACTATCTCGAATTGGTCCGGCAATAAGAATAGTTGGTATGATTGATAGAATTGAACCTACTGTCAAGACTTATTGCCAATTATGGTTTGATGATGAGAAACAACCACAAATTGTTGAAATTCTCGAGTATAAATATATATGGCACTCCAAGTGGGGCAATTACAAACAGGGCATTTATCAGCCATACGTGATTGCATGTAAAATACCGCAGAGTCATTGGAAAAAGGGTCCGCCATCATCAGTATCGATAGCAGAGAAACCGTGCGACACAGCTATCAATAATCTTCGAGTCATTTACAACAAACCGGAAAAAAAGAAGGAATTTGCTGTGTGTGTGAAAGGTCTGGATTTCCTTTACGAAGATTTATCAGTACGCTTGATTGAATGGATTGAGTTACTCGGCATTCTTGGTGCCGATAAAATTTTTTTTTACAATCTTCAAGTGCATCCAAACGTTACCAAGGTATTGGACCATTATCGTAGACTGGATCGTATTGATATTACACCGTTGACACTGCCGGGAGGGCAACCAAATATACCAGGTTTCCAACATATGTATCTCACGAAGAAGACAAATAATAAGAGACAAAATGAATTAATACCGTACAATGATTGTCTGTACAAGCACATGTATGAGTATGAATATATAGCTTTACTCGATATTGATGAAGTTATAATGCCAATGCGTGACACTACTTGGAGCCAACTGATGCGACGTGTTTTGCCCAAGGCCCTCCGAATACGCAATGAAACACGCGCCTCCTATAATGTCAGGAATGTGTACTTTCTCGATGACCTTCTACATTCGCATGGATTTTTTGATGACGTGCCGAGGTGAGTGAGCACCTATTTTTTGCTCCTCTCTCACTCAGGACATTTTTATTTCATTCTTTTATCTATTTATTTTCTTGTTCTTTTCCGTTGTTTTTCTATTCTCTTCTGTACCCAACACTCATCGTACATGGGCAAATAATTAGTTACAAACAGAATGACGAAATTTAATCTATATTATTGTTTTTATTTTCTCCAATGCAGGTACATGCACATGCTCCAGCACGTGTATCGCTCTAAAAACTTCACCAAGCCTAACCAGTACATAAAGTGCTTTCATAATCCGGAGCGAATTGTTACCCTGCACAACCATTTTCCACTCGCGTGCTTGGGCGCTGGCTGTACCAGCTATCCTATTGAGACTCAAGATGCTCAACTCCAACATTACAGAGTTGATTGCGTGAAATCACTGAAAAAAACATGTGTCGAGTACCGTGAAAACAGCATTATGGATCGGACTATTTGGCGGTATAAGGATGAACTTGTTGAAAGGGTAATCGATACTCTAGATAAGCTTGGATTCTACAGCCCTAGCTAATTTTTTGTATTATTAGTTTTTTGTTCTATTTTCGCGCATCAGAATTCATCTTCATTAGCTTTTAATGTAATTTCATTATTCACTGCTAACACTTCACAATATTTCTCGTTCCACGGATCAACCTACGTCAATCAAATCAAACATATACTTCCAATGTGCCAACACACTTGATTTTATATATTCTTCGGTTCATGTTGTTGATTCATGGAACGACGATGCTGTCAGACACACTATGTTCTTTTTTATTATCTCTTTGTTTGCATTTTATGGTCAACCTCGATCGTTCTCTAATGTTACGAAAACAATTGAAAAAATAGTACATGTAATAATGTTTTCAATGACAATATTAAAAATAATAATAAATAATAATAATAATAATAATAATAATAATAATAATAATAATAATAATAATAATAATAATAATAATAAGATTAGGATAGAGACGTCTGAAGACGTCTAGCGTAACAGAGGGCGATTCACGTTGCACCATGAATAGCTCTTTTATTATACGCCATTCGATTTGTATATGTGTGATGATGTCTGTTGCACGTCTACGCGTATACATGCCATTGGACACAAGGCCTTCGTCATGACTATCGTTGAATATTCAGTTGACGAGAATCACCACCACAAGCGTATTCTCATATTGTACAGTGAAAAGATTGATAGTATACTGGCATAATTGATAAATAAACGATATCTAATATTTATTATCGTACACATTTTCGTTATTGTTATTGGAACTTTTATATTCACCTGGTCGTGATATTTCCAACAAATTACATTGGAGTTAAATATTATTGTCTGTATCTTCGGATATTCTTTATGTATATGTTGCATTTGGTATTTACAGCGCTACCCTCTCTTAGTTTTCCCGCTTCGGACTCTCAGGAAAGTTGATGGAGGTACACATGAGAGGCGTGGGTTTGCGCGTGAGGGCAGATACGCCTGCCTCGCTCGTCTTTTATGTGACGGGAAAAGTTGAGGAGAGAGATACAGAGAGAGGGAGAGAGAGAGAGAGAGAGAGAGAGAGGAAGCGCACTGTATTAATTCATAAATATAGATCGTGAAATAGATAGTGTGCTCAGTCGGAAAACGGAAAAAGTGACGACCATGAATACCGTTATTGAAGATGAAAGTTCGAGATGTGTTTAAAATGTGGTCGTATTGAAGCATTAAATATATTTTTTCGTTATCATAACGAAAGCTAGTGAGGTGGGTGGTTGGTTGGTGGATAAATACGGCACAACGCCTACGCGAAAATACGATGCGTCGTCTTTTCCAAATGTTCAAGAAACAAGAATTTAGTCGCTTATGAAAATTGTAACGCATTCTTTAGTTCACTGTATCTGCATCAATTCATCTCGATTCCATCAACAAATCAAGTGTGTAAATTTATTGGAAATAGGAAAAAAGAAGAAAAATCACCAACACATAAATAGACATAATAACATGAACAAAAATATTGATAAAGAATATTTGTCCCATTTTCATTCTGCTCGTTCCACTAACAACATTTCTAATAATACATTTTCATATGCATACAAAGTTCTGCATTTTATAGAGCAATATTAATTAGTTTGGGTGATCTGGGTTCTATTTCGAGCGCAATATTCGTTGTATTTTTATTGCCACCGATTCTTCATCGAGTGGTCCCATAACGCTGTGATGGATTCCATGGGGACGGAGAGCGTGCAGGAATCACCGTCCAAGTGTTTAGCATTTTTGCGGATTTTGTGGAAGTTTTGTAAATGTATCTTCTCCCATGTGACACTCGTATCACTGGTTGGTGCTTATTGCGTCCTCGGCGCTTATGCTTTCCACCGACTGGAATCTGAGCATGAAAGAGACGTACGGTGATGAATTCGCATACATATATTTGTAATTGTTCGTCATGCAGGATGGCGTCAATGGATCATTTATAAATAAATTTCCAGGTGAAACGAAGCATCAAGTTCGTAAGACATAATGTCACTGATCGTTTATGGTCGATGACGGAAAATGCTGAAGTATTAAAAAAAGAAGATTGGACAAAGGATGCAGTGAAAAAACTTCGTGTAAGTTACATAGTCATACATTTCCATCATGTCTCCGTTGCACTTTTGTGTTGATGCGTGTCCATGAGCTAATTATACAAATAATTATATAGGAGTTTGAAACGGCACTCTTGACGAAGATGAAAAAAGAAGGATGGGATGGTAGCGAAGGGGACGATAATATCCAATGGACATTTGCTGGCGCATTGTTCTATTCGATTATTGTCATCACAACAATTGGTTTGGTCTCACCGCGCTAACATGTTTTATTGACAGGACTCCAACATGACAATATTTTGTCTCATTTTGCATTTATTTTTTTTTTTTTTTTTTAGGATATGGTCATATTGCTCCAAAAACGAAAAACGGCAAAGTCGTAACAATTTTTTATGCCATTCTTGGAATACCGCTAATGTTACTTTGTCTATCAAATATTGGTGATGTCATGGCTTCGAGTTTTAGGTGAACTTGTGATCAGTGAAGCATGAATAACGTCGCTCATACAACTCCAACACAATACAATAGATTTGACACAATTTTGTCAATAACTCGAATTACATCACCGTATCTTTTTGTCTAGGTTTCTCTACTGGCGGGTATGTTGTTTCATTTGTACAAGACCGCCAAAGCCGCAACGAGTACGTAGCAACAATTTGGTGAGAGGCTATAGCATACGTCAGGGTTCTGGGTAAATCAATCTTGTTCATTGGGTACATCTTGATGTATGCATTATTAATCTCAGTTATCATATATATATATTCATTTATTTCCAACAATTTTTCTCTTTTCTCCTATAAAAATCTAAAGAAGATCCGTATCCCATCGAGCTTCGTCATTACGAAGATCAATTAGATTGAGTGAACGATCAGTTGATTCAGCCTTGGGTTTGTCTGATAGCATCAACAGATCTGCGCATTTTGATGTCGAATGTATCTATCAAGCACAGCGTCGTTTCAATATTGATTCAAGTCCAAATGACATGACGAAACGTTCAACATTTCCAAGCACTGCTTCACCCCGTAATCTACAAATGACAAGTCCATTAAGACACACATATGACACCCGAAATACTTTAACTTCACCAAAAGTTAGTGGTAAAACGCGGATTGCAACTTCATCAATAACGGAAAGGACCCAGTCACTCGACAGACGTTTTCATGTTCGCGATGATAACATTGATAGAACGCCAGTCCTGTGCAACAAATATGCCTTGGATGGACCCGATATTTCTGTGATAAGTAGACAGTCTATGGAGAAAAGAGGTATATGTATACATCATAAATGAAACACAGTGCGATCAATTCTACCACTGTTTACCAAATTTTTTAATGATAAATTAATCAATATAATAGAGCTGTCATTGCCACGTACAAACTCAAATCCGGGTGAACGTGGTGGATCTGAATATACCATATTACAACGTGCATTACCGTCAATGATTCCGCGAAGATGTCGTTCAATGGATCGAGGATCAATAAACAATCGGGGTTTGTATGTCAAAATGTCAGGAGTCAATATGAGTACATATATGGTTGTGTTGTTTCTATTCATTTTCCCATATCATCCATGTACATGAATGATAAAATGATTTTAGCGCGATTACAAAAACGTGAAGTACCATCACCCCGCATCATGTCACCAATGGGGTTTGCTGTTCATCGGCAAATTTACGCAAACGAAATCGATTGTGATGATTATTCAACACCCATAGAAGAAGATGCGATGAAGCCTGTACCGATTTGGCTTTGTGTATTCCTCGTTGTTAGTTATATTCTCGGCGGTGCAGTTTTATTTACTGAATGGGAAAAATGGGCATTCCTTGATTCGGCATACTTTTGCTTTATTACGCTCACCACTATCGGTAAGTCGACAATTATGTTTTATTTTTACAATTCAAAATATACCGATTACACGTATTGAATATTCTGATATTACTATTACATGAATATGTATATACATGATTTGATGTGATCAGGTTTCGGTGATTTTGTACCGGCTCATAAACTCAACGCCCATCAGGGCATCCTCCTCTGTTCCCTTTATCTTCTTTTTGGAATTGCTCTACTGGCCATGAGTTTCAATTTGGTACAGGAGGAAGTGATAATCAACGTGAAGAGCGTAGCAAAACGACTGGGAATCATCAAAGAGGATATTTCTGACTATGAGGATAGTGAATATAATGGTCGCGAGATCGAAGAATATGGAGCAGAAAATAACGATGGCGAACCTGCAGAATATCCTGATGAACGGCCACGTAACTTTTATAATAATCACAGTGACATTGAAGCAGCGCTATAGATATGATTTATTGACCAATTACTCAGTAAAATTATACACGCATAATCAATGTCAATAATATATTATAATTTCGTTGATGTATATTCGATATATTTTTGTGAATAGAAAGTATTATGAAGTATACTATATAAAGCGGAGCGAGTGAGTGAGACAAAATATGTTATATATGGAAAGAAACGTATATAGTCACATTATTTATATCCGAGCATCATAACAATTTTCCAATTGCACATACGTTGACGTACATACAATATGTGTGTTCTCATATTGTACCCCTTTTCCTCTCGCGTGTGTCGTGTCGCGTCGCAGCTTGGGGCCAATGCTGTAATTTTAGAATTATCCTATTTTGAGATAGAGTGCCGACTTGAGGAGAGAGATAGAATCACACCCGAACTGCTAGTGTACCCGTGAAGTTCTACGCGAAATGTTTCCTCTCTTCTTCCCCCTTTTTCAATAAATCCAAACCCACATATTGTCATAACATCATTGTCCCCTTTGTCTTATTTTAAATATATTTAATTTATTTCAACTAATAATCTTTCCCTTCACACTTTGAACACCCACTCTATCTGTACTGTTCTGTTCTGATAATGCCCATTTTGTTCAACATAATCTAAACGCATGCGTTTCAAATAGTGACGATTGAGGTCGTCACAAAGTTTAACAACGTTTGTGAGTGTTTGATTGAGAATAGTGTATATTTTCAAGTGTATACACTATGAAACGAGTGTAAATTTTTTCTAACAAAGTCAAATATTACCTACGGAAACACAATCATCAATCACACTTTGAAAAAAAAATCAAAAGTATGACGATTACTCTGGCATTAGGTAATGACTATGATTGCGATATATGGAGATGCTCTCGGCGGTGATGGAGACAAACACATCGTGGATAGATGCGTCCCCTCCAATTCGTGTCAGAGCGCACGGCGCCCTTGATAATTGGAATAATGTTCGGAATTTTTCTGCGCGACGTTTACGGGGCCCATCAAGGCGTGAATGGCGTGAAGGACGTGAAAACAGTGGCTGCACCACTACCAGACGAAGAAGGAAAAGCCAAAAAGCTCTCAGTGAAAAGGTTGCAGACTGGTTTCGTGCTATCTTAGCCTTTCTTTTCAGTAATGTCGGTATAGTATGTCTTGTTGTGGGCTACACTATTGCGGGTGCTTTCATATTTGAAGCAGTCGAGGGCTCCCATAGTCAACAGATTGAAAACGACTATGTGGTATCATCCTCACGAAACCAGACCGCAATTCAGTTATGGCAGTTGACTTCTAAAGTAAGGAAAGATGGACGGAAAGATATACTGAGAAATTAAATTTCCTATACTACATCATACAAACATATGTATATGTGTAAATGATCAGTAATAAATATAAATTTATATACATGCTATATAATTTTACTCAGGAAAATGTATTCTCGGAGAAGTTATGGAAAGCCAAAGTTGACACGATTCTGCGAGGATATCAAAATATTGTTATTAATGCTGTGAATGACGGTTGGGAAAACGCTGACTCCGTGGACAATGGAAAATGGAGTTTTGCTGGAGCGTTCCTATACTCCTTGACAGTCATCACGACAATTGGTACATCTATATAGAATTGTCATGAAATATTCACAAAAATTACAATATTTCATCCATATAACCAACACAATAAACTATTGCTTTTCAAGGTTATGGCAATACGTGTCCCCGAACCATTTGGGGTAAGGTAATTACAATTGGCTATGCCATTGTCGGAATGCCCCTGTTTCTTTTGTATCTCAGTAATATTGGTGATATACTGGCAAAAAGCTTCAAGTGGACCTATGCACGTTGTTGTCTATGCAGGTCAGCTTTCATAATATGTATACGTATATGTTTTCGAATAACTGTTTGCTCGCTATATCCAGTTCACATTTTTGTGTCTTTGTGTACCAGATGTCGAAAGAGGCCACGCCAGCACCGCGACCATATCACTAATTCGCCATCGTCAAATCAACAATGCCTGAGGAAAAGCTGGCAGGTTGCAATAATTTATTATTATTATTATTATTATTATTATTATTATTATTATTATTATTATTATTATTATTATTATTGTTTGGGATATAAAACTATTTGCCATGGCATCACTTTAGACGGTAAAGATACAGCCAGAACGAGTGGGGGGAGTCAGTATAAACTGCGATCTTGAGTTCTTGTCGAAGACAACAGGAAACTACGACAATGATGACAATGATAATAATGAAGATGATGATGATGATGATGATGATGATGATGATGATGATGATGATGATGATGATGGTGATGGGCACTATGATCCTCAACAGATCACCGTTCCACTCACTCTCTGTCTTGGTATTATGGTTGGGTATGTTTTATGTTTTATTATATTTTGTCATATGCAGACTTTTTTCATGCATTCCCAAACGTAATTATATCATATATGAATGCCAACAGATATATTTGTAGCGGTGCTGTTCTTTTTTCGGAATGGGAAGACTGGAATTTTTTGGACGGCTCATACTTTTGCTTCGTCTCGTTGTCAACTATTGGTTTTGGTGACATTGTGCCAGGGAACAAGATTTATTCAGGAAAGGGTATTGAACTGTCATTTATATTTTGCTCCATGTATCTTATGTTGGGTAAGCTAAGAAACGTCATTAATACTTATTTAGAATATTATCGCGCAGTCCCGTGAGTTGATTGAATACATTATATATTCAGGTATGGCCCTTATAGCAATGTGCTTCAATCTCATGCAAGAAGAAGTCATCGCGAAAATACGTTCATTTACACGGACGGTGAAGCATATTTTCAGGTGTGACAGGTAGTCTTGAGTAAATTGATTGAACGCTTGATCGACAGATAAATCGTTTGTGGATGTCGCTCTTATGTGTTTTCAACATTACTTTCGACGCATCTGACACAATAAATGGGTAAGTGATGTGAAGAATGTATAACACATGATACATATATGTTCATTCTTTGATAGAAATTGCATCATCTGATTGTGGCAATTTTTAAATTTACAATCATTCAGCCCCCATGTAGTTGGATCACACTCGTCATTCGATAGTAATGGTTTCTCAGTGAATTCGGTATGGTCCTTTTTCCCTCTTGTATTATGCAGCGGTTATTTCACAGTTGTGCCTCGTCGATGGTTCGGGCCCAATGCCAATTTATCCGTATGACACAGTAAGCTAGTACATGAGAACTTGATTACTGGTATCAATTATTGTTATATCGCTGTATATTCATTTAGCAGATTATATATAGTCATACTTTTTATTTTTTTCTCTCCTTTATTTTATATTTTGTACCGTATATCCTGCTACTTTTTTACCTTTGTGTGATGCGTATATAGTACATATACCGACACATTCGAGCAACAGTCGTCGACGGAGCTACGCGAACTAGAAAAAAAGACCGTCGTGAGAATTACCCGCCTGCCCATGCGTCCTGGTCCACTATCACACGTCATATATATCCACCACATCTACGGTGATTCTGCGCGGAGTCTACCTAGCCGCCGCAGTCTACTTCCACACACTTTCGCTCTTTCCTTCTCTGACACGCTCACGTTGAGCTTCATTCTCGCACCCACACACACCCACATGCGAATCAGCAATGAGAGAAAATTCCTCTTGCTACCCCTACAAACGTTTCTTTACTACCCACTGGCACTGACAGTTGAGCGAATACTTGCATCTTTGCGAGGGCGTTTTCATACGGCAGCATCCTTACTTGAACGTCGATCATTGTAACTCGTGTCGCGCCCAAGTGTTTAACATTGTTCTAATACATTTGATTGATCGTAGTATTATACTTGCGCAATTTTCAAGATATCAATCGGCTTATTGATGGACTGTATTGTTATTGGAATTTCAAATGTTTTACTGTTTGAGCATACATACGATTGAATGGTGGAATGGAATAAACTCTCGTACGGCACGATTTGATTTTGTTTAAGGCACCTCATGATCCTGCTCAGCCATCAACTTGAGCTCTCATATTATTTTGGTTGTCGTAGTAATCGTACGTATTACAATGAACCTTTTTTATTTTCACTACATACTGTCAACGGATTGTGCTTGTTTATCACTCCATATACCTTATTTAACCAATACCATACCACAATAATTGTTGCTTAATTATCATAAAACTATCTATGACATTGTCCTAATGTATTCATATGTTAACATTTTTTCATTATAATTCGGAGGTATGGTGTCAGAAGACGAACATGACGCGATAATCTCAGTGTCGGCTTGCCCGAAGGCATAATTCTCCATCCAGCTAGATGCTCATAAAAGCCATTCATTCATTCCAGTTGAATGGTAAAAAGTTGTAAATTGGGAGAAATATAATACACATCGCGCAAATTGTGTTTAATTTGATGAAGACGAATAGCGAAATGCTTCATTTTATATTGATATATGCATATGCGTATATAAATTGAAGCAACATCACACTGTGTTATTACTAAAGAGTCTTTTGCCTCTCTCCATCTCCCTTTTATACGACGGGTATCGATTGCAAGCTACTATACTGGTATATAGGGATGCCAATGACGCCGCCGCAACTTTCGTAACTCTCATGTATGTATGGCGATTAGTTAATATCATGGCTTTTCAATGCACGGCCTCATGTCAATTGGTAGGCTATTGAGTGCTACCACATATTTTTTGTGTTCAATGATCTTCATTAACACATTATATATCATTTTTTTTCCATCTTTTTCTTTATTATACATACAGATTGATCTCAATCAAACTAAATTGTGTATTTTTTGAATGACAATTATTTATGTTTTTCATGATTGATTATTTCAGATCTTCATGGATGCCGACAGTGCAAATAGATCAAGCTTGACGCATTCACGGTTGAATCAAGTGTTGATGCATGTCACGCTGTGGCGATGTTGGCACACACATCATCAATGCAGTCAATGCCGACGATTATTTCACCACTTTCAACATCACGATATCCCGGTAAAAAATTTGATGCGGCTCCAATCCGCTGCAATACTGCTGGTGTGGAGTTAAGAACTACGCAAAACAGCTGTTTCTCGTAATGATGCAAATAAGCGCGAGTGATTATTACCAGAGAGCACCGCGATCGTGCTCCACTCGAGGTGTATCTCAACTCACAGCGGCAGCGTCTACTACGGCAATCACAAGTACGAGCTCGGATATTACTGGTAACAATACTACAACAGAAAATTCATTCCGAATATCGACGACAGTAAAGGCCTCGGAACTGTGGTGCTGCTGTTGTAACTGCATTACAGCGAGAACTGCAGAAGCATCGGGTTTCCTTGCGTGTCTCGGTGTATGCGTTCTTGTATTTGGATATACTCTTCTTGGCGCATTTGCCTTTATGGCCCTCGAAGGTGGTTTCAAAACCGTAAGCAACCGCATGCATCAGTTATATATTCATATAGTCTCATATCTTATTCCAATTCCATGTACACGAGCCCAAAGTATATTTTTTGGATAAAAACAGGAATCAACATCAGACATGATACGTTTATCAAATCCCTCGGGGACCACGACGCGAAATCTGGAAAAACAGGGTAAATCTGGCCAATCAATATTTAATGCACCGAGGGCCGATGTGACTTTATCCCCGGCTATTCTGCCAACTGATTATGATGAGGATATTGCAGCCCGGGCACTAAGAGTCTCTACAGTAGAGCGACTTTGGAGTATCACTGAAGATTTGAATGTTCTATACAAGGACAATTGGACACGACTAGCCGAACGAGAAATTCTCGATTTCCAAGATAAAATGACCCACAATCTCAATCGCGATCGATCTTCAACATTTTCCGTTTATAGCGGCACAATTCAACGATCGTCTCGTGGTCATGATCGATTCAAAGAATCGCGAATTGCAATTACCGACCGACGTTGGACCTTTGGTGGCAGTTTATTATACTCACTTACTTTAATCACAACCATCGGTAATACATCACCAATCTCATAAACATTATTTATTTTCGTCATCCATAAATTGATCTATATTTCAATTCAATGTTTGATTAATTCACCGACCAATCATTCATTTTTCCATTAATTTAGGTTACGGAAGTGCAGCCCCGCGTACTGTCTGGGGTCGAGTGATTACAACAGTATACGCTTTGGCTGGTATACCACTAATGTTGGTATACCTCAGCACAGTTGGCGATGTATTTGCGCGTTCTTTTCGACGTTTATACGGAAGATTATGTCACCAAGGCAGTGATTGCGGCAAAAAGAGAAAATCCACCACTAGCCAATTTTTCGTTCCATCGCCACAAATACCAGGCATAATAGAGAAAAGTTATCATCGTTATGACAATCATATTGAAACTACCAAAATTGCACCAGGCAACTTTTATTCTAGTAAGGATAGTTCGTGCGATGAGGTTGGGGTACGCGCCACCGGTGGTACAATTCTTCTTGATCGGGATGGTCTTGAGAGTAATCTTTATCTGCATTCCACCTCTTCAACTAATCCTCGCCATCAAGTAGAGTCCATTCTATACATTTCCATATCTATTTCATTATTCGTTTGGGAGTCCCAAAATCTTCATTATATTATCATATTGTGTAACATTTTAGGATCAAAATTTGGGAAAACGACACCTACATCCATGTTCTCAAATGTCGTTGCTGCCATCGAGTGTAGGTTACGGCACAGACACCATTTGTGTTGTGAGAATACCAATCAGTCTTTGTCTATTGATTATTCTACTTTATGTATGTGGCGGAGCATTTATTTTTCATCGACTCGAGGGATGGAGCCTGTTGGAAAGCAGTTACTTTTGCTTCACGAGCCTCGGAACGATTGGCTTTGGTGATTTGGTACCGACTGGCAAAAATTCGCAAACAAAATTAATGGCAGAACTCAGTCTTTGTGTCTGTTCTCTGTATATTCTTATTGGCATGGGTCTCATGGCAATGTGCTTCAATTTGATCGAAGAGAAAGTCGTGCGTGTGGTGAACGTATTTGGGCGAACTTGTGGCACAACTGGAGCACTGACAACCGCTTCACTTGCGACAGCAGGTTCAATTAGTTTTCTTTTTTTTTCTGTATTCAAAATATACATAAATATATCAATTTTGGTTGTTGATGAAAATAGTTGGAATATAATGTGATTATTTCAGGGATGAAAACGGAATTGAATGAAGACGGTGGTGTAGGTGGTAATGCCCTCACGACAGATAATTGTCGACAAACATCGGATCATGATGACGATGGAATAGCTATGTCAGTTGTGTCAGCTTCCTGACAACGTCCATCCAGGAGTTCTGTCGATGATGGCGAACTCCTGGGTCAACATCGCTTGGCGAGTAACAAGTTTTCGTCACCAGGACGTCACTCATTACCGCGAAAGAAGATTTCAAATGACTGCAGGGAGGGCCTCGGACCCAGTTCGTTTTCGCCTTCAACACATATTCAACATGGTGCCTCCGCATTTGGACAAAATGGGTTATCACCATTGCAACATTATCATCCGCAACATCGTGGCGATGGTTGTCACTCCCAACAAGATGATTCCATTCACTTTGAATATTTTGTTCCAAGGAGTATCAGTGAATTCAATTTAGCTGCGACATCAGTACAAGACATGGCAATACCAATACCACCACCCGGATCCGTTCTCAAGCCATGCTCTATTGTTACAAGTTCTATATCCTCACAAGCAAAGTCAAACTCTAATGCTATGAGTGGTAATACGTGTCACGTGGGGAGAGTGAACGTTGAGTGCGGTGCGGGTGGCAGTAGCACATTGGGGACCAGAAGTCGCGAGAAAATGGTCACTTTTGAAGATGAGAATTGCTCCGGTTCCACTCCTACTAGGAAAAATTTTGTATCAACAGTAGAAAACGTTTTTATGTGACGCTATAAAATTCATTCATTCAAGCGATTAAGTGACACCACATACACGAAAAGTGTTTGTAAATGCATTGGTGTGCGTTTTGTAGATGCAGACGTTTTTTTGTCATTATCGTCAATATTATAATCAATTTATGTCGATGTGTTACCCTTTTCCATTATATATATTACAATACCTACTACTCAATGATGCCTATAAATAAAGAAAAAATACTATGAATATTCGCATCATTATTGATAATTTAATAACGGTGAATGCTGCTCTAATGCGTTGGATAGAGGAATGCAATCATACTCTGCACTTGATAACGTCGGTGGATTGATTGCAAAAACATATAAAATCGAGATAAAAATGGCAATAATATAGATAGAGTATATCACTGCCATCTGTATTGATTGATTATATTAATTGAATGACAGCCCAATTCAAATTGTTATGTTCAAATAATGAAGAATATAATGAAATTCAGTGTGCGTGTGTGCGCGCGTGCACCACGTAATGGATATGCGACAAAATACATAGTAGTTGTTTCAGGATTGCGAATAGTTTGTTATTCAAAACCTTTAATTCGATAAGTAGCGAATAGTGACTTCAACACCATGATTATTGTCGCAATTTTGATGATTCTCCTGTCACACGACTACAATTTATTTTTGCGACAGAAATTGGGCTAGATAATGTAGTAGCAATTTGAGGGATCGTTGACTCTCCTGACATCAAATTACACGTGATATTGGAAAATATTCCTGAAATTATCAATCAGGGGTTATATTGATGTGCGAATTTGACTGCGGCTTTTTCAACGAAATATTTGTCCATCCATTCACCTCTAATGCGAGCACTAATTGGCGAGTTATAATCCTCTACATCGGGTCCACCATCGTCAATGTTGCTGTCCATCACTGATATGACTGTGCAGATGATATCTAACGTATGATTGATCATGAATTGTATCGTACAAATTATAATAACCAAAAGAATTGGAAGACATAGTGTAGCTTCAACATTATCGAGAAAATTATTGACGCTGCTAGGGAGTATATCGTTGGTCATTCTTTTCAGAATGCAAGACAATACTTTCCGATAATATAATTTTGTATGATACTTTATTCATTCACCATTATAACATGTGTCCAAAACGCAATATTATTAACAAATAACGAAATGAATGTCGTATATGTCAAATATTGAAACACGTAAAAACAAAAGAATGACAGATTTATATTTGTAGATCATTTTTTCTCCATTTCATATATGAATATACTTATCGAATGGTTAAATAGATTCAAGGTTTCCAAAGTTTCAGAAGACCATCCTCACTATACGAACACAAAAGATTTTGGTGAGGATGATGGGCGAGCCCAATGACATCTTTGTCGTGAATCTGTTGAAAGTTCAAAGATCCATTAGAATATTTACGACAGAAAAATAAATAGTCATGAATGATAATTAAAATTGATAATTACGTTGAGGGTTCTCTCTAATTTTCCTGATGAGGTTGAAAAACAGTAAAGGACCAAATCCTCACCAACACAATAAATGAATTCACCACGTGGACTCACGACAGTACAAACAAAGTCACCGCCTTCTCGTTTACCACTCGAAAAAGATCTGACAATTTGACCTTGCATATTCATTATAACAACTGTATTTGAACGATTACATACGACAAAGTGTTCGGGATTCCGCGGAAGTATATGAATGCTATTGACTGTAAGATCTGCAGCGCCTAATGATTTATACGTTCCAATGCATTCGGTTGTTTTCAAACTCCAAACCTTGACTGTACCGTCTGACGATGCACTGAGTACATGATGACCATCGGGCGCAAAAGCTACTTCATTGACAAATGAAGTATGACCACGAAATTCTTTCAACGTTTTCCCGGATTTGAGTCCATGTATTCTTATAGCGGCGTCAAATGACGCGGTCAATATTTGTCCATTGTCTCTACTGAATTGAATGCAAGTGACACCTTTGGCATGTGCTTTTTCAAAACGTCTCAAACATTGGCCACTTTGAACGCGCCAAACTTTTATTTTTCCATCTTGTGAACCACTCGCAAGCATTTCGCTATCACGGCTAAATGCCATCGATAGAACCGCTTGTTCCATCATCATGAAATTGTCTTGTGCCTGATATTTGAGGTCCTTCCTTATTTTTCCTGTTGTGAAGTTCCACACCTCAATGAAGCCATCTACTGAGCCTGTGACCAAAAATTGGCCATCCGGCGAGAATCGCGCGCATTCCACATGTGACTTTTGTCCAAATTTTATTTGCTTTGACAATTGCGTTGGATATTTTTCATCTTCCTGATCTCTAACTGCTGCTTTACCACGGAATAAATCGATTGTAGTACCAGGTGGTAAGAGACCTTGATGTTGTTGCCATTTAAGGGCTTGTCCCAGTAATGCTAATAATCTACTTGACGGTACTACAGACACTTCACCAGACAGCGCATTTGCTATATAGGCACGTCTTTTCTCTTTTGTACTTCCATCGGGATAGGCTTCTCGTGGATCAAAATATGATCGTGCCAAAAGATTTTCTGCAATATTATCATCATCATTATTATTATTACATGAAAATCAGAGTTTCCCCGATAACAAATGAAGAACAAAGGAGCAAACCAAAATTTTATATGTAATTACCTAAATGAATATATCGTTCGGGCTCTTGTTGCTTCATCATAATCATAGGATCAGTTTGTCTGAGTAAAGATCTGGCAGCGCCCAACTCGCGCAATTCAATTAATTCTAAAACTACTTGCTCATACAAATCTATCAACTTTTTATCAGGTAATTTTAGAGATTGGATAGCCTTGAGAACGGTATCCCAATGACCATTGTTTATATCTGCGACAAAGCCATCAACACTGTCCACAGTGTTTAGAGATACCCCAGTCTCCTCCTGATTATCAATAAAAAAGGAATCATGTCACTCAAATGCTCAATTAATTGCCAATAAAATTTGTTTATTATGAATTACCTGAAGTGTTTGTAATGTTTTAACCAAATTAGATTCTTTGAGGTACTGTTGGATTAATCTTATCACACTGAAACAGGAATACCATACAAAAATCATTATGAATTAAGACAATGTGAAGATTTATTTCTACTTGTTATGACACTTACTCAGCCGATTCAATTTCAATAGACATAGTTGCGATATTATATATATATATTTTATCCCTCCTCCTTATTCTGTGCTCTCCGGTTCTCACTGGTCCTCTTTTTATTTATTCCAAATGAATACGACATGAAATAATATCACTCGAAAATCTGTCATGCGAGGTTAGAAAATAATCGAGCGGAAAATATGTTGAGAACTGGATAGATATTGAGCCATAGGGTGATTTTCAGCTAGAAGCAGCTAGGAGTGCACGGGTGCTGCTGTGTGCTACTGTGCGACAGAGTCGCCCAATTTTTGGCTACCGCTGGAACACCTCTTGGTTAATGGGCACATCACAAGCGGCGCTCGTGTCACAATATTACGCTAGATTGATAGAATTAGTCAACACATGTTATTATTATGTACGTGTATGAGAAGTGTAGTGAATTGAGTGCTTCAACACGTGCATAAAGTGCTGTACTGCGGGCTGCTGCAGGTTAGGCAATCACTATGGCTATCACTACACTATACATTGTTGTGAATTCATAGCAGTGTCGTTAGTATCGCTGGAAATGTTGTCATTTATCGAGATATTTCGAGTTCGAGTATGCTGATCTCGCATGCGCGTTATTCCGACACCTACCATGCATTTTTTATGTAAGGAATTATTGTCGCTGCAAAATAACTGGTGTTTTGATTTGGTTTGAAAATACTATGATCAATATTATATGAAAAAGTGTTGCGAAGTTATAAATTGTCAGGTATTAGCAGTAGATGGAGTATTTCAAATTTTGATATTTAGTAAGAAATTTTTCATATAAATAAGTGTAAGTATGTACATGCTGTATTTGTACACCTGCGTGTTGAGCCCGTCTAATTCCACCTTATAATTATTCATCAAAGTACTGTCCCATCAATTTATTGGCAACCGATGCTTATTATTATGGTTAATGTATTTGATTGTAAATTTTTCATTCAGGAACAATACGAAAATGCCAAAAGGAAAAACGCTGGAAATTATTGAGCTTGACTCGGGAGATGAAACGTCTCCACGAGAGCACAATAATGCTCAAAAAAATTTCACAAGAAGCATAGCCACATGTATAAATTTTAAATGTATCTCGGGAGTGAACATGAAAACAGCACCAAGTTTTGCTTGTGCATACTACGGAGTAAACTCAACAAAAAAAAAAAAAAGATTTATATGCCAAAAGTGTTTTGAAGCGGCCATAGAACATCAAGAAATGTTGGCAAATGCCCTATTTCGTAAAGAACCCTTGTTAAAATGCGAATTTCCCGATCACACTATGGAAGTCGAAATTTCTGACAGCGATGAGTCAGAAGAAAATGTGAAAAATGAATCACACCCTGGTATGTTGAATATTCCACTTTGGTCGCGTCCGATAAATCTGCTCGTGTGATCATTCCATTTTTTGCTTATTTTTTTGTCTTCAGATGAGTATATACCCGAAGATGTAATAATAAGCATTGGTGAAAAAATGGATGATGCTCTGTTGAATATATTCAAAAAACATGATATCGATTACCAAGTCAAAGAAGCTCACAAAATTCTCAAATTACAATGGGATAAAATTGATAGTGAGTTCAGTTGAAATTTCTACATCACATAAAAGCTTTATATATGAGATATGTATAAATATTGGAAAAATGATTGCAGGTTCGAATGAAATTCTCGATCAAGATATAAAAATCATGATAACCAAGATGGATTCTATCAGAAACAAATTGTATGATGAATTCAAGCCCGATATCAAATATCTCGAGGAATTATACATCGATGATAGTCCTGTGGAAAATGTCATACAGCAGCATGCTCTTGTGGCCACGAAGAAAGTAACACAAATACGCACACCGCCCGTAGTTAAAGTGCCGGATAATCAAGTTGAAGTTATGTCCGTTGAGCAAAAAGACAAATCTGGAATGGAATATGGGCTACCGCCACACGGAGCACTGATACGACGTGCTGCTGAGGTAGATAATTCTGTTTTGGTAATGAAACATCCACTCATTCCGTGGAGAAGAGCGAAAGTACTGTCAATTATATCTAGAACGCCAATGACTTATCGAGTCAAGTATATGCTCAAGCGATATAACAATCAAACAAAAACAGTATTTGGCAAACAATTAGCAATACATGAGCAATGCCCTGTTGTTATTCCGGTCGCTACAAGAGTCGTGGCGCTCTTCAGTGATATAAAAACCAGCAATTATTACAGTGGAGTTATTGCTGAACCACCAAAAGCAACAAATAAGTATAGATATTTAGTGTTTTTCGATGATGGATACGCACAATATGTGGCACACAAATTTATTTACGTTGTAAGCGAAAGTTCGCTCCGGGTATGGGAGGATATACCTATTGAATCGCGTGATTTTGTTAAAAAATATTTGGAAACGTATCCAGAGCGTCCAATGGTGAAACTACAGCAAGGTCAAGTTGTAAAAACGGAGTGGAATGGTAAATGGTGGATTGCGAGAGTTATACAAGTGGACGCAAGTTTGGTTCAGATGCACTTTGATGCTGATGGACGAACAGAATGGATTTATCGGGGTTCCGCGCGACTTGGACCACTGTTCTTGGAACTTCTAAAAGCTAATGCACGACAACAGGGCCATCATGCATCAATTAATACTCCTAGCCGTCATCGACTGACAGGCACTTTGAATAAAAATAATTTGCCATATGTCGAATATACATCAGCTGGTGTTGAACAAGAGGCGACTTTGCCTGATCAAATTGGTCAAACTTTCCAGATACCAATTACCCGATCAACGCATGTTTCATCTACAACAGTCACGAAAGATATTGCAACGTGTCCAATTTCAACTGCAACAAGCACAGCACCAGCCACAACAACCATAATTGTCGCAACCTCCACAATCACAACAATAGCAGCAACAATGACAACGATGACAGCGGCGACTACACCAACGCAAGTGCGCGCTGTAGCCAAAAAGAGTACTGCAAAACGACAAAGCACAAATGAAACTCCAAATTATGTGACAAGTGCTGAGTCAAAACCCTCCCACAGCATTGTATATTACCAAACACAGAATAAAATACAAACACGTAAGTTTATTGCACACAAATGTAATAATAATTGTATCAAGGGAATTTCATTCACACCAGATGACCTCAAAGGTTATTCACCTCTATCCATCCCGTTGCTTTGTGGATGGAATCGTCAATTGTGCAAGTATCCAAAGGGAAAGAAAGTCACGCTTTACCAAGCACCATGTGGCGTTCGGCTTCGTAACATGGAGGAAGTTCATAGTTATTTACGAATAAGTAAAAGTACAATGTCCGTTGATCTATTCGATTTTGATTGTTGGGTTCACTGTTTAGCCGAATTCGTTCTAGACAAGTGTTTTGTCAATATCAAAGATTTGAGTTATGGCGTTGAGAATGTACCGATTCCGTGCGTTAACGAAATAGATCATGCGTTACCGGATACAATAAGATATAGCACCGTGAGAGAACCTACTGAGGGTGTACATCTTAATCTTGATCCAGAGTTTTTGTGCTGTTGCAATTGCGAAGATGACTGTCAAGATAAAAGTAAATGTCAATGTTGGCAGTTGACGATACAAGGTGCAACATTTGGTGGTCGCGTGCCCAATCAAGCAGTTGGATATGTTTACAAAAGATTACCGGAGCCAGTCACTACCGGTATTTATGAGTGTAACTCAAGATGTAAATGTTCAATTAAAACATGTCTCAATAGAGTTGTGCAACATCCGCTGAGTTTGAAGCTTCAAGTTTTTAAAACGGCACCTCGAGGTTGGGGAATACGATGTCTAAATGATATCCCTGTCGGTTCATTCATTTGCATTTATGCTGGTAGATTATTGACCGAACAAGGCGCGAATGAAGGTGGAAAAAATTATGGTGATGAATACTTGGCTGAATTAGATTATGTGGAAGTGGTTGAAGGAATAAAAGAAGGATTTGAGGCCGAAGCGCTCGAGGCTACTGATAATCCGGTGGAGGGGTCACTGCCTAAAGAAAAAAAAACAACAGAGGAAGATCGGAATTTCGCTCGAAAAAAAACTACAAATGAATCCGACGAAGAATTTAACATTCAACAATTCAACAATGAATATACCAAGTTGATTGCGGAAGATAATGGATCGATGAAGCGCCGCTTGAGGAAGCGCAAAAAAAGTGAAGACACGGGGAGCCCAGATCTGCTGGAAGATAAAAGTGAGGACGGTAGCATGGGAAGAGAATCGAATGATAAGGGATCGGGTGATCAGGATGGTAGTGATGAAGATGACAAAGGTAATGGCAGACGAGAACCAAGCAGATTTGAGCCGACTGTTGAACCTTCCCAAATCGAACGTTTCAAGTTCAAATCGGTTCGTGATTTCTTCGGTGAAGATGAGGCAGTCTATATCATGGATGCGAAAACGACAGGAAATATTGGACGTTACTTGAATGTGAATACCGATTCATGTAAAATGAAAATTCTTATTATATGAATTGGTATAATTATTCAATTTTGGATCTTTATTTGTTTCAGCATTCTTGTGACCCGAATGTTTTCGTCCAAAATGTATTTGTCGATACACACGATGTCCGATTTCCGTGGGTGGCATTTTTTGCTCTCAACTTCATAAGAGCTGGTCAGGAATTAACTTGGAATTATAGTTACGATGTAGGAAGTATCCCTGGAAAAGTGATTATTTGCAAATGTGGTGCATCCAATTGTCGAGGCCGACTTTTGTAATTAATTTAATCCATTTTGTTGCAATTGCGGAGAAAAAATAAATTTTCAAACGTATGTATAAATAGATAATTATCAACTTATATTAATAAATTGAAACTTAAACCAAAATTTGTAATTTAATTACGATATAATAGACACATAAAATTGAGATTATTGATGAGTATTACATATTGGAAATATACCTTTTTTATTACTAAAAATACAACTCAAATTCATAATTACTGATATGAATATGCGGCAACTCTGATGCATATCTGTCAGTTCATGGTAGAACATAATGGAGTGAGGCATGGCGCCCATAGGTGCTCCCGGAGTATGTATTCTTTGTACCAATTTCATGAACATTTACATTTTTTTGATTATCATCTTGGTTATTTGGCTAGACGCAAACACATCGCAATATGCTATGAATCATCGATAAATCAATCTTAAATATATTATTTCCATGTGACTGTGACTGAGTCTCGTAAAAAAACTGAATACAATAACAATGTAGTTCATTACGCTTAATTAAAAATAAAGGGCGGAGGGTGACCTACAATTCTTTATGGACATGATCGAATATTACACTCATATCGAATAAGCTGTTATTATTATAGTATGTTGAACTGCCAGTACATTCTTTCCCCCATTTATACAGGACATATAAAAAGTACTTGGGGAGTTTTTAAAAATTGTATACACGAAAGAAAAAAAGTAAAACACTGAGAGACAATTATCAGAAGGATTCTATGAGTGAATATGTATGTATACGAGAGTAATGAAAAAAATCAAATTTCATATATAATCGTCATTGAAAACTAATGTAATTCACGAAGGAGAATTTTAATTTCGTCTTTTTCAGCAGCATCAAGATAGCTCGTACCGTCTGGTGTTAATCCATTGGGTTTCGCACCTTTTTCTAACAGAAGTTTCACGCAGTTAGTATGCCCTTCCCAAATTGCAGCAAGAAGAGTTGTGATACCGTGTTTGTCAGTCGCCTGTCACGTAACAATGATAATCAAAAAGTATTGATATATAGTAGATCAATTCATCACCAATATTTCTTGAGCATCTATAAAAGTGTCAAACTCACATTTGCATCTGCACCCTTCCCCAAAAGATACCTTACCACATCATTTTGTCCATAGTCTGCTGCATAGTGTAAGGGTGTTCTGCCATCAATCATTTCATTGACGTCGATATTCTGAAAATAGATAGGAACTCGACGATAAATTTGGCACATTAACATTTGAGTAATATCAAATTGATGGTAGAAAAATATACGGAAATAGTGAGTGCCAAATACGAACTTTGTTCTCTACAATGTCTCGAACCTGGTCGAGATCACCATTCTTTATTCCCCATACCAGTTCGCTCATTTTCATTTGAAAGCAGTCTCACTCAACGTTCGAAGTTCACGTAATGACTGTGGTTTCAGCCAGTTTGTATCAATTATTAGGTTTATTTTGTCGTTAAACAAACGAGTAGAAACATATATGCACATACAGTAATAGATGCATATATATATTGTATTGTTTTTTTTTATATGAAATTAAGAATGTGTCGCACGACACTTGTACACAGTACCAATATCAGGGGGTCAGAGACTATTGCTTTTTACAGCTGTGTATACCGAGTTGTATTAAGTATTACCAACATAACATATATATATATATATATATATATATATCACATATATATATATATATGTTCAGAGTTGAAAATGAAAATGCGAGATCTATAATATATACGTGTTTCGGATGCCGGCATACGAGAGTGAAAGAGGTGGGGCGAAAACTGAGGAAAGGTGAAAAACGGGCGATCAACATATAGTACAGACTAAAGGGGCAATGGAATATGATTGTACGAGAGTATATATGGTATGTACAGTGAAACCGTGGCCCAACGGTCGATCAAACAGTTTGTCAAACGCGGCAAACTTTGCCATATCGCTTTCAGTTACAAACAGCCGAAATACATGTATAATTATATATCTATTTCAATTACTCCCGTTTCTCGGGCTTGGATCTAGACTGAATAACGAATTGGGGGAAAGAGGAAACTCGGAGAGTCATCATCACACTTTGAGGTTAATGCCCCCCCCCCCCCTGCACCTCCCTGTTTTCCACCATTACTTTTGTTTAGTAGATGTTATAAGAGGGTGCAAGACATATGTATTGGCTCTCTGTCCCACTGACCTACACTCCTTGCATGTATCCTCTTAACTCTTCAGAGCTACGAGTAGGAAAAGTTAGGAAGGAAGTACAATATGTATATCTCTTTGGCAAATCGCTTGTGATTGTCAGCTTTTCACACATTTTCCCCATATATATGAATACCAATAATTGTCTAAACTTGATTAAAGAAATCAACGTCGCTCTTTCCGCCATTTTGATTGGTCTTCACTCGAAACTGATTCAAGTGAATCGCCATGATATTTGGATTTTTACATTTGAAAAAGGGGTTGTTCTGGGTCAAAATTCTTTCTCCAGGGCTTCGCAGGCAAATATACTTTCAATAACATGTTCGCAATTGCTGTATGCATGTGTATATATATCCACCGTGTAATCAATGGATTATGATGCCGTCATGTGACCCGACGACCTTCGCCAGGCGCGAGCAAAAGTCGGTTCAAAATGATTGGAATATTGTTATAAGTCATATGTGCTGTGTATCAACGAGTGTGGATGTCAGTACACTCATGAGAAACGTATATGAACTGATGACATAAACAAGGAAATAGAACCAGGCCCATCAATCAACTATATGTTTGATTGATGTACACTGAAAAATTAAAAATGAATGCGCACATTCACCCGACTGCGAATAGAAATCTGATATAATCCCTTTCACTTTTTCGATATGCCTGGCCACCCACGAATTTCACTGTCTCAATCGAACCTTCCGTACTTTCAACCTGTCACTTATGTTATCAACTAAATAATACACGTCTCCCCACTCACCCCAGTATTTTGTCCAGTGATATTATCGTTCACCGTGAGTTTCTCGTATTTTAACGTTCGTTATGTTGTATTTTCAAGTGCCGTTATCATGCAAAATGTGGATGAAAATTATCCATGCTGCCCTGAACATACGAGCGAAAGGTGGGTTGCTTGAAAGCAAAAAAAATATAATTTACACACATGTATATATGAAGTGGGACAATGTAGGCACTCAATCCGTTCGATATTATTGATGTTTATACATAAATGCATACCACGCAGCACAGAGACAAAGAGTTATCATTTGACGACATTCAATTATTCCACAGATGCATAGACTGAATTAGTGAAACAATCCAACAATATGTAAGTACACATACGTCGTACATATAAGAATCGTAGTTTTGTCGACGTATTTGTATATGTTGGATCACAATGTACCATCCGAAAAAATATTTGAAAGAAAAGTTTTCGTTCTGTAAGTCTCGGGTCTCAGGCGGATTCGCGCGTATACATTCAGTTTTTACATGCATACAGCTATACACTCGTTCAATGTCACGATGGATACGCGGAACGATCTACTGGTTTTCATCTCATAAAATTCATTGACATTTCCATTTCATCGCCATATATATTCATTACAATCTCCATCGCTTTGTCACAACGACTTCCATACGTTGTTCGGCACCAATTTCAGATGCTTTCACTTTCACCACATAATAAATTCGATATATATTTGTCTGTACTTCACAATGCAGCAACATATAATACTAAATGTTGTTTGATAATTTTCCCATTGGTAATTATGGTTACTAGAAGAGTGACGATACTTACCATATATAGATATGTAGACTGTATTGGTAAACAATAGTGACACGGCAGAACTTCCGCCGGAAATGAAAGGAACGAGGTGCGAGACATAAAATTATACGACAATCGATTGGTTTGGTATGATGAACAGAGATTGATAATTATGTGAAATTGCTGATATCATTTTTGTTATTATCGTACTTATTAGCATTATCATCTATGTGAAAATAATAAATGTTTAAGAAATAACATATATATATTACAAATCACAAATGCTATTTGAGTTATATTATATACCTAACGAGGGATTGTGTTGTGGTGTAAATGATAAACTGTGCGTATATAACAATATATATGCGACGGTACTTTTTCTGGACGTTTTTCCCATGCATAAATATATCATATACATGAAGGTGAGTGCAGCAGTTTCGAATTAAATGACGAGAAAATAGTAGGTATATCAATAAACGTAACACATGTGTGATACAATTTGTGTTACCGTATATGCTGTTTAAATCGAGTACATGTGATGCTTCACGTGTTATAGGCAGCAGTGACATGATTATGAACAAATTACAATATTTACATGGTCTATCGATTCAGAATTTTACGTATGTCGCAGCGAATTCGGTTAGCTTCCAAATACTCCCCTGAAAAAATAAAATAAATTGCAGTTTAACGAGTCAATACGCTGACTTTGTTGGAATTTAATATCAAGCTTTGGGAGTGGTAGAGTCCTTTGGCTTATCATCATTGACTTCGGCGGACGGAACAGTTGGAATTTCAGGATATTCGAGTTTGGCCCCGATCTCACATTCGAATTTTGGACAGCAATCAGGGAAAATTGCGGTTTTGTTAGTTTTGTCCGAAAGCTTGCACTTGGGATTCGCCTTGGGCAATGGTCCGCAGTCCTCCACGAGTTCAAACAAATGTCCAGAGTCGTCATCAGCAGGCACGCAGGTAGAACGACCACAGAATGGTGACAGATTCCATGATTTACCCGGCTCCATCGTTGCGCATTTGGTTGAAGCGAAACACATCCCCGGAAAATCTGTGATACAATCTTTATTCCACAGCTATCCAATTTTTTCATAGTTACATTTTCAACCCTCCGTCTAAAATCGTATTTCACTTCTTATCTGAATAAAGTGCAGACCGTAACTTGAAACATCTCGATTGCAAACGGAGAGTTGATTCATCTGCTTGTTTCGCTTGGATCATAAATGGATAAACGATGACTGATAAAAGATATTGGAAAATGGTTCAATTGACTCCAAGATAGAATACACATATGGATACAATTGAATATTATTCACGACGTAATACGCGAGAAGAGAACCAAAATAATGTGTATATATATATATATATATATATATATATACATTTCCACTTATTTGCAGTGATGAATATTGGATATGCAACTTACCGCGAAGGACATCAGCAGGTATGAGTCTCCTGAAGGTTTTCGGCCGCTCCTCGTCAAATGAGGACTCTTTCGCTTCAACTCTCACCCATGCCAACGTCATCAGTGCAATAACCAAGTACTTCATTGTGATTACTTGTAAATTTTCGTTGCTTCCGACAAAACGACGATTCTGGAAGTGAGTAACGGGATATATGTAATGATAGAGACTGGTTGGGAGCGATCTTCCAGGCTTGGTTTTATAGGGACATGGAAGCAGCGCCCCCCATGTATGCCATACGTGTTCCCACACAGTGGACTCCCCACCTTGCAAAAATCCACAATCCCCAATGAGCACTCAACGTACCCGCTTTAAACTCCATGACAGGTACAATTATCAATTACTAATGTACATTTATACATGCATATATAAGAACATTGTTACCCCAATCAATATAAATTTTTTCATATATATATATTTCCCCCGTATAACTTCATACTATATATGTGTAACTATTTTTTCTAATTAAATTCTAATTTTATCAGTGTGTTTACTTTCATATTTTTGTTGAACATAGACCGGTGCTCAAATTGTGCGTAAATTAAATCATCAGGGAGATTATTACAGCAATATACTGTACTATGCACTTGTAACTCGCATGCATGCACTTTCGTCTTATCTATATGAATTCATTCCGATGACTTTTTATGATCACATTAATCGCACTCTACTTTGTATCACATAAATACGATATATTACATATCATACAATGGCAGAATAATAAAATGCACGATAATTACAATGCCTCTATATTAAATTGAGCACGATGTAAAAGTCATTAAAATTCACGAAATACTTTCCAAGAATCCGCTTCAAAGATGGAATAAGAAATAATAATGAATAAAAGTTTCATGCATGCAAAATTATATCCATGAATTTCATGGAAGTGGCGAAAGTTTTCGTCACGGTTGCGTCTATATATATATATATATATATATATGTATTAATTACGCGGAGAAATACATCAGCGTACACCTAGTACTCTACCTTTGTCTCATGAACATCATTGAGCTACCTTAAACCGATATAATATAATTCCAAAATAAACTATGATCATCGTCTGGCCCTAAGACAACAATTTCACCATCATATGTCTTGAACAGCTATCGAATGAAAAATTATAAAATATAAATTATATGGATTGCTCTGAGGGACAACACATGATTCATGAATAGCTATTGAAATACTGTGGATTGAATAAATAGCGCTTGCCGACGATAGATCGTGCAACGGTGAAAGTATACAAGCAAACAAATGGTTCATTTGCGCCACATGACTCTCTCGCACTTGCAATGATCTTCTCTTTTGCGCTTGCTTCCACCTGGAGAGCAGCATACGCTGTTCACACGTTGAGATATTGCGCTTTCCAGATGCCATAAAACGTTTTTGTTTAAGAATAGGTACCACTCACAACTCATGCAAATGTTTGATATATTTTACATGAATAAAAATATTATGCGGATTGATTTGATACGATATCTATAAGGACAGATTGTCATGATTTTTCCAAGTAATTCGAAAAAAAATAATGTATTGTAAAGGCAAATAAAGAGGAAAGAGAATATGTATGTCGCGCATGATACATACGAAACCGAATATGTGAACGACAGATGGCTAGCACGGACTAGAAAGTAGAGGCGATGTAGATATGTATTTGATGGCTTGCGCGTATATATATACATATATATTATGGATATTAAGTAATGAATGATTCACAGTGAAAATCGTCTAGCTGTTGATTTCTTTCTTATAATTTAATTGCCTGTTTTATATGCCAATTGAAAATTTCATATTTGCCAATATTCTAACTGCCATCATAATTTTTTAAGTATTCACCGACAAGTATTGAATTCCCATCATAAATGCTCATGAGTGATAAAAAAAAAAAGCGATCTGCATTGTATAGCACAAATAACTTTTGAGCTAATACATTTCGCAATAAAAATTTATCAATTGTAAAAAAATATTTGTAAACGAGTGAGTCATAGGCCTCCGTGTACTTGGCTACGTGTCAATGTGTTAATCGTCGACCCGTGACAATTTGTTTACACATGCATTGCAACATATTCAAGCGCACGATCGCGATAATATAGGCCATTATAAAGCCATGCCCATCCTTTTCCGGTTTGCCACGCTCAGATCACCCGTTTTCAACGTTGTCTACTCGTATACAATGAGCCCATTGATTTTAGAACAATTATAAACTCATCTGAAGAACATACAACATATGCCATTACAAACATATATTCATATTATCCAATGTTACTACACAGACAATCTGAGCACCCAAATCTCGTGAGACACTATTGCAATCGAATATTCATAAAAAGTGGCAGTGTTTGTTCCTCATCCATAATGAGTATCAAATGTAAATAATATCGCGATAACAATAATTGCAATTATAGTTCGGTCAGATCAGTGACAAAAAAAGCGGACGAATTTTGCACAATGTCAGATAGATGTTCTATCAATTATAGACAATCAATTGTCCTGGCCATTACGTGTACTCGTCCATGTGTATGCAAATGAAAGAAACAGTGCAGTCTCCTGTTATTGCAAATATTCATAGCAGATGGATTCGAGTGGGAGTAACACCTTACAATTAGTTGTATATACTTATACAAGAATCAGTACATCGACAACCTCCAACAATATATACTTACATGATCATGTAATGTATCCTTGACATCATTTTTCGATACATACAATGAAATAGCAGCGATTAATTCCCCATAAACACCTGGAATAATGAAAAATATATGTATATATATATATACATTGCATCGTAGTCATCGTCATGAGCTGCAGAGTGCTCATTTGCTCTACGTATTATGATGTATAATGAATGAATCAAAATTGTAATTCATCTTACCAACATTATACATATGACTTTCCATAACTCCTTTTATTATATTATCAATTAGCATGGGATTACTATTCGAATAAATAAATTTACAGATATTATATATACATAATAGACCTGGGTAGTCACGATTTCTATTGTTTTATTGTCTCGTAAATACGTACTATTGCCACCATTATCTTGTTTTGAAGTGCCAAGAAATTAAAGTAATTGGGAAAAGAGTGCTATATAGAAGATCGATCCATGCCGACTCTCCAACTGATATTTCCGAAGTTATTCTCTAAATATATACATACAATTGTACATGGTTCATTTACACTTGTTCAGAATTATCTATTATATAAATATTCTATATATATATATATATATATATGTACAATAATCTGAAGATCCGTTCATCAACGATGCGATTTTACCGTCGAGAATCCAACTTCGATGACGAAATTACACTCGTCTTTCTCATATCATTCACTTTGCAATATAATTCCTTATCAACAATACATTTTAGGATTGCTATTCGTGATTATTCTTTTATTTCCCATGAGTGTCCTAGTTGTGAGTATGTACCAAATTACTCATCAACGATATAAAAAACGACATAGAATGCAATCCTGTTTTATCGCTGTATCATATCGATAGCCAATCGACGTCAGTCAATTGCAAAGTTCAAATTAAAAATTTGAGAATGTAAGCGAATATGCCGCTGCGAGTTCGCGCGGCTGAATTTTATTTATCAGTTGATTGGAAATATCAACTATATCGCTCATCACATATTGAACCCGACACGTATTCTGATATGATTATACGGAAAAATGAGTACCTATACCCAAGTAGGAGAATCTCCAATTATTCAATCCAATTCATTTCACATGGCGGACTTGGCCCATCAACACGGTTTTGATAAATGCGTTCTCGATGTGGTAACAATAGTATAGGACTGAGAACTGCGCCAACGTAGTTTATTCTACTACGAAATCGTTCTCTGTCGCGAGCTATTTCCTCCCAAGGTCCTATTCTGGCAGCACGGTATGCAAAATCCCACTTTCTCATCACATGAATCATTGGTTGAAGAATGAAGCGAATCTGATGAATATAAAGAATTATTTCAACGAACATCGATGATATAAATGAAAATAAATTATTTATCAATATGAAGGAAAAATAGTTACTTTGCGATTTGAGGGGTCATCGATTTGCTCATGCTCCGACTCTTCACTACTCGTAAAATTACAAGCGTAATCGCCACACCCCGGTTCTGATTCACTTTGAAATATAATGAAGCAACTATCCTCCGAGTCGATGGAGTATTGAGAAGGGTGCCGTGGTCGAAAACTAGATGTTATAGATACGTGTTCGTTTGGTGATGGGTCGAGAGTATTGATACGAAATTTTGGCCTTTTCTTCAGGCATTTTGGTTGATGGGGTGATGTAAATGTTTGGATAACTGCAGGACAATAATACGAGTCTGTTATGTGATAGTTGGCAATTACCGCCTTATGTTGACGGTTGTCACCAATCGTAGCCGATGTAGCAGTATTACAGCTATTGATAATCTCTTTGGAGAAATGTAGCTGCATTCCCACCCAAGCATTCGAATTGTTCTGAATATTACAATAACGATTTTGCTTCAGTTCTTTTTTCCTATGTTTCAATTGACTAACGCCAGACTTTCTCAATCGTAGTTTGCCACGACTTTTTCCCCAATTCCGTGCAACCATATTGCATTTTCTCCATATTTTTGGCAACAGATGCTTCTTTATTGGTATTTTCAAATCTGCGGACTCGTCCAATTCAGTTGTCATCATTCCATTTTCATCTGATTGGTGATTATTCAATTTTGGGACTTCTGTTCTCTTCTCTTGCACTTCCTCCGTCAAATAATCTGCTGTACTATTTTCTGACATGTCAATTTTCATATTTTGACATTCTGACATCTCAACAATATCAACGCCGTAAGGGATTCCACCTGAATTACATGCATCGATGATGTCCTTAGAATGTTCCCTACACTTTATCTTTCTCATAGTCGCGTTGATTCCAATTTCCAAATCACTTGTCAAATTAAGCACATCGTTATGTTGAACATTAATTTTAGTATCATGTAGACTGTCCATCCGTATTTTACGTGAAATAGTACAGATGTCAACTAATTTTTCATTCACTGTCAAATTCACCTGTTTCACACTGAAAAGTTCCATTTTCATTGAGTGAAACGCGTCGCGCAATGTGTTCTTCCTCACACTTTCTAAAATATTAATCGAAGATTCAAGATATTGTGCCAAATGCTCTCTACTTTGAGTTGAACTTCTTAGTGTATATTCTGGAGTAATAATACCTTCATTGGGTACAAGAGTGACTGATAATGGGTTATTAATATTGGACATATAATTTGGTATTATAGATACTATATTCGCCAGTGAGCCAAGTGCATTTACCATTCTTTGTAAAATGTTACTTTCCTGTTTAGGAATGGTTCGATAGATACTTGCATTATCCATACCCAATAAGTCACTCATTCTATTAGACACTACCGGATGAAGTTTCCGCAATGTTTTTCCTGAACTATTGAATATTCCGCTGCTAGCAACCAAGTTTGACGTTGGACGATATGATAATCCAACAAAAAGATCTGATACATGTAAATTTAATGTTGATCTCCTAGATGAACTATCCATCATTTTATCAATAGATGAATTGTTTTTAAACATTTTTATTCGTTATTCCTCTTCTGAATGTTACTGAAATTTGACAACAAAATGATTGATTAATTGATAATTAACGGGAAAGAAAGATGTTATGTTCAAATATTGATGGTAGAAATGTAAATAAAGTGAATGAAATAGATTATAGGATGTTTATATGATGAAACACATGGATCGAGAACTGAGACCTTTTAGTTTGCTGGGCGAACACAGTTGTCGCTAATCCTCCAATAATTTCAAAGGTTTCGATAATGAATGCTTTTTTTATTTACAAAAATAAAATATTTCCTTACTCATTTTATTATCAAATCCGACTTGTATGTGACAGAAGATATATATGGTTGAACTGTAAGGTGTCAACATGTTATAGTGAATATTTTGTCACGCGAATTGAAATATAGAATGTGCAGATTTCCACGAGCTACAATTCGATATTATTTTTTCCAAAGTTATACTTACAATTGATTAATGCACACTTACAGGGACAGACCCTGCAGACGTGACGATTGCGCTGATTACCGTATGATGGAATAACGATCAAATAACGATCAAATTCAATACAGTTGCTTGTTTCGACAATATCCAATTTTTGCACGTGATTACCGAAAATTTCGAAATATTCCATGGTAGAACAAAACATTTTCTCTTATCAAACACTCAATCATGTATTTCAATCAGCCATTTTCAGCTCTCGAATTTTCGTGAACACTCGTTGACTCGTGAAGCTGCGTGTTGCGTTCGTGTGTGTTTGTGTAGTACATATATTGTACATATTTGTATATTGTGCATATATATATTATATTGGTAATATATATATTGTGCGAGAGGAAAGGATGCGAAATATACGAATTTGTATGGTGAATAGAAAGCTTACGGGAATATCACACTGGGGTCGCGCCAACTTATTTTTGTTTTGTTTTTAATTTCTCATTTTGCTGTTATTTGTAAAGAAGTGCGATGTTTTCGATGTTACTGTTGCCATAGGCTTTGCTTTGACATCAGATGACAAAATTTAGATGAGGGTCTTCAATGAATATTTTATGAAATTCTATTGATATCATATGTGTCTACTATACTGAATAATATTCTAGTCAACATACAAATACAATATATTTACATACGTAGAATTCAACATGCTTGAATTTTATTCTTTATTTATTCGAAAATATGAATCATTACAGTCATTGTTTACTATATGAATGATGAAAATAGACGAGAGTTCTTGGAGAATCACATTCATATAAGAATATCACTCATCCCCTTGTGAAGTATCCTGTTATTATATATTATAGTTATTGAAGGTTAATGTTTTATTGATAAAATTTTCGATAGATATCACAAAAATATTGTAATGAGATGAGCTAATAATTGTTCTATCGAACGAGGAAATTGCCGCAAACGGTATATAGTATGGAACAATTCGTATCAACAATCAATTATGAAGCACTATTTGGTAATCGGTAGTATTCATAAATAATGGATTCCAATTCCAAATTGATATTGTTGAGTCACATCACCTCTTGCAATCAATAAAGGTATTATCAAATTTAGTTCAATTCTAGCCATGCCACCGATTCTCATAGTGATTCCACCCCCTGCTGCTAGCCTTACGTTTTCTTTGAATATTTTAATGTATTCGACATAATCACTATCTGCAATTGAGGTTGAATTATAATTTTAGTGATGATAATCTGAACCATTGAGTATCATGTAAAAAATGAACATTACCTTTTAAATATGTAACGTTACCCAAATTGCCACCATTAACGAAACCATGTAACCTGAACAGATCACCAAAGCTATTTTTGCCAGGCATGAAAGGTAGTGGCGTATACAAGTGGAGGGCTGCAGCCCAAAATGTATTGCCACCGACGGCATTACCTTCCTCTTGAGGACCACAACCTCTTCTGGCAAAACCCCGTAGATTCATGGGCCCACCGAGGAAAAAATGATCCGCAATATTAATTTGCATGTCATTGCTAATTCCACTCAAGAATCCGGCTTGGGCACCAAGTTGAAATGACTGCCAAAAAAAAATAATTAATACGTTTTCGATTTGTAAACTGAGTTAATTTGCTAATCAGTAATATTTATTGTATATATATATATATATATATATATATATTTACCAGAAATTGGTGTGGAGTCCAGTTGCTCTGCAATATTAATTCATACTTCATAAAGCCGATATCACCTCCAAGCCCCGCCAATTCAGAAGTAAACTGAACTAGACTGCCACTGGTTGGGAATATGGTGTCGTCCCTCTTATCAATCGTACAAATGTGTCTCAATGCTGACTTTAGACTTGGTCCACATTGCTCACGGACTTTAAATGATGCTTGTTTAGCGGCAATAATATCTCTGTAAGTTACTTCATATTGAATATTCTGCTTCAAAGTACCAGGTATCACAGCTAAATCCAATAATATACCATGATCTTTTTCTTTATAACCTGACCATAGTACATCTGTTGTAGTACTGAACACACTCGCGGTTAATCTGATGGATTTCACAAACATATATTTCCATACCTGATGAGATGATACATGATAGTATAAACAGGCTTTCATTTACTCACACTTTGTGCAACCAACTGTCTACAAATGGTTTAATCGCTGATACATTTATGTTAGTTGTACTTTTTGATCCATATGAATATTCCATCTGAAGTCGTTCACCGCGCCCAAATATATTGGGAGCTCTAGTTTGAATGAGAATTGATCCTTCGTTATTCCCAACCATTGTATTTATTCCGCCGCTAAACCGATTCATTTCCCGCACATTAAATGTCACTTCCACACCGTCTGGAGTGGCATCCGATCCTTTACTTGTATCAATAGTAATGCCAATTTCCTTGAAACATCCCAACGTCTCTAATTTTGTCTTGACGCGTTGAGCATGGTCAATTATTTGATAGAAATCTTTTGCACTAAACAGATCAACCAGTTGGGCCTTCACTATGTCATCTCTTGTCCGCATCAAACCATCAACATGAATTTTATCCACTCTAGCTCTGCGATATAAGCGAATGGAATATTCTCCGTCTATTGTGTTATTTGCGGACATATCGGCATTTGCAATTTTATTATGTGCCTACCAATAATAAACAACATTAATAACCATATTTGTCGAATGGAATGCTACAAATCCAGTCTCTGCATACCTTATTGGATTGTATCAAGTTGCCATCAGACGTCGGATATTTTTCATATAAAGGCTCTTTATATTCATGTGATATAGTTGGCTCCTGCACGAAAACGGGATTATCAATAATTTAGTCTCATCATTTAATTAAACTCCATCTATTATCACACTGCTAGCTATTACATCAATCTATCTGATGACATTTTCCATGACCCACCCCTCCTCTCATAGTTTCGACCTCATCCCCATTATTATTATAATATTAATATTGGCATCAATTAAAATCAAAGAACAATTATGGAGATGTGCATTAATATTATATTCAATATTGATTGTATGGATATAAGATTGGAGCGAATTCAATCACTTAAAATTCAAGAAAAAAAAAAATACAAATAAAGTTATAGGTTATGCCCTAGTGTAAAAAGTACTTGACCTTAGCGTGTACAGTTCCCATTTTTATGCAAAAATATATGATGAAAAACTATTGTGTTTCGTGCCGTCTATTGTGTCGTTGAACCCTCCTACATTTGTGCAGATAATATCACGCTTTTCGATTGTGAATATTAAAATTTGTCGAAAACTAAGGCCCCGAATTGCAGAGGCATATTGATATGTAGTACCATGTATATATATGATAGACGGATGGGCTTGCAATGTGACGAACGTTATGGATTTATACACACACACACACATACATATATATATATTTATAGCATAGTGCACAGTGGAAACCTTCATGAGATTTTAGAATCTTTGTTTGCGGTTATGTTGAGTGATACTATATATACACATACATATATGTGTATTAATTCGATGAGAATTGAACAAAAAACAAAAGTAAAGATTGTCATGTTGTACAAGGTTTATTAAATAATAAACAATATGATCTATATATAATTATGTGTCTTGAATAATTAATTATTGCATTATGTACAATGTCAAATCGTCAATTTAATACAGACTTCGCCAATATATGCAGTTCTGCCGGGTGATAATTTTTATCACATAACAATAATAGTATCTACATACATGTAATATACATTAGTAACTGTGAAATAACGTGACACATCATCAGCTTCATTTTCCGTTTTTCAATATGATATAGTGATGCTCAATTGCATATTATTATTACAAATAGAATTTTTCGTACTTGAACTTTATTACTCCATGTCAAAACAATTCTACTTCTCTATACGTATATAGTAACAATAATTTAACTTTTACTCTATATAATAAATTTTTTAAATTCAGTTGCCGACGTCCACGTGATTTTTAATTTTCAACTAATTACTTTCCCAACAGAAATAAATTCAATGTACCATAAAAGTTCAGTTACTCCTTTTGCAGTTATTTCATTGGTGTAAGTGACTGATGAAAAATTATATTTGCATGAAAAAAACAGTCCAATTGATTTCACACTTCCTGCATTACCAACGCATTGAGCTCATTTTCCCCAGGACATAGTACTGAGTCTATATTATAAAATGCTGCATGAAGTGTCACTAGACACCAAGATACACCTGAAATAAGCATGATATAAATATTTATGAATACTATGTTACATAGAACACTTGGATTTCCAGTAAAAAAAAATGTTCTAATGACGTATGATTAGGTACCAAGAACCCAGAACAAAATGGCACCAGCCCCGACCAAATAAAATAATGGCAGCGAACAGATTCCGACTATCATGTAAACCTGTGCTAATGTCAACTTGTGATTCCAAAAGATCAGTTCTCGACGAGCATGTTTTTGGGATACTTTATAGCAAGTACCGAGGGATGCAGCGACAGCAAGTAAAAGAAGTGGTGATGTAATTCTGCGGAAAAAAATATTCCATTTTAAAACAAGAACTAGATATCTACTTTATATAGTGATGAAACTCACAAACAATAAATGACCAATCCGACAAATACGAATAAATAGTTGCTCTGAAAGTATTCAATATTTTTCATAACTCTCTTACTCAGTCTCGTTATACTGGGAGGTGCACGGATATTGCTAGTATTCAAAAACAAACTCCATGGCCGGAGCGTTGCTTTTCTGTGTTGAATCCATTCATGAGCATGTGGATATCCTAATTGTGACAGTGGCAACTGTGGTAATTGTAGAAATTCAAATCTAAAGCAGAAAATGTTAATTATGAAAAAGTAAAATCATATTATATCCTATGAGCTGCAATATATTATTATCGCATAATAAGATGGCAAGTGAATAACGTCCTAATGACGTCCCTGCAAAAATGAATATGTCAATGCACCATTTTGTTTACCTACGCAGCATATATATATATTTAAATCTTAACATTATGAAATTCATGGATATTTTTTGCCAAGCTTCTTTGTTTTATGCTCATGATATAAAACCATGATATATATATATATATAATAAAGTCTTTATGTTACCCTCCAGTATCAACACTTATTCGTCATTGTCAATGCACAAAAGGTAGGTTACGTTATTATTAGTGAAACTATGATATATTTGAGTAACTATGAAAATTACCCATTGGTTATATTTGACTTCTGAACTGGAGGTGACTCTTTATCATCGGAAATCATAATTCCCATTCCACCCTCCATTACTCGTGTGTTATGAT
Source organism: Zele albiditarsus (assembly GCA_958496275.1). Classification (NCBI taxonomy): domain Eukaryota; kingdom Metazoa; phylum Arthropoda; class Insecta; order Hymenoptera; family Braconidae; genus Zele; species Zele albiditarsus. Next base: position 22,946,684 of record OY292408.1, read on the forward strand.
AACTAGCCTCTGGATATGGACGTGGCAGAAACAATCACCGGGAACTCGCTTGTGCGCTTTCACTTCTCTACACACATATATATATATTTTCATTTGGTTCACCGTTTCCTTTAAACATCACGCTCCCTACCCACTTTTGTCTGATTGGATAATATATGGAGCGTGTAGTATGTTGATACAATATTATCAGATGTATTGTATACATATACAATTCATTTCTCTTGCTATACATATACGTATCGTGGATTATGATCGATTATCCACACCAGCCCACATTAAGGCCCGGTTCTATGGAGGATAATCTCGATTAGCTAATCCTGGCAAACAATGGCGGCTGAAATTAAGTTCTCCCACCTTGAGTCCCTTCTCCTATCGCCCCTGGTGCCCCTAGCTGCGCGTTGGACGATTTTGGGTACTTCTGTTTATAATACTCAATAATGGGAATTAACATATTTGAGGTCAGGATAAACTCGCTACACTTGAAGAGGCTTCAAACTGTAGTGGCGAAGAACGCCACAGCGCGGCGCTTCAGTTTCAGACTTCGGTGGGGGAACTCAATCTCAGCCGCCATTGGCCCACTTTTATGGAGGATAATCCCGATTAGCTAATCCTGACAAACAATGGCGGCTGAAATTAAGTTCTCCCACCTTGAGTCCCTTCTCCTATCGCCCCTGGTGCCCCTAGCTGCGCGTTGGACGATTTTGGGTCCTTCTGTTTATAATACTCAATAATGGGAATTAACATATTTGAGGTTAGGATAAACTCGCTGCACTTGAAGAGGCTTCAAACTGTAGTGGCGAAGAACGCCACAGCGCGGCGCTTCAGTTTCAGACTTCGGTGGGGGAACTTAATCTCAGCCGCCATTGGCCCAGTTTTATGAAGGATAATCCCGATTAGCTAATACTGACAAACAATGGCGGCTGAAATTAAGTTCTCCCACCTTGAGTCCCTTCTCCTATCGCCCCTGGTGCCCCTAGCTGCTCGTTGGACGATTTTGGGTACTTCTGTTTATAATACTCAATAATGGGAATTAACATATTTGAGGTCAGGATAAACTCGCTACACTTGAAGAGGCTTCAAACTGTAGTGGCGAAGAACGCCACAGCGCGGCGCTTCAGTTTCAGACTTCGGTGGGGGAACTTAATCTTAGCCGCCATTGGCCCACTTTTATGGAGGATAATCCCGATTAGCTAATCCTGATAAACAATGGCGGCTGAAATTAAGTTCTCCCACCTTGAGTCCCTTCTCCTATCGCCCCTGGTGCCCCTAGCTGCGCGTTGGACGATTTTGGGTCCTTCTGTTTATAATACTCAATAATGGGAATTAACATATTTGAGATTAGGATAAACTCGCTGCACTTGAAGAGGCTTCAAACTGTAGTGGCGAAGAACGCCACAGCGCGGCGCTTCAGGTTCAGACTTCGGTGGGGGAACTTAATCTCAGCCGCCATTGCTTGTTAGGATTAGATAATCGGGATTATCCTTCGTGAAACCGGGCCAATGGCGGCTGAGATTAAGTTCCCCCACCGAAGTCTGAACCTGAAGCGCCGCGCTGTGGCGTTCTTCGCCACTACAGTTTGAAGCCTCTTCAAGTGCAGCGAGTCTATCCTAATCTCAAATATGTTAATTCCCATTATTGAGTATTATAAACAGAAGGACCCAAAATCGTCCAACGCGCAGCTAGGGGCACCAGGGGCGATAGGAGAAGGGACTCAAGATGGGAGAACTTAATTTCAGCCGCCATTGTTTGTCAGGATTAGCTAATCGGGATTATCCTACATAAAACCGGGCCTAACTCTGTATGTACCGGTATATACACCAGTTGGTCCATCATGAGCTATCACAAAATTCGTGTGAAGCGTGTATGATGTATAAGCGCACGTAGTAACTTACAGTCGCTCCTCCTATTTATTCCTGTTTCTTCTCTCAATATGACGTGTGATAGGTACATATACGTGTGAAAATGTGCTGTATGTCATATGTGTAATATGCGTCAATGGGATGTGCCTGCAGATGTGCATACATATCCACACGGGTGGACCGAGTGGGCGCATAGGTAGACATACACATAAATGTACATAGTTGTGACTTGTGGGAGATTATAATTTCTCAACGCGAATAACGGTCGTGGGAAGATTATCCTCAGTACCAATGAATGTAAGATTAAAAGAAAATTCAATGATTCAAGAGGAAATTGACATATTGAAGGCGATTGGAGATTCGGAATCATAATTTATATAGATACTAGAAGTAAAAGAAAATGTATATTATACACTCATCCGACATGTATATGATATATAATATCCAAAATATATATACAGGCATGATCAATGTTCAATTAAATATTTCAAAGTAACCAGATGACGCCACTGAACACAGAAGCCATTGTGTACGCATAAGCCAATCACAATGGATGTTAAAAATGCCGTGGAGAAAGTTGATTTGTAAACGCGATTGTGATTGGTGGTAAGAGACATCGTACAGGAGACTGAACCACCCGCCATAACGAGCATATAGTAGCGTGGTACGAGCAATTGTGTTTGAATGAACGTGGTTATCAATTATTTTCAAAATAATTCGTTAAGTGTTTGTTTTCGGGCGTGTACACAGTGAATGAGCGACAATAATTATTAGTGCATATGCATGTGACGTCTTGAATAAGATGGAAATTGTCCAGAAGCTGAATTTCGACGCTTACGATATCGAAGACGAGGAGCTCAATATCAGCTGTCGTACCAACAGTTCTGGATGCGATGTAGAGGACCATCTTGATTTATCAACCGAAGACTTTTCCCCATCCCCACAACCGAGAAAGCTATTATTTAGTAATATGATGATGGATTGCTGTGATAGTGAAAATACTTCTCTAGATAGTGGTGACTTGAAAATTCCAGGCATCGTTGTGACAGGTTAGTCCGTACCACCATGGACGCTATCATTCTCGCCATCACATTTACCGCCCCGCATATATTTTAATAAATTGCTATCCAGAATATTTTTATTCTCAACCAATACATTGTTCCATAGTTTCCCCAATTCCTCCCTGCCCATTTTCTATATCAAATGTTTTTATATTTCAGTAATAATAATAATAATAATAATAATAATGATAATAATGATAATAATAATAGTAATAATAATAATAGTAATAATAATAATAATGAGTTGTCCCAAATCACATCCGCCAAAGCCTTAAGCTCATAGACCTGAAAAAAAATGTATACATGACCCTACAAAAAGCAGCAACTTTAAACCCTTGTCGAATAGTGAAGAAGTTCTGGCAGATAGAAAAAAACTATACAGCACCACATTCACTATCCACCATAAATTGAACACACCGCATTCTGTCTACTTGGCTTTTGTCTACTTGGCCTAGGCCCATAGCTACAGTTAAAAACCAGCTGAAAACTGGGAAAAAATCAACTTACCGACGTTAATAAAAAAACATAAAAAAAAACAACAACAACAACAACAATAATAATAATAATAGTAATAATAGTAGTAATAGTAATAGTAATAGTAATGATAATAATAATAATAATGATAATGATAATAATATACATGGGAAGATATTTATCTGATCGAAATCTACAGTTAATAGATTTCCTAGTTCCATCTAATTACATTTTAATCTGGATGTATTGTTTCGTCTACACCATGAGTCCGTATGCAAAGAGTAAGTCTTATGTCATTTTGTATGCCTAAGCGAATTAGAGCAGGCTCCAAACTAAATTTAGTATCAACCAATTGATTTCACAAAATCGTCTGGCCAATTGGTTCACATTTACAACACGTCTGCAAGCTGATATTCAACCATATTCAATTAGTGGCATAATCAAATTTGTTGTATCGATAATTATCATGCTGCACGCAACGTATGAAACACCATTTATGTACTGGTTGCAAAACATGAAGTAGATTTATATATAATTTAGTCGGACAAACAACGCAAATGCTAGTTCAACTGACAAATTAACAAACGCTGATCGATTACTGGAATTATTGATGACACAAACAATTCCACACCAATTTTTCAATACATGATATCGAAATAAATTACGACTATGATTGAATGGCATCTTCTTTTTTCACAGATATTGTATATTGATTGTGCAATTCAGTATTAAAAATTTTTCAACACGCTGTAACGTGATCATTGCTTGATACTGAATTGTCATATTCGTTAATATATTTATAATTACTATTATTACCATTTTATATGGAGTTCATTATGATCCAAAGCACAACCATTGATGCTCATTTAGAATAATTCACCATGGAATGCTTACAGGTGCTATGGGCATCAAGAATGTCCACCGCGAAAATGGCCCTCAAGCAAGAATATCAATGGCATGCAGCCCACCGTACAAACGAGTACGCGCTTTGAGGCTATTCGACTCACCGGCTACTCCGAAAACATTAGTGGAAAAAAGTACTATGCACACACCTGTACCTTCAAAATGTACTCGACTCTTTCCAGTTGAAAAACCAAGGCCGGTTGCAGCGTGTTTCCATAGTAAACCAGAAAAACCAGCTGCCAACGTAAATCCGTTCACTCCAAATGGCATGTTACTAACTGCGAGGAAGAGGAGTAGATCGAAACGTAGTCTGGATGGGTAATTAATCAATCAATCATTTCATCTCAAACACTAAATATATATATATATATATATATTGTTTGATATTATACTATGTATTTTATGTTATTGAATTATCTATTGATTTTATATCTGTTTCCTTTTCTCTGGTTATGGAATTTGTAGTTCGCCTGATATTCGAATACCAAAGTTCCATTTACTCGATGATTCGGAAGATTCCGATAATCAAGAGATCGAGCAGCCGACAAAGCGCGTAGCATTACAAGAATCTAATATACCGCGATATCATCAAGAATTCCATGAAGTAGGCTTGATTGGCACCGGCGAATTCGGATCAGTGTATAAATGTATTAACAGGCTTGATGGATGTGTTTACGCAATAAAAAAGAGTATAAGACCCGTCGCTGGAAGTGTAAATGAAAAGAACGCTCTGAACGAAGTGTATGCCCATGCTGTACTTGGGAAACATCAACACGTTGTGCGTTATTATTCTGCATGGGCGGAAGATAATCATATGATTATTCAAAATGAGTATTGTAATGGGGGGAGTCTTGCGGACGCAATCGTCAATCGTGAAAAAGAAAATAGGACATTTACTGAAGCGGAATTGAGGCAATTGTTACTCCATGTTGCAGAGGGATTGCGATATGTGCACAGCATGCAGCTCGTTCATATGGACATAAAACCCGGGAATATATTCATCTCAAAAGAGAAGCGATTGCTTGCTGTCAATTACGACTCTGCGGATGATGGTTTTGATGAAGAAGAAACTGTTGAAGAAGAGATCACATATAAAATTGGTGATCTTGGTCATGTAACTTCAATAAACAATCCACAAGTTGAGGAAGGAGATTGTCGATATCTACCAACTGAAATTCTGCGTGAAGACTTGACCCATCTCACCAAGGCAGATATATTTTCTTTAGGTCTTACGGTATACGAGTGTGGTGGCGGTGGTCCATTACCGAAAAATGGACCCGAGTGGCATGAAATAAGAAATGGGAATTTGAAAGAATTACCTCAATACAGCCGGGACCTCAATGAGTTATTGAAAGTAAGTATTCTGGCTATGAGCCATTCGACAGCTCTCATTCCATTCCACTAATCTGTCTATACATAATTTATCCTTTTCAGATAATGACCCATCCAAATCCCGAAACAAGGCCATCGGCAGTCTGTTTAATGCAACACAGAGTTCTATGTCCATTTGGTAATAAAACCAAGATACAACTTCGTCGCGAGCTGAACGCTGAAAAATTGAAAAATGAAATACTATCGAAGCAATTACAGGAGGCGGCCAAGTGTCTGAAAACCATCGCCCCCAATATGACAGCTATAAACAATTCATTGCTTTCCGGTGGTTACAGATTGCGATCAACACCAAATAGAACGTCATCTCGAGCTATAGGAAAAAAAGTTAATCGTAGCAATAGCACGACAAATTTTTGAAATGATATCTATAGTCGGATGTTGCGATACTTGACAGGATTGCGGAGAAGGGGGGGGGGGGGGGGGCTCAAGGTGCCTTGATAATGTGATATCTTATTATAATTATAGTTAGCGGCTTAGCAAGTTATCATTGAAATTAATGAAGACTCAAAGCTCGATAAATGAGTGGGTGCGCAGAGTAAAGTGCTAAATTATTGCAATCATACTGCATGTTTCAATCACAACAATACCGTGACTAGTTACTTTTATTCTTATGTTTACGAAAAAAATTAATTCTAAAATGGCAAATCAAAAAATGAAATTTTTACGATTCGTTTCATTTCATTTTGTCACTGAATAAATTGCCAGTTCTTTATTTTTTGCTGAAAGGCACGTTACGATCAATGTATAGCGATGTAGTAGCATGTGATGGTAGAATGTATTCAAGTTGTCGATTGCGCTTTTGTATTGAAAACTTTTTACGTTTCTCGTGAAAGCATCTAATAGCCTGTCCCACATGATGATTACCTGAGAGAAATTTACAAATACGAACCGCATATCATGATAGAATTTTGTCAATTGATGCTCTGTATAGTCTTAGTTCGCTCGAAAAACCTAACGTTGATTAATTTTATGCTACCTAATAATAATAATCGATTATTTGAATTGTAATTTATCATGAACTGGAAAACTGGTTTTTAAAATACTTTTCATTTTTTTAAGTTACAATTATTAATCGATTGCTTCCCAAGGAATAATGTTTGTGACAGAAATCATAATTATATACCCAACAGCAACCAAGTATTTTGCATCACATTTAAATTATACTATATTAATTACTATATTTAAATGTGAACATGGAGATATACCCATATTATGAGCATTCGCACCATAAGTTTAACCATGATATTACTCTGCGTACTTTCAGAAAACATCGAAATTAATTGAGAGTAAATCATTCGATAAGAGAGGAACGTTTTATAAAATTAAATTATTTTTGTAGCATTTTTAATAGTTTCAGTTGTTTTCAATCACCACCTTCGACGTTATCATTCTATATTTTTTATAAACAATCATTATATGTATATGTTATGCATATTTACATATAGGATCAATACCTATACATGTATATACATGACATAAATATATATTTATGTATAGAAGTAGATTTATTGATGTAAAATACGAATTGATTTGACAGCGAACGGACGGCCCTGATCAAGTTCACCAACTTCATGCCGACAAATTTCTTGGATATATCAATAATACTGCATGAGGGAGTTTCGTTTTTTGTTTAACTGTTCATGGTTTTTCTATCCTTTTTTTTTTTTCTCCCAATCTTGTCTCCTACTTTATATCAATTTGTGTGCTCATGTTGTACTTTCATGGCTCCAAAATTGTCAACATCCAATGAGGAAACATACTTAAACCATCACGCAGTGGTCATGTATTTATAAAGTTCTTGAATTATAGTACTGTCTAACTGTTCACATGTTACTCGGAAACAAAAGGAAATTAGAGAGAACAAATCAGAATTTTGTTCGCAAAACTGTACTGTGTATCCAATCTTTTGAGATAAGCGGTGTGAAGGATATTCCATGATTAATTTTTTGAATGTAAAAAGAGAGAGATATAAATATGTTATATAATAAAGAAAATTGATTGAACGGGGACAAGTGAGATGAGAAAAGTTATGGCAGAGAGGAGGAAACTCTAATATGTGGCACATTCGTAGCACGCGGCATACTAAACGACTAAAAAATTGTTATTCTCCATCATTCGTTTGAATTCATTTTATTCTACTACTACAACTTCTTCTTCTTCTGCTTCTTCTTCTTCTTCTTCTTCTTCTTATTATTATTATTATTATTAGTATTATTATTATTATTATTATTATTATTATTATTATTATTATCATATCAGAAAATAAAAAAAAAGAAACGTCTTGATGTACGTAACCCTCATTTTGTTAATACGACTGAATATTGTTTTTTTCTTTTTACAAGTTACTACAAGTGTTGAATTATCTGCGTGTGAATATGTATGCAAGCATTGTATGGACGATAATCTCATGTGCGTTTTGATAATGGAGACGTAATTTTTACATGTACGTTTTGAACTGTGTTTGAGACTGTGGGTTATTACTTCCGCCCTCACACATTTTGACAGAATTAACTCTCTTCCACTTTGGTCTTAGTCCAGGCGCTGTCTTACTTTTTCGTATAATTTTGAGTCCGGTGTATGAACTAAAGTTTTTCTTATGTATTTTTATCCGTTGAATCCTAATATCGTATTAGATTTCCCGCAAAAGCGGGACTTCATTCGTTTGAAGGCACATGTTTGAACAATTGTATGAAAAAGATTTTTTTGGGGATGCATTATTTTTTTTTTCAATATCAGGGACAATTTAAAAACAAAAATTGATCCCCAAAAAAATATTTGTTTTACAATTGTTTGAACAAGCGCCTTTAATAAACAATTGAAATTCGCGTTTTCGGGAAAAAAAACTTTAGTTCATCCACCGGACTCTAATTTATACGAAAAGGTAATACAGCGCCTAGACTATCTGGCATCGTGTATTTCAATCAAATTGTTCATCGCGTCGTTCTTGTCTACATCGGACCTGGACATCCAAGTTTGTACAATATCCATAATGCATTTCCGCCACATTCTCGCTATTAAACTGGCGTGTTTGGAATTTATTACGGTTTGGTATATGTATTGGTATCATTACTAGGTTTAGGTAATGGTAAGCATTTCTCCTGCGAAAATTTTATAATTTGTTCGAAACATCCGCTTTCATTGAAATTGGAATATCGCCAATTAATTTTTTTCATGAAATTGGTATACCGTTCTCAATTTCCACTTTTTCTTCTATCCTTGTTTTCCTGCTTTAGATATAACGAAATAGTGTTAATTTACGTTAATTCTTTCAAACTTGAAGTATGTGAATGTCACCATTTTTGTGCTACTTATTCTTTATTTATTTCGGGTATGCGTTCCAGAGGAGATGCATACTCTTAAATGTTAAGACCATATCCACGGTTCCTCCATATAAATTCAGTGTTTCGTATAAAGTGATTAAATGTACACGGTACATTAGCAACGTTGTAATCGTGTGACGATACCCGAAGGCTATTGTCTACATTTTCGATTAACAGGATACTGTTTGAGCAAACGGCGCGTGACGCTCTGATATATACGAGCATTATGCATTTTGTAATTTCGTTTCATGGTATTTTTCGGTTGATCCATTTCAAACAGTTTCTTCATTCCCGGCGAGTGAACAAGAAATGCTCCATCCAGGATTATCAAACGATAATTCATTAAACATATTTCTAACATCTATTTCAAATAGAATTTACCATTAATAGAATATACATATACATATTTTGACAAGTACTATTTGGAAGATAGAGATAATGATGCAATGTGAGATACCTGAGCCATCTTATCCTGCCTTCCTTCCCAGGACATGTCTTCGTTGTAAAGTGGATCCTCCCGTGTACCAATATACAGAGGTTCCCATCTGTGATGTGGATATTCTCTTTTTGTAACAATCAGTGGTCTCACGCGGCTTGGATCAAGTCTCAGCATCCACCGCGTCATTCCTGGAAATCGTTGACAATGAATGCAAATATACTTGTGAAAATACACAGCCATTCCGTTATTAATTGCAGCCATTAATTCGCGTTTATTCGTTGGTGGTCGTTGATATTGATCAATCTCAAAGACAGGGAGGACAAATATAAGACCGAAACGCGGTGGCCGTTCATGAATCATGTCCATAAAACCTGATGCAAGTTTATCACTAGGTAAAAGTTCAACATCAGAAACTAGTACTCGGGATGTCATCGCGAGATTTCTCGCAACATTTCTTGCTACATTTATGGGATAGATCAATTGATGATGAGTCCTTTCTGTGTCATGCCCACGCCATTGTAGATCCCAAGCGGTACAATCGCCTACCGATTGTAATTGATCGTTGATTACTGAAGTAGGTAAAAGATCCGTTGCGAGAAAGATTAGATGGACAGAAAGCTAAATAAATACATTAACATAAATTGTATTATTTTAATATTTATAATTCAAATAATGATGTCAACAAAGAAATTTGATATAAATATAAACAATATTGATCGAACCTTATACATTTGTGGTTCACATCGGCATGCTCGCTCCAACAAATCGACTGCAAGTCCAGCATCATGACCCGGCGCAAATACCGAAAAACTAACTGGGCCTTCCCACCTTTTGACAATTTCGACCACATGGTAAACTTTGTCAGCAGTTGCATGAGTACAAAATGTCAGTTTTGGGAGAGGTTTATTGTTAGGAGACTTGACACCACCACGAATTATGAATGGTAGTACGCGGTATGGACCGTTTTTACCTGCCTCTGGCGAAGTAATTATTTGACTAGATGAATACGATAGTCATGTAGGTAGCTGATAGTTCCAACCACATACAGAAATATTTGTTAGTTGTTGACCTGCCATATACATGCCGGGTGCGTACGCAGGCGCAATCGGTGAAATTTGTTGACGATATTGTCGCACGTTTGATCGTTGCGTTGATGCATCCTTAGAGAAATAAGGATTGTTCAAGACCCCAAGTAGTAGACTCCGACCACCAAGAAGACGTGTGCCCAAGACAAAAAATATTGCCACACCGAAGAAGAGGAAGACGAGACGTCGCACGTGGCGAACACGCGCCATCATCATCACCATTGTCACCATTGAATCTTATACAGGCTATACAGCGGTCAACGCACAATGTCTTACCTTTCTTTCTCCTCATGCATATCCATTTTATCATATGATCTCACTCTACTTTTTGCACTCGTAATATACACCAATGTTCAAAACAAGTTTTGTCATACACTCTTGTGACCCTAACTCATTATCTTCACCCTGACATATATATTTATCAGGTACAAACATTTCGATCAATACCATATAAGCGGGCGCAACTCCCAACCCGGGAAGAAGGGGTCTCATCGGTCGCATGGGCCAACTAGTAAACCAAAGTGAAGCATCGAATAGCAGTGATATATCAGAGATGTATTCAGTAGGTGGGGGCGCGTTGGCGGCGGCATGTGAAACGACATCATATATATTTGTGTTGATAACAAAAAAATTGAATGAGACTACCACTATGCAAATTCTTCGCGTTATATCACATCTCTTGAAAATGAATATGATACTTCATCTAAATTATATTTACAATCAGTTATATATATTTATAAGTATTTATATATACATATTTTTTAATACTCAGAATAATGGGAATTACGCTGAACCATGTCTACAAATTGCATTACGTTATGAATCAATTATGAATTGATATTTTATCTGCCAAATCATGAATTTGCATAATCAACAGTAATAGTTTCTGTCATTGTTTTTCATGAAACGAAAAGCAATTACGAAAATTAAAAAACTAAACTCCCAATCGTAATATATTCCATCATATTTCTGTGCGAAAATATTTCCGTCTGCCAGTTCATACATGTATGTATATATTGGTGATGGGATATAACAAAGATATATAATTTATTGCCAGTAAATGGATGATTAAATATATAAATAGAGTTGAGAGTCAATCAATTATATAACAACCCCCGACCTCTGTAGATTTTCGTTTCAGTATGTGTTGCGGGATATTAATAATGAATTCATGCGCCAATGGATATACTATACATATATGATAATTTGTTCGTCTCGCTTTGAAATAATGAATATCAAAGTTGGAAAAAAAAAAGGACAAAAAAAAAACAAACACACTCGTCTCGATAGACATGTATATATATATATTTTGCCACATTTGCTGTTAATGGCCGGTGTGCGAATTCTCACAAAGCAATATCGTTACCTTGGATGCAGTGTTGGGCCATTGGAGGGCCATTAGGAATTTCAATGCATAGCGAACATAGCGATACGCGCAGGCGTTCGCCATATCATAAGCGCGTAACTCTATACCTTTTTTATTCATCACAGTCATTCGATAACTACGTGCTTTTACAGTTGCAAGCATACGTTTCACCCCCATTAAGTGAGTGAGTATATATGTAAACAATAACAATACAATAAATTTTCAGCTACATATATATGATTCATATAACAGTGTGAACAAACATGCAAAAAATACATGCAGATGATTTGAATATAATATACATTCTTATTAATAACGTTATATATGTAAGTGTAACACACATTGATGTGATGTTTCGAGAGTTCTTTTAGTGGCGAAATTTCGAAGCGGAACAGTGTGATGCTTATAGTCAGTGATAAATTGTGCATATGAACGTGCCACCGTTTCCGTCGCCGCCACTGGCCCTTGATGACTTATCCTCCACCACTGTCGAACATATAACAAAATTAAACGCGTTATCACCCAATGATTGTCCATCAGGTAAATGCAACTGCGAACCGTTGAACAACAATTTGACTACAAAAAGGGCCGCGCGTCGGATTTTACGTCTTGCGCGTGTGGCGCGTCTCCACAACACTGTTCATCCACGTCAAACCACTACGAGACAGTTGTCAAGAGGCAATCGTCCACGTGTAATTACCGAGTTTACTTTGAGAATGACAGAAGAACGGGTGGAGGATGAGGATGATACTGATGTTGTCTGTGCTGCAGGTATATATATAAGCATTCCACTCCGACATTCAATACCGTTATCTCTATTTTTTTTTTTTTTTTTTTTTTGACAATCAAATATCCAACACTTTCATAAACAAATCATCCGTATATCGACATCTGACCACACGAATAATTGTATTATGATGATGTACTATGATATAAACGTTCATATATAATTACTTTTATTTGGACATTTATGTATATATACTGTGTGGTATAAAGTATCTCGTGGTTAGTTAAATTCAAACATGGAGCAAGTGAAGAAATTCGAAGAATTATACATGTTTAAATTTTCGATAGAATGATATAGTGTGGGATGTCATTCATAATCAAAACGTGAAATTTTCCAATCAATCTATCTCAATATGAATAATATAAGGGAAAAATAATACGCCACGACACATATTTTTCAATTTCATTGTATTGTTCTACAATATAAATGTTGAAAAAATGAAGAGAACAAAATAATCGCAGTCGATTAATTATCTCATTTGCGCAAATACATATAATTATGTGACACGATGATCTGCGCCGAGGATCATGTTAATTATGAGAATATTATCAGACCATTTGTCGCCTTGTATTTCGGGCTGACGAACAATTTTCATCAACATTCATCAGGAGCATCATGCTTTCTTCAATAATGAATATGTAATTTTGATGAGCGCTTGGGTCACATAATACGCCAAACAACAAATATAAAAATAATATATCAATGTTGAAAGCAATGTTGTCAGGTGATTTATCTGATTCAATTATGAAAAATCAACAGATACACCTGCATCACTGGAATCGGTTGGGCTGCAGAAAACAATATCGAAGGAAGTATGTCTCGAGTTGAATTATAAAGGCCAAGCGGACCAAATTGCCACCATGTCGCAACATCAAATTATTTACAAATCTACTGGTGTGCAGACTCATGGATGTGAGAGGATGTATATGTTGAAGGTCTTACCGACATTGAAAGATATCATTGACAAAGAAACTAATGGTGATGCAAAAGAAGCTTCAACTATATGCAGACATTTTAGGTTTATAAGCAGAGTTTGTCTTTGCCAATTTGGTAAATAATTTGCGATTAGCAATTGTGTTTCCATCCACACATGATTCAATATACGCAATCCCACTCATAAATATTAATTGCATTGCAACGAATTAAATTATGCTATATTCAGGATTAGCGTGGTTATTGACATTTTGGACCGTCGCTGGCGCGGCTGCATTTTACGCAACAGAGGGTCCACGAGAGCGGGCACAAGTTTTTGAATTAAAAGGCATGCAGAGAGATCTCGCGGTTGGCTTAGCGACGGAGTTGCGTCAGCTCAGGGCCAGTGACGATGAAATGGAGCCACTGTGGAGCAACAAAGTCAAGTATTATGTTTCAAAACACGAAACCATGATTTTGTCAGCTGTCAATTCTGGCTATGGTGAGGGTGGAGACACGACACGCGGTCAACTCTGGACATTTTCTGGCTGTGTACTGTTTACTATTTCACTCATAACCACTTTGGGTAGGTATATTGTTGAAATGTTTATTGATCCAGATCAATTATATGCGGTTTATTTTGTTCGTTCGTAATTAATATTACAGGATTTGGTGCGCCAGTACCGCGGACCACTTCGGGACGAACTGTGGCTGTGATATTCGCCGCATTTGGAATTCCCGCCCATTTCCTCTTAATTTTTAATTTGAGTCTATTGCTGGCTATGCGTCTCCAAAAGTTTGCTATTCACAAAAAGTATGGCCCCCATTGCGAAATTGACGAGACGTCACACAAAAATCTTGTTCCTAAATGGGTGAAAGTGGTGCCATTTGTTTGGATTGGTAAGTTTAAAAAATATGTATACCCAATGATAATTGGAATATATGCTGAGACACAATTGTTATGAATAGCAAGCTACTATTTGGTTGGAATAATTGGATTTGGTGCTGGAAGATCGCGACCACTAGCCGCGAGTGTACTATTCCCGTTGGACTTCACAGCAGCCGGTGGACTCGCTACTATTTCGGGGGTTGTACGAATTGTTTACGGACTATATTTGGAGGGTGCGGTGACAATAGCGGCAATGGCGGTAGCTGTTCTTCGTGTTTCCGCAACCAAGAGTCTCACCAATATAGGTATCAAATACGGTCTGCTGATTGAAGTACATTGAGCCACGCGATCAATGGCTGATGTTATTGTCCGGTGTACTATTAGTTGACACTGTGGCAAAACACTTGCATATATGTGAATATACTAGCAACAACTATTTTATCCACAATCATAGATACACATAAATTATGGTGTATGAACAGAGTGAAGAATTTAATGGCCCATCTTGTATGACTGGATACGTGATGATGAACACTTGAAACATAAAATTTTGCGAGTCAATCGCGAATTCATTCTATATATTAAAATGTTTCATCGTTGTTAAAACTGATGTATCGTGTTAACAGTAGTTGTCATTAGACTCAGATTATTACTCTCATTTATTCATTTATTAATTTTTTTTTCCTTTTTTTCCATGGTGTTTTCATCTTCTATTATATTAACGTGAATATATTAAGGTATTCGCCTGCATGCGCTCAATGTGTTTTACTTGCATAGATATTAAAATAAAAATGGACGTAGAGAATCATTTTATAATTTACACTACTATCGATTGGTGACGGACATGTCGGCGGGAGCCAGGCACCATGGTTATTACGACTATAAAAATCGTTGCGCAACTGCATACTTGTGAAGTTGATGAATTATATCGTGAATGTGATATGCGATTGACAACATGTGTACATCACTCTACAATAATGGGTAGCGAAGATTATATAAATGAAATTTGTGTATCATACGATTTGTTGAGTAATGTGTGTCATTTTATTGCTCATAAGTTATGTATATGTATGCCATTCATCAATTCACTAATCCATTTAGTCTGCTCATCATTCCATTTTATTTGAATCATTTGATATTACATATAATGACAAGAGATAGTGAGAGATACACGAAATTAATGAGTACTGTTTTATTGTGATATTTTTTCATATTGAATGAAATATTTCAATGTAACCATAATATTCCTACTTATTCCACAATTTACGACATCTTTTGTTTCATCTTCATCTCATTGTTCGAATTATTAGAAGTCACTTTGTCGGCCGATTCGCTCGACGAATGAGTTTTTATCTCTGATTGTGTCTCAGAGGTAGTGTGTTGTGTTGGACAATCACCCAATACTTGTCTTATCAATTCCAATAGATGCAGAGGACCTTCATAGCACTGCTTTGATCCTAAAATATTATATGCATAAACATGAAATGAACAATTATTGTTTCAATTCTTTTATATCTATCCAATTTTTCATTTGCTTGATAAACATGAATATTCACAGATATGGATTTCGAAAACGTAGCTAGATTATTGACGCGGTGACTTACTGTTATAGCATCTATCCGAAAATGGCTTCTTTTATTTTGCCAAAGAGGCTTTTATCATGCACGCGTTCGCCTTGTACCTTTTGTTTCGCTTGAGTTTCCCCTGACATTCCTAAAATAAAGCAAAATAATTTCATCTACGTGTTGATATTCTGAATCGTGATAACAGTACATCAGTGATGTTCTGTATATTTTGATGTTCCAATAGAATATTTATGTTATATTGTTTTCATACGATGGGATAAAACTCAAGCGATATCAAGAGGTACAGGAGTCAAATGACAAATTCCAAGACTTTGAATTATCTAATTTTATTCTTACCATCTTTCTTGAAAGTGATACCGTGGATTGAACCGGGCGTATGCGATTCCAATTCAGCGTATGCCATAAATAAAGCTTTTTGCTTTTCCGTCAAAGAGGATGGCACAATTATTTTTATATTGACATAATGATCACCGTGACCAATTCCATTGACTTTTTTCATACCTTTGCCAGAGAGTCGGATTTTAGTGTGCGATGACGTACCTGGTTTAATCTGAACTGTATGGTCTTCATAAACTCCCTGAACCCTAACTGTACCACCGAGCGCGGCTTGCGCCAATGAAATTTCGGCGTCTGTATGTACATCAGGCCCATCACGTCGAAAATAACGTGATTTTTCAACCCGGAATGTTACAAATACCTCTTTATTACCCACTGCCAAACGAATGGTTTGTCCATCTTCTACACCAGCCGGCACAGGGACAATTATTTTTTTACGTTGAACCTAATGGAATAAATGTCGAAAGTGAACACTGTTATTATGCTATCATAATGAAATATTATGTAATGGAAAAATGAGATCCAAATATAAATACATTTTGTCCTTTTCCTTCGCACTCTAAACAAGGAAATTTGATGTGTACCCGTGAACCATGGCAGTATCGACATGTCGATCGCATCACAAATGGCCCAGTACTAATAGTCTCCATACCCGTGCCATTGCAATGTTGGCATTTTATTGCCTTTGTACCGAGTTCACATCGCGATCCTCCGCACTTTTGACAAGTATCCACAACATTGAGTGTCACCTCTTTATTCACTCCACGTGCAGCTTGTGCAAATGTCAAGTTCATGACCACCTACAATTACAGATTGATTAATGCCAATATTTATATTCATATGACTCAACTAAATAATGTAAATATTATTTATACTTCTTGCGCAGTTCCAAAGCCATATTTTGAATCTGCATAATCGTCATGGTCGGAAAAATTCGAAGTTTTGAAACCTGCATCACCAAAAATTTTCCTGAAGAGATCCTCAGGATTTATTGTTGATTGGAAATTCCAATTCTGCCGATATCTTGCACTTTCATCTTCGCCACCTGGGAAACCACCGCTATTACCACTCATTCCCATTCCCATTTGCTCCGATGTTGCACCCCACGTGTCGTACTCTTTTCGTTTTGCATCATCGCTCAGGACTTCATAAGCTTCAGAAACCTCTTGGAATTTTTTACTCGCATTAGGATCAGCTTTATTCGTATCAGGGTGGTATTTCTTTGCAAGCTGATAGTAAGCTTTTTTGATGTCTTTGGAAGAACTGTTTCTGGCAACTCCCAAAATTTCGTAATAATTTTTTTTCGCAACTTGAAAGCAGCTTGAAACGTGAATATTACGTTTCTGGAATAAAAAAGGTCCAGTAACTGAAAAAAAATAAAACGAAAAAGAAAAATAAATAAACACCACACAAATTCATATATGTATTATTATTATTATTATTATTATTATTATTATTATTATTATTATTATTATTATTATTATTATTATTATTATTATTATTAATATTATTATTAATGTTATTATTATGATATAAAAAAAAAATTTCTTTCGAAATTTGTATCGACATGGATATAATGGAAAATTGAGGTTATATTATATATATTTCGGCGATTTAACACATTATGAAAAGACAGGACCAATGAGTATTTCCCTGTATTTCATTGAATTTAGCTTGTTTTCGATTAAATTAATTAGAATTAATTTTGGGCCGTCAATTGTTGAATGAAAAAATACACATTTTATTAATCAACATGATGTAATCAGATGTGATTCGGGATATGGCTTGTACGTTACATTTTTTGATGTTGCAGCCAAACCATGGAATGACATCAAAGTTAACTCTTCCCAATACATGTGTATATTCGCTTGCTTTCGTTTGAATTTTAGATTGCAATTTGTTTGAGCCACTATTTCCAATAATACGTATACCGCGAGGCCGAAAAATTATAGTGATAGCCTTGCCGGTCGCCATATTAATCGTCATTGAGGGAGGAAAAGAAAGACACAAAAGGTATCATGGTGGTGAGAAAAAACAAACAGGGCCATAGATCGCATGTGTGCACATCATGTGTATTCATCATTCGATATACAATATTACCGACAGCTGATCGAGTAATTATGAGTATATATACAATATATGTTGTACAGATATGTGCAGTATAAGCTCTATATCTACACGTTTTCAGGGTTATAGGATGGCAAATTTTTTGAAATATAGCAAACATTAGAATGCTCTTTTCGATTGTTTACCGTGTCACCGTTGACCAAACAATTATGTTCAAACTTTTGGCGAAAAATTTGGAATGATATATTTATATTCCAATCACGTAAATGCATTATATGATATAAAATGTAAGACATAAACAGGCAACGCCATCGTATTAACTTGTTTGACGTGCAATCGCGTGGGATCGTGTGTAATCGTGTGTAATGTAGTATACTATGCACAGAGATGAGTAGAGTTCTACGCATCTCTGTCGGAAGTACTCAGAAGTCAGAAGCAGTGAGAAGCAACGATTGTGCAAGCGATACGAGACCGAAGTGCAGATAAGTTCTGGAAACTGAATATATACATATATATATATATGTTAGCGGATAAGAGCGTGCAGTTTGAAGTGGAAACTTGAGTGTGTGTGAGTTGGAAAAATAAGTCGACTACCGAATGTTATTTACGAAGGTTATTGAGTAAATTGTGAGGTGTGACAAAACTAGATAGTACCAATTGATAGTGAATTTGAAAAAAAAATTCCGGCAAATGATGATGAAGCATTTGGTGCTCTTTGGAATAGCGGTGATTGCTTTATCATTTGATGTGAGCCACGTTGTTAGTGTAGAGGTGCCTCGAATTCGAGGTGTTTCTATCTCAGTGAGTTCGTTGTACACCCCCAATTCCGACTTCGAATGTATTGACGGCAGTCGCAGGATTTCGTTTAATAAAGTGAACGATGATTATTGTGATTGCGGTGATGGGAGTGACGAGCCTGGTACAGCCGCTTGTTCTAATGGCTCATTCTTTTGTCAAAATTCTGGATACAGACCTCTACGTATTCCATCTGGCAGAATTAATGATGGTGTCTGCGATTGCTGTGATGGTACTGATGAACATACGTCCACAAAACATTGTATCGATATATGCCATGAACTCGGCAAAGAAGCCACTGCAGAAGCTGAAAAAGCTGCCGAATTATCAAGAGAAGGCAGCAAAATCCGATCAGAAATGATGGGACATGGGAAAAAATTGAGAAGTGAATACATTGTACGATTGACAAAACTTAAATCTGATTATCAAGAGGCCGAAATTTTGAAACAAGAAAAGGATATGATAAAAAATGTAGCAGAGGAAAGGGAAAGAATAGCACTGGAGAAATACAAACTGCCAGAACCGGAATCAACGCAAGTGGCGAACGAAGAACTTGATGATAATTCTCAAGTAAGAGAAGCTGACGAATACTTCAAAATGTTGGATAAAGATGAAAGTGGTACAGTAACAATGTTTGAAGTCCAGCTACACAGTACGTTTGATAGAGATGGCAATGGTGTAGTTACTGAGGAAGAAGCAATGTACTTTTTGGCCCATCACGACGAAGTTAATATTCAAGAGTTTCGCCAACAAGCGTGGGCTAATATTAAACCGTTTATCATGAGAGAGCAAGGTAATTCGATGAATAATAATTATTGTCATTATTATTTTCGAATTTATTTTAATGTAATTTTCTTCAACATCTACAGGATCGTTCAAGCCACCCAGCGATGCGGACGATCAGCATAGCCTTGAGCGACCCCCAGAACTAGTTCAACAGCATCAGGATAATCGTGTTAATGACGATTTGAGTGGGACTGATGATGGTGATGATGGTGATGATGATGGTGATGATGATATTAATGATGATGATAATGATAATGACGATGATAATGATGAAAACAACAATGATGATGAGCACGGATATCATGATAATTCACATGGTGGTAATGAAGATTCATCAAAATCCCAAGTTGAATACGATGAGGAGACGCAATTAATTGTGGATGAAGCAAATGCAGCAAGAACTCATTATCATCAAGCGGAAAAAGCTCTTCTCGATCTACAAAATGAAATGCGTAGTTTGGAAGGTAAAATTGATAGAGATTACGGTCCAGATGATGTATTTGCTCGTTTAGATGGCGAATGTTTTCAGTATACGAATTTCGAATATGTATATTCTATGTGTATGTATGGACGTACCACGCAAAGCGCAAGGTCGGGAGGTAGTGAAGTGCTTCTTGGGCAATGGCATGATTGGACTGGAAATGAAAATAATAAATATTCTCAAATGAAATTTGCGGGAGGTTCAGCATGTTGGAATGGTCCAACGCGTTCATCAACAGTCGATTTACGTTGCGGGTTGGAAAATAAACTTATTTCAGTTGCGGAACCAAGACGTTGTGAATATACAATGACATTTGAAACACCAGCCGTCTGTAATGAGGATATTAATACAAATGGGGCCCATGATGAATTATAAAAAGCATTCATATTGTGGGTTCATGCCGAATACGTCGAAAATATACGAATATCATCTTGATTGTATCTCACAATCACCGTATTTGCGTCGAGTTAATTGTTAAACAATTAAGCATCAGAGAGTCCCGCAATTTTTTATCAAACTCAATTTTTTCTCCACACTACAATATTTCTAAGAAATAGACATTTTTCAATGAATGCCTAGTCATCCATTGGTACGTGTCTGTGTGCAGACAAAAAAATTAACACGCTACTATTTCATTAATATGATTCATACCCCGTACAGGCGGAAATCAGTCATATGTTACTCTCTGAAAAATCCATCAATACGATTCTGTTCATTTGATCGACATTGTTAATGTGAGGCCAATACTGTAGTCCAATTATTGCATTCCTCTTTTGTACATGAACAGTTGTTACGGATAAACATTCTAATAATAACAATAGTTATAATAATAACAAATGGAAACAAAATTGTGACAATGATAATGATAATCCTGTGATAACATCTCAAGTCACAACGCAAATAAAACGTTGATTTTGTTACCGATCGTTATGTGTATAGACGCTGAAATTTACCATTTTCTGAAACTGAGTTCAATAGTTTTTACTTTCCAATAGTCTTTTGTGTATAATTGTATGGGATGTAGGATGAAGAGAAGAATCTTACGTCAAACTATAATATAATAATGGATGGCAACTTTATTCACAATCTTGCATCAAAATTAAGTACCTGTAAGTTGTTATTATTGAACATTACAATTATATTCGTATATATGTGATGATGATAAACTGATATCGCACTCCCCATTCATATTCTATATTTTTCAAGTCTCTTCACGTACGCTGTGATGATTGTTGAATGCAGGTAACTTGGCATGATTCTTCAATTGTTTGACACCTGATAAAATTGATTTCGGCAATTATAATTATTCCAATTGTGAGACACTTGAAACTTTTGTTCGATAACCCCATGCATCGCCCTTTTTTTTCCCCATTCCTCTTCATATTCTTTTATTTGTGATGAAAAATTGAATACATCTGGACAGTTTCATTTTCAGATACAAGTTCAAATGCGCCTCCATAGTCTTTGGCTCGCGTGAAGGGTATGGGTAACGTTCGTTTGTATTTCATTGCATCAATCTTCATGGTTCGAAATAATATATTTCATCTATAAAACTGGCATATCAATGGATGAACGTTACATCAAGGAGAACGTTAATAAACTCATTGTATTTTCACATTTCGCACGCAATGATAAAAAAAAATATTGAAATCGTCCAAAACTTTATCTGGCGCGATCGTAATATGTAGAAGTGGCAAAATTTCCATCTCACAAAATATATGATTTTTAGCGCATTGTTTGTCAAAATCAAGCGCGTAACTTCGTGTAGAGTGTTTAGAATATTGAGATTTAATAACTAGTTGATTGGAATACGGGACAATTGTTACATTTACTAATATCTTTTTAAATAAAATTGAAAATATCTCTATGACACGATAGCATGAATTTATTAGACGTGTGATTCGAGTTCATATTTCATCAATATATACAGGTATTATAATATATAATATTAGTAATTCACAAAATACTTGACGAGAATATTTTTAATTCTCTATGATAGATATAGGTGAATTGCTCACATCTAATTTTCAATGTGTGTGCATGTACATACATATTGAAGTCTCTATGGGTAACTGTATAATGAAGATTCGGAAAACATTATGTTGTGAAAAATATATATTATTTCGTGTTGCCCAATTATGTTAGTACGATGATAACATCTAACAGAAAGCTAATTATCACAATGGCATTCCAATGTTATTCACTTACCGAGTTTTTCAAACATAATAAGTTTTTCTTTGAAGCTTTTTGTATCTGTTGATATTTCAGATACATTTCCGTTCAACATATTCTGGAGTTCTTCATTATTTTTATTAACTAGCAAGTTGTTCAAAAGTAACTTATTGCCTCCCTGTTTGACGATCGATGATGTTGGTGATGATGCGACATTCTTTTTCGGAAATGATACCGAGTTCCGTTGATTGCTGCTGTTATCTTTCATCCGGCTAACAAGAGTAATCGCTAATAACTGATGGATGTCGATATTCTCCTTGGAATCCGATTTCTGACGCCAATAATATTTATCTGTGGGCATGAGGGCAGTAGTGTGTTCTACATTGTCACTATTATTATCATACTCAACATCATGCGCATCACTGACATTTGATTCACCTTTAGTTGTTGCTATAGAGTCCTGGAAAGAAAATTTGTCAAACGATAAAATGAATATGAAATGGGAGGGGGGATAATTTTGGCATATGTGCAATGAACGTACGTCCTCATGATACAGCTTCCTTTTTCCACCATTGTCCAGATCATTTTCGAGACTATCGATAGTATCTGTACTTTCAAACAATTTATTACGTTTATATGAGTCAAGTGTGTCTGTACTGCCTAATTCTGAACTCTCTGACGACTTTTGGAATTGTGGTGGGGTTTTCATTGGTGATAATTGCCTCTTGTCCTCCACGTAATTACTATTTTCACACAATATATCTATCATATCGAAATTTTTTTTTTTCTCTGACAGTTTATGTATATTGCGGTCCTCCTCCTGATTTTTGTTTGAAACCAAGTTGTCCGAGCTAACTGAACTCATCGCTCTATGCGTCACCCTCCAATAATGTTTATCCATGCTTGGTGTATCAGTGTACTTATTTTTATTAAAATTTGTGGCGAAAGTATCAAAACTGTCTGTTGACTTTGATATGAGTTTATTAATAAACCGTGAATGTCGTGGACTGTCTGTCAAGTGAATGTCGGTCACACTGCTACGTTGTTTAAATTGTTGTGACTTCTCCAGCGCATCAAGATTTTCTGAAGACATGGACATAACTTTAATGTTTCTTCTTGACGGAAATTCAAAGCCGCTGCGTTTGTATTCTATCGAATTATCACTAATTAATAGCGTATTTGCAGTTTGCAAGCTATTGAATTTTGAGACCGTGTGATTGATGGTATTAAGTTGATTCAAATAATTGTGCTCTTCCATGGTCACTGAGACGAGTGAATTTTCAAATTTATCAGAAGCTTCCGTAGACGTGGAGGCAAGCCTTTTCGTTATGGGTTTCACTTCCAATTGCTCCGAAAATTGGTCGAAAACGTCAGTGGACTTGGATATATAATTTGAGTGTCTTCCAAATGTTGGTATGGCTTCAGTGTTTTCGATTAATTTATTGAAGCCTTCGGATTTTGTCAATGAATTGACGATGCTGTCATGTGATTTGGTATATTTATTGGAAATGGATGATTTTCTTCGTATTTTTATCTTCAATAATTCCAATTCATCTTTCGATGTATTTGAAATGCAATCAGATGATTCATGAATGACACACTCCATCTCGCGATCATCTTCTACATCACAATTATCGACCATCATTTTTGTGACACTCATATCTAAACTGTCTGGTGATAAAGAAGCATTATTTGCGGAGATTTTTGGCAGTTTTGTCTCGAGTTCATTGAAAATATCGGAGGTGCTCGACAGCCGAATCGATAATTTGCGGATCATGGGGACACTTCTGGATTCTAATGGAGCTATCACATTTTGGGCATTATTATTGCTGGATACAAGTTCTAAGCTGTCTAACGTATCAGCATCCGCAGATATTGTTGCGATAGTTGAGATGTGTATATCGTTGATTATATTTGTAATTGTTGATGTGGTGCGTCGAGGTGGTCGTCGATTTTTTGGTCGCACCGATATACGATGATGCGCGGCAGTATGATTGAGGCTTGGCCCCTCAAAATCCGCTGTAAAATCAACCATATCTATTTAACATATGTACATGTAACTATTTACTCAAACATACCTATTTGATATATATTCTCAAAACAGTGTTTAGTCTGTGATACTTACGCAAGTTCACCATTGATAATCTCGTCATTTCATGAATGTCATCTCGGTGTAACGTCTGTGTTGCAGGGAAAAACAAAACATTGTGGAAATATTTATCAAAAATACTGAGTGAGAACGGGGGGAAAAAAAAAAAAAAAAAAAAAAAAAAAAAAAAGGTTGAAGGTTACGTTGAGTCTAATTATCTGGCAATACTGCCAACTTCTTGTAAATCACAATATGATAAGCATCTATGAATATTTCCCTAGTTCTTCCATCATCGAAGTTACATCACAGTCCAGTATACTTCTCCAACTGGCGGCTTAACGCTCATGAGCACTCATGAGTTTCTCTTTCATTCTTATCATAGAAATTTTGCACTCAATCTACGACCGTAATCTTTTTGAAAACCGGTTACGAGAGATGATTGAAAAAAAAAGGAAATATATATTATGAAGGCACTCGATATGAAAGAAAACTTACCCAAAAATCATTGAATAATACCATAATGATTGTATTCATATACATTGATGATACTCGAAAAACACAATAATACATACTAATTGACGAATAGTTGATGAATATGATTTCAAATTGAACAACCGTTTGGGAATACTTCATCAGCCAAATTTGAATCGATGAATAGATGTTACCTTGGTACTTGGGTTAGATTCAATTTCTTCGGTATGATCATTACATATTTTCTGACGCATCTCTGTTTGACTTGACGTTGGCTTTTCGACACACGAGCTTGTACTTTTCACATGTATACCCAACATCACTTTGCTGTCAGATGGCAAACTGACAACATCATTCTGAATGTCAGGACTGTAGTTCAACAAGGCTTTTTGTGTATTTCCGATTAACTTCATTGTTGCCTCCATGACATTATGTTTCGCGTTAGTGTATTCACACATGCCAATTTTTACGTTTGCTGGCCAAATTTTGGTTTTATCTATTTTTTCATTTTTGCAACTGCAATCAGTCAATTGACGACGTTCAACTGTATTTAATTTTAATTGTTCAATGATGGCACGAATATTCATTGAAATGTTGCTTTCTCTCTGTGATATCACCATGATCATTGATATTAAACGAGAGCGTGATGACGTGAATAGTGTATGTAGATGCAAAAAGTTTCATTCAATGACACTTAATCGCATCTGCTAAATGCAACATCCTTTGCTTTACGATAAATGATTCGAAACACTGAATAAATAATGATATGACTAAGTTATCATACACTCACTTGATTTTCATATGTCGCTTGATTTATATATACCACCTCATCCCCTCCCTCTACCGCATCAATATTTCGCATACGTTTCATCAGTTTTCTCAATGTATCACACTATATATACATATGTCTATTATATATTATATATATGTACCATGATTGAATTGCTTTTTCCACCCGACCGATTTCGCACGCTTGGTATAGCGCGAAGAAAACGTGGAAACATTCCATTAAATGTAGCACCAACATATATTCACAACAACTCATAACAAGTGGAAAGTATAATTAAAGAGAGTACCACGAGACAGATATGTATATATATATATATATATATATATATGATATAACCAATGTCCTCTCTTCAAATGAGCAAACAAATTTCAGAAAAATATAAAAACATTCTTAGGCTTCAAAGTATCACACACACACACACACACACACACACACACATTGTTTTTATTCATTAAACATTTCTGGTCATATGAAGTAA
Organism: Zele albiditarsus; assembly: GCA_958496275.1. Lineage (NCBI taxonomy): Eukaryota > Metazoa > Arthropoda > Insecta > Hymenoptera > Braconidae > Zele > Zele albiditarsus. The sequence goes on from OY292408.1 coordinate 22,973,222, forward strand.
AACAAAGAATTGTCGGTGAGCAAACGTTTTACGGCTGATGCACGCAGATGTACGCTCACACCATAGAAACGTAGTTCACTTGCCTTTCGCCTTTTGTAAATGTTTGTCGTATATGTGTGTTTGTTACAAGGCGTACCTGTCTCAATGTGCGCTATACATCACATGAATCTTACACATTATAGAATCTTATATGTATGCATAATACAATGGAAATTATACGCAAAAATGTATCAAATGTATCAACTTGACCACATAACATATAGATGTGTACCATGCTGTCTGTTTCTTTAACCGAGATTTTGTGTCGTTTTTTGAAATTTTCGACGCTGAATTCAATATCTCTCTCTCTCTCTCTCTCCCTCTCTCGCTCGGCCCCAATAAATCCACTCTCTTGAAACAAACGATCTAACTATTCGTCACACTGTGGGAATGTATTCTCACATAAATACATTCCAATGCTATCATCATCATTATTTATTATCCAAGACTGTAAAATAGCTTTCCGTTGTCAAGGCAATATTGATTTCAAAGCGTATCATTTTGGAGTCCATGAAGTACTATACACATAAATAATATATATATATATATATATATATATGGTGAGGGATTGTTATGAAGTGAGTACGTTGAAGTATATCCCAATCATAGGTATGATCATCAATGAACATATAGAAGACTCTCACTGGTTGTGAAAGTGACAATACTGCATTTATTCTTCACGAATCACATAATATTTCATAATAAAAAAAATATGATATGTGTTTTGTTTGTTTTCGTATGTCTTTTCTTATAGTCATTCAAGCTTGCGAGAGTCCAATAAAATGTGAAGCACTGCATATACATTAATATGTTGGCGTAACATTATTCTGTGCGGTCATTAGAGGAATTTGAAAATCTACCGTTCCCATATGTATACATACATGCATATTTTGTCCATAATGTTTCTTCTCCATAGTTCGCGTCCCAATGGAGGATAACATATAGTGATCATAAAGTCAATTGCCGCAATTTTTTCATGTACATTTTCACAAATTTACGTTCAACTATCACGGGATATTAATCTATCATGGATGATAAGATTGTGCAATAAAACATACGGAAGATAAACGATACTCAATGCAATGTTTTTCTGATTCAACTGAGCTGCCATTCACTAAGATAATGTATAAGATCTGATATGGAGGACGTGGGGCCAGAGAGGAGCACGATTCATCAAGGAAATAAGCATGAAAAATACATGATTTTCTCATGCTTATTTTTTTTAGCGTAGCATTGCTTGTAACACTCAAGAGATGTTCATTGTCGCAGTTTGACTTGGGCCAACACGGATTTGTCGGGTATTTGCACACGAAGATGGACTTTGAATAATGTGATTCAATAAATTTTTCCATTTTATCAAACCATTCACACGATTAGAGATATCGTTGACAATAAATACATATACTTTTGTTCAATGAAAAATTGTAACACAATGACATATATTGATGTCGACTGTCTATGCGAACCGCCCGTCTAAGAGGTATTACATATTGCCGCAATGCCGTACGTACTATAAGTATACTCGGCATTGCTTCTGACATGGGCAAACACGGTTGCAAACACAGTAATGAACAAAAGTATATGAGTTGTATTGCACACATACATGAGTGAATGAGTATGCAAGTGGATGAGCGAGTGGCAGAGATAAAAAAGAAGGTGTGAGTGAGTGAGTAAGTGGTAGCGGGGTAGTAAGTGGGAGAGAAAGAGGGGGAATAGTGAGAAAAGGGTGTGAGATAAGGAGGGTCTATTTTGGAGTGAGAGTTCACACAAAAACAGCTAACGGTCTTTTCTAGTTCTCCCGACTGTGATATGCCAGCTGTTTTTCGTGTCGTATCATTATACCATTCCGATAGAGTCGGTTTCTCCGCTTCCCATTATATTATTCTTACCTTTTACCTCGTTGTCCCATTGTATTTTATATCGTAACCTGCCCGCCACAAATCTTTTCTTCTTCACCGCATGCATGTACCACTACACTGAATACATTGTGGCACATGATGATATTTTATATGAAGGTCTCTTTCGCCCTATGCAACGCTCAATAGTGCAGAGTAGCAAACTTTGGACGGACACTTTTTTTTTATTTGCCTTGTCGTTTTTTTCAAGTTTCAACATTTATCTATATATACCTGCAGAATAGCACACAAGGTGCCGTGAGACAGGTGAATGTAAATCGTTATAATTGCTACATTTTCTTTAAATCACAATGTATTGTATTTGTACGCTGTACTATTACGCGGTTAATTACCACATTATATTGAAGAGCCCACACGCGGAAAACCTTATGAAATTCTAAAGTAATATTATATAATATATATATATATATATATATACTCTAAACACTGCGAACTATCGCGAAAACACCGTAGCAAACGACAATTGTTCATGTTTGAATATGATATTTGACAAATATAACAAAATTTCCATACCTTTCATATAACTATTTACTTATTTGTCAAGAATACTCGATAAAAATATATTCATTGAAATAAAATTGGATAATTGATGATAAATAATTATAATGAATAATGGTTATAATTATATTTATTTAGATAAAATTAGATTAGCGGCAATATAGTTGGTTTCGTATATCGAAGTCTATATATGAGTAAATATAAATGAATGAGAGGAGTAACATTACCCAGCAGTATTATCAACAATTATTGTTGCGTCTTTTGCATCGGTTGATAAAGTCGCAATTTCCATGATAAAAGTAAAGACAGAGAATTGAATTGCCGATGTGCGCCGCGTTTCACGCATAATTACAATGTACATGAAGTACAATATGTATAATATAATGATGTACTGTATTATATATAAACATTGTGTAGAAGAGAGAGCGTAAAATTCTTGTGAATGTTGACTTGAATCATGGAAGGAGTCAGGCAGAGTCGCGACACCAGGCCAACTAACGGTAATCCTATTTAAACGATGACACCTAACGTTACCCCACAATCATTGTTATATCGTTCGTTCTCATCTATCTCATGTTTAGCTACTATCTTCCTTTGCACTTTTGTTATCGACAAATTTCCATTCTTTCTCTCTTCATCCAATGAAATTATTTGATTTGCACATGAAGTATTCTCAATTTTAAACGAATTTTTCCATCATTCAAGAATCAAAAGACATTCAACTCACCCTCCATCTTTGTTCTTCGTCCTCATTCTCCGCCTCATGTATCGTCTCCTTCATTATGCTCTGCTCACACCCAAAATTCGAATAATTCTGTAATCATGACAATATATTTTTCATTCGGCATATGAGATAATGACTGTTGTTGAATTTTAGATCGAAAATCATGAACAAAAGTCGCTAAATTATTTTCACCCTCCCCCCATTCAATGTATACGTTTGAATCACTTTTGTTTAGCGCCCACTGACTTCACAAATATATTTTTCTTCAGTGTATTCGATGGATTGTCAATTGAATTTGTATTGAATCTATATTGATGGCCAATACCCACACATCATCAATGTTCATCCTTGTATCCACACAATATAAACATTTTGATTATAAACTAAAAAAGTTACGATGCGTTAAATTCACATTTATTAAAGTTGTATGATGAGAATTGTGAATAATAGTCTGCGTTAGTTTTCATGGCAAATTGTATACGACCAGATTGAATTAAAAAAATAAACGAGAATAATGACATTTTGTCAACATATGGTACGTGATATTCATAAATTGTACGCTTTTTGCATTATCTCACCTCAGTATCCGGCTGATAGCATTCCTGTGACGTCTATATGTAACAAATGAAACAGCAGAATAATATATAGCTATATTGGCATTTGTAAATGAAAAAGAGTGATAGAAAAAGGAGAAAAGTATATGCAAGCAAATATATTGATAACGAGTTTTTATCATTTTCCTGCATTGTATTGTATTTTGTCCAATGTTTTATTTAATTGCAATTGAATGTCAAAATTATCTGATATAAAATATAAATTTATTCACAGCATGATGCACACAGTACACGTTCACGAAACTAATACAATATCTCGAATACATTAAGTTTAACATTTCTATGTCTCGCCCCAATGCACAACCAATTATTTGATAGTAATATTCATGAAGATGAGAATGACAAATGTCGTTTATGTACTCACGTATGACGCATGATTGTTCCCTATTGATGTCTGTTTTGTTGGATCATGTCTGTTTTCGGTAGCGGTTTTCGTTTGCTCGAGTACCTAATCGAAATTATTTCATACGTTTTCGGCATCACGTTTGTCAATTAAATTCAAGGCGTTATACTTACTCCAAGCGCCATCCAATGATCATACAATCCATTGCGATTATAGTCATCTTCTGTAGACTTATCGTCCACGTTCTCTTGTCGTCTCTATAGACGGTATTAAAAATTGTCCGTGAAATATTAAATAGTAAATTGATAATTGACTGAATAAATAGATAGATATGGAAAGAGAATAATGGAAAGAAGTTTTTACAATGAAATGGCTCGGAACTTTCGTGAATATGTTAGATCGGAACGCAAACGTTCGGCAACACAGAACATATAATATGCTCCATTATGAAAGAGAAGATGAATGGAGAGCACATCGCTCTTTTTCTCAGAAGTTGTTTGTGACATGAGACCTAATGTCATGAACATATAATATGTAAACAAAAGTCCTTGAGTGATTGTGTTTGTCTGAATGTTTAATTGTTTATATATTCAAATCAATACAAGTTTTCTCGACATAATATACATGCATAGAATATGACCCTGATTATTTAGCCGGCTTGGATGAGTCCGAATCGTGCATATGTAAATAAAAAACATGAATAATTCGATTCACTTTTTTTATGGCACCGAGTCACTCATAATTTATTATGTACATGGGCAAACAACAATGGACAGAAGAGTGATTTGGGGAGTATTAATATGAAGATGAATTTGTATAGTTGAAAGCTGGATTAGAATAAAAATAGCAGAATGAACCGTAATAGTGACAGTGCGTCCCGTTTTCATATACGCGAGAATATACTCTATTCAAAAGTTTAATGATCATAAAAAAAAAAAGTGGTGTGAAAATAAGTTGCCTATGGAATTTATGACTATCAAAGGATTGTGAGAAATGTTCTTTATATAGACGACATATTGACAATTCATCATGCGACTATTATTTCTTTATTATTTGTCCCCGAATAAATTGAATATGCCATAAATGTTATCTACTCTTGCTCGTCACTTTCTCGTTTCTTCGTAATACCTACAATTCATCCTCACACTAAACGTCTCATGGACTAATATTGCTTATATTTCCTCATCAGAGTTAAATACTTTTCATAATTAGTATTATCTAGATGGCCCATTGGAATAATCATCAGCATGGAAAAATACTTCGTTTGTTTCACATATCCTGGCGAAATTCATAGAGACAATGTATATAAATAGAAAAGTTTATTCGAAAGAAAATAGAAGAGAAAGACGAATGGAGTGCAACAATACCATATACTAATACATGAATGAATGAACGTACCTCGAATGTAGTGAGAGCGTCTAACGATGATAATGGCCGAATATAAGGTATTTCTCCAGAAAAAATACTGTCATGAGACACCGATAGTTGGCCTGAAGCACCACGTAGCTTTGAAAATGGCTCATCGCTCCCGTGTCGTCTCAAAAATATACTGGAATGTTCGAGTTAACTGTTTTTTTTTTTTTTTTTTTTTTTTTTTTTCCATCAATAACATAATCGGATATGAATATTATGGATGTGAGGAACATTGGGGCTATAATTATAGGGCGGCTTCATGTATTGTATACATGTATAGAGTTACGGAAGTATAATGCATGTACGATGAACACGCCATGATAAACTCCAATAGCGACACTTCATTTACAAATGTATGAAAATTATAATCTTGGCTAGTTGAGATTTATATACAATTTCAACACAAATTCTCATACATATTTACATAATGTATCGTTAAATTATCTGCATTTAAACATATATATGTATATACGCTTGAAAACCCAATGAATTAATGAAAATTTATTTATTGTATAAATATTTACTGATCACGCGACTTCCGCTAAGACATTCGGTATTTTTTTTCACCATGAGATATCACGATCACACGTTGTTTGCTCAAGTGATATAATGACAATTGGACGAAATTCGTCGGCACGCGCAATTTTGCCAGCATTCATTCATTCATTCATCCATTTATTCTTACATTCAATCATTCTCACTTACACTGATGAAAATTTAATCGTGATAGTTGAAATTCAATACCTCTGTCGGTCACACGAGTCGGTAAGTAATTCGCTAGCACTTTTACTCCGAATTTCCTCCGATCTGCCTGCCAGATGTCTCACCGCCAATTCTTCTCTATTGCTCGTTGTCGGTTCACTGTCATGTTCACTCATATGAATAGTAATCCTCGAGTCTGTCGCATTTCGGCTTTTTCTCCTGAAAATTCTCCTCAGTCCACGTAGTGGATGAAAACGTCTTTTCTTTGGTTCTATCATTCGCAAGACATGAAACACATTAAATTTCACTGTTATTTCAACCCGCTATACTGTTTTCCCCACCACTACAATATAATAATATAATATTGATAACCATAACTAATGCTCATAATTTTTCAAACAAATGTATATTTATATTCATGAAACATTTATTAATTGAATTAATATAATTTTAATTTGAAGTGAATACGCAAAGGGTATATGAGGAAGGAAGCAACATGCAGTATATATGACATGGTATATATACATTATATTGACACATACATCATACGCATGAAGCAGAATTAAATAGTTTAAGGTGAATCGCTCGTATGATCCACACAGTGGATTGTGGTAATTTCATATTACACATATAGAAGATTAGAACCGAAGGAAAAAAAAATAAAAAAAATAAGAAAACATAAAATAAGCATGACGATGTAACAGAAATGATGATGATGATGTTATTTGAATGTTGGGAGATGTTATTGGTATATACATTATATAATATCGAGTGAAAGTATATATGCGGGAACGCGAGTTGGCGAAAAAACACCATGATGTATATGCTAACAAGAGACAATATACAAAATCGGTCACTTGTCATCTATCAATTCATTATATGGTATATTCACTCTTCCATCATAATGTACATCCTTGATGGATATAGAACGGTAAAAGTTTTAAATATCACCGCGCCTCAACTGCGTATGCGATTCTGAGGCTATTCTAAGACAATGTTCCACTGGCCTCCATATAAAAAACACTCTCCAGCTAATATACCAGAATTGTAACTACATATAAAGTAGAATAAGAGTTGTTTCACTTGTTCAAACGTAACAGCTATCACAAAATATATAATACATGTGTATATAAATATATAAATATATAAATATATATAAAATGCGCATGACAGTTATTGTGAATTAGTCTTTGCTCATTCAGGTACAATATGTATATACAGAAAATGTACATTACATGTCACTAATTCCATATGAATTTCATGCATAATATTATATTGATGAACTTGTGTATGAGTATAGAGTGGTGGGGTGAAGCAACATGGATAAAGAGTGTGTGTGTGATCCCGCGTATATGTAGAGAAATATGAAAAATTATTATTTTCTCCAGATGATTATTTATTCTACCATCAATTTCATTCAGTCAATGGATAAAATACGCCACAAACATGTACATTGTATTGAGGAAATGCAATATTGCGCATTGAAATATATATCAAAATATAAAGCATAAAAATTTGTAGTGTTCCATGTTGGATAATAGTCCTGAAATTTCCATATCTCGTTTTGATCTTTCGTTCAACTTTGAAATATATACGCGGTGAGTGCGCCTTCATCCACCGCTGTCGTTAATTAGTGTCTTCGTCGAATTGATATGAGAAAAAATGAAAATAGAAATGCGGTGGAACTCAAAATGTGAGTAAACCTCGTTCTATTGCGATTTTACGACATCAATAATGTTCAATGAAAAATGCAAAAGGGCACAAGAATTACTATCACAATTTACTTTTCAATGATGCAAAATAGTGAAATAACAGTGGAATAATAGTTGATGATAAATGAAGTCTTATTGCATTTTCGATGAATCGATGAGAGTTAATAAAATTAATAATGCAATTTCCATGGAAAATAATTGTTCAATATCATAGAAGAATTGAAATGATGAATAATGCTAAATTCAATTTGAATAAACGATTGAATAAATTTTTTTCTTCGCGTATTCCTTCCATTTTGAATAATTTTTTCGGATTTGAGGTCCTTCTCAAGGTTATTGGTCCTTCCACAATATTCTCATGTGTCTCCAATAAGACACGTAACAATGTGATATATACCAACCTTTAACAAATGTATTATGAGTCCGTTTAACATTAAACTCTTCCATGACGTGTGTATGATGATGATGATGATGATCGTTGGGCGATGGTGAGGCCTCTCTGACACATCCCATGAAGCTCAAGGCACCGCTAACCCCAACAATAGTACCTGCTCCGCCAGTTGTTCCGTGGCCCGTATTTTTCCCATTGATTTCGCCGCTAACACTACTTGACATCATTATTTACTGTAACACGGGGGACAAAAAAATATACGGATATATATAAAAAAATAATGTGACCAAGTCATATGTTTTCTTCATTGTGCGGTGGTGACAATATATATGTATATGTTTATCAAACTGTAGTGGCCTTGGGCTTGTAAACACTTTACAGCGTGAGTGACTGTTTGGTGCTACGCGCGTACATATAATATAATATACGTGTACTGATTCAGTACGTATCGTGCGTATACCAGCTACATCGTTGAAATGTCGGAAGGAAGGACCAATGGTAATCGCGGCTCTATATGTATGCAATGGAATTGGTGGAAACGCGCAACAATTGATCGACGCCGAACAGGATAGGAGTGCCAATCTTCAATTTCTTCTATTCACATCTATATCATTGGCTTGTTGCTCATATACACTAAGTATACATACACATAATCATTTACAAGAGAAAGACAGTGATGAACTTTTCTTTGCCTATCGTGTTTAAATCCTGCCTTTTCTCTTTAATCGCAGTATAACAGTATATCCGAATAGTCAATATATGGAGAACACTTGTTTTCATATAAACTTTCAATGTCACAATTAAATGAATCTTATTATGTACCATTCGATTGTAATACACATTTTTATACCTGAACTTTCCGAAAAATCCGTTCCACTGTACATTTAGTATTGAATTGCAATGCCCTCTACACGATACAATTAGTGGTTTTAGTTGAAATTTATTACTTTGTGCGTGACAGTAGAGAAAAGCAGCAGTTTGAGACAATTTTTCTGTAAAAGAGACCATTTTTTTTGTTTTTTTCTTTGCCCCATGTAAGCTCAGAATTATGAAAATAAAAAACTCCTGTACGATTAATTTTTTCTCTAAATTATTTCATGGTTTCAATATCTTTAATATCTCGTGAATACTTATACTATGCGGGGTACACCAAAAATTATGTTGATTTTCACAAAATCATTCATTGTGAATTTGACAGATAAGTTCATTAAAAAATGACATATAATTTGCAAACTCGTCCTCTACGAGAGCAATAATTGCAAATATCTATCTATTTCAAACATATTGGCGCGGCGTGAATACAAAAGTATACATTCAACTAATCACAATTCATACATATATACATATTTTTATATTATTGATTCATGAGTCTATAGATCGTATCATATATCAGCTCAATAAATAAATACATAAAAGTATATAGACATAATATAAAATGGATATAAGGGCGTTAGCTTCACACAGTAGTCAGATATAATAACCCGGCACAATACACGAGAAATTCACTGATACAATTGAATACGTGGAACAACAAGGTGGAGCAGACGAGAATTAATTTTCACATAGGGTATGGTGGTACAATGAATTCAGATAAATTTTTTGTCGGACCGTCGTGGGTACTTTTGTTTAGGATTTATTCAATATAGTATTTCATGATAGTATCGAATTGAAAAGAGCATGAATATAGTAAAAACATATATCACTTTATCTTATATGAAACAAAAGTCACGAAGCCTCTGTAGGAAATTTGATATATCCCTTAATTCAAATTCTTCATTTCCAGCTCATTTTTTATATATTATCTTTATTTTCGATATCACGGTGAACAATATTGTGAAAGAGAAAATTGTGCCCAATAGCCCGACCGTTGGGACCTACTGTGCAACCACCACCCACATCTTTCATAATTAGATATTTATTTGGAATATTTTTTGTTGCAGAAATTCAAGCATAAAGGTGCAAATGTATATGGAAAACGAATTTTTTGTATCGAATATTGCCCCACCCCACCCTATGCATATGATAGACAATATAGAAGAAGAAAATTGATGAAGAAAATATAACGCACTGTTGTCTAACTGGATTAACATCGTAATGGAGGGTTTGTGGTGTTCCAACAGTAATGAAAGCCTCATGCACGGCATATGGCTTCTTCCTACGACTCAGAACGCGTGATATTCGCCTGGCAAATCGATAGTTGCGTAAATGCAATAATGAACGCAAACCCGTTTACCATGGACTCTTCGAATAATAACAATCCATTTATTGTTACTCAAAATTTGTCCACGAATACAACACTCACTATCCATGTAATTAATATGAAAATGGTGTTCATCATATCGATATATATCAGATTCAAAGGATTGGAAATTTAATTGAAAATAGTAAAGAACAAATTCATGTTACACGAATTCATTCCCGGTGAATTATAAGTCAATGACGATGATATGAAAATTTAATTTCTCCGATAATATATGGGTATTCGAAAATAATCTGGATGAGAGAAAAATATGATAACGAATATTGTTTTGTTAATGGTATGAATAAGCAGAGCGTGTCGTAGCTTATTAACTCTCACGCCAGTGATCACTGCATTTGTCTGTATTAGCAGGCAGGTATACGTATATAACTGACTATCCGGGCGACAAGATGAAAAGAACGCATGGAGAACATAAAAACAATGCGTGTGCTTCACGATTTATTTATTCATTTGTTCATCTACTACACTGAAATATCTAAAACAACTTGTATGTTCAATATTTCATTGATTGCCATCAATACACGTATTATCTATTTACGCTTGCAGTGTGACTCCATATAGACGTTTATACATTCCTTTTTGGGATTCAACTTTGTGGATAGGTTGATATTGCTTTGACTCATATTTTAGATAAAGACACGATAATTTCAACCATACAGCCCTACATCACTTCAATGTTATATTCACTCAATTCGAATTTATATTTCAAAATGTTTCTTTACATACAACAAACGTATACTGTAACGCCCTGCCTTATGCATCGTGTTCGCAATCAACAATTCAACATGATGGTTTGAAAGGGAAACAAATACGAATATTACTTTGGAAAATATTATAGATCTGTTTCATATTATATGGGGGTGAACATCAATCAAAATCCTGTCATAAAGTTATGTATTAGTTGGAATTATGTGTGTACATATATGCATGGGTACAGTAGTGAGGTCTGGGCGCCCACAAAGTTGTTGTTTACTCTTGGATCTACTTATAACCGCCACGAATGCAGCTACATCTCGGCCACAGGTCAATGTACTTATGGAGGCAAAAAAAGATTGTGATAGAGTTAAAGTATTATTGGGATCCCATGTATAATATCGGATAATCACTTTACACTATTAACTTATATATATATATATATATATATATATATATATATATATATATCTGATAACAATCGTATTTGAATAAATATTGATGAATCAATATCGATAAATGTACGACTTCTACACCAATCACTCTTCCCATATGGTATTATTAAATATGCCAGTTCATATGTATATATATCGAACTATAAAGGATTAAAAATTTGACGGGAAAGATAAAGTTGTGATTGTTGTGATGGAACTAGTTGAGAACACCGTGATATAAACTTGTCGACTCGCACTTCCAAGGTCATACACTGCCCAGCATATTATTACTCCTCTACTTATTATTTCTCAGTTTTTCTTCTTTTTTCAATGCTTACATCGCTTTCATATATAATTCTATATTGACAATCATTTTTATCATCTTTAAAATTTTTTTTATATTTTGTTGCTTCATTTCGTTCCCTTTGGCAACGCAATATATTTTAGTATATTGAACTTGACAAGTCGATGGATTGTACCACGTGATTTCTGGCGTACATATATATTCATTACAATGAGAACGAAATCATTGTCATTTATTTTCATTATCATGCGACGAATAATTAGCCGTCATCATCAATATAAGCGATAAACAATAATAGTACATGTATACATATATGTACATGAATAAGTGATTTGTTGCATCAAATTTGAGATAAGTGAGAATATCATCATTCGATGGAGTGGTGTTTGGTAGCTGATTCTTATTGTGTTGGGAGTTTTCCCTTTGAGACTAATGACTCAGTAGAGAAACCCCATCTCATATCATGCTACATTCTTCACAAAATATATACAAATATTTATAGAACATTAGGATATCAAACGATGATGAAATAATATAGAATATATATATATATATACATATTACCTTAAGTATATTGCATATACATTTTGAGTTTGGATAGTAGTCCACTTGCACCATTTATCCCGATATAACGCTATCCCTCAACATCTACGCTTTATTTCTAATTTCCAACTACAAGACTTAAAACACGACGTCTTGCTTTGTATCGCAGCACAATAACAATGTATATACATATCACCTTGTCACTCGTTAGTTTGACACAATTTTTATTTTAATACAAAACACCCATTCTATTGAATAACAATAAATAAATCTACTGAATTAATTCAGCATTATGAACTATAAATTGTATACCAATTGTAATTCACTCATAGTTTAATTGAGAGAAGATAAAAATTTGATAGGGAAGAATTTTGCGAAGAATGAAGAACTTAGGATGGATAATGGAAGAAAATAAGAAAAAATATACGACAAGAGTTATACAGTGGAAAGTCGCGAAAAAGCCATCGTGAGTAAATAAATTAACAAGAACCAGAAGGCTGAAACGAGCATCAGCACGATATGAGCGACTGCAAGTGACTGTAAGTATTTAACTGTAACGTAAGCGACCAGTAGAGGCTGCGGTGAGTGTCGATGCAATCTATTGGGTGACTGTATGGCACAGCACGACATACAGTTTATGCTGCTGTTAGTGATTGTGAGCCGATTTGGATACGAGCAAGTGCAACTGTGAGTGACTGCCGACAACTGCCGATCTTCGCTCATTGGCTGTGGTTGGACGAGACAAATGCTGGGCCAGCAACCGCTCACTACTCGGTGGAAAAAATTTCTACACTTGGAAAAATGGCAACCGCTGATGGAGCAGTCAACAGTGACTGCTGCTCTATGGTTCCAAGCAGTCGGTCTGGACGGTAATTTCGCAGCAAACACTGCCGCTGATTACAGCGCCAGTATTATAGGAACGGTTTCAATGTCGTATGGGAATGACACCCATAACATGAACGAATGATTACCATACCATTTGGATTACCATAATGCATATGGGCCTCGTTCCTATAATCGGTATTCCGAAAATACTCTTCTCATACACAACAACTATCCAATTGTTATATAAGAGTGAAATATATTTTTTCTGAAATATATTTTTTGTAATTTTGTCATACGCTCTGAAATATATTGTTTCCAATTCAATAAGGTATGTTCATAGGAGGAATTATAATTTTCAATAACGCAAAATATTCCAATTGATTGAATATTTCATATTATCTTCATTTTTTCTCGATTCATCGAAAATTATTCACACTATATCTATTTATAATACTTCCATCATTGTTATGATTAATGATGTGAGTTACATATTAGATAAAAACGTAAGCTGCGCATGCGCAAGGATAATTGGGGTTATAAAATATAATGGATTATTTGACGTTGAATTAAAAATATATGAAAAATGTTGAACAAACATTACTTTTGATCGGATAATCAAGAACTAACGACGAACAAAAGATGCCCGTAATTGGAATTTTGTACTATAGGTTTGTCGCTGCCAAGTTCCGAGAGATCAGGGCGCACTCATCTCTGCTGATACTGTGTTCGGAATGAGGGAGCCGCTTGTCAGCGTGTATGACTCGCCACGGCTGCCAACAACTCGAAATATTTTGTTTTCAATCAGTGGTATTCACGGTTACATTGCGGCATTCGAGGTTTTTTTTCCCATAACATTTATCATAGTTATATTATCATCACCATCATCAATTTTGAAACTGTTAACCCGTGTGAGATCAGTGAGCTTGATAATGGCGAGTTCATTAAAAATGGATGGTTTGATATTATGGATAAGTTTCGCATAATTATTGCATGAATTCGATGTATTGGATCAGTGGTAAATGAATGACGAGTTGCATTGCAAAATAATGCTTTGGGCGCGCTCTAATGTGAATATGCATCACATCTTAATTATTACTTTCCAGCTTATTGAACGACGGTAAGAGATAGGTAGAGGATGAAGAGAAAATAAAAATGAATCACTTTTTGTTATGAGAAATAATTGAAAAAAATTTGATCAATTGTTGTGAGATTTCAAGAATACGTTTTACTCATCTCCTCCTCCTCACCCTCCTTGGCTTCTTGCCTTCTAATAATTTTTATTATTTTGCTGCTTCTTCATGTATATCGTTTTTCATCATTTCTATCTGGAAATTTTTATGTGTCAAAATATTGTGAGGCGGCAATGTATATAGGCTGATTCAGACGACATCAGCATACCCCGCATCACAACTAATGTATAAAATTTGTACTAATTGATATAAATACGGCAGCAAAAATTAAATTTTTAAGTAGATTTAACAAGGAATTTTCAATAAAAAGTATTTTTAAGTATTTATGTACACTTGTTATTCGATAATCGAAATCAATCGCAAAACTTGTTCATTAACGCCATAGAGACTCTGCCGTCAACTGATTGATGACTGGGTTAGTTTGACAGCTGAATGATCAATTTATTGATGTGCGTGAAATTTATTACTGATCAATTCGGGCGGAAAATATTGGAAGATTGTTTTTCCAGATATTTAAAATTTTTAAATAAAAAAAAAAAAAAAACGAAATCACGAAGTACTCAGTAATACTTAATATCTGAAGACTAATTTGTATCAATTGTATCACAAGTGAGTGATTCTTATCTGGGACAATACGTCCCAATACGATTCTTGGGCAGCACACTAATTTTTACCGGGATCTCAGTCCGGTCATCCCTACATTTTTTTCCCATTACACCGTCCTACGGTGTGCTTCAGTATGGGCCAGCTCGACCGAACTCTCAAATTAAGTTGAATTTTTGGAATTAACGCCGTACAGTAATTGGCAGCTGCCAGTCAATACAGCGGAAACAACCAATTGCGACACTAGTCGCAAAAATTTAGCTCAAGTTCGGTAAAATTGGCCACTTTTGTTTACCCAGAACACTCCTCATTAAATTCTATTGCTGCACCGTTTTGGCACTTTGCCTACACAAAGTCTTCAAAATTATAAAACGATAGAAAGTCCAAATGGTTGACAGTAAGCGGGGAAATTTGAAATTCTGAATGTTTAAACACTAAAAATGACGGCGGGATACTCATAACATTATTATCCACCTTATAAGTCCATCTTGTGTTCATTCATATCATTTTTTATTAAACAATATCTTTCATCTGGAGTAAAATTGATCCCCCGAAGAATAAGTATGATATATGTCAAGTAAATAATCTTTTTTTTTCCTTTTCCGTTTTCTTCTACAATGTTTACCCCATATACACAGCAATATATGTATATTATCTTATATATATATATATATATATATATGAGATAATTGGGATAATTATGACGTAAATCTAAGGCGCAAATGGGGAAATAGAAACAAGAATAATGAATCAAGAAGTGAACAAATATGGCAATTATATAGCGTCGTCAATGGTATATACGTTTGTTGTTGAACCAACCTCATGAACGCAAAAATAATTCATACTACGGTTGCATTTATAGTGACGTCGTTTTCATACTCAATTGACATTCTCTATTTCTATTTGTTTTCCTTTTTTCTTCATTCATTCAAGGCTCCTTCTCAATAAGTTTCAGCTAAAACTACTATGAAATAGGTAGAAAAAACCAATTCACAATCTATCATATCAATCTATACATACCATATATATATATATATATATATATATATATATTCTTGTGTACCATATTGTCACAAAGCTTCTTTACTCGTTACAATATTATTTTTCTGTTTCAACCACATCATGATTGAAACAGGCATGTGCATGAAATTTCAGAAATGCCTAACTAGCCAAACAAATAGGAGTTTGTCATTTTTAGTTTTAGCATAATACATAATGGATTTACATTTATTCATAAAAATATGATCATCAATCAATTTCCAATTAATGATACATTCCATTACTCATACCGAATATTTCCACCCAAAAATTCACGTTAATTCATTCATTTTCATGATATTTTCTACCGTAACGTGGAAAGGCCGCAACAAAGTAATCAATATCTCAATATAGATGAGATGGAAAATGAAAAGGTAAGGTAATAATAAGATACTAATGAGTAAGAGAATTATTGCAATTGAGGAACAACTCAACGGAAATTCCTACTGATATAGACTGTTGAATAACCTGATTTTTAGGTGTGAAAATTTTATGACATCCTCGAGGTTGTCAATTAATTAGCGATTCATTCCAATTACCGTTCTTCCCTTTGTGTACTTAAAGATATCAAATTTTTTTCCAGCTTTCACTAATTACACATGCTAGTTGAAGATCAACTCTGCAGTCCGAAATGCCAAATGACTCCATATCAATTTCAATTATCACATGCGTAAAAACAATTATCCTGTTGTTTACAATTAGTAATTTTATTCGTTTTTTGTTTCAACTGGAACAATATATATTAACTTAAGTAACAATTTGATGAATTTCAAGGTTTTACGGCATCGAATTGTTGGCTAATCTGCTTGTCAGCCTTCATATTAATAAATATATGATTAATTAATCACACAACATGGTACAATCAATAGTCGTGAAATAAATAAAAAGCGGGTGAATATTTCTCAATAAGCAAGTTTGGTCTCTCCTTGGTGCGGTTGTCTTTCATTCTATATCTCATTAAAATAATAATAATAATAATCACCATCATCATCATCATCATCATCATCATCATCATCATCACCATCATCATCATCATCATCATCATCGTCGCCGTTATCATCATCATCATCATCATAATCATCATCATCGTCGCCGTTATCATCATCATCATCATCATCATCGTCATCATCATCATCATCGTAACCATCATCATGGGTATCATAATAATAATAATAATAATAATAATAATAATAATAATAATAATAATAATAATCATCATCATCATAATCATCGTCGTCATACTTTTCTGACAGCTGCCCCCAATATTTCTGTTATGACGCAATTATCTACGTATATAATTACCAATTTGTCTATAATGAAGTCTCCCCTTTACATGAGTGCACATCATACTGACAAATTAGATGTTACTTCCGTTAAGGAAACGTTAAACGATATCACAAAATTCTATCGAGTAATGTTCAACAACTAAAATTCCCCTTTCAAGCACAACGCGCTATATATGACGTGTGATTGAATTGAAAATAGAAAAAAACGATAAAAATGAAGTATAAAGAAAACTCAAATGTGCAATTGCGCGATAATAAGGTTGCATAAATAAAATTTTCATCAATTGGCATCGCCCCTCATTAGTACAGTAATATTGCGCATTGAAACAACACAGAATGGAATGAATGTATTACTACACTCGTACAATAAGTTAAACATGGATTTGTTCGACTCGTAGCCGAAAAAGACAATATATTGTTTCAAGAAGAAAATATCCTAAATGATACAAGCACCATATTCAAATTGTTCCGGATATATATACGTCTGTGCCAAACGTGTAGTATGAACATAGTAAAATTATGTCAACCGCATTAATAGTAATATACACTATCTAATAATATATTATATGTAATATCAATATTGTTGTGTATTTCTGGGTATAATGATGTGTGTGTGCGTGTGTGTGTATGTATGTCTGTATATGTGCCCGGGTTGGTTAATATATTTAGTTCACACTATTAGACGTGGGTGCTTTCCAAAAACAAACACCAGCAATGAAAAATTACTGGTGAATACCGCCACACGTGTATTCTTAACCAAACGTCAATTACTACAATTGATCACTTACAATGTAAAAATGTCTAAATTACTCTTAATACATTTGTTTCCAATTCTCCCAGTCATGCTCTCCGGTATGTCGTCATTTTACTTTTAAACCTCGGGTTAACACTTCCGAATAATAAGTATAACAATTTGGTTGATTTTTAAAGTGTAATCAAGTATTTTGAAGCTCATTTGTCCCCAATCATTTGTTTGGACACGGCATTAATTCTATTTTGAATGTTATCAAAAGATGAATGAAAGATTGTATGGGCTTAAGAATCGCTATTGTTAACATATAGACATCTATAATTTTTCATAACTGTATTTTTGACATCATCCAAAAATTCACCATCCCCATAAATAATAATAATAATAATAATAATAATAATAATAATAATAATAATAATAATAATAATAATAATAATAATAATAATAATAATAATAATAATAAAAGTGATAATGTGAAATAGTTGAACGAGAATGCAACACGAATATATCGTTTTAATATTCATTCGCTTAATCGAGAACAGAAAAAAGACTGAAGAAAATGAATGCCACAAATTCAGATGCATGGCTGAGAGAATTTAATGATTGAAAAATATCCGGTTGACTGTTATGCATATACCATGAACAATCTGGAATATTTTTGGTAAGATGTGGTAGCAAAAATTGGGGCGGACGAGAACTTTTTTCCTGAACGTATACCGCAAGAATTAAAGATTCTCTCCTCAAGGCGGCGGACACTCACAATACCTATTTACAAAAATATACATATGAGCAACTTACTGCTTGATTTTTTATTTATTTATCGATTAATTGATTTATTTCGTTTGTTATTATGTCTCGACTCTCTCAGTTACATTTAAAATCTACTGCTTGGTATTTTGAATATATTTCTTCGAATTGCTCCTATTTCGATCACTAGGGCATCTAGCTACTCTCATACTAACTATGTAATAATGTGAAGAATATGTATTGAACTTTTATTTTTCTTTGTTGCGTATTACAAGTTTTCGTAATCGTTCGCCGATTGCGCGTAATAGGTGAAACGACACGCTCCTTTACGAGTGCACACTCAATTATATTAGGCGCCACCATCATTTTTGTGCTTGAGAATGAGTCCAAATTTAAATGTATTAATATATGTATTGGATTCAATATTGACCTATTGATATATTTGATGAATTATATTATCGGTTTAATTTTTTTTCTTTGCGCGTGATGATCACCAAAGAGGAAAAAATCCCCTCGACAAAATGTAAAACGAGCACAGTTATATCATCCCCAACTGTATAATTTCATCTACGGTGATAAAACAAATGTATGTGATTTAAAGAGCGAACTGAACATGACGCAATTCTTATGCTTACAATCCATATATTGGAATTTCTATATACCTTCCAATATTATGACTGACCCTCGATGATACAATTATTTTCGGTTCTCTTATTGGCACACACTGTGCGATGTTCAAGTATAATGAATAGGACTTGATCATGTTGCAATGAAAAATACATGAGGCAAATTAAATGATAACGCAACAGGAAATTGGAGTTGCCACTGATAAACAATCGAGCAAACTGTTACAAAGTTATTCATCAACATTCTGTTGTATTAATGTTAAATATTGGATATATTTCCATCTAGCCCATATATATTCTCATGAACCATAGCGCCCTTTGGATCATCATTCATCACATACCCTTGAAATTGAATTAATTATTGCCTTCTGTAGTAAGTTAATTCTCGCAACTGCTACGTGAACATTGTGGGATACGTTGCCATATTATGCGGGAGTGCCGTTATGTAGTTGGGCGTGGGTGGCCTGGGACTATGCCACTGGGGTCAGAGGGCACGCAGTTTTTTTATTCCAGCTTCAACATAACGCACCAAGTCGTGCAACGAACTTTTTAATGTTAGCGGTCCAAGTTTTTCATCCAATTCAATAAAAAAGTCTGAAACAAACATATACATGCCAATATACTTTAAACTGGACACATTCTAATTTTTTGAAATTCAATTAAAAAGTATGTATTACCACGATGTTTGTCAGTTACTAAAGCCGTTGCTTGGTCCCAAAGTTCATGACAATTCATTAATAATGAAAAATGATGATTTTGTTTCTGCATTGCTGTGTGAATGCCAAGTGGAACACTGACGTACGTCGCTGCAGACGGTTGTCCCGCAATTATACCGCGATTCGCTAATTCACCACTACTGTATCCGGAACTTTGACTACCAACAGAACCTACCGAACCGGCCGGCGATGGTGTTGGTGATAATGATGGTGTTCCCTGCCCCTCAGTTTGAACAAGTGTAGGTTGTGCGGGCTTCATGAAATAATTAAACACATGTTACAATCAAATTCATCACATCCTTCATAAATTGTCATCAATGATCGATAAGTGCTCACTTTTTGATGATAATCTGAGAGTATTTTTTGATACTCGTGTGCTTCATGCTTGCGCATCTTGAATAGTTTGAGATAAATCAACGACTGGCACCACAAACTGCAATAGCAAAGGTAGTGAATGAAAATCCAATGATGTATTTATGAGATGTACATGTATAAGTCGAGGATATTTTTCAAATTATATTTGATGCCTACCT
Source organism: Zele albiditarsus (assembly GCA_958496275.1). Taxonomy (NCBI): domain Eukaryota; kingdom Metazoa; phylum Arthropoda; class Insecta; order Hymenoptera; family Braconidae; genus Zele; species Zele albiditarsus. The sequence continues at coordinate 22,994,123 of OY292408.1, forward strand.
CAGGATCGCTAGCTTGTTATGTATGCTACTCTCTGGAGAATTATTCTGTTGGCTCTTGAATTTCGAAGAAATGTATCTGATAGCAAAATTATGTTTGAGTTCAATAAATCTTATTCATCACAAATGCATTAGTGTATTTATATATTTTTCTACTTACTTTATAAGACTTAGTGTGTCTTTGTACATGGTGAATGAAGCCCTCTCGGTTACCGGATCAGACTCCATGGCGTGACCAGTTAGCAGAAAGTACAATGCTGCTTCCAAGTACAACATGCCCTGTGCTGTCAATTCACATTCCTCGTCAGCGCTGTGTTTCAATCTTTTGGCTTCAGTCAAATGTTGATTCTGGTCCCTGCGAATGATCGGTAATTTCTCCATAGGTCATTCATAAATAATTCAACAATAATGATAATGAGAACCAGAGGGAGGCTGAAGAAAAAGCCGGGAAACACAAGCCAGACAAGAACAGGGGGGTGAGTACAACAAGTGTAAATGAACGCGCGTGTGATAGAAAAAAAAGGGGGAGAACGGAAATAGGACTAATAACAGATGCGAAAGATTGAATTATTAAATTATTATGCCTTTACCTATCTTGATCGTCTGAAATTTGATTTTGATGATTAAAATAAGAATAAAAAACGCGTTGAACTGGCGCTGCAGGTGGTGGTAACAAATTGACATCAGATTTGTCTTCCCGTTCATGATTTGTAGGTTGCACATCACTTTTAGATTGAGTGGAAGATCTTGAAGTAAAAGTTGGCTCCTTATCAGTATGTTTTCGCTTTCGTTTCTTTTTTTCTTTATGTTCATTGGTAGATTTAAGTTTGGAATCTACTGAACAAACACTCAAACTAGATAAAGAACTGTTGCTAGGATTGCGTTTACGTTTTGGTACACTATCAATGTTATTACCACTAACAGTAATCACACCTAAATTCGTATTTCCAACACTAAGTGTTGTTCCACTACCACCAGGCACAGCTCGATTTTTTACAACAATGTCAGCAGATGTCACTTGTATATGTTCACCCTTATTAATATCTGTTTGTTTGCTCTTTGGGCCCATAACCTGATTCACTTGACTAGTATTAGTCGAGGCGGTTTGATGACGTTGCGTATCGTCATATTCAGTTTCATATTCAATGGATGGTGGTAGTTGGCAACTCGGGGGCTGATCGCCTAATTCAGCGTCTTCGGGCGTTGATGGTCTCTCACTTTTTATTTTAACAGCAGATTGTTCGGAGGCTGGCCTTGTATCCGGCAATTCTGTCCGCTGTCTCAATTCTTGACCTCTAGATAATTGTGGTATATGCTGAATTCTACTGAGTTCAATCCTGCATATGAGGCTTGGCATGCCATTAATGTAAATTAGCGATGGTAAATTCGGCGTGGTAGAAGCTTGCGACGATGGTGGTCTTTTGTATGGACTATCACTACCGGTAGGTGTGCTAGCCGTGCCACCCGTATATTCCTCAACATAAATCCCACACTTACCACCTCCTTTGCCACCTTTACCACCTTTACCACCTTTACCACCTTTACCGCCTTTACCGCCCTTTCCACCGCCTTTAGCACTACCTTTTGCACTTGAGAATAATTTTCTCAGTGTATCACTTTTTTTTTTATCCTGCACGTTGCCAGCGTCTTCTTCTTGAATTTTTGGCGTCGGGCTATTATCACTGTCTGAATTGTCGAGAGATGTAGCTCTTGTCAGCGGCGCGCGTGGTCTCGGTGGCACCCTTGCTACTTGAATTCGATTATTACGTAATGTTGTTTCCGATTCACTTTCGGAATCTGAAGCACACCCCGATCCATTATTCACTCGTGATCGCGGACGTCGCGGTTTCACTTTGGTTGGACTCTTTTTTTTCTCGATTTTTTTTGTTGGCGAGTCCGTCAATTTATTACGTTTTGCCGAAATTTTTCGCCACCTTGTATCATCTTCTGCAGCTCTCTGTACTTTATTTGTTGTTCTTTCATCATCACTTGAAGAAATGCTTAAGCGCGATCGTCGCTTCTCAACATTCATTACGGATGCTTGAGAAATTCTCAATAATGGCTCAAATTCATCTGAATCACTTGATCTTTCGCGCAATCTCACATCACTTGCCTCCTCATCACTATTGCCAACTATTGACAATCGAGAATTGGGAATCATCTTTTTCTTAGGACTGCCACCACCACGAGGTCTATTGCCCCGTTTAGAAGAAGTTTTTGGCGTCTCTGGAGATATTCTGCGGTTACGTGGACTTGCAGTCGCGTCTTTCACTGTTTTTCGCGGTCTACCACGTTTCCGAACGTCCGGTGGCTTCATTTTGTCCTGCCCTTGCGATTTACATTCCTCTATTGATTTTTTCTTCTTTTCAAAATCGGAATTTTGTTCGCTGTCACTCAAAGTTGCTAACAACGTTGTACTTCTATTGCTCTTCAGCGAATCATTGAGTTGCCAATCTTTATTAATATGTGTCACGTCTAGTCTTCGGTTACGCTTCTCAAGCGTTGTCACGTCTGAGGAACTCCCACATCCTGGAATGCCGTCCGGCTACATATAAACAAATTGAATTAAATTGACGGCAATAAAACTTCAACATTACATGATCAATTAAAAAAATTCATGTAAATGAAATTTAGTTAAAGTTGTATTAACCTGACAAAGTTTATTTTCTGACGCTTGATCACCCATCTGCACTGTGGTCTTATTGAAATAACTACTGAGGTTCCATCTGGGTTTAGTAGACTCTTCGGCGGGTGGAGGTTTATTGACAAGTGCATTAGGTGAAGCTGATGGTGGTGTAGAAGGGCCCTTGGAAGGTAAATGTGTCGCAACATCACCCTCACCACTAACATCACCGTTTTCATTATTAGCACCACCACCACCACCACCACCACCACCGCTACCTTCCCCACCACCACCGCCATCGTCTTCAGAATCATCGCTGCTCTCTGAACCAGAATCGGAGCCGGAATCTGAACTAGAACTCGCACTTGCTGAGCTATGTGGCGCTCGTCCAGGTGGGCTTGGTGGCCGTACCAATGTCACCGGAGGTGGAGAGAATTTTTGCGGTGAATTTACAGATGGAATCGACACTGGCCTCACCACTGGTGATGATTGTTTCTGTGGACTTAATGGCCCAGGTGACGATAATGGACCCAATGGTGACATACCCATTGGTGACATCGGTGCAAGCGGTGGGGGTGCAGGTGTCATGGCGGGTATCAGAGGCGTTGAAAGGCTTCAATATAATATTATTCATTTGTTAATTAATTATCTACCGAATTCTTGAACACAATAATGATATATAAGAATGAGACTCACTCCACAGTCAAATCTGGGCTTCTATTCTGACTTTTCGATAACCTCGAAGTTGAAATCTACAAGTTGATTTAGGATATTTTTGAGTTTCAATATATTATTATATCCAACTAGTGGTGGTATATTCATCACTTTCGTCTACTCACTTTGACACCATCATCTTCGCTATCCTCGGAGAGGCTCAAATCACGTTCCAAATCCCTGCAATGGAATTTTCGCTTGTTATAAAATATTAGATTGGTAAACTGCGGCGTGGAATGATATTGTTCCCATTCAATGAGGAAAAATATTCGATATATGTACAGATATTGGTGAGGGAAACAATATGTGAATGTATAGTAGAAGTGGAGAGACGACAACGGGCATTTACCCCGCTCGCACAATGTTACTTCATCTCTGCCGCCGTTTGACAATTTACTACCTGACTGCGGTCGGAGAGATTAACGCTTGTCTCAACGTATTGATCCAAATATTCTCAAAGAATATTTGGATTTCAATGTTTCATTTTTTTATGAAAGAGTATTCCGTCGAGGAGGTTCTCAACTAAGTTATATCACTATAGAACTTCAGGGGGCTGAGGAGTCGTGTTCACAAGCTATCGAATCATTCTCCTCCACACAGGCTCTTACTTGTCATCACAAGTATTAATTTTTATTTTGTTAGTTTTTCTTGACGAATTATTATTGATATTCGTATTTTACTGCTTGCCACTTTTAATCACCAGTGATTTATCTTTCATGCAATTTAATATTGACATAACATTACATCGCATATGACTGTACTTACGCAGATAGTCTATTGACTCCGTGCCTCTCACGTTCTGTAACACACAAAAATAATAAATATGATAATAATGTATGGATGGCATGGATGATTGTGACAAATATGTTGATGAAACAATCGCGGAAGAATACGGACAATTTCGATGGTATTGCGCTTCGAATTATATGAAAAAAAAATAACGATAAATCCTGGCAAATAGCAACCTCGCCTTTTACTTCACATCACGTTACTGATCCATATATTTCATTTGAAAATAGTACTGATGTTACTATCTGCCAAAATGGAATTCGGATCTGAATGAAACATGGTAATGAATTGGTCCTTCGGATGGCAACACACCATGCACAATATTTTGAATTTTTTAATCTGGTCTCTCGATATTATGCGGTCCTCATTGAATATATATATATATATATATATATATATATATATACATTCGTTCATGAAAATTATGAGGATGTGCCTGAATATGCACTTCAAAATTTCTCGTCGTTCCATCTACAGAACAGAATTTTTGATCAACAATGTAACTATGTCTTGATATGTAATTGCAACATAAGGCACTTTCACCAACTGGATCATATCATAATTCAGGGGGCAATTTGCTTATCTGCCATATTATTCACTGGTTATTCCGTTAATCGAAAATTAAAATATATACTCAGATGTAAATAGGAAACATGGGTTACATAAAATATTATCAGAAAAATATGTTATTTTTTTGTATGTAATTTTCGAGCGGCTCAATGCATTGTATTTTCGTTACGTTCACCTGGCAGATGGGTGTTGCGTAACGGCGTATAAAGAAGGCCAAAGAGTGCGTAAGTTGTAGAGAACGTAAATTAAGTGCATAGATACGTGGAGCGGAATAAAAGACGGAGAAAGACGAAGATATATATATGGGGCTATAATGGTATGGAGATAGGCAAGATTTTATCTTTGAATGTCACGTAGTTCGAGGACCATTGACAACTAACGCAGTTTGTGCACACTACATAATTTTTCTATCTGAAAACCATCGTTTCTATATACACTTTGAATATACAGTACAAACACTAGTGGTCAATGTATATATGGACCATGTGACCGGTCCATTCATAATTTGTACATCATTAAACAAAAGATTATATAAGTGGCCTACAAACGACAACGTAATCCACAACTTTTCATTTATGAGGATATTCAGATATTTTTCTCGACTCTTCGACCCAATTACCCTCGAAACTCTCAACATATGCAACAAAACTGTTCATTTGAATCGACAAACGCATTCTCTTTTGAAAATTCATCACGAAGAATCTCGTTGAAAAAGTGAGGATGGATTTATTGTTGGCAGTTTAAATTTCGATATATATTTGTAGTGACTTTACCAAAATCCGTGAACCCGTGCTCCGGCGCGCGCATGTAATCGAGTATGAGATAATGACACATTGACTGAAACAACGCAACATGTACACGAATATAGCGCAGTTTTTGTCGCTTTTATATGCGTTGTAGCTATCCTTTGGACGAATACTTTGCAGCATCTCGAACTTTCGACCCGGAATTGTTGTGAACGAGAATCGTTTCACTTTACATTTATTGTATATATATATATATATATATATATATATATACACCCATACAATGAAATTGAATTTATTGTCGATGCATTGACGGCAAATGGACCGCCACAATCACCTTTTCCTGTCGATGATTTCTATCAAATGCAATATATTTATCACATTGACAATTAGGGCACAGCCAATATTTTTATGTTCACTGATTAACAATTGATCAATATGATATGAAATATGGAATGTCATACTTTGTCGGACTGGTAAATAATAGATGGAGCAGTGTTAATGCTTTACATCGATCAACTGATACATTGTTTGTACAAGTATAGAGACAAATAAAGCCACAAAAGAGAACCCCATTGCAACCGGTAGCTTGCCTTTTCCCTGTACGCGTTCTATTGCCTATACGTATGAATATATACATGTATTTGAATTTTCAACATGTATAGTAGTACATTGACACTATGCGCCCGCTGTAGGAAGGTGGAGCGTTTTTTGGTTGGTTTTTACAGTGTAGGGGAGCAAACGAATATACGAGTATGCGAACGGAGAGGCCCGAATAACATCGGCTATCGCCTAAGACATCACCTGCGTCGTGTTATATGTCGTATTGTGGCTCACCGCGTATTGCCTTCATAATATGCCACACTACACTATCTCCACCATACCATGCTTCACCACTTCCCAATATTGTATGTTCGTATCCATACATGAGTATAAATACTGTTATTAATAGTGCCACATACAATTGTGTTTCAATATCGTATTTTGTTAACTAACCAATTTGTTTGTTTTTACTCCCCAAATCAAAAAATATTTGCAGAAAAATATAATTGTCATTCCGTTAAATCGACTTACTATCATTGATTGAACTATCAAAAACAATGCAAACTCGGCGCTTCTTCACTTGAAGATTTTTGTGCAGTATTCATTGAATGAATGAATAAACAAAAGTGTCACATCTTGAAATACAAGCCCAATCAACAAACTCAATTTCATAAATTCACTCACATATCGATACCTCAGTGGTGATTTTCCGTATGCCTGTTGTATTATTGAAGTCAGATGAGAATAATTAGGAAAGACTCAATTTTTATTCAACGAAAATAGAATTCAAAAATATTGTCTGATACAGCGAATTGGCGATGAGGTATCGATATTTAGCTGGTGTCAAGGAATAACCGGTGTATCAAGGCAAAATGAGGATAGGGTCATATTTGTTCATCTCCGATATGTTTTAACGTTGCATTTCGGCGTCGCAAATTCCCTGACAAAATGATATATAATTATAAGGACAATGTTGAAAGAAGTCCGGCCCGGTGTGTTTGACAAGAAATTTAACGGCTGGCTTGTATATCGGCGATTTTTTTCCACCTTCTTGTTTTTCTCGAGGTAATTCGTTAGAAATTTTATTTACAGAGTGGAAGGTAAATTCAATCGAAAATGCACATGTTACACAAAGGCGACTGCATTAACAGCCAAATAAAAAAATGTTGATCCGAAATTTGTACGGTAATCCGCATGCTGGCAAAATTTGATCGAAATATATCGTATGAATTTTATAAACATCATTTTACAAAGTACCCGAACGGTGGCTCATCAGTTGGGCGCACTTCATTCGAAACTCTAGATAAAAATTTTACATAACTTCACTTCGAGGATGAATATATGGATATAATTTCTACTGTATAGCACCAAGTTTGAAACCGAACAATGAAAAAATTGGAATTGATGGAAAAATTCCATTTAGTTCAGTAGATGTAATATAATGCTGTGCGACATAAGGAAAAATCATTGACTCACGTGATTGCTTGGAAGTTACTGACATGGATACCTCGGTCATCTGTGAAACAAAATATGATATATCAGACTTATGGCGTGACACTTTCCACTGAAAATAACCAATAAAAAAATGATCAGATCTTTTAGAAGTAGAAAGAATGTGAATTTTTGCATTCATTTATTTGTTTAAACTAACTCCAACATAATCCGATGAATTGAGATAGTTGCCGCGTTTCACGAAATCCACGTCGGAAATGTGAAATTAATTGGATTTCAAATCGATGAAGTTGACATAGATAATATAGGGAAATTTTAGGGACGTTTCGGAATTTCCGTCAAATTAAGTTGTTATATGCATGTCAAACGCTGATCTGCTTACTAAGAAACATTTTAAAGGTATGTTGCAAAAAAATTGTTTGGAGTTTTACAGGACGGGTTGTCTGTAAATTATCATTGAATGTTAGCTTTTGAGATTTAATGTGTGTAGTCTTTCACAAAAATATCAGTGAAGGTGGGATTTTGAAATATCAAAAAAGTGTTATTACTAAATAAAACTATCTATGATTTATCCTCAGACATAAGATTTGAGGGCCATTCTTGCCGGTACTATTATCATGACTTTCACAACAATGGTGATAAATATTCATTAATAATGCACTTTAGAGCCTCCCTGCAGCTACCTCGAGGTATTTCAATCGCGTAAGCCGTATCCCACGGGTGCATAAGGAGGGCACAATTACTCAACCCAAAAAATTTTTATTTATTTATCTATTTATTTATTTAATTATTTATGGTTTTTTTTTTGCTAAATATTGATTTGAGAAAAATATCATGAAGAAGAAATTGTACTTTCCGCCAATCTTTTGTTAAACGCACGAACTACTTCAACCCCAATTGAATGATCGGTAAATTTTGTTCGCCTCTGATGAATTTTTTCCGAAAAAAGCCCCAACAACAATTGGATGAAGTGGAAATATATGATGTGACAAGCCATCTACAAAAATACTTATATATGCCTAATATTTTTCTTGACATGCCGTCAACTAACACCAAATGTCACTTGAATCATTTTGGATGCTCTACTATCAGAATAGTTTTAACCATTCATGGCTATGTCTTCATTGGAATATGAATAATGATAATGATGATAATAATAATACGTACTTTGGATAGTACGGGGTTGAATGTGAACTTGGATTCGAGCTCTTTCCTTGGTGTTTGCGCAATTGCAGTGAGTGGAGTGGGTGGCATCGTCATTTCCTGCAACAACAACAATGACAATTCATAACGAAATTCATTCTCACCTTAAACATATTACATGTATGAATGTAGACATGGCAAGAACCATATTCAATTGATGATAACAATGATTAAATAGAACTATACTTAAACAAAAATAGCAAATTTCTAATAATATATATTTTATGTAAATCATAGATATTATCCACTCCAGCTTCACACAGCTATGAATTACAACCGTATGAATCACATTACATAGTAGATAATAATTAATCAAGTGATCCGTTATGAGTATACGACGACGTTCGACGATTTTGAGTAACTTGATTATTCCGAAACATCGTCATAAACTCCTCCCATTTTTCGATACTGCTATATTTTTTTAACTTGCCCGTCAGTTTTCCCCTACAGTCTAACATCGCCATTCATTTGAGGCCATTATTCCCAACCATGTCTTCTAGTGGCATGGCTACTTGTTCCATCGTTGAAACAACGATGTACACATAAACTGAATGGCACTGTCTTTATATTTATTGAATTCAAATTTATGGGACACTTACTTAGATAAAAGTAGGTATCGTCATTCATATAAGGCGCACGCAAAAATGAGTGAAAAAGGGAATAAAACTAGAAAGGGTATGGAAATTGTGGAAAACGATCGCACCATGATATGAATATACAGAAATCAATATGCATACATCTATATATTCGTTCTTTTGTTATAAACGGAAGCCGTTAATTTATTTTTGCATGTGTTAATGAAATGGAGAATATATGGCAAAATTGATATTTTGGTGGAAAAAAATACCGAGAATGTTCATATACTAAGATGATGGTCCGCAATTAGCAGGAACATCTGCGAATTCTACCGTTGCAACTCGTATTTTCCCACGAGCAGCCGTGAGAATAATTCATGCCATTCTTGGCCGAGTGCGCGTCCGTAACACTGCAGCCGTTGCGCATACACTTTTTTCTGTTTCATACACGAACTTATGCTTATTCTACTACTACTATTACTGTTGTTATTGTTATAAGAAACAAATGACAACATTAATCAATTGATTGTACTTCAGATGTGAATTGTCCATGACGAACTAAAAGAATTGTGGAAACACTTTGCAACACCGTTCTTTAACTCAATTTCATCGAGTACAATCATTGGTCATGTGAAAATCGTGGTAACGAGAAGAGTGTGCAATGATAATGAGTGATGGCAAACGAGATGGGAAGAGGACGCGCAGAGCACGCCGATACGAATCACAGTGTGACGAGTGATGTTATAAATGTACGACATCGTCGCCAGTACGAAATTATAGCACAAGTATCAAAAAACCATATAGAGAACCATATGCGAAAAATGTAATTGTGATTCATGCAGTTATGCACTACGAACACAAATGTGTTACAAAACGTATAGTTCGCTGTCTAAAAAACTGTGGTTATTCTCAACACGGTGGCAAGGGTGCAGCATTTTCGATATTGAATTCAACACATTAGCAAATGTATTGAACTTGTCACAAATTCTTGGGATAGGCAACTTTACATTTGGTAACACACTCGGGTTTGTAGTATACGAATTGTCGATTTTATACGTTTGCTCCACATATATCAAATATTTTATATTTTCACATTCATCTACCTTAAGAATATTTTCCAAGTCTGCTGTGCCTTCATTGGGTCCATGTTGTCTCATACCCTGAAATTCAGATGAGAACAAAGAAAATGATGTATTTTATACGTTATTACATACATAATTAAAAATAGAGGAATGACACTTACATTGTCAAGAGGTAATCTAGAGGGTCTGGAAGCAGTCGCATGAACTCGGCTAGAGTGAATTGTATTAATAGGAAATGGAGGACAGTTTCCGGAAGAGGTTGGACCGCCATTATTTCCAGTAGTATTATTGATACTCGTGGTGGTAGTGGTTGACAGCGGACCTTTTGCAGGTAAAAGACCGTGACTCCTGTGATCATTACTATTGCAGCCGTGCTTAACCGGTTGGCCTGGATATCCACCTCGACCACCGTATGGAGGTTTGCCATCCGCAGGTTTGACAAAGCCGCCTCTCTGCGATCCATGACTTGAAGATGCCACACATGATTTTGTGCCACTGCAACCGGGCTTTTTGAATTCTTGCGTTGATGGCGAACTTCTGCATGTACTCGTGCTCGTACCAGTGCCCGATGATGATAATCTGACAGATGATCCGGTTAATGACGCTGGACTAGCAGGAACTCCTTCAATTCCGATCAACCTCTTCGGCTCATCCAGAAGATGCTTCACTAGCGAGTAATTACCGAGCTTTGATTGAATTTGTTGCGTCGTACGATCATACGCATCAGGATTGACCTGTAATTTTTAAACACCCTTTGTTTAAGAGTTGTTCCACATATTGGTAACATTTTACAATAATTTTATGGATATTAGGTCTAATTACGAACAATGCTTGATCTATATTGAAGTTACGCCAAACTAGCCGCATTATATACAAAAATGTCGTATGATAACAGAACGCGGATTGAGCTGGTTCATACGGCAATTATCTCCAAGTAACAATCTTGAATAAAGTTGAGAGTGACCGGCCATTCAGTAGAAGAGTGAGTGTGTGTGTGTGTTTGTGTGTAGAGATAAACATGTTTACATATATATGTGGTTGGTGTGAACTATAGTGTATCTGAGAGTACGCGACAAGGACAAGAATATAGACTGGGCGAAGGGGAGGGATAAACAAATGACCAGGTCAAGGATTTCACGCACATCGCGACCTCGCCTAACCTCACCTCTGTGTCAAATTGCACATGAGTTTACATTCTCTCTCACCAACTTGTAAAATCATACCTTATTTTCCATTCATTCAATAATTTTATCACTAGAATTTTACAAGACGAGTTCCGTGCGCTCAACACTATTGTTTTAACCATGAATAAATATCCAATGTCAAGCAGCGAATTCATATCAATTCGGGATGTATAGCGGCTTTCTGACAATTTTGGCGAATTGAAATAACCGATAGTTTACACGCGGTATGTATTTTGGTGGTTGGGATAAGAAAAAACCCACTATATCAGCTATGTTACGGGGGAAAGTGCACCATGAAAGGGTTAAATTTCCATTGTATTTTGGTTACGACTTTTGGTTTGTTACAGAGGCAGTGTTCCTGCAACCCCAGATCTTTGTATCAATGGTAGAGAAATCAAAAAGGAAATGCACAGTGAATAACTAAATGTAATTGTGTACGGTTTTATGAGATGGGGCGACTACATAGTGATGAACTACTGAAAACATTTGAATATTCTTTGTTTATATGTTATAAATGCATGTAAAACGTAAATTCGAAGTATTAATGATAATGTACTATGTTCTGTTTGACATTGTTGTGGATTGTGTAATTAGATGGATGGCGGGGGGTATGATAATATGATGAAATCTTTATTGTCAGTCCTAAGTAGATCAATTGAGACGGTCGTAGATCTTGATGATTCTAAATTGACACACAACATTAACGACTATTTAAATGATATGAAAGTGCGGTTGCCCTCACATTATCTATCAATGGGATTGCAATTCATAAACAAGAAAAAATATAAGCATACAATGAGAGTGCTGATTCGCGTAATTCAAATGAACAATTGTATCGTATAAGTTCTACATGATGCATAATGATGAAAATTTCTCTAGTGAGCTCTAGACACTTATTACAGATATTGGAGGGGAGTTTTCTATCGTTACAGTACGACAGTGAAGCAGTGTAAATAATGATACAGAACGATCACGCCCGTCAAGCCAATTGAGAAAAATCTTTATTAAAGTAAATTTGAGTATTATCAGGATTACGCACGCGAATGAGAATATGTGGTAGGGGCAAAAAGTTAGGAGAGAACATATGTGAACTTACTCGGACGGGAGCGCGAAAAAGCGACGCGGCTGCCGATACGTGAGGATTGCCATGATTGTTATGGTTGTGGTGAGTATGGCAGGCTTCTGGGCCTCCAACCGCTGATGCCTGTTCTGCTTGGACCGACATGGCTGCGCGCGCCTGTCGCTCACGCTCTCGAAGTCGGTCTCGGTCCACGCTGTAACATACAATAACATATTATCATATACACACACACACACACGCACAATTCATTAATGAATCAAACTTTCTTTTTGCATTCATCTTCAATAGGAATATTAAAATAACGGATCCGGTATGTACATATTACTTGCTCTCATATTACTTTTGTTTTTCCCATTTATTAATATGATAATATTGATTGTAATATCGCCGTATGAGTACAATTGTGTCCATCACTTTTCCCAATAATTATATATCATATAAATAGAAACAACTTTACTAAGTAAAAAATGGTGGTTATTTATTTATTTTTTTTTTTTTTTCACTCTATCTTTTTTCCAGATTATCTCCCAAGTGAAATCGATATAAAAATACATCACATTGTCGTCTATACACTACCTACAATTCACCCTTCTACTTCCAAGATAGCCAGTGCGCAGTCACCTATATTGACCTTACTCAGGAGATAGCTCGGAAATTTCGCGTTTATCCCAGCGCATTCAATAATAATCATGTCCGATTAAATATGCGGATATTTGAATTATATATCATCAGATTTAATATAATTGTGCCTACAGTTTTACATCGAATATCCACCATGGTTACGTTACTTCGTTACGTCAAAGCACGTTGAAAAACGACTGCGGACGCATTTCAGCAGTTCCAAATCTCGATAAAAGTTTCTTTTGTTTAGTGATTCAACAATATATATATATATATACTTTGAAATCAACAATACAATTTTTTCCACAGTGGTTATCCACACATTGTATTGTATCATTTGAATGGATATCACAACTGACTAATGCGAAAAGTGATTTCACATTCGAGATATTTCTCGAATGCAATATTTCAACTCGATTGGTTTCCATGCCTTTTTCATTGGTTTGTTACGCGTGATATAAGCTCCTATTTATGAAAAATTTCATCACCCAACACGATTGAAACCATAGATATTGGCTTTGAAAGACAGATCCGAGTACAGTGACTAACTCGTTATTATACCACAAATGATATTGTAAACAAATGAATGATAAAAATATAAGTGAAATTCGCTGACGTTGAAATGTGAACGGATTGGTTGGAATGAATAGAAAAATGAATATATGATATATTATACCCGTTGTATGATCGATACATCACTTTCTCATCACCTGCTGGACTGTTACAGCAATCGGTATATCGCCGATATATTGCATATAATTTCAGTTTGTTTTTGTTTTCTTGTTTTTTTTTTCAATTTTTCATCATTGACAAAGTCTGAATAATTGAAGTAGGTGTTCACATGTTCTACAAAATCTAAGAAGACGATTTTCCGTACAGTTCATAGGTGTGAGTGCGAATGACAAGGAAAATTGACTTGATATCTCATCGGTTTTGGAAAATGTATAGTTCATGTGACATGTTTGTCATTTGAACACATCACAGATACCATTTCATGTTATGACATTTTTTTCAACACACTCAACCCATAATATATCATTTTCATCAATATCTTCAATCAAAGCTGCAATTCTCTCAGCAGATGAACCATAAATCACAAAAGGAAGTTGTTCGGTATAACCGTGATGAGCGTCCTTCTGGATAGGGAGGTATAGACGCAACCGCAAACACCCACCTATAGCTCCTCCACAGCCACTATTATAACCAGCTTTCAACGTACCGTGAAAAAATCACTGATACATCATGATTCATTGTTTTTGTTTACAATTGGTATGCATGCTCTACATAAACGTCTGATTTCACGGGTTTTATCCAATTCATTTCATTTTATTATTTATTTATCCGATTATTTTGTTTTTCTTCTTGAAAAATATCCAAAGTCACAAACTAGTGCTTGATAAATAAGTCTATCACAAGTTTATATATCTTTTTCTCGCTTCTGTAGGCTTGAATGGAGCTGACAAATGAGAAGAAGAAATGCCGTGAAAAAATAAGCACGGTGGTCTAATTCCAAGAGGTAGCGCGTTGCCCTTCGAGATACGTATCTGAATAACACGTGCAATGAAAAAACATATTTTCATAAAGTCAAATATACAATTTACTGTCGAGGAATCATGTGCGGCAAATGTTTGTATTTACTAAACCGGGAGTTAAAAATGTTATTGCAACTTTAAAATTGTTTTCTATGATAAGATACAACCTATAACAGGTATTGTTTTTCATCTGCGTTGCATGAAGAAAAGTTATATTATATAATTGGCTCCACACCGCGCTCAGTAATTTCACTGATGACTTTCAAATTTTGCAGCAACAAAAATATTTTATGATTTTCGACTATTTAAAAATATTCAACGATTGATTTGTGACAAAATCGCTGAGATTTCCATCAATTGTTGAACGATTCAACTTCAGACGCGCGTCCAACACGATGATGATCGAGCGTCAAGACTCTCTCCCTTTCTCGTTGTTAATTTGCACATTGTACATATACATAGATATACATTATCAATGTTAATGTACAAGTAGAGTTGGTAATGCATGAAATGAAAATTCGAATGTTTATACATTTGAAATAATAAAAATAATCTAAATAACTACACCTAGATTGATGATGAAACTCACCGCGGCTTCTTCATGATGTTTGATATTGGCTATCCTGTATTTAATACGCAATGTATCATATGTTGTTTGCTATTATCGAGACACTCTTGACATCAGGTAGACCATTAACAGCAGTGGAACACCACCACAATTTCCCAGTTCCTTCTCTTTTTTTCCTTCTTTCTGTTAGTCTCTCTTCATTCACGACTTATCGTCTCTCTATACTTTTCTATACGTAAATACGTAAATTTAGAAAGCTCATCTTTTCAAGTTAATACATACCGTGATATTGCTAACAAATCAATCAAAATTAACGCCACCAATTTTAGTTCTCACTATCATTATGAATACAATTGATATAATGACAACAACTCAATAATGAACAATTTCACTCATATATGAAAAAAATTGAAATTATTCTATTCGTTTCTATTTATCAAATTAAAGTGAGGAATGATTCGAAATTTAACAAACCTGAAACTATTATTGATCAGAGCATTTTAAAAAATTGGATATTTCAAAAATATTTCGCAGAGAGACATCTGTAGTCACTCGTATTAGTATCTTAATGACTTCCTCTTTTCACTCCAAGCACTTCTCGCTTGTTCATTTTTTTCCGTCAATGCACAGTCTGAATTATCAGAGTCGAAGATCGCGTTGGCAACGTCGCATCTAACTCACTCAGTCAACCAAAACGTTGTTTACCATACTTCTCGTCATTTTCTTTGCCATGTAAAATACATAACGCACCTGGATACGACACACAACGATAAGCTGACTGCAACTTGTCTTTTTTTTTTCCCCTTTATTTCTCTCTTACACGCTTCGCATCGCCCAATATTCACCAAACACCCGAGTAACCCCTCACTGATATATGTGTACTATACGACATTATTTGGTTCTCCACTTTTTTCCCCCCTATCTTTCGTTCATTCTATCCACGTTGTTTGAGCGACTCAAGGATTTACTCGGATATATAATAATACTCTGACCCCCGACAGATCACCAACAGATGCAATCAAAAACGCACACACACAAAATTCTTCACTCACTCGTCCACATCCCACCCACACATAAAATCACAAACACGCACGGACGCACTCACGCATACGCAGAATCATACAGACAGACAGATAGATATAGGTAGGTGCTCCTCAGGTCGTATACGCACTACGTGACTGCTACAGAGAGAAAAGAGAACGGTTGCGCACAATGGGGATCGGGAAGTGAGGGGGAACTCTGCCAACTTCACTTTGCCCACTCTGTTCTCTGCCTCTATAAACTCATATTATACATACGCACAATTCCTTCATCTACGTATACATGTCTTTCCCCTCCACCTTATTCTCCTTCCTCTCCTTCTTCTCCGACACCACCTCTCTCTCCGTCTCCTTATATACTTCTTATTATTATTCTTCTTTTCGATTTTCACACTCTTGCGACACGATGAGCCTGAGACATTAAATAATTGAAACCCAATACCACAGCCACAATATCTCAATAATTAAAGAATTATACAGTGAATGATGAGGTGATACGTCCACTGTCATCACCATACATATTACATACGGCTATTTGTATATTTGGAGCAAAAATTTAAGTGGTGTTGCGTTGAAATGGGACAGCCATTGGCGCTGTAAACGAATATGCCGAGTCGCACACAAGCGCGAACGCGTTAAATTTATACGGTGTTGTAGTTCTACGTGCATACATTAAGCCGTACATCAATCAAGTGTATGGATAAAAATTGATGTGCGATAATGGAGATGAGACATTAACAACTGCGATTACTATCACCGCGAGTACATTGTCTATTACGATTATTGTAACTTTTACGACTATTGTAACTTTTGCGACAGAAAATCTTGTGGACACTCTTCGCAATCCTGTAATATATGAGACGTATTTGCATTGAACCAAATGATTCAACAATTAGATACTTCTCATGAGTACATGAGCCACTATAGAATTTCAGTTGTCCTGCAGAAGTGTATTTGATGGGTGTAGGGCGCGTGAGAACAAAAATATCTCGACATTATTAAAAATAGACACTTTCAACACTTCAACTTCTCTTACTTGGTCGCGATGGCGGAAGCCATATTGCGATCTTCGTGGTGTGACTAGCGCCACACCAAGTGAACTAACAAAAGAGAAGGAAAGTACATTACACAATATATATATATCCATTATTCTGACATCTGGTGGATGTACCATCACACTATTCATGTATCACGGCCTATTTTACCGACCGAATATTTAACATAAGCCTAACGCGTAACAATGCGGATTTTGCGTAGTCCTGTATATATGAATTATCGTATACATATATGTACCGTATGAAATATAAATGCACAATATATAATTGCGGCTGCAACTAATTATGCATGTATACAGTAACTTACCTACCGCAGCAGCAATCATGTTTTTTTCTTTCGGTGCAATTTCACATAATCATAGTAGTAAAGCATACGTACTTTGGGGTTAAGTATGCAAGTGATGAATATACAAGTACATCGTACCTGATCAATCATAGCCACGCCACAGATATCATGTCCAATTCACTGTCTCCATAAATCTCTAATATCCTATATATTCCATGTATATTCAACGGAATTTCATGTCAGGGATACATCTGCCGAACTCATTGAACAATAATAATTCAATTTGTTTCGAAATGGATCATTCATAGATGATAATGATGTGTGCTAATGAAAAATAAAACACCCAAATGTGCGAATTCGGGCACTGTACGCATCGCAGATACCTATATTTAGCGAGTATGGCATTTCTCGACCCACATAATCATGAGGAGGTAGAATGCCACGTATCCCGGGGTCATCCCGAGCCCGCGACAGAGGAATCGTGGCTGCGACCAGACTTATTTCATCGATTTCTCAAGAAAAATTCCTTATCTCGTAATCAATGTCATCCCACAATAAATATGTAGCATATTTATATAGTCACATATTAATCATCGACATTCTCACATTCAATAGTCGAATGCCATATCGTTATGATATTAAAAAATTTACCATGTCTTATCGATTGTTCCGTATAGAATGATGTGATGAATCCTCAAATCAAGAAATTATGTATTGCTTCTAATGTTTATATGTATCATGCTCGCTGCTGCCCGTTCAATTATACAATTCCTCTGGCACCAACTTTCACTCGCCGCAAGCCCAATGTAAACAAATTGTTGCGTCGCACGTGTCGACAATAGTACATTATACTGTATTTATTTATAGATTTTTCAAAGATGTTGGATAGAATTTATAGATTAAAACATGGTGTCTTGACAAAATGAAATTATTATTGTTTGAAATGCTTCGATGATATTCATTGGTTGTACTATTTGTAAAGACGAAAAAATATCTTGCAACGAAAAAATTAGTCGTCAATCGCTACAGTTTTATGTTTATCGCGGTCACTCAGCCACTCAGCATCCATAACAATATACAGATTGATATATGTAGTGTGAGTAGAAATGATTTGAATCGGAAAAATCTCCCACCCTTTATATGATATCTGTTTACGACTACATCTTCAAAACAGTTCTAATTATTGCCGACAGTATTGACACTTATTCTCCGTTCACAAAAAATTCATGCATTATACAGAGTGTCTAATTATGTTTGTACTATCTACATCAATAATGTAATAATAATAATAATAATAATAAGTAATTATTATTATAAAACGACATGTAGTGATGCGTCTGTCCAGGCATTATTGTGGACGCGATATTCAAGAGCTCATGGCACGATTTAGAAATTCTTCGGTGAAAGTGTTCACTATGGACACACATTGGCATTCGTTTAGAATTACTGACACAAGTATCCACGTATTCCAGACTTATACGTCATTCATGTCGATGAATTTTATTATTCAGTTCGTTATTATCAATAGCTCCTTCCGTTTACGATAGTTATGTACCGTGATGAAACATGCGAGTTTAATAATATATGAATGTACTATATATAAATATGTGGATAAATTATTTGTACTTTTCAATATAATGCCATTGCCAGCTAAAGGGAAGAGAATTCACAAATAAAGTGGCATGCGAAAAATAAACAAACATATAAATCGTGAGATAATCATCGAATCATATGTACCAAGTATATATAATTTATATTCTCTAACGTTTATGACGCAGGCTTACTGAAGTCATACCCCCATTATTTACCATCCCCTTAATTCCGTCATGTTCAATCTTTTGAACGAGTGCGAGGATGAGAGGGGAGAAAAAGTGAAGAAAGAGCAATATTTGCTTTCTTTTTCTTGAGTATTTGCCCTCTGGTGGAAGCGATGAGCACTATTGCTATAACTCTATGTAAAACCCAGAGACAGCTAAGTTTACGAAGGTATTATTGTACAAGGTATGATGTTTTGAGATGTATATGTATATATATATATTTATGCTTAATTACACGGAGTCAGTCGAAGTATTGCTAAATGGAGGTCTAGTGTTATGTGGACGAATGCATAATTATTTGTGGTATAATTATTTTTTCGGCTGGTTACTTTTTCAAAATTATTGTCTTTGCATACCACTGATAATATCGCCGATTATGAGTATTCTGTACAATAACATTGATACATGTTCAACATATGACAACTGACATTTAAATATATGAGATAAATTGGTGTGTATAAATGAAAAGACGAGAGGAGAATATTGAGGCAAAAATAAAACACAAAAATACTAATGGACCCTGTCTATGATGAGAAATATAAACAAAAGTTCAGCAGCATATAATTCTGAATATAAAATTTAAAATGCACTCAAAATTTCAATCCCGATAGCGCACTTCATTGTCATACACTATATAGATGCACATATACTTATATGAGGCACATATTGTATTACATACCCTTACCATACGGTATGTGTTCAGTATGGGCAGCAATTATCAATTAAATATACTGAATGTCTTCCGTAAATTGTGGCAAAATTGTGAAAATACATCTTATCTACCTATACATACTCATAAATTTTATGACAATTCATAAAGTTGTCCTATAAACTTGATATAGACAATAAAATAAGAATAATGTAACAGGAAAACAAGGTGGAAATGAATGGGCAATTCCGTTCAAGAGCTATAACCGTTGAATCAATTGTTAGTTAATTATATCTACATGTATGACGGACAGGCATAAATATATCATTCTAAATATATATGAGAATAGATGAAGAGGCACGGTCAATCATTTGTGAATGGTAAGAGCACCGCATCGGCTATCGGCTATCAACTATCAACACAACTATACAACGATGTCGACATACTAGCCTAGTGACTGAGCGACCTCACTCGCTATATCCAAGTACTCGAAACATCATGTACAACATATATATTCAAACTGTTAATGAAATACAACGATAATAATAAATAAAGATAATGAATATAGCAAAATATGTATAATCGAAAACGAGACTAATATCAAAATATTGATCTCACCTTGATAAAGTACCTTTAAGCAGCGGGTTTCTGTCGTCATAATAACCTCCGGACGAGGACATATCTCTTCAAGTAATCCAAACAATTGGCACAGGGCACTTGGCATTCGTACTACAACACTGCATCACTTTGTCGCGCGACTCTTACACGATTTCTCACTTGGCCGCTCTCTCTTTTACTCTCATATACTTTTTTTTTCTTCTCTACTCTCTTCCTTTTTTTTTTATTCTCCTCTTTGTCTCTTCACTACTCTTTAACCCTTTTGCTTCTTACCCTCTTGCACACGGTTCCACACAGTTGCACCTTTGTGATCTATCGTCGTAGATGCCCCACTACACTCATTGTCTCTCATTTTTCGCCATTCACATCGCATATTTGTCTATCAATCCTCAAACGAAATACCCTCATTTCTAATATTGCATGATACATTCCGTACGATTGAATTTGGTATTGCAACAGTAAACATAGTTGGTGAGAGAAGAGAAAATAAATTCGATAAAGTTCGAGACAAAATTTTTGTCTGGAAAACACACACACACACACACACACACACACACACACACACACAATACCTATATATATATATTTATATATATAAATATTAAATTATATATAACGTGCGTACGTGTATGTATGTATGTATGTATGTGTGCACAACGTATGGAACTAATTGTCACAATCGAAACAGCTGATTGATTTATTTCCCGGTAGAAAATAATATCGCACGCCCGTCAATATTGTATTAAAACTCACGCATATGGCAACATGACGAAAATGCAGATGTTGTTGCGTCGGCGCCTCCACCTAACGACATTATTACTAGATTAAAATTCAAGCACATCGTACTACCGACACCAACCGACACCTCACTATGTCGACTGACAGCCAACTCGTATTGTCGTATCGAGTAGTAGAACACGTGCGATCGTTGCCACAAACATGGCGGCTCGTGGCACTTCCCCCCTTTCGTCGCTCCTGCATGTCTATATGAATGTTTCATGCATCTTCATGAATATTGTGTAAATATATAGTTTTAAACCTTCTCGTTTCTGCGTGTACTGGGCAAATATGTCGATGTGCAACCAACAGAAAAAAATTATCCGATCACTAAGACACCAGTTATTGCTTATATACCGCTATTATATGCTACTTACCACAACTCACACCTCCCCGCCATTTCATCGACAGTCGCCATCATCTTTTCCCCTCCTATCCTCTCATATTATTTCACTAAATTTTTCATTGCACTATTATATCTATATGTATATTATACGCGGGA
Source organism: Zele albiditarsus (assembly GCA_958496275.1). NCBI lineage: Eukaryota > Metazoa > Arthropoda > Insecta > Hymenoptera > Braconidae > Zele > Zele albiditarsus. Next base: position 23,016,147 of record OY292408.1, read on the forward strand.
AACGTAACCCTCCACCTCACACACACACACACACACACACACACACATATATATATATGCATCTATGACACGCAACAAAAATTCCTGGCTAAGCTCTTTTCAATTTGTGTGATGGAAGATATTTGAGTATTTTTGCCACTTCTTACTTTTTCCATTCTACCACCAACAACACATGTAGATAATGTTATATACGTGTATATATAGTAGCCATTGTCAATATATTATGCTATTATACAAACGTATCACCTGATGATGAATTACTCCTATATATATATATATATATATATACATATTCATGCATATTTATATTACTGTATCTATTATTTAATTTAACGATGAATGACGACGATAATGCGATAACTATATTTTCATATACAAATATACATATCTTGCGCCATGGACCCTGCAACATCTACCACCTGCCAGTGCCACTCTTATTCTATGTTAATGACGATTATTATGACAACCATACATATAACATTTATATTTATTCATATGTATATGTATAAAGTATATTTGAGATGAATATTTTCAGTCGCAACAGTATGAATCCATGCAAAGATCACCGCGATTGAACAATAATGATACCATATGTTGTTCTACTTCGTATGAAGAGGACCCTCTGGAATACAAGTCATTATATGCAAACCAAATACTCATAGTGCTATTATGATGTGCAAAAATAAAAATTATTACTTGATAAATATTGAGCGATGTTAATAATGAGTTATTTGCATTATGGTTTGGAATATGGTATCTATTAATAACTAAAAATTATGAATTTTTGAATAATCAAATTTTTTTAGATTGTTAATAAATGAATAATTGACAATTTAATTCAATTATATTAATGGTAATAACACCATTTCAATATTTTTTAACAATGTAAAACTTTGTTACTGCACAACTGGAATGCATCAATAAGGCTGGTTACTGCCAATGGCGCAACATTGCACCAATGCAACGATTTGTAGAAGGTCACTGAGTACATTTTCTTCCGCACATTGCACTCCCCGTTACACGGGACGATCTTCAAAAGCTTCAAATCACATCTATATATTTACAAAAACATACATACTGCATATGTGTATACTTTTGATGAAATCATCGATACCGTATGAGACAAATTCGCCATAAACTACGTTAATATAAACGCTATTACATCGTTGATTGCATTAAACTCAATTGTTTTTCAATATTCTATTATTCATCGGAGTAGAACTGTGTCATAAAACTACATTAAATTCTCTGGCATGATATTTCGGAATGGATACTTATAAATAAGAAATAAATAAATTGATTTTATTGGAATTTTCATGTCTGAGAATTTAGAAATTCATTGCAATCAAGTGATTAAAAAGGCAGTAAAATTTTTCAAAAACCAGTGTATTTCATGGTAAAACATATAATTCTTATCGCGTATGCAGCATTATAATGTGCTTTCTCTCATTTACACATTCATTTTATTTTTTCTTTTTTCTCTCTCGTGTTTTCAGTTTAGTTTTGTTCCATTTTCGTATTTCAAACAATTTCTTCTTGTCTTTCATTGTTTTTGTTCGTTCCAACTTAATTTTTCGTGTATCGTCGTGTGCCAAATTGACTTACTGATATAGTAATATGTACGTATCTATATAATTTTGTTCTTTCTACGTTCAGTTGATTTTATAGCCGGCGGATTATTCAAAAATATTTGTTTATTCATTATTTTATGTGCAGACCGTGATAGTTCGCAAAACTATATATTGCGACCCACCGTTTGCATATATTATAGTGATATATCATGTGAGCAGATAATTTAATGTGATTCTCCGTCACATTGTTTTCTACATGTTAACTCCATTTACGGATATAATGATATAATCTGCAAAAAAAAAATTTCACTCTTCTTGATTATAAATAGCACGAAAATATTACAACCTTCCACATATATTTTCTTCACTGATTGATCATGAAAATTTAACAAATATATTTAAATTATTAAAGCAACTTGCTAACGATCGATTGTTGAATTTTCTCCCAATTCAAATTCGTAATATACGCATTTATCGTGAAATTATGCAAATCTGATTACAATAATCGGAATTATAAATCGAAAATTATAAGAGAGATTTCAAATTACATAGAACGTTAAATAATTGCAATCACGAATAGTATATGGGAATTCAGTGAATTGATTGATAATAAATATTTGTCAGTTATACATGTTTGCGTTTTTACTGTTTTGACTATTGCTCACCTTCCATCGCTTTCTCAATATCCCACCACCTTTATCTCCATAATGATGATGCATTCTAGCGGATCTTTATGAGTGCATTGTACAGTTGTGCACACAATAAATTTTTTAAATCTACATTATTTTAGCTATTTGAAGAAGAAAGATAATAGAAATATTGATAATTATATGTTTTATGCATATGAACAGATCGGAAAACAATGAAACCGTGTGCATACCAATCGTAACACATTTATACCGTCCGTATATCTAGTCCCACGACATAATACTATCGACATGATTGCACTCGAAAATTATCGTGTTATTTGTATACTATTGCATAATATTCGCTATTTTCTCATGCGATACAATGAATACATTCACACATCGACATAAAATGTATACGATGTTAGTTATTGATAAAAATGGTTAATGTTGTAGTGGTGTTGGTAATGTAATCTATGATGATATATAAATTGAAAAATTATTAATTTTGATGGATAAAAATTTTTTGTTATTGTATTAACATGGATAGTTCCTTATACACTGAACGAAGTTGATCCCAACATTTCATACAGAAATATTTTATTGGTAGGTTTATAAATTTATTGTAACAATGAATGTTGTCTCTGTGCGAAAAGATCGAAGGACAATATTAATTTTTCATATAGTTACATGAGGTATATGAACGTTGGACATGAATGCATCATTTATTTTTACATGCTCATGCGCGGCTATATCCAAATAATATCCCAGAAGTAATATATTAAAATCTGAAATATTCAAATAAATTTCTCACCGTGTAGAGTGCTATTAAGGCACAATTCAACACACGCATATATGACAATAGTTAGACTCATGTATTGTCGCATGGCGAATAATTCATCCTATAATATTTTGTCGAAAAGTTCAATTAATTTAGCAGCAAACAACTGTTTATCATCATCATCATCATCATCATCATCATCATCATCATCATCATCATCATCATCATCATCATCATCATCATCATCATCATCATCATCATCATCATCATCATCATCATCATCATCATCATCATCAACAGCAGATATTTCAATATACGTACGGCACGGGGTACAATATGTTTGTTTATAATTGCAAACAATTTGAACTCGTACCGTGGATAGGAATTTTACAAATCAATTTTATACAATCAACTATCCGATCGTTTGCAAGGATGCTCTATGGTGAACAAAAACTATCATAAAAAGGAAAAAAAAATTATAATTAATAAATTCATGATAAGGTTGACAACATTGACAAATGGCCGTTGCGCATTTTCGTTTTCGCTACATTATTCATCTAGCCTAATTCACCAAGTTTCTACGAATCTTATTCATTTATTTTACCCATCTTTAGTCAAATCAATTATAGCAGTTACTTTGGTCAACAAGACATTAATTCTTTCTCACTTATTCTAGCGTCCAATTCACCAAATAAACAAACAAACAAACAAACATTTTTCTTTCCGTTGCCGTAAGGAACAACGTTAGATATTGCAATAGATACGACATTGTAAAATGCCAGATGTATTGCGACGCGGTTAGAACCTAGCTCTAATATAGACAGCGGATGCGTCGTGTTCACCATAACCAAGACGTTTAGCGTGCTTGTAAACCTCATTCGCTGCGGCAGCTAGTGGTAATGGTTGTTCCAATTGATCGCTCATGCCAAGAGAGAGTCGCAAGTCTTTTTGCATATGTTGGAGAGGTAATTGAGTAGGGAAACCACCCTCAATAATTGCTATTGTTTTGATTAGTAAATACAAACAATTATTTCATTATTGATTATCACCTATGTTACTACTATAGATTATGATGTACCTTTGCCTTTATCCAAAATAGCTGGACATGCCAGTGAAGTGAGCTCAAGAACTTCAAGTACATCTTTTTGTTGAAGACCTGCCCGATCGGCAAGTGCCATACTCTCAGCAAGTCCAGCTAATGTAACTCCAGCCATCAATTGAAGCACCAAATTCATTTTGGAGGCGTTGCCGACCTCACCAAGATAAAAGCTATTTTTGCCCATCGCTTCAAAACATGACTGGCACTCATCGAAGAGTGATCTATCTCCTGCTGCAAGTATAACCAATGTTCCTTCTTGAGCGTGAGTTTTGCTGCCTTGAACTTGTGCCTCCAAGTAACGTCCGCCCTTAGCATTTATCGCCTCGGCAATATCCTGCGAGGTTTCTGCATCAATTCCAGTCATCTCAACATATCCTTTATCTGGAGTTATCTCCATTAATACTCCACAATTTCCGAACACCATCTGTATGCCAAAATTTAATCATTATCATTCCATTACATTATTGAACAAACAATCACACATTGATGAAAATAATTCATGTATTTATACATCTTTTGCAGCTTGAGGATCAGCCACACAAGAGAATGTTATATCAGCAGCCAGTACAACGTCTGATGGCGTGAGACCATGATCAGCGCCAGCCTTCACAAAATCCGTACACTGGAGACAAATTTACAAACAAATATATATGCATACTTATTATTTTCATGTGATCATTTTCAATCTTCTCTCAATGATTTCTGATCCACGCAAGTTCATATATTTCGGATAAATTCGTTCAAACTTGAAAAACTTGATTGAAAAACCTAGTCTTGCGCGCATCTCGAATCTGATAAGCACTCATATAATCCACAAATATATCAATTAAATTTGACGATTACAACAATAGGAATCTTCAAGTTCGAGATATATATGCTATACTACATATTTCCTTTTAAATTTCGTGATGAGTTGAAAAGAAAGATGGGTGACATTTGTGCTTGGCGCCCACACTGCCCCGTCGTGGCATTGTGTGACATCTATAAGCATCTCGGATTACGTCAAACTCAACGATTGGTTCTGGTATATGTCGCATGATGTCGCTATTATACAAATTCCGTCGCCATTTGTACATATCAAATTGTCACGTATTGTAATGCCGTATAAAAGTACTTTCACATATATGTATATATCAAAACTAAATATAGCGCTACTTCATTGCAATTGTCAGTATTTTTTAGTTACCAACAAAATTCTGCATTGTTGAAATTTTTTGGTGATTCATCAGTAAAATTCCCCACCACCACGTCAACATCAAATGATAATTTTTCTCTTATAATTATACTCGTAGAATTCCCATGCGATACATACAATACACATATCTAATCTTTTCCAGTCATTTACCAATTATCAACAAGTATAGAGTATTTTCATGAAAAATGATGATGAAAAAAAAAAAACAAAAAAAAAAAAACAAGTAACTGTGTTTAATAATATTGGTTGAGTTGGGGTTTTTTAACACAATAGTAAGGATAAGATGCTCGATAACAAACGCCGTGTTGCCACGTCGTTATTGCACTCATGCAATGGTGGATGAGTAGAGAGAGCTTGAGAGAGAGAGTGCATGAAATGGGCCAGACACTGCGACAAATTGCCTACAATACATTTTATACAGACATAACAATAATGCATTAAACTATGTACAAATTTATATCATATTCTGCCGTATATGATTACGTGTACATGTATAATGGATATTCATTTGAAAAATTTCTCCATCACACGCTTTATTTGAAAATAATATGTTCCAAATACCAATATCTTTTCTCCTTTTTTTTTCGCCACGTGTGATATCGAAATTGCTCACGACACAAAATTGATCATCTCTTTATCCTCCTTCCTCCATGAAATTTATAAGGAATAATGGATTTGTATTTATATATTCCTTATATTTACAGAGTTTATGAAGCAGAATAATTTGCATGCATTCTATTACGCTGTGAGAAACTGCCACCCCAAATCGATAAAAAAATTTTTGAAACACATTTTCTTTAACTATACTGAGAGTCTTTCAGTGCAGTGAAAAATAAATTGCGTGTAATTGGACAGAAAAAGAAATATATGCATTTAGAAAAAAAATTCTCCAAACGAAACGCTATGCATATAAATTCATGATAAATTGACGTCGAAGTAACAGCAAAACAATGTAGTAATAGCTATTTTGATTGTAGTTGATGGGAAATAATGATTTCGGAATCAAAATAAACGGCCGCTTATATATTGACATCAGAATCATTCGCAATTAGATGCAGAAATCGGAACACTACATCAATTTTCTCGAAAAATAATCCCAATGACTGTAGTTTAATATTTTTGTAGTGTAGTTCAATCAAAGTAGCAGCGAAGCGAATGAGATTCCCAAACTGGCCATTCTATTGTTGTGTACTAAGAAGTGGACGATAATCGCCTTTTGCAATTTAAAAAGTTGGCGAGTACAAAATGGATAAGAATATAACACGCGGTATCGAGGAGATGAATTGGAGAAAGAAAGAAAGAGGATGTTGAGACCAGGCTTCTGTTCTTGATGCCTTTATTTATCCTCATGCAATGTTGCCGGATCGGGTAATATTGATCGGTCTCGGCGAACAATTTTCAGATTGGCAACGTTGCATGGAACTCAGCTGATCCAAGTAACAGCCATGCCACGTTCCATACTCACAACCTATTCCACCACATACCTTTTCCTTGTCTATCCAACGTACATGAATTTATATTTAGTGCACATCTTTTTGTTATGTCAATTATGTGGCCAAATTATTTTTATCCTCTTCCCTCTGTTTTTTGTTCTTATTTTTTCTATTCTAAATAATTATTTAACAGTTTCTAGCTTTCATTTGTTACTCACGATTTATGGCCGCTGTAGAACACTATTTGTCTACAGTTGTACTATTTGCATATTCTATTGAAATATGCGGTTATCAAAAGGAGGACGTTATTTTGCTATATGAAAGGTGCAATCAATTGCTGTAATATAACATACATGGTGGAAGAGATATTTTCAAGTAATAATGTGAGAATTGGACATAAGAGAGATAATATTGAGCACAAAATATTGTCTGCTGTATGTATCATAACATGTATATATGACATAGAAGGATGAGTAAATGTGGGTGGGGTGGTGTGGTGTGGGGGTCAATACCAAATTGACGCATTATGTGGGTTGTTCCCTCTCCTCGGTCGATCCTTCTTACTCGTAGCGTTCGTAGCTAAGCATTTTGCACCACAGCGCACATTAAAGTTCGACGGTGGCAGCGTTGCCACATTCACTCAAATATTAGCTCTGAGGCGACATTGTTGCCACAGTCGCCACAGGCCACCACGAGGAAGTTTCAGAGAGAACTCGTCAGTCTAGTTTTGTCTGGATAACGCGGTAGATACTCGAGCAGCGAGCAACTCACATACGTGAACTACACACTTCCGACATGTGAAGAAATAACTGAGAACAGGAATAAGGTGGCGTCGAGGCGCGAATTTCAATTGCCCAACAATAACTCTACAATATCCACCAACAATATTGCCATACTACACGCGAATTAGCTAATCATATAACTACAACTATAATAATAATGATAATAACAATGATAATAATAACAAGGTGAGAACGACACACGTAAGGAAACACAAAGAGTACAGCTTCAACGAGAAAATATTTAGATTGGTGATACGTTGATAATTAATGTGTACTGATATCTTGCCAATAATTTAGCAACCGTGCTTTTGACTTTTTCCTTTGAAGTTTCAAAAATCAAATGAAAAGTCTACTACATGTGCAATAATAGTGTGGCATACATCATATACACAGTGTGAAGTATTTGTTTAATGTCCGATTGTAAAAATATTCCATTTGAAATTAAAGAGAAAAAGTGTTTCGAATGAGGCGTGATATGTGGAGCAGCCTGCCACAACACTTAGAGCTAGGCAATGGGTGATTGTCAGTATTCAAATGAACGGCATAATATTGGATGTATCAGGAATGAGACTTGCAACCCTTCATTCATCGCGACATTGTCTTCTGGCATGCTTGCTGTGGATGACAGCAATGTTAACTGTTATAAAATTGGCTTCAGCCTCTACATCAAACGACCATCATGTAAAAGTAAATGGAATAAACGTGGCTGCAAATGGAATGGCCGAGTGCACCGCAGGCTGCCAGTGCAACGATGGAACCTTTCAATGCAAGGGGCGGAGCTTTCGTGGTCTGGGATTACCATCTGGTGCAGAAATGGTTATACTGACGAACGTAACAGCGGCTACATTGCCAATAATCGCACTAAAATCTTCAAAAAAACTCGAAAAATTGATTTGGACGTCAAGCGGCATCGAGAAAATCATGCCTGGCGTATTTGCCGCTACATCAAATTTAAAGTATCTCGATTTAGGTGACAATAAACTGACATTATTACCGGAACATGTGTTTCTCACACTTCATCAACTGAAATACCTCAATCTCTCTAAAAACTTATTGATGAGCTTGCCACGTACCACTTTTGAAGGATTAACGTCACTCGAGGTACTTCTTGTTGCGCATAATCGTCTCACCGTGCTTCCCTATCAGGCTTTCACTCTATCAAAATTCCTTTCTCATCTTGATCTCTCCAGTAATTTACTTGTATCTCTACCAGATCATACATTTAAACCAAATCAACGGCTCCGACAACTTCAACTGTCTTCAAATCGTCTCACAAAATTGCCTGGTCGCGTTTTTTCGGGACTCGCCAATCTGCAAATTCTTGAAATAGCTGATAATGAGGTCAACACCCTTCCACGTAGTTTATTTTCCGAATTGACTGTTTTGAAGTATTTGAATATTGCAGGAAATCCTATTTCAAATTTGTCCTCCATTGCATTTTACGGGCTCACCGGCCTTTCACATTTGGATATTGGAAGAACATACCTTTCTCAGTTACCAAAAGATATATGGCGACCATTATCAAATTTAACAATATTAACCATGGATACCGTACAAATTGAAATATTAAAAAATGACGATTTGATCGGGCTGAATAATTTGGAAGAATTAATAATCACAAATAGTTTACTTCGTGAAATTCAGTCAAAAGCTTTAGATCATTTAGTGCTTTTGCGTAACCTTGATCTTCGTAATAATGATTTGACATTTTTGCCAACGAGCTTGGCACATCTCACACGTCTGTCCCATCTCCATCTTCAGGGCAATCCGTGGGCATGTGACTGTAGAATGTTTTGGTTTGTTAAATGGGCCGATAGTCATGCTCATAGAACTGCATTTGAGAGTGGATTGAAGTGCGGTTATGACAGTGCCACTATAGATACACTCCAGGCGTTACGGTACTTAAACTGTACACCACCTTTCCTCACTCACGTAACGCAAGCCACATTGCTCCATCAATTGAACAACAGTGTTCTACTTGAATGTGAATTTAATGGCAATCCAGCACCATCATTGACGTGGGTCACGCCAAATCTCAAAATCTTCCACTGGAATCCAGATCCTGCCTTTCCCGATGCATTCCCCAATCATCCGTTAGATCACAATGTAGATGACTTGATGAGTATTGGTAACAATGGAAGAATTCATCTTCTTGAGAACGGTTCTCTATTTATCACCAATCTTCGCAGACAGGACGTTGGCCGTTACAAATGTTTGGCAGTAAATCCAATTGCTAATTTTACTACGTATCTCTATCTCAAGATGGATCCAATTACTTATCATCAAATAAAAATGTTTAGCATCGCTATAGGAACAGCTAGTGCTGTTGCATTTCTACTATTGACACTGCTCGTTCAATTCTTCCGATATCTTTTTAACCGGTGAGTATTGAACTACTTATTCCTTCCCCCAATTTCTCATATCGTCATATTGGTGTATTTTGTATTTTATATCATTATATATACAAGTGACATAATTGTGTAATATTTTTCTAGATGCGGTTGCTGTTGGTGGTGTCGCTGTTGTAGACGCGGTGCGACACCACGATCCAAGCAGATTTACCAGATGTTGGATAACATTGAGCAATATAAAAGTCAACAGCTTGAACGTTTACGCGAGAATTACACACAGCAGGTTCACCGAATCAAGGATAATTGTACACAGCAAGTTGAATGGATACGAGATAGCTATGAGGGTCAAATGAGGCACATAAGAGACATAAGAGATTATGGAACGAGTCATTTGACAATGTTACGGGATCAGTATAACGATCAGGTGAAATATCATAGTTTCAAATCGTAGATTATTGACGCGAATAAATCGTTGAATGAACAAATGAACTGATGAGACGATAAATTTTTTAAATCATCAATACAACTATTTATACACATATGATTGATTGAAGAAACCACTGAGTAGTATTTATATTTGTAATAAGTATTTTGATCTATTTTATTCGATAGGTAAAGCGCGTTCGTGACTATTCTACGGGACAACTGAATTGGGTACGAGAAAATTATGTCTTCCAACGTAATAAGATTCGTAAATTTAGTGCTCATCAAGTGTTACGTTTGCGGGAGGGCTATAAATATCAGCAACAGACATTGAATAAAGTTCTAGAAAATTTGCCAAATTTATATTTCGAAAATTGTCGAAGTGGCTCATGTGGAAAAAGTGAATCGACAGTTTTTGATACGAAAGATTTGAGCTCAATATCAGATATGGACGCTTATTTCAGAGTGAAATTGAACAACATGGCAACAGACAATACAAGTATGGATGATCTCAATAGTGAATATTATACACCCACCGAATTCTCGTCAACCAGCCCACATGGTCAGGGTTTCATAGATGGAATTCATATAAACTATATAGAAGATGGTCCACCATTAGCGCCACTACCGCTAGTACCATTAGCACCGTTGATCCCGCGTTTAGAATTTGACAGCATTCTTTTTCATCACATTGAAGAAGTTAACGACAAACCGTCAATAATGAAAGGGGTCAAGGTGGCAAACTCATCTATTTACAAATATGGTAGTGCGGAATTAATGAATCGGGAACAGCAATTATCAATACCACAAAATCACAGTTCTATCGGTCCCAGCACTAGTATGCCTGAATTACCTAATGAAACCATGCTCTAATTCATCTCAATATATTCTTTATCTTTTTGTGATGCATGTGAAAATCGTGTGGTTCTTCGCGTTTCAATTGATAATGTGCCTTCTTATAATGTTTCGTATCAGTTAAACTGAAAATGGTTTTCCGTTATTCTTATGGACGTTTTATTTGCATTCACTTATTGCAAATATATTCACTTATGCTTTAACACAGCGTCCTCTCCATATTACCGTCATAAAAGTTGTGAGGGTGACAATAGATAACTTAACGTGAGTTACAAATATTTGTGAATGAAGCAAGTTGATTGGTTATTGAAACGAGAATATATGTATGATGGATGTGTTAAATGAAAGGAACGTGTTTATGTGAACAATAATCATTTAATTAATGACTGAAAAAATAGACTTCTTTCGTTGAAGAGGGTTATTAAATGAATAAAAATTATGAATAATAATTTTTAGACAAAAGATTATTTTGTAAATGGCACTATTTCAACTTGAATGAAGTGATTCATTGTAAACGTACTCTCGCTGTACATTAGAAATTTTATTGTGATTGTGATTTGATGTCAATTAAATGAAGATAATATTCAATCAAATAAGGGTGAATATTCAATTTTTTTTTCTCATCTTTTTTTTTCTTTCCCTTCATCAAAGTTCAATCTAAAGCTTTTTAATCGTTACCTTCGATCACTTTGCCTCTGTTTCTAAAATGAAATGAAGTTCATCACTGTATTTTCAACTCTTCCGATCATTCTTCTACATCGTAAGTGAATATAACTTGATATTTGAAATTTATTCTGAAAACAAACGGTGAAATGACAAAAAGGGGTAGTATGTCAAATCATCATTAACCTCATTCATGAACAACGCGTCCACAGTAATTTTCAGAATAAATCATTATACCGGTGGTTTAATCAATTGGAAATAGCACTGGGTAAAAGTGAAACTCCACTAATATTACTTGGATCGACTATATATATATATATATATTCAAGCATTTGTAGTTATTTGGTGAACCAAGCGCCAATTATAGAGAACTCGAACGATAATATCATGTTATGAATATTATGAACGAATTCGACGATTTTATATTCAATAAATTGCCGTACAATATAGATTATACAAATAGACGAATGTATTGAACATTCATCTATTGTTTTGGTGAATATTAATTTAATATATATTATTATTATTATTATTTTTTTTTTTTTTTTGAATTGATAAAGTCAATATAGAATTACAAACGAAGTGAATATTATGAATCATGAAGATTGCGTGAAGAAATAAATGGATGGAAATAAAGATTGAATGAAATATATTTATCAGGATGAATCTAGACCGCATAGAAGTATCCTATCATTGAAATAATTCATGGGGGAATATTATGGTGTGCGGTCGAATTTAAATGGTTTTCTTATCGCGATAAATGAAAAAAAAAAATGTGAACATAATTCCAAATTCGCCATTTGTCCTTGTCTTATCGAGTTTGGAATTTGAATTACCGAGGAAAACAAAAATTGCCGTGAGTTATTTTCCATATTACCGAGTGCTTAACTTCTTCGCTGACTGTGTCACTAACTCTCCATACGTTGATCCGTAGTAAGAACAAAACATTCTCGAAAGATATAAATCAAAATTTTCACGTCATGGACGAGAAATCATTTCAATTTGTTATATTTTTCATGTCAGTGGACGCCGTGGTGCTGGGATGAAGAAATTAAAAAAGAAATTCGTACGCGCGATGCAGAACACTGCAATCATACTATTCAATAATATGAACTCATTTTTTTCCGCTTTGGTTGTCACCCTGATGCCCCAGAGGCCTCATCGACAAACTTGTCTTTGCTAGTTGCGATCATCCATATTTTTTAATGCATGTCATCCGGTCACATTCATCCAGTTCAACCAATTATGTTTTGACGAAAAAAAAAAAAGGCAAAAACCTAAACAGAGTTGTACCATTCACTGCCACGCGCGTTGTGATTAATATAATGGGTGATTCAGCTATATCCCATTGTGGGAAACATGAGTGTGCGGAATAAACACGGTAAGCGAGGGTGAACACTTGACAGGATCAACGGCAGAAGAAAAATTCAAAGTATATTTGTGATTTTGTTGTGATGCAATAACCCCCTCTCCCCAATCTATAAATATTGTTTGATAACCATAGCATTCAAATCGAAAGTGTTCAACGGGCTTCGTATATATTCCCATAATGTAAAGCAAATGGAATTCTACGGATACGAATCCATGTTCATGCAATGTACAGTTTCATTTGCAATCGCAATTTGAATTTTTGGCACATATGCAAATTGAAAACCGAAATATTGTATTGCGTAATTATTTTTCGTGACTAATTATAAAAAATATTTTTCCAACGGTAATTAAGCGATGTATATTTCAGAAAGAGAAAGATTCTCTGAGAATATAGCATTATTGTTCCCATAGAATTATTATAGTAGTACCAGTTAATCGGAATACTATATCCAATTTTGACACGGATTTCCTACGAAAGAATTATTTTAATATATTGCACCCGTATTATCATCCCGATATCAATTATTTCGCAATGGTTTGATCAATGGCAAACGAGAAATATGAGTTTACGCTATGTAATATAAAGATAGAACATCATAAGTTTCATAAATAATTATGGTAAAATTAGGCGTGTACCTTGTGTATATGATGAATGTTCTGCTACTTAATCTCAAAATTTATGTTGATTTGAAAAACTGTAAGATCGATTTTTGTCTACATCATACTCAAATCTTGCGTTGGATGATGACAATCTAATGTGACATAAATTAACCGACAACTGTCTATATGTCGATATTTGTGAAGAAAATGTGGTTGAGGCAACGATAATAATGAGAATAATAATAATAATAATAATAATAATAATAATAATAACAACAATAATAATAATAATAAACTAATGAATGAAATTTAACTTAAACTTGTTATGCAATCCTGGAGATCTCTTCCAAATTACAGCTGTCGTTTATTTGTACTATTGATAGACTACCAATTTTTGATTCAATTTCGCGATATGAATTCAACTGAATGATTGATTTGCACCAATTTGCAAATTCATACTTAACGAAAACATCGATTTTTGAGAATGATATAATATAGACATTTGTAAATATTAAATGCATTATTGACTGCATACAAGTCAATTCTACATGTTCATTTTTATATATGAAGCAATATGGAATAGTGAAAGCGAGAAGACTCATACATACCTTTTCTTGTGTACGATTCCAAACAATCACGCTGTGACCACTATTGATGAGATTCTTTACAATCCCGCTACCCATGATTCCAAGACCAAGGAAGCCAAACTTTAGATTTGACGGTAGAATGTTTTTTTCCTTCAACGTTTGCGATAGTGTCTCGACATCCAATGGTGGTGTTACCTATGAGGATGAGGTATATCTTCATCAAAATATTTTGCAGAAAGAAAAAAAAAAAAAAAAAAAATGATTTCTCCCCAATTTAACAGTTATAAATTGATTGAAAGTATTATTATGCTGTATCAATAGAAATATAATAGAAACCAAGTGATTGTTATATGTTCCAAGACGAAATAAAATAAGACTGAATGAAACAATTATGTTATTGATAAAGTTTCCGGTGCACGAGATTTCATGAATAAAAAAAATCGGTCAAAAAATATATATAAACGGAATGTATGGACGATAATATCAAAGTACGAATTATGGACCATAATATTCTGATCCCATGTGAGCAGCGGAGCGAGGCGTTTCATGAGAATCATGCGCACTACGAAATGCTGGCATTGAATTGCATCTGATAATATAATTAGCCAGCATTTTTTTCATACCAAGCACTGGACTCGCAAGCAGAACGCAAGAAGCATAGAGAATGCGGCTGGTAGCATCAATAAGCATATAGAATTGCGGAAAATAGGGAAAAATTGGGATCCTATTAGTATTTAGAAGAGGATCAAAAAGAATTGTTTGCGTGTCTTTGGTGTGCCAAGAATATGTTCCTCAATTGTAATTCTGCTTTCTCGATATGTCAAATTCCAAACCGAGTGGTTATCAGCACTAAGCGACACTAACATCTATATAACTAGGCCATCATAATTTCAATTTAAGAATGATGGCACTAGTGGTATTATAATGCGCGCACAGAAAATATCATTCAAGCGGAACGCCACAGTCAGAGTTTTTAAAAATCGTATTTCAAGATGTAATTTAAGTGAACGGCCGAGATATAGTCATTTTAGTACTCGTGTTACGCGCTGTTATAATCTTCCCCCGAAACTTTGAACTAATGTTTCTTGAAACTCAATTTTTTTGTGGACGCGACAGTCACCTTTCACGTCATAATTATGTGATTGGTGCATTCACAACACATAAATCTTATCTGAGCGCGCGGGATAAAAAAAAATTTTTTCAGGCACAATAAATCAATTGCAGAGTACTTTTCAAAAAATTCGAAATAAACCGCTGATTTTCGCGCGCTCATCGTGGTGTTCCCCCTCAACCAAGAGTAAATGTGAAATTTCATGCAACGATATCGTATCAGCATAAATTTGGCTTAGAATATGAACAACCAATCAGTATCGCGGGGAATAGTCTATGAACGTGCATTACACCAACTTTTCAAAAGGGAAAGAAGCATCAATTTTTGGGTTGCCGTACAACAAAATAATCAAATTCAGTCAAATTGAAGTCCTTTCAATGAATGAATTGCAAAATATTAAAATACATTATAAAATAATGATTATCTTGAAATTTGTTTTCACTATTCTTAGAGATTGATGCTCCGTAACTATTATTTTGCATTTGAAATAATATGTGACGATATAGAAACAATATTAACATGAAAATTCGGAGAAAAAAAATGATATCGACTCTCTTCTAGAAATGATTAAATCACTCACGGGTCTTGCAATGTTGGCGGGCCTGTTCAGTAGTGTTGATCCGGATTTTCTGGGGGGAGACGGCGAATGATTCAAAGTTGGACTCACACTTCCAACACGATTATTAGCGCTGTTACTAGCACTTGATTCTCGACGTTGTTTTTTTGCGGGACGTCGATCGCCACTACTGTCAACTCTTTTTGCCTTTGGAGTAATCTCCTATTAACATTATTCATCACCATCAACATTGCTCCACAAAATTAATTCAATCAACATATATATATAGCACATACACAGCGTAAATATCATCTTTATTTGTTGTGTTTCTTCAACATGAAAATCAGTGAGAGCAATGATTTTACACTGACCTTTCGCGGCTTGGTAATCTTTGGAGTCTTTTTTTCTGGTGACATAGTTTCTTCTTCTTTCAATCGATCGAAAAGTGAATCTGGATCGGAGCGATCACCAAAGATCTGTTATAAATAATGCGTGAATACAGAAGTACATTTTACGGTGATGATGACGAGTTACAGACATTGAATACATACATGAATTTTTATATTAATATTTAGTAGATTCAAATGTAATAATAGACAAATATAGTACTAACTTCTCCTTTAGCTATAAATTCCTCAATAGCCTCAACAGCATCTTTAAATGCTGCCGATTTACTTGATTTCACTAAAGTGTCCTTCCATTTATGGTATAGTTTGATATTTGATTCTTCTATCCATGCGCTGTAATGCGGTATATTCAATTAATTGATGATGATATGAGAAATAAGTAGCGTTATAATAAATAATTGAACTTACTAATTATTTGTTCCGAAGAAGAATATACAGTGTACAGGACCTTTTTTTGCAGTGGCCGGCTTTTTCAAATCCTTGGAAGGATGGGAAACCTTATTGTATATCAGAATAAAATGATAATTTAAAGATGAATATAATGTAAAATAAATGTTTCGATTTGGTTAAACAATGAGTAAATGTGAACAACGTGTAAAAAACATTTCAATAAATGATGACCATTGTAAATATTCCATCGTTGGAGATGAAGCTTTCATTTAGTTTTTTTGAGGTTATATTTTTGGTTATCGCCGCACAAATTTGAATTCGAACCACGGGTGTGGCGGGAGAGTTTAGCGACGCGGGAAAAAGTCCAATGAACTCGTTAAGATAAACTTGTAGATAAAATAATGCAAATTTAGATTGAAGTACGATTGATTTATGGTAGTCAAAAAGTCAAAAAGAAATCAGTGATAATTTTACGGAGTATATTAAATAAACTCCCGCCAAAATGCAACGGCGGGAGAAAGCGTGATGCGTGGCGCATACGATACGTGAACGGTAGGATAACGGTTAGCGGAGACTCGCAACTTACCCGGCCGGGCCACGGCGAAAAACCCTTCATTTTCGCCCTGAAACAATCCAAATTTAGTAATCATACATTCATTAATTTTTTCAATATTGTATTATTTAATTGAATAATTTCAATATGTAAATTTATCAACACAAACCATACTAGATCTCCAAGTTTAAATATTTCCGACATGTTAACAACAAACTATTCACCTTGAACGTTCGCCAAGCGACTGACTACCGAGCATCAGCGTCGTTTGTGTATTACGGCGTGAACCAAAGTTACCTCTCCCCCGTTCCCAACTACTACGTGAATCATTTTCTCAACTATTATTACCATCGTTCACACACACATCAGGCATATATATATATAATAATGATAATTAAATGACAAACAAGGTGTTGTCTAATTTGGTACAATAATATTGGACAATTGTTGGTATATTAATTTGAATATTTTTGTGAAATATGAATTCCTCATAGTGAATTTCCGTTGGTGCTCGCAATGCCGTCAATATATATTCACTGTACCTAATGTATAGATATATATTAATATCTATGCAATATACATATACTGTTATGATCACATGAACAAAGTGTCCACGAACGGTAATAGCAACCGCTATATAATCTACTATACATCAAATCAAACTATCATATGTAGATACGCATGAACGCGTGTATATACATATAGTTTGTATATTTCAAGCAATTCATCTATATAAACATACGATGATGAAGTAGTTTCGCTACACGTAGACATTTTTGTATAATTTCAAAGTATTATTTTCATTAACATTTAAGAGCGAATTTTCATTGCAAAAATGCAACGCACTGGGCTAATATAACTGGTGATACTGGAAACCAAAATATAACACGCATTATATATAATACATTTGCAATGAAAGATAATTGTGATGGTAATCATGATATAGTTGTTGAAATTGGGAATTATGCCAAGTTGTTCATAGATATACAGTAATATAGTAATAAAGTCGATAAAGAAGAATCGTCGATCATTATGAGAAAAAAAAACTTTCTCGTGAATTTAGACAAAGGGCTCGAATAACGTTGAGGACGAAATTTCGTAGATTATCACTCATCGATTATAACAACATTTTGTCACATCAAAGTGCATAAGAAATTGTGGAAACAAAGGAAACCAAAAAATCGAGTTATTTGTTGGGTGATATCTATTTCGTCCAAACTGTGCTTCAAATCATTTGACATTATAAAACTACTATGGTATGTAAAATGTGCATCATTACAGTTTATTAATCATTTAGTCCTATGAATCATCGATGTTCAACATTGATATACTATACTATAGAAACATATCCAACAAGACTCATTGTAGCTCACATATATTCACGTATCTGTCAATATTGGAACGCTATCTCATTGATGATGTTTGGTGACAATATCCTGCTGTAATCATTATAGGTGCAGTCACATTATTTTTGTACGCTATGCACTTGGGTAAATCGAACTACTCTCTATATCACGTAATACCATAGATTCAATAATCTTTCCAGACATAATACACATTGAATTGAAGTGCGACATTAATTCAAATATACATCCACATATCTATATTATATGTAGAAATGTTGTACTTCAAGCCATCGAAAGGAGTTAGAAAATAACCCGAATTTAATAATTATCGGAAAGTGGGAATTATATATATATATATATATATCGAAATTTATGAATTTAGGTGTATATGCGTGAAATTAGGATGAAATGAACAAATTTTATAACGTCAAAATTTCTGTCAACAGTCACAATCAAATAGTGAATGTTGCCAAAGTGATACGCCACTACCTGTCAGAAGGATGTCGGGACTGACTGTAGAGCTACCTGATGAAGTGCCCGGTTACTCAGGTGCACACTCAATACCTAGACCTTCTACTACTTTGTTAATGGTAACATAACAATTCTGTGTTGTGAAAATTGTATATGAAATAAATAATTATTAATCCGCATTAATAACACTGTTTGTTTATTATTTAGAATGAAGATGGTGATGAATTGCCGCCTCCCAAACCAGATTTTTCGGCACCACCTCCATACGAGCTTGCCACCAAATTACCAACTTATGAAGAAGTGCAAAGAGAGAAGACAATGCAGGGAGAAACGACGCCACACTCGCAAATACATCTTGTATTTATAATAATGATAAATTCAAAATGTCACTTGGATTTTAATAATTGCGATGTAAAATCAAGAAAATTACAAAATTATATTACAGGGTGGTATATCTGCACCTCAGCCGTTAACTATTCTCGCTATTGATCCTAATGCTGCTGAGGGCGATCCTGAAAGTGGTTTACTTGGCACGGATTTCACCTTTTTTACAGCTTTTTTGCGTATGTCACAGTTCTAATTATTATTATTATTATTATTATTATTATTATTATTATTATTATTATTATTATTATTATTATTATTATTATTATTATTATTATTATCATTTCTATTTTTATTTTTATTATTGATGATGATATGTTGATAACTAAAAATTGATATAGTTTCAGTTGTTTTGAAATGAAAAAATTGTTACAGTCGCTTTTTTCTTCAATTGGATTGGGTTTCTATTGTCTATGTGTTTTTGCCACACGATCGCTGCTCGATATGGAGCTTTGGCCGGTTTCGGATTGTCCCTTACAAAATGGACTTTAATAGTAAAACACTCAACAGACTTGGCGTCTCGCGCGAATTCATGGCTATGGTGGCTGATAATGGCGCTAGGTAAACCAACAATAAACTTTTGTAATTCGTAAATGAAAAATATCGATAACTCAAACTTTCATTGGGAGTTATTATTTTTTCCAGGAATCCTTATTTGTATACGTGCAATCACACAGTACTTGAATATCAAACGCGGATGGAAATTGTTGTCAGGCAGTGCTCAAGAGCGTTTGCTATTTTTTTATTGAGATCAATGAAGTTAGATATACCTATAAACCTAATGGGTGACATTTTCGAGCATTTATTGAGTAATAAATTCGCAACATGATATACCAAGGGACACGCCGATTAAATGATATCACTTCATACATGGAACATATACAATATGATTCCAAGAATAGATAAAATGAGATGAGCAGAAAAAAAAATGAATGTACCAGATTGACATATGATGAGGAACTTTTAATAATGAAATTCAAGTAGTGTTTTTTTTCTTTTCCTCAACAATTGATTGGAACACGGTTGAGGCACTTTTAGATGATGAATATATAGTATTCATTGATTTTTAATTTATAAGGTTATGCAATGAAATGTAACAATGTATGAGCAATTACTAAAGCAGGAAGAATCATTATTAGTTCATTCCTATCAATATTATTATGAAAATAACTGTTGCGCGTGCAATGTCAACATCTCAGTCAACGCCATCCCTATTTAACTGTCGTCATTTCACGTATACATAAAAATAATGTCATTGATGTCACTTATTAGCGAATCTCAAAAATAAGATATAATGATGACAAATTCCAAGATTAGTATTTCATTATAGAACACTTATTACTATAAAAAGCTAAGATGAATAAAATACTGCACACTATTGTATAATTTCTTTTCAATGGCATATTAAGCACTTCACTAATGGGTACATATGTATTTTGTTATTCATTTTTGCAATTTAATTCATATAATAACCGAACTATATACCTGCAAACAATGTATTGTATAAATATGATTAGAATTAAATTAAACATCATATTATCAAATCTAAACTGATATCAATCAGTAACTACACCAACACATATATATTAGATTGAAACAATAACGAAACAGCTTTTAATTAATATCAGTGATGTCTGATGCTAATATTCGCTAGAGAAACCAGATATGTGAATGTGGTCGTCAAAAAATAAATTATCACCATTACGTCAATATTTATATAAATATATTTATAAAATATTTGAGTATTACATGAAAAAATAATCTTTTATGGCAAAAAATATATATTGATAATAAATATACATATATGTATACACGTGTGTGAACATTCGAAATTACCAAGTATAATATATGGCCGTTGGCCATCTCATTGTCGAGTTCCATTCAAAGAGTGCACATTATTATGATTCATTTTGTATAAAAAATTGCGTGTCACGTATATGTGAATAACGACTATGATATTTAGGTGAACGTGCAATACGAATGTCAGATTCAGCAACGGTGGAAAATAAGAATGAACGTTTCAATGGACGTGAGTGGCAGAATAAACAAATGTTAATCGATGAGAAGGTGATGAAAACCAAATGTGTGAATGACAAGCTGGTAAGTAGATTGCGTCGATCGATAATGCCGTGATCCCCGACTGAATTATCATCATGATAAGATTAACGTTGCGGAACTTATATTGTCACAACTCAAATAAGAATGTGATTATTGAGCATTGAATAGTTTAATTATTGAAATGTACATTAAAAACATGCTTTACCATTTTTTTAAATGTTTGGCGCTAATACCGCCGAAACAGTTGGGTGATCGGTGAAGTAATATCACCTATCCGCGTGTAACTGAATTTTCTACTTAAACCCTTTTCGATGAGACTACGAGGATCCGCTAATTGGACTATGTCATATAGTCGTTGATACATGAATGCCTAAAATAAGTATATACACATCCTCATTTGTCTCTATATGTACATTCAAAATTCTCTATCATTTACATTTTTAACGCCTCGCGGATTTATGGTGAGTAAAACGGAAGTCGCTCAGTGATAAGATATAGGTATTGAGGAAATAGCATTTTGCACAGAGAGTCCAATTCATGTGCATTCGTTCGTGTTGAAATTGTAAACTAGACACATCGAAATCACTGTAACGCAATGCAACTGTTTCAGTTTGGTAGGACAAAAAGTTTCCCCGCGATTTATCACATATATAAAACTCAGGTGAACGTTGATGTTATCGAAATTATTATTATTTCTTCATTTTTCATTGTTGCCCTATCATTTATACTTATTATACCGGGCTATGGCAGAAAAAAAGTGAGCCACATTTATTAATATATATATATATTTATATATATGTATAAGTTTTACTTATAGAAAAATCCATGTGACATGTATCGTTTTCAATAACTATTGCTTACAGTGCATATATACAATTGTAAAGGCAATGACCAGTGTTCTTATCGGCGCTTCGTTGATGAGTATGGAACCTTTGTAACGTTATTCTATTCATTCATACCGCTTTCAATGTTAGAAAAATTCATTGAATCGAATAATATTGTGAAAATTTTTGGATGCAGTTGCTAACTATGGTCAAGAATGGGAAGTGGGAGATATAAATTCCACGATTCCATACCGAACAGGCGAGAAACAGCAATTTTTAGCTCACATAAGTATTAAAATGGGATTACGTTCAATTAACATTACACTAGAGAAAACGTCCCATGGTGAAGTCGAATTTCCTTCGGATAATGAATCATCAATTAAGTATAATGAACGATTTTCATGGACATGGGATCAAGGGAGATTTGGTTTTGGTCCCAACGGTAAATAATATACATTTCCGGAACGCAACTTCGTAATAAAACATTCAAATATAATATCGCAATTATCATTCATTGACGCAGTTTTTTGATAATTATATATAGCTGGAAATCTGCAGACGAGCATGAGACAAGCTCAAAGGAGAGGTTTGCCAATACCAATTATATGGATTTTAGATTATTTTTCTATTGATGGAGAGGGCTTGAGATACGGACGATTTTACCGAACGGCGGGATGGTACTGTCATGTTTTACTGTGGTCAGCATTTTCGGCATGGATTCTCTTCAATATATTTTCACAATCAATAGGAAGATATGCCGCATATTTTATTGGTTTGATTGGTGGTCTTGAAATCTCAAGTTGTGTTATTTGGATATCTATTCGTAACCCCACTCCACTCATGATTAGATTTCCGAACGGTGTAATTGCTACATCATTTGGATGGACTTTTTGGTTAACATGCATGGGAGGTAAACCGGTTATCAATAATTGTAACAATTGCTGATGAGTGACAGGGAAAATATGTTTAATGTGAACAGACGCACAAATTCACTCAAGCACACACACACACACACATACACATACACATATACACACGCGCGCGCACTGTACATTTTTGTTTAATTCCAGGTTTTTCATGTGTATTATTGGCCTTTGCTTTAATATTAATGGATCTCAGGTATCCAAACACTCTCGCTGCATTCCTTGGCATTGATATTTTGAATCAATATGATGAGTGTGTTGTACGTAAGTATGGAACAAAATTCTTCATTATAAGATCTGTGTAATTTTGGTTTACTGTATCATTATTTTTTCTATATATGTATAGGAACAATCGAACTTGATAAGATAACAGAACAAATCAATCATGTTGAATTGATCGAATTAGGAAAAATTGCTGGGCAGTTTACACCGAAAGAGTCGGGTGTGGTTAGTTAACCATTTTTTTCGAATTTTTTCGTTATTAAAATTGTAGACAAGACATATTTTTTGTTTTGTCAACATCTACATGAAGTTTCTTTGCTTCTTTTACTTTTCTTCACAGATACTTTTGAAACGTCGTTCAAGTATCAAACGAGCTCAAAAGAAACTGGTACATATATCATCAGTGCCCTTGCAAATCTATAATTCTGATGACGATATTGCTTTATATGCGAATGAACGAATCCAGCCTGGGTATGTACTTGATTTTGTTGAATTATTTTCGTCAATATTGGAAATAAATTTTTCTTTCATTCGATAAACTTACTCATCGGCTGTATTACTTTCGCAGATTATCGGCCAGATATAATATCGATATTAAATTCAAACCACCGATCCCAAAACGAAATATGATATAGGTAAAATAATATTTCGTAATCACTGATCCGATTAAACATATGAATTGTCTTTATTGTGAAAGTATGATGTGACTGCAACATGTAAATCAAAACGTTTAGCGTTTGAAGACAACAGTATGTGAAAGTTTATATAGTTTCAGTGATTTGAAGGAAAATATGCCCAACCAGTATAATTAATTTTCCAATTCGAGTTTTTCTTTAGTATCACTATAATCCGATCCACCACGGGACGGTTTTTCATCGGATTTATCCTTCAATTCCTTATCCGTTCTTTTCTCTCTGCTTGATTTTTTCTCACTCTTTTCTCGATCACTTTTCTCTCTATCTCCATCATTTCTCTTGCCATTATTGTCAGATTTATCCTTACTACGTCTGTCTTTATCCTTGTCTTTGTCCCTTGACTTCTCCGAATTCCTAGATTTTAACGTTTTACACTTTGATTTTGATCTTGAGCGTCTAGATTTTGACTTTGAGCGTTTGCTACGAGATCGTGAACGACTTGGTCTGCGCGGTGATTTTTTTTTACGATCTTTTGATCGCGATCTTGAGCGACGCGAGCGTGATCCTTGAGATCTTGATCTTGACCGATGGCGCCCACGCGAACTGCTCCTTCGTCGAGACGGAGATTTGCGTTTACGTTCGCGATCTTTTGAACGCGAACGTTTAGAGCGAGATCTAGTGCGACGTCGATGACGTGAGCGCGATCTTCTATGGCGTGAACGTGAACGTTTACGCGATCTCGAACGTCGGCTACGACCCCGGGAGCGCGATCTTGATTTTCTGCTGCGCGAACCACTCCTGCTACGTTTATCCTTCGACAGCATTCCAATCATCGGATCGATTGCGGCGGATATAAGATTGTGTGCCTCTTTTACTCGTGACATAGCTTCCTCTATCTCTTTTTGTGCTGCCTCATTGCTCTTCGCCTCAGGCTTCGCTATTGCTTGGGTCGAATGATACAGCTTTATTGCCTTTTCTGCAAGAATTTTCCCGTTAAGCATGAGTGCTGTTACCACGTGTGACTGTTCAGTAAGTTCGAGCAATGCGTAATGATCAGTGTTTGAATCTCGTGTACACAAACGCAAATATTTTATTTCAATATTGTTGGTACCGAAAAAATCTAACAACTGGTCTACTGATACGGATGAATCTAAATTGGCAACAATGAGAGTCCGTCTGATCTCTTCAATTCGTCTACTATCCAGATGTCCCGGCAAATTTGGATAGGCCGGCAGTCCATTCGACTCTAACTTTGGATCTAATGTCGTGATGACGTGGTTTGGCGGTATTCCCTCAATTGAATTGACAACATTGGCTGGAAGTTTTGGCTCTGATGGATAGAGACCTATAAAATCGTTCAATTATTAAAGAGAAAAGAAGAATAAATGAATATGTATATTTTACATATTATGAATACTGCTGTGAAACCAATATATATATATATATATATATATATATATATATAATCGTGTATACTAAGTGTATATATTCACCATATATTTTCGTACCTGGTACAACAGTACCATTATTCGTTAACTCTAATGCCCTTTGTTCATCAGGAATATCACCATTTTGATAAGGTATGACAATGAGTGCCCGATCAATGAAAACAGTGTTG
This sequence comes from Zele albiditarsus, assembly GCA_958496275.1. Classification (NCBI taxonomy): domain Eukaryota; kingdom Metazoa; phylum Arthropoda; class Insecta; order Hymenoptera; family Braconidae; genus Zele; species Zele albiditarsus. The sequence continues at coordinate 23,041,982 of OY292408.1, forward strand.
GTCATGTGCTGAGCCACTGCAACGCTACCCTGATCATGAAACTTTATGTAGCAAATTCTAGATTGAACCGGCACTGCAACATCTCTGATTGTCGGATATAATCGTATATCCTCTATTTTACCAAGGTAACCGAACAATGTTTGCATCTGATCTTTAGTTGCCTGTGGGGCTATATTCGTAACTTGAACAACTTTGGTCGTACCAACCGCCATTTCTTCAAACAATGATCAATCGAGCACGTAATAGTCGTTATAATTGTACAGCTTTACAATCACTACTGATTGATCTCTATATTACTGCTGTCCATATATAAACAGCCATGTAATTTCACTATTTTCTCTCACATGAAACCATTGTGATGCCACGAATGTAACATTATATTTTTCACTCACAACTATATTTCATCAAGAATACTTTATATTCATGTGTATGAAAACTTGGGATATCCTCACTAATTTTTATAATCCCAGCTCCACTATTAATGCATCATCAAATTGCCCGAATCGCTGCCATTGACTGCCCCTCACTATATATATTGTATGTATGATTGACAGATGGCGCTTATGATGAGTGTCTGAGTGCAGCGAACGCTCACAGTATCACGGTCGCGCATTGCGCGTAGTACCAGAGATGAGTAGATCTACTCATCTCTGCTGGTAGTACTGTGCAAATGATATTTTCTTTCTAAATATTCTCTAGCAATTGGTAGTCATGTATTGCGCACGAATGCTCAAACACAGCTCTGAAGATGTACTGCCTTGTGTTCAAATATATATATATATATATGTGGGAAAAACATGAAAATTAATAATGGTGACAAATTGACATGAAAGCAAACAACGATGGTTTTGAAAAATTTTTTGAGATTGAAGTATTCAATCATATCTAGAAAATATCGCTTCAATAAGGTATATAGATATGATCAACCATTTCATCAGTTTTGCACGAATGTGAATAAAAATATTAATAATACAGTTAAGGATATTATTGGGTATTGGAGTTGTCGATTCAAAGATGAGGATATTACTGAGCCACTCGAATCAATTCAACACATTCTTTCCCATGTTCTTGGGATAACAAAGGTACCGAATTGATGTTTGCTAAATCAATAACAATTAATACCATACTTTTGTTTATGAATAAATATATAAATAAACGTATAGGTATATATATTTATATTATATATATATATATATATATATATATATATATTCCTCATTAATATCATATCTTGATCAATTCATTCGATAAATATTTTCGTAATGTTTATCATTATTGTCATCAATATAGTGTTTGGAATTGTATACTTTACATGACAGAAGATTGTCTGAAGCGCAAACGAAAAATTTGGAATTACTATGCTTACGTAGATTATCCAGGTAGAATACTGATTGAATTTGAATACAACTAGAGAATATAGGAAATTTCAGTCACAAATATCAATTTCTATTTCAGGATGCCGATACAGTATATAATTGGGGAATGGACGTTCAGAGACATTGTAATCAAGTTAGTGCCCCCGATATTTATTCCAAGATCAGAAACGGAAATTCTGGTAGACTTTGTGGTCGAACAAATATTAAGTCACAATCGTGCTAACAATACGTCCACAAATATACTGGAGATAGGGTGTGGATCGGGTGCCATTTCATTGGCGATTTTGCATTCATGCAAAAACCAAACAGTAAAAAACACCATTCATCCACTAATCCAAGTTCTATTGACATTTACGAAACGTTAAAAGTGATTTATTTCCATTTATAGAGTCTCAAATGTATTGCTATAGATAAAAATCCTTATGCTTGCAAAATCGCCAAGGATAATGCGGCGAAATTGGGACTCGATGATGATCATATTACTATAATGAATGCAACAATTGAAAAAAATGGAGAAATCATATTAGGATCTGGTCAACCGTACATTGATTTTTCCAATAAACAGTTTGATGTGATTGTCAGTAATCCGCCTTATATACCAACCAGGAATATTGCAGAATTACCCACAGAAATCAAAATGTAAGGCTAGTATATGATATGGCAGAAAATAAATTACAATGTAGAATAAAAGTTATACAATAAATAAAACTATTAGCGGGTAATATCTAGTTAATAAACTTTTATCAGTATTGAGCAATAACCATGTAAACACTCAATAATAGTAAAATGACATCAATGTTAGAATTACCCATTCTACCATGCAACTGTGATATAGCACGTCTCTTGCATATCAATGTCATTATTAAGAGGAGAAATGTAACATTGATATCATGTTTCTGTTATACTCAGTGTGTACTAAGGATATATTTTCTGTATGTGCAATAAAACAATCACGTATGAAGGATCAAAAACATTACAGATATGAAGATATCGGAGCACTAGATGGTGGTGCGGATGGTTTGAAGATAATTAAATCCATTATCAGATATGCGTCAAGAAGCTTGAAGCCCTCCGGTCATCTATTTATGGAAGTAGATTCGTCGCATCCGAAATCAATAGAATTTATTATCACAAAGTTTGCTGACATGAAGCTCAAATACGAAAATACATACAAAGACTATTGTAATAACGATAGATTTGTGAAAATATGTAAAATAGGCCAATTTCGTCGATAAATAATTATTATAAATAATGACAATAATAATAAATCGTTCATAATGGTTGACGGTTAATTTACATTTTATTACCAATTTATTTATTGTAATGGCAATACTGATGGTAAGCAGACAGTTACTCAATGTAAATAGAGATGTTAATATAAGTAATTGTGCTCAAGCATCACAAGTTCCTCCTATTGTTGCGTCGAGCCACCCACTCGGGGAATCATATGTATCGCTAAATGGAATGTGTTGTCTTATTTGCACAATTAAACAAAATTAATGTCGCGCGTTTACGTATTTATACATGTACAATGATACATTTGTTCCATATAGTATTGTTTCTGGTATTAGCTATCACTGCTGTCATATTGATATAATTCAAGTATGGATACACTGCATAATCATATAGAACTTTTGTATAAACAGAACATATAATGAAAGCTATATTTTTCAAAGTTTAATATCGTTCGTAAGTACTTTATGAAGAGTAACGTGGTAATGTAACAAATCGCCAACTAATTATTTGAAGCATTTTCAACCATTATACGGTAAACCATAGCAACATACTTTATTTTGTTTCCTACTGTTCAGTTTCATCAAGCAAAATTCAAGCCATTGCCTGATTGTCAAACGACATTTCGTTGTATGCTCAATTGGATCACAATGTTTCAAAGATTAATATGACTGAGTATTTACTTGACCCACAACACAATGTCATATCAACTTAAGCTTTTTTCCAAACGATGACAACCACAATAATAACAACATCAACAACAACAACTCCTGCTACTACTACTACTACTACTACAACAACAATAACACTAATAATATACTGTATACGTACACATATGTTTAATCATATACAATATATAAATATATATACACGTGTAGTATCAAAAGTAGAATCTGCGTGTCGCAAGAGGAAATTATAAAAGAGAGAAGAAAAGTGAAAGAACGCCTAAAATATAATCCACTGTTAAGATTAGCTATGAAAATTCTTTCATACATTGTTTGACACATTCGAATTTTTGTTCTGATTTGACAATGGTGCGAGCGAAACTCGTGACGTTTCGGCGAGTTCAGTAAGAAGTAGTGTTTCGCCATCGAGATCTGTGGACGCCTCGCCTGCATTACCGCTTCGCCGATTGCCACTTATACTTCTTGTCAAATTTCTCATAGCTCTATTCCTACGTTGATTATTTCTTTCAAGTTTCAGTCGTGTAAATTCATCGTCTGTACTACTACTAACATGACTACACGTTGTTGAAGACGAGCGAATGCTCAAATTATCATGTTGTTCATCCTCAAATGTATTGCTAATGCAAGTGCGAAAAAGGGCATCTGGATTCAAATCATCGCCACTGGCACCATCATGACTGCTGGATCGCACCGAATTTGCAGATACTTGTGATCTGAAAATCATTCCATTATTATAAAATGCATATCCATTATTGATATACTCATGTATAATTTATAGTGGATATGAAATATATATTTGCAACAATGTTCCCAACCACAATTTTCCCAGTTCGGGGATCAAATTTTTCTTCTTATGTCATTAACATGCATTGTATGTCATATAATGTATTGTATGGATGATTTTGTATGCGGTCTTTGAGGAGCGACGCTGCCAATACCGAATCAAGAACGCAATATCTCTATGTCTACCTCTCCACGTACATAATAACAATTGATTATTGTAATATTTGGTTACCTTGTATTGTAACGTGTTGAAGTGGGCCCAGCAGCTGGTGCACTCATCGATAATAACTCACCATTTTGTCTATTTTTTGTGGGAACATTCACAGGAGCACTTGCTGGCGGTGGACCTTGCATAAAGATATTTTGTACATGTGGTCGGGATTCGGGTGGACGCATTGATGAAATTGTCATTTGTTCATCAACTTCTTCGATAACACCAATCCTTGTTGAGCCTCCTGCACCACCGATATAACGATTTTGTAGCGAAGCCGCTGAACTTGAATTGGGTATTTTTCCCGGCGTTTTTATTCCACTACCATCTGGTCTATCTTCTTTACTGAAAAGTCTCCGTAAAACACTAGTGACACTGTTGACTCGAGTCAATGAACCACCAATATTGCTTGCAGTGGATCCACTACCACTGAGTGCCCTATCACGGCCGCTCACACGACTCGCACTTCTTGATATTTTTCCACCAGCCATAAAATGTATTCCCGAAGTGGCATCATCTGCCACATCATTACGAAATTTGTTCAGATAAGGTAACTCAGTATTCATTTCATCGATTTTAACTGAAGAAGGATGTAATTCTTGCTGAGCCGCTGACAGCTGAATTCCTGCGGTTGATGGTATCGGATGCTCTTCACGAAAAGGTTGTGAGGCCGCAGTATATGGTAATTCCATCGGAAATATTTCATCCCAATACTGATCACGGATTAATTCTGGATGATCATGATGCATTTCGTCAACAATAAGATAGCTGACCTGAAGATTTCTATCGACTATCCAGTTCACCTCAAAGTCATCATCATCCTCACCAAATGGATTTATTAAAGTTTCAGCGACCTTCAGCCAACCAACGTAAAAAAAAAATTGTAGTGTTGTAAATACAGGAAAATAGAGATCTATAGTAGATGGGACTGTAGAATTAGCAACCCACTGTCTCCCCATTACGCTTGTAATGAAATATGTATAAACGGCGAGCGTCACCACTTGAGTATAAACGAGTGGCACTGATATTGTATCGTAATGAATTAAACTGCCGCAATGACCCCGAAATCTATTGAGCTCATCGATAAGAGTTTTTACCGCAAAATCATCACGAATGCGGCCCTCTTTTCTAGCGCGTGTCACAATACTAGATGCCCATACTATTGGCAGCCAATGTTTACTTGGTTTTGGAAATTTAGCATTCAAGGTTTGAAATATTGTTAGCTCATTTTCTAACAAAAGACCGGCATCGACAAAATGATCCAATGTTGGGAAGCGTTTTTTCACGCGTGGTGAAACATTTGCGAGAACAAGGGTTAAACACACGCATACGTATCTGAAATAATTTTTCGTCAATTTATTAATCAAATATCATAATAAATAATGATTGAAAATATATAACTATAGATATACCAATTTAAAATGAATAATTCCTATCAGCTACCTGACAATAGTACGTCTCATGAGTCTGGCTCTCTCATCATTCCCATGAATAGTAGCCGAAACAAAAACGGCGATTGAATCCGGCCATGGTATTGCAGTATACTGATTCCACCATCGTGTCATCACAATACTCACATAAAATCCAAGAACAAATGACAAAGGTATGAGATCACTATATTCTTTGCAGTATGCGACAACCGCTTCAAATGTATTTTTTTGATCGCCATTCAGAATGAATCGATAAAGAAACGATAGAGCATAGTAAATAAATAGAAATAGAGCAAGATCCAACCAAACAAGTTTGTAGATACTAGCCCGCCATCTGAAAGAACCACACTGCATATAAGTATATATATGGGAAATATATTCAGGGGGATGAAAATAATTTGGGTTTTTTTTGTCTGTTTTCTCTTTATCTTCAATATTTTTTGGAACGAGATGAATTATTATTTAGCGCATGAGTTGCCTGTTAATGATGATTGGATTTTTGGCGTACGCTGGTAAGTCAAACATGCAACGGGCTCGCTCTATTTTTGCAGTGTCGCTAGCCATTGTAACTCGCAAGTATGTTATGCCAAATTAAGTGTCACGCGAGAGTAGTGTAGTGTCATGTGGTCTGCAATAATCGAGGTCAAAAAAAGATCTAAAACAGCAGTATATTGTCGTAATTGAACGTATACAGCATCATTCATGATTTTAATTCGCCAATTAATGGAAATAATATTTAATTTCGCAATGGACAATGAGAAAAGTATTGTTTCAAGTCATCAGTATAATATGTATGAATAAATAATGTAATACAACGAAAATTGTCAATAAACAGTGTGAAATGATGAAATATTAGACATATCGACATAACGGTATATCAAGTTGAAAATTTTATCACTCTTGTTAGATTAAACATTTTTTTTTTCTCCAAATACAATATAAATTTATGATTGATGCAATGGGTTCAACTTCTCTGATGAATGATCGCAGAATTATGACATACATGCCATATCATCAATCAGTATTATCTATATCAGACACAACAATGAAATAGATCTCTATCCGATTCACACTTATCATGCAAATGTATGTGGATGATGTAGTAGACTACATTCAGACCGCACTCACTTTATATATACCAATATACATGTATATATGTGTGGTGTATATGTATCAATTAATTACCTGAGTAACAGCTTAAGGAAGCATCCTAGGCCACGACACGTGGCTACCTCCGCTGTATATGTCACAGTCATTGTTTTATTATCCCAAATTCTGTAGTATTGTCTTAATCCAATTCTAAATTATTTAGCTATATTATTGAATCAAATATATTGATCGAATTGCATTATGGTTTAAATTATATTCTCGCCGTTGGAACAATTTATCATAATCACATTATGGATGTGACATTCTGTACGTATGCATGCATATACATGTGTGTGTGTGTGTGTGTGTGTGTGAAAACAACTTTTCATAAGATACACATGTATGTATAAGTATAAGTGGATGATAAAATGTCAATACAAATGAACCAACTGATCGTTATTCTATTTGACCCTGGCCACAAATCACAATCACTGTTCACATTATTATAACTATTCGTCTTATAGAATTTTCATTGTTACTTTTGATTATAGATATGATGAAACGAATATTACAAGTTAGCTGAAATTTATGGGAGAGTTATAGTAGCACAGGTGGAATCTAGCTATATTTTCATTGTCAAACATGAGAGTGTAAGTTAGCAATAAATCTCAATAAGTCTCAAACGTACGAACGAATTATATACACGTCTTTGTGTGTTTTATCGTTTCAGACGTCGTTACAGGAATTAGTATTGATAAAAACATACATAGACAAAATTAATTGTTATAATGCATTTGGTGATCCGTTAGATTCATTGTGAAATGAATGTGCATACATACGCGAATATAGATAAATTATGATGGAAGACATGAAAAATCACTGGTGATTATTATATTATTGTATTGTAACATTGATCCGACATATTTGTGAAGAAGTAAACATTACACCCTGTTAGTTTTGAGTACTGATTGTAAGAATCACGGCAGCAGACTCTACTCATAGTCTCTATGGCGTCTTTAGTTTCTATAGACTGTTTGTCACCAACAGTCATGTTAACTATCCATCACGAATAGAATATATATCAATATACATACGCCTGTTAGTTCACGGTGTGATGATTCACATTGAACAATACCACTTGACATCCTAGTTCCTCGATTCTACACATTGCTAAACATCTATACACATCAACCACGGCACTCACGCGAACTCGCGATATAAGTTGTGGTAATCACACCACACATTTTACACAATACATAGTGGGGATCGTGGGATATATATTAACTAACAGTACATCCAACAGTTTAAAATACACTCAAATAAATATAAATTCCAGACATATTGAGGTAACTGATGACATGTAATGAGTTTGTATATGGGTGGCATGAATGCTGTACGCATATATATATAATTTCAACGCCCGCAAGCATAATGTACAATATACGATACACACATTCTTATGTACGTAAAACGATACAGCTACATAATAGAACAGATTATAGGTATACTTACAACATACATCTATGTACAATGAGGCGAAAGAAAAGTTGACAACATCAAGGTAGAAGAACAAATCAACAATGCATACTTTGGTCTACCATGTAAACAATGTAGATGTTTCCGCGTGTTTTTTTTTTTTTTTTTTCATTCCGACTACGCACTCAATTGAAGGTGATCAATAAAATTTCTCATAAACACACAGTACAATTGTGGATATGAAATATTCTTTTCTATGTAGTTTATAACTTTCGGTATTAATTTTTAATTTTATGTTCAATGTACAATAAAATACAAATTAATTATCCATATTCATCCAAGATAGAAATAACCATTGCTCGAGCACACCTTTTAGTATTCCAATGAAGAAATATACGTTATTAATACTCCTATCTTATAATTTAGAATTCAATGGATCTTTTTTTCCAACATATACGAGTTATCCAATAATACATCCTTACAACAATTATCATTCATCAATTTTTTCCTGACAAATCGAACACATTTTGAAAATTCTATATTCACGTGTAGAATTTTCTCCAGTTTCATACTAGATATTATCGATAAGAGGATTGGTCCCCTGCATAATGTAGTCACAGCCAATAAATGCAGCAAACAGTGGCAATACTCTAATTTCAAGGCCACTTTGGCGAATAATAATGGGAATAGAAGAGAAAAGAAATAAATAAATAAAATTGAAACAATACTTTACATGCGCTGATGAAAATAGACATAGCGGCAATTTTGGTATCGTATCTAAACATCCAATGCATTAAATATCGAGATACTTTGTAAATGTCAAAATAATAAGATACTTGTCATTTGATGTCCACCTTTTAGATTTTTAATCAAAATATTATGTAATAAATATAGATTAATCCAAGTTTTCTTCATATCAAACGACAATATTCTTCGTTACTCTCTTTCATGATACAACGATTATGGTCCGAATATTAGTATTTCTTCGTCTTTTACATGACTCAGGTCTACAATAAATATGTAAGCGGAAGAAATTGTCATTTTGATAGAATCATTATTTTGCCTCGGTTCATCTATAATGTAAATGCCATCGACACGTAAAATTCAATCAATTTTCAATAATGTACAATTTATCCATATTGGTTATTGTTGAAATGATAAAGTTACCTAGTAGCTGCATTATCTGAAGATCGTGTGCACTCAGTGATGTGACGATCATTTTCTCCTCTATGGTTGCTTTGCGGTGACGTAGTGGTTGCCGTTGTTGTCACCATTGTTGATTCATGCTTCATTTTATTTTTCAATTTTACTCGTAGCAGCATGTCTGGATATACAGTATTTCTCACCGTCTTATAGACAAATCTGGAATATTGAAATACATATACACGTTAATAATATTGAGATATGACATCCATTCAATACATACATTTGTTTATATTTTTGTGATGTACATGTTTACCTTGGCAAGAGAGCGAGTACGGAGGTAAGTAGTATCGTGAACCAGTAACGTGGTTGGCGAATAGCAATTAACATTACCCAGTATGAACCAGGTAAACCCATACAGTGTACGCAGACAACATTATATAGAATGCAAAAACCAAAGAATATCCCTAATGATATTACAATCGCACCGGCATGTATAATCGTCTAAATTTAATGGTAATTTATAATTGATCAAAATCTATATTGAACAACATTGTTTTGATCTTTATAGTTGAAAAATACAAATATGTATTGTGAAGCAAAATTAATTACCCATGATTTAATTTCCAATCCCACATGAATTAGCATCACAATAATGCATGAAGTAGTGATTGTAGTTCCAAACTCCCATATGTCAACATCTGAATCATGATAAGCCTAAAATATTTATATGATGTGAATGAACGATACGCTATCATGGATACAATAATTATAATAAGACCGAGAACATTGACATACGGCTTCGGTTACGAAGAAGATGATGATACTTTGATAAAGTGCATCTGCCATTGTAATCCAAAAAGAATGATGTTTATAAACCTGTCCAAGTCTTCCTCGGATGTACAGCTCAGGATGAGAGAGTAAAATATTTGGAGATGCAATTCTGTCATAAATTCCGATTGCCAATGGCGGTAATGAGGTAAAGAGAAGGTTGTAGAGCATCAGGTACATTTGATCAATCATTACAGCCCCAGAGAAACCACAATATAGCTAAAGCACACGATTTTCAATAGTATTTTTGCTATATTAACATTATTATTTTACAAGTAAATTTGAAACTTAACTAGCATGATTTTATTAATTACGCACCTGATACCAAAATATAAGGAATACAAACATCGCATTCTTATAAAAAAAGTATAATATCATTCGAGCTAGTCTGTCGTAACACCAGTGGCCGTGCAAAAGTAATAATCGAGTAAGCATTGGGAACCTAGCTATAGCAAAATCAGACGCCATCACAGCTTGTGTCCCTTCTCTGCCAGAAATACCAATTCCGACATCAGCAGTTTGAATCATACTTACGTCATTGGCACCATCACCAATTGCCAATGTACGTATATGTAATTGCTCTTTCACAATTTTAACAATGTAGGCTTTCTGAAGAGGTGTAGTGCGACACGCCAGTACACTGGAACAGCTTTGCGTCAATTGTAAAAATGGAGCGACAAGTCCCGACCTCGGATCTAAAATAAAAGTCAGCGTCTTGCCATCTACTACGAGAGCGCGTTGTATTCCTCTTTTGCCACCACCACTACAACCACCATCGTCGCCACTATTTTCACCATTACCAAGAGTGACATCCATTCCAATCGCCTCCAAAAAACCATGAATCAAGCTCTCAGTAATTGATTTCGATTTTGCTTGTAGTCTAAACAATTGCATTGATGGGGTGAATAGTCTGGCCGAATAGGCAATATTTACAGCAGTCTCAGGTTTATCACCCGTTAATACCCAAACAACAATACCCGCATTCACGAGGGCAGCTACTGCTTCGGGCACGCCTTCTTGGAGTTTATCCTCGATGCCAGTTGCTCCTAACAATGTCAAATGTGACTCTAGGATCGCATAACATTCGCGTAATTTACGATCACGATTGTCATTTGCTAATTGAGCCTCTACATATCTTTGCTGCCACATATCGAACTCAGCCTGAGCAAGTTTTCTCTTAGCCATAGCCAGTGTTCGTAAACCTTGTCGAGCATACGTATAGAGTTGTTGTCGAATTGTCACCACATTGGTAGCATTATCTTCATCAGTTGTATTGAGGCATGACAGAAGTGTTGAATCGGCACCTTTTGTGTATAATATTATCTCATTAGTGTGTGGATGACGTACAACAACAGACATGCACTTCCTGCTCGAATCAAATGGCAAAATATGAAGTATTTCAAATATCAATATTGATTTATCAGGTAATGACACTGTGATATTTTGTGGCGTTCTTTCGACTAATTTCGTATTGTACGATTTGGCGGCGTATACAAGGGCAAGTTCATCAGGACTTTCGGCTTCATAAATCACAGAAGACATATCAGCGGTGATATTATCAAAAGCTGCGCTATAAACATCTATATTATTTCCAGCTTTATTATCATCATCGCCACCGTCATCACCATCATCATTATTATTATTATCATCATCATCATCATCATCATCATCATCATCATCATCATCATCATCATCATCATTATTTTCAACTTTGACCGCACGAGTGACTTTCTCAATATTAGTGACGCCTGTTGTCTGTTCTTCAATTGTTTTTTTTTCCATGTTGAAACTGAGTAACGTTGAAACATTCAGAATATCTGGCCTGTGATTTTTTGTCGATGAATTCGTGATACACGGAGTCGGCAGTGGCGTATCCATCATTGATAAGGATGCTGAAGACGTCGGTATATTGTGGTTATCCTGATAAAAAGTTGTATTTGAAATTAATAAAGTTTGTGGTACCATTGATGGTGATAATAATAATAATAATAATAATAATAATAATAATAATAATAATAATAATAATAATAATAATAATAATAATAATAATAATAATAATAATGATGGTGATGATGATGATGATGATGATGATGATGATGATGATAATGATGATAGTTGTAATGGCTCTATATCTTGTGTGTCTGAGAGTTTTGTGAATTTAATAGCGTTAATTACATTCTTCGGAGGCTCTTCTATAACTCCACTAGAATTCATAATGTCATGATGAGGCAATGTATTTACAACAACGGTATTGCAAATTGCCAATAAAATGAACAGCTCCTGAAGTCGGTGTTGCATCGAACTCAATAATAAATCTTCTTTTAATCTTGTGCACGGTAAAATTTGTTCATTATCACCAAAATGGGTGTAATCTTGATCACCAACTGTACATCTTCGAAATATCATTTTATTTTCGGTAAGAGTTCCGGTTTTGTCCGAAAAAACGTGTTGTATTTGGCCCAATTCTTCTGTAATATTCAGAGCACGGCACTCAGCTTTTTTTCCACTATCTTCATCAAAGAGTGCCACATCATATCCAATGTGATAAACTTGTCCTACTTTTGCCATTTCCATAGTCACATAAAGACTAAGCGGTATCATGACCTGGAGAATAATAACAAAAGTCCAAAATGTGATCATTCCTTCATAACTTGGGTCTTGAAATGTTGGTAAGAATGGCACCCATGTGTCCGGAGAAAATGTTGAGAGCCAAAATTTACAGCCGGCCGCACCAACGACACATAGAACCACTAATATTACAACACACCAAACAATATCTAAATTCATTTGTCTTTCAAGGCGTGATCGTTTGTATCGCGGTCCACCGTTATTAAGCATAGCTTTAGTGTCGTGTCCGGCATAAATGACAATGCCTTCAACAAAATCAGTATTTTTCAGTAAACATTCCCTCAATAATAAATTTTCCGTCGTTACTGGAATTCGGGAACCATTGGGATGAACCACAGCACCGTAAAACCTTGATAAATCGGAATTCTTATTATAGCTTAAACTTTTTTTCCACCGTTACTAGCCTATGTAAATTGAATTATACCGGTATATCTTAGTGGTGGGTCGATCAACTTCGACGATTGAACGAAATTTCGATGGCTCAAATGAATGTTGATGATCCAGAAAACCTTTTATAACTTGGCGTTGTTTGAGATTGGTTTCGCCGTCCAGGTTGCACGTGTCTAAAAAAGCAAGTCCTTGTGGATCACTACTACGAAGCAGAAGAATATCTGCAGGTACCACTTCGTTATTTGACAGATGTACCAAATCACCAACTTTAATGTCTTTCCAAGCGACTTTGGCATACCGATCAACTTTACTGAAACAGGAATCATTATTATTATCATTACTATAATATCATCAATGGATTCACAAGTGTATGTTTTGTTTGTGGTTTTCTACTCTCCATTAGTGCGTGGAGCAACTAGAAATAAACATGAAAATTCTATATAACTAGAATTTGTTGAAGCACTTAACCATTGTTCAACCAAAAATAAATATCTAATGTCGAACATCAATTCCATAAATAATGACCAAAAACATTTGAAATTTTTCACATAATAGCCAAACGTTCAAATATATTTGTATGCAACACAAATTTCAATTCCGGTTTCATCAATAGTAATAGTCATTGAGGGAAAGAACGTAGAGTTACTGGAAAATCAGTAGAATCATGTATAGAATATACGGTGGTTCAAATTTTTTCATGTACAGTTTGGATATAGTTTCTGATTTAGCTGAATATTACATTTATACAGTATTGCGACGATTCACACGATATACTGACATGTTGAAAAGGAATATACGTTCATATATATATATATATATATATATATATATATACATATATGATGTACGATCTGTGTATATGATGCAGTGAGAGCAAAGGTGGACTAATTCCTACTTTATTACTGCAATAGATTTATTAGCACGAAATTACTATCCATTTGAAGTTTATCACTCATATGAGGCAGGAACCTTAGTTCTATATTTTTTGACTATATGGCAGTGCGATGCTGGTGGTCGGAGAAAATCCCACCCCCTTCACTATGTTGCGCACGATACACTTCCGAGCAAACCAGTTTTCCATTGAGAATTTTTATCATCGGGATTTTTTCCTAGATACAGAATGTTTCACTGCTTCCCAAATTTTTTTTTTTTTTTTTCAAGATTCAGATAAAAATTTTAAATACTCAAATCTATGTTAATGTGGCCTGGTCCGGTTTTTCTTCCACTGTTTCATATATGAATGCATATGGATATATTTTCAAATGCGTGTACTCTGTGATGACATTCAAATATGAAATTTATATTGCAAATTATAAGATTAGGACAATCACATTATGAGAATAAGAAAAAAATAGAAACAAGCATGTTACTCACCCAACGTAAACTCGACAAACTGAATTATTAACTCGTTCATCGCTGGTCAATCTTCGTCTGTCCTCGAAGAAGTCTTTCAGCGCAGTTACACCTAGTACAAAGACGACTGGTATCATGGCGACTTCTTTGCCAAATGCATTGATAGCAGGTACCCAGTTGAGTAAAACAATAAAAATGAAATAAAGATTTGCGATTCGGTGGAATTGTTCCAATAAGTTTCGTGGCAAGAAACTCAATGTTGTATATTTCGTTGTGCGCACCCTAGTTGAATCAACAATACAAAAAAAAGTGATTATTTTTTATTTTATACATATGTGATTATTCGATGAAATTCCTCAATTTCATTACTCTACCTGTTGTTGATTCGCGCCCCATTTGGATGATTTTTCTGTAATATTCCCAATGGGACTTGATGATTGGGCACAATGGTTTTCAATCGTGGTTCTTCCGGAAGTCGAGCGCCCAAACAACGGGCCCATGTTCGTCTCCACCAAGACGTTGTAGCGTCACGTCTTATAGTATATATCGATTCTGATCTGATAAATGAACAATATTAAAGTTATATGCATGTGCACAATGTGGTATCATAATACTCAATGATAAGTGGATAGGCATGTCGGGATTGATATATTCATACGGAAATACATGGAAACCTTGACGCTTGGCGTGAATGGCCGTGAAATGGTGGAGCTTTAGCAGTACCGCCAATGCCGATTAATAATCTAGGCTCGTCTCGATGTCCAATCGGCAATATAAAATCTGTTTTTGAACCCACTCTACTATGTCCAGCCATCGCCGATTGACCTTGATTTATGCTACCCACTTGGCCTTGCGAAAAGGCTCTCTGATGTCCAGGTTTCTTCAGAGCCGATGGACGTGCTCCAGTAATTGAGCTTGTAGAAAAAATTGCCGATGAATTTGCAAGATTAGATTGCCACCCAGTAGATGATGTGGCGAGCATTCCACCGTGACTCGCTGATCTCGCATGAGATTGGATGGTATTCATGGAACGACGACCTCGTTTTAACGTATCACCATTTTCATCACGGTCGAATTCGTCAATTTCTTTGAACCATGACATGCTCGATGTTGCAATTGTTGGTAAAGTTACGCCAGAAGGATTTGTCAGGGGCAACCGGCTCGAAGGTGGGAACACATAAAGCGAACCAGGTTCGTCGTTCTTCTCATTTCCAGCTTGGTCCATGTCAACGGACATACTCATACATCTGGAAATATTTCAAAGAATTATCCGTAAATTATCGTCATTATAGTGTATGTATAACATGTAAAATACGTATTCAACTGGCGAACGACGAAGAATATCATACAAGTTACAAATACTCAGCACGCCAAACACTGTCCTTGACCTCATTGACTTGCACAATATTGACGTTTGTTTCTCGTGAAAAACATATATGGTTTCAAACATTTCAACTGCATTATATCTTAATATACAGTCGATATATACGTTATATATTCTACTTCTGACATGACCGAAGTTCACAGTGTGAATCCATATTTCCAATTTTCATTATTAAACAAAACGTATTGTGTCAAAATACAGAGACCCGAATGGTATACGGACCATTGGCGTTATATGAATATATATATAATTTGTTTGATAAATGAGATTACATGTGTATATATTTATGATTTGGAGATGATAAATGATGATTGAGATCGATTATTGGACGGAAAGTCGTTAAAATGATTAAAAATACATGTAATGTTGTGGATATAAGTGCCATTGATTTAATGTGAGTTTAGATCTTCACAGAATATGTAGTGTATAAAGTGATTGTCATTAAATATCCATCATACCTATATTACTTAGGATCTCTATTGTTCAAAGTGCTTGCGCATTGCCACCGGGATGAATAATTATTTTTCTTTTTTGTTTTTTCATAAATTATAATATGGAATCTTGTCCAGAAATGTAGCACGACGACAGGCATGTCCTTGACGCAACAGTTGTCGTCATTGTGATTTTACTGTTGCCGCCGGGCACTAGCACAATACACTTGAACTGTCATCAACTATCACTACCTTGAACAAGAGCTAAAACTGCTTGAACGTAGTGATAACTGCTGATAACTATGCCGACAACTGGCAACGCCGTACTGTTCTTTTGCATCAAACGCACCAATAACGGCTCACCACGCCCGAATACAGTGTATGTATCAATGCACGCATACACGACATATATATGCTATTGACGCTCGCGTCCGACTCCAACATCGCACTATTTCATATTACTAGCACCTGAGTAATCGATTTGTTACATTGGTGGTGCATGCAAACCGCACCTTTATACTTTACCTCAGTATATTCACAAAATTTAATTCCAAAACATTTTGATTTCGAAAATTTTGTAATTTGAATACAAACATATTCCATGCCATCGAGAAGGAGCAGGCGATAGGGGATAGACAACATGCAAGAAGGAATAGAGGACAGCGCTCCGGCCAATCCCGTCACTGCGCTACTATTTTGACGCTCGAGATTGGCTAAAAGTGATGTCCTTCGCGCCGAAGAGAATGTTCATTTATCCTGCCGCCATCAGTAGTAGGATATTGATAAGAAATACGAGATTATCAGAGAATCGAAAGGAGTTCTCCATTGTTGCACGGTATTGAGAATTGTTGCTGACCTATAGCCACCTGAGCCAGTGATGTAAAATCACCGTCATTTTTCGAAATCACGTCATTCGGTCGTCATATTTTTCGCACAAAGCCAATTCTTTTCAAGAATGACTACTACATGCGAGCCAATGCGAGCTTATATGCTATATATGTATATATGTAAAGTCTGACACGGAAGAAGCGTCTCTATCTCTGCCGCGGCATTCCTCTTCACCTATCTCCCTTCCACTTTCATTTTTTCCTTTCCCTTCCTCTCGTACTTGCGCCTACTTGCGCCCGTGCTCGTCCGTGCTCGCCCTCTCTCTCTCTCTCTCTCTCTCTCTCTCTCTCTCTCTCTCCCACCTACACTTCTTCTCGTTTCTCTCCATTCATTATTGCAATTCCAGTCGAACGTCAATTGTTGCAGTTGGATACGTGGCTTAGTGAAAGAATACTGAGGCATACTAAATAAACTATTAAGAAGTTTGTGTGGAGGACGAGAAGATTAATTAGTAGTTGTGATAGACGGTAAAGAAACCTACGTGAAAATTTATAGTGATAAATTGTAGCAAGAATAACAGTATACAATGGATGAGGAATACGACGCGATCGTCCTAGGCACTGGACTCAAAGAATGCATTCTATCGGGTATGCTGTCTGTTAGTGGAAAAAAAGTTCTACATGTTGATCGTAATAAATACTACGGTGGCGAATCAGCCTCAATAACGCCGTTAGAAGATTTTTTCGGGTAAGTCAATGGCGTAAACAAAAATGGATAATAAGTTGATGAATACATTCCTCATACTAGGGGACATTCATACGATATAGATAGGTGTATCCCTTACTCGATTTCCAACTCATATTGATTTTTCCCAACACTTGATCTTTCTCTTACTCGTATATTCAGTCAGTCTCACCCTCTCACTTTCATGTCATACTGCCTGACCCTCCACCCCCACCGCCACGCACACTTTATATATTTCAGTGCACAAAATAATCTAATTTGCATGAAAACACATTTTTTTTTATTTATCGTCGTTTGATTATATTACAAATCGGAAACGCGATGAAACAACAAACATGTGCTAAATATGTGAACATGATTTTCAAATCTACCATTTAAATTCCTCAATACCGCTCTATGGGTATCACGAGTGCACAATAAATTTCCATCAATTGATTACACGACTATTTCATAAATAGTTGATGATCATAGGACAATGTAATTCTGTCTAAATTTATATCATTAAGTATGAACGTGAGGAAAAAGGAATAACGATTAATAATGTATAATGTGGGTGATAGACAAGAGTTGAGTGAATACTTTATTTCAGACATTTCAAGGCTCCACCACCTGAAAAGATGTATGGCCGTGGTCGGGATTGGAATGTTGATCTCATTCCCAAATTTCTGATGGCCAATGGACTTCTCGTCAAACTCTTGATTCATACGGGCGTCACTCGTTACCTGGAATTCAAGTCAATAGAAGGATCTTACGTTTATAAGTCGGGCAGGATTTCTAAAGTACCAATTGACCATCATGAGGCGCTTTCGAGTGATTTGATGGGAATATTTGAAAAACGACGTTTCCGCAATTTTCTCACTTGGGTACAAAATATGCAGGAGGACGATCCGAAAACATGGGATGGCTTAGATCCTTTCACTAATAATATGAGTGGACTGTATGACAAATTCAGTTTGGAAGCTAATACCCGGGATTTCACTGGTCACGCTCTAGCACTGCATAGGTATTGTATTATACGTTAGGATATATTTATTCCTCGAAATATTGATGAATTTATTGATTTTAGAAATGATGATTACGTCTCGCAACCAGCTGTTAACACCGTTAGGCGTATCAAATTATACAGCGATAGTTTGGCACGTTATGGCAAGTCACCATACCTCTATCCTATGTACGGACTCGGTGAGCTTCCTCAAGGATTTGCGCGACTCAGTGCAATATATGGTGGCACGTATATGCTTGATAAACCAATTGATGAGATAGTTATCAAAGACGGCAAGGTGATGAATCAAACGTTGTTATCATGAATCAGTTCAAGGAACATTGTGCTATATTCTTTTTTATTTAATTTGACAGGTAATTGGTGTACGTTCGGGCAACGAGATTGCTTCTTGTAAACAAGTTTTTTGTGATCCTACTTATGTAACAGACCGTGTGAAAAAAGTTGGTCAAGTCATTAGAGCAATTTGCCTTTTGAATCATCCGATTCCGGGTACCAATGACGCCCTCTCGACACAAATAATAATTCCCCAAAAACAGGTTAATCGCAAGTCTGATATTTATGTCTCACTTGTTTCGCATACCCATCAAGTAGCGTCAAAAGGCTGGTTTATTGCGATGGTCTCCACCACTGTTGAGACTTCGAATCCGGAACTTGAAATCAAGCCAGGTCTTGATTTACTAGGGCCAATTGCTCAAAAATTTGTATCCATATCCGACTACTTGCAACCCACTGACAATGGACTTGATAGTCAGATATTCATTTCAACTAGTTATGATGCAACAACACATTTTGAGACAACATGTTTGGATGTACTTGACATATTCAAGCGTGCCACTGGTGAGGAGTTCGATTTCAATAAAGTTAAGCAAGAGCTTGGAGATGAGGATCAGTAATAATGTAATGGTGTTGATGATATTCAGTTAAAGAAGAAAAACGCTTGTACATAAAACATACCTATATCAAGTGCGGCGTATAAATTTACTATCCAATCACCAAGTTGAGAATGATATTGTGGGCATGTTCATCTCCGTATGTATGCCTGCATGTATGTATGTATGTATGTATGTATGTATGTATGTATGTATGTATGTATGTATGTCATGTGGTAGTCTTCGAAAATCTTATTGGAATTTAAACTGCATAATTACTCCTATTGTTTCAATATTATGTTCATTTGAATAGCATTGCGAAACAAAAACTTCTATTTGTCTTTCTTATTTCAAAAAAAGAATGACATAAATCTATGACTGATCAACGTCGATATGGATTATAGCATACACATTGTATCGTTGAATCATGTTTCTTTCATATTGAGTTAATGAATGATTGACAACTACACGTTGTTATGCCCAAGTGACAATGTAGGAAAGAATATGAATGGGACAAAATAATTGTAATAAACGGATATACTTATAGAATCAATAACAATGCTATATCTATGTACTAATATAATAACGATAGTGCAAGAAAAACATTATTGTTCCGATATCGTGAATTGCGAGTAAATTTATTTTAAAAACAGTATCCTTTTTCTCTTTCTTCGCAATCATTCAAGGTTACTATCGAAATACTTATTGTTATTTCATTAAGTTATCAAGTCAGATTTGACATATTCAATGTTCATCTACAACGTCTATTCTAATTATATTCAGAATTTTTCGATTCAAATTTTAGATACATATCTAATGAGAAGTTGCAATATTACATACGGTCAATACTAATTTCAAGCTGGATCCAATTTTAACTTTCATTGATTTTTCACAATGCTGATTGGTCGCGAATGTCATCAGGACAAATGTATATAATTGAACATAGATTGCTGCATCGTTGTGAATATGACATTTAGGAAAATGGTAATTGTGGTTCGAAAACACCCCGCGCTCGCGGTATAAGAATTCCATATTGGCATTGTTTTCAATTCATTTTTAGGAATGTAAAGTCAATACCTATGTGACTATATTTAAAAAGAAACTGAATATCTATATGCGGTGATGGTGGTTAATTATGGTGACGACCATCATCTTACATAGAGCAGTTAGGTAAGGAAGACATTTTTACAAATTCAATAACATGCTGATATACTCTTGCATAATGTCTCCGACTTGGAGTTTATTATAATTTTATATTTTCAGTTACACCAATACTATACTTGACAATTTCCTTCGCTCATTGTTATTCCTTTGTAACATTAGTTACGGCACACAGCATTTAACATAAACTGATATTTACGTCACATTCGGTTGATTTCCATTTTTTTCAATTTTGTATTTTTGAAGCTAGCGTGGAACACCATTCGTTACACAAATTATATGGAAATTCACATTGTAGCACAGTTAATAAATAAAGAAAATATTAAACGAAAAAGATAAAAGAATGCGGATGTTGAGAAAATCGAAAACCGTGAATATGTTCACAACGCAATTTACTTTTCTTCGCACCATTCATTTTCCTTACGTACTTGTTCTTCTTCCGCAGCTGAAAAGTCGTTCTTTATATTGAAAGTTTTTCGTATTTCTTCCGGCGTTTTGCCCTTAATCATGTTTGCCACGGTTTTGCAAGTGACATCAAGTAACCCCTTTATGTCAAGATAGTTGGCTGATAATATAAGCTCAAATAGTGTCCCCTGGTCAACCTATAATTTAAATTATTATCGTACATACATTTATTTATGATTATAATCATGCATTGATTTTCATAGTATATCAACAAATGTTCTACTTTTAGAAAGTCCGCGTCCCAAGAACTGATATCATCAGTCCTTTTCTCTTTGTTTTCATCATCCTCTGGCGGTGGAGGATCGTCTTTGTGATAAGTCGCCCATTGAATGACTTTTTTTAGAATAGCAGAGTTTACATTAGGTAATGGAACAACTTCCTCTTCATCGTCATCCATTCCCAAATCTTCCAACATAGTTTTTATAGTGACGGAACATTTAGCAATCTCTACATCAACCTCAAATATTTCTCCATCGGAACTTTGAAGCTTGATTTTTGGCATCTAAAACATTTTTCATTAAATTTGATACTCCTCGGTCTAATATTGTATGTGGTTATGAATACTATCTATATTGTTCAAATTCATGTACAGATTCACACATGTATTCATTGATCATCGACAAAAAACCATACAAAGCGTACCATATATATAAATGTGTGCGAGTGTATGCGTGTATGTACGACGCAACATTTTTTACTTCGGAGAAATACATCAACTCACGTCATGACAATGTTTTCTGATGTTATGACGAGTCCACTATTATACTAGTGTGATGTATAGAAATATGAGGAGAGACTGACCTTTATTAAGTGTATGCGTTTGATTATAATCGACAACGATAAATTAATGACTCTACAGATCCCCAACAGCCAAATTGCGCTTATACATACAGTAAACCTGTGTAAATCGTTGATGATTAACCGGAAGTTGCAAGATGAGAAAATAATATTACCATCAAAATACACATATATGTATGCTGTGCACAATTGATCAAGCTTGATTTTCATATGCGAGTTTTATTCACCAATCATCACGTATTTGAGCGCCATACCCATGTGGTGGCGCTCCTATGCGTACTGTGATGCCGCTGGTCACTTTAGGGTGTCGCTACCTCTTTATAGAGCGCTAATTTCAAATTCGACGTGTTATATTAATTTTTAACTTTGTATTTTTAATGTCAGAAACATTGAATTTATTTATGTATTATGAAAACTGCTGCGATACTTATTTTTATATAATTACTTCATTTTAACAAAAAAAAAATAAACAAAATAAATGTGGAGTTCAGTTCAAGCGAATTTTGAGAAACCATAAACAGTACTTGAGTCATTCCAGGACGTGTGTAGTGGGTGAAGAAGAGTCGTGCAAGAGAAGGAGAACTTTTCTTAGCGGAGCATACTCAGAAAGACTACAGGTCACTCTTCTCCTCGGTGAGATCTAAAGCTATTCAGAACAGTTGTTGCAATTTCAATTGACAGAGTATAACAAATGGATCCTGATTTCAAATTCGATTGAATTAACTCAAAACGCAATTCCTTTTTATTACTTTTTTCCGCACTGAAGCCGGGTATTTCAATATTCCCGCGGCGAATAAGTCACGTTGATATATTTACATGTAAAATCACATCGTCTCCACCAGATGAAGGCATAACCACACACACCATGACTTAGTTCATATCGCAGGCAAGGTTGCGTCAGGCTTAACCAATCCAATGATTGGCATTCTTTGATGAACATAAAAGGATTGGATACCTTCAACCGTTGTAAGGGAATACATTTGAATCCTTTCAACTCTACACAACTCTGTGGAAACCACCGACAGTCAAGTGACGTCCATCACATAAACACTAACTAATTATTAATAATTAAGTTATTTTCTTTTATTGAATGAGAAGTTGTAGAATGCTGCAGCTGTGCCCATTCAAATATCAATGTCGAGTTTGGACGCCAACTTGTAGTGGCTCTTGGTGCTAGGTTTACCAAAATCACCAACATGTATTATATACGTTTATGGTTATATATTCAATTAGGCTTATTCAGCCATTACGCTCAGTATAGAGTTTAATGTAATAATATCTTTGGTATGCTACAGCTGCAGCCTGCATTTCCACATTAACAGCTATCGTTAATTCGTAATAATAATTTGACTCGATCTTAGGTGCCAGCACTAGCTTACTTTCGCGGTTTAATCCTCAGTTGGTACGAATTTTTGGCCCGACTGACGCTCGCTTTGGTGTCGCCTGTCGGTATTATTGACATAGCCACCACAAACTGTCGCTATCGCTGTCTCGTTGAATAGTGTCGTGTGTGGTCTCCTGGCGACTGAGACGCTCCCTCATTATTTCAGCAGTTACTGGTGACAAGGACTCTCCATTCCATATTCGTAGCTGACTCTGGAAAAAAAACAAAGATAGCGCCGCAGAAAATAGTAATGAAGAATTGCCATCTGGTAAAAATGGCACCCCAGAAAAATATCACTCAGACGCAGCGACGAGCAGCAAACTATAACTGATTCTCAAGATGTTATTTCCATGATGAATTTTATAGGTGAATATCAGTATCCTCATCTCATCCATCTTTTGATGCCGATCCCACCTATATCTCCGCAGAAATCAAATGTGGTGAAATGCTTTACGTCAAATTGTCATAGGATCAAATATCACAATCGAATTTGTCAGAATCAATAAACACAGCCTATACATATTAATATGCTGAATATGAAGTCATCTTGAATCATGCATCTCTTAGCAGGCTTCGTCTTCAATATATATATATCAAAAGTCAAAAATATGAAAAGATCACTTCTGGTCATGGAGGTAAAACTTTTGTCTCTAATAAATCCGTACTTTGCGCATACAAATGTGTATTCTTGGTACAAATAAATGAATATATGGCCGATGAGGTGGATTTATTTTGTGCAGTAAAACGTTTAGCTCTCGATGATGCCCGAATCAATGATGTATCAATATTACTGCTTCATTATTGTATATAATTTAATAATTTTGTGGAATACAGATCTTTATAATGTATGTTCAAGTACAATTGTTGTATTGAGATAATGCGATGAATTTCGTGAGTTTAGGCTGTCTTTTCAACTAAAAATAGCATGAAATTCTTAAATTTGATAATTGTAGGAGGGTTTCTGAGGGAGTATCACTATTAACCTTTTCTTTATCAACTTAGTGGAACTTTTCAAGTGGTTTATTTGCACGGTCTTTTTTTTGTTGCGATCATTAAAGAAGTATATATATATATATATATATTCATTAACAAAAATGCATATAGCTGTACTCACAGCGGGATAGATAAATTCATTGAGTTAGCTTTTTTTCATTGTTAACATAATTGAGTGTAGAGTAAAAGATAGATTTTTCAATTTCGTTATATACTGGTGGAATTGGAATTAACGCAATGATGTGATTATCGTTATGAACAACTTAATTTCAATTATCCTTTGCAATAGAGGTGAATATTAACATGTGTACGTATGTGATGTACGGCTTTATACACCTTTTCATTTAGCAGTTTGATGCTACACATTAATTGGTTGGAGTAGTAATTGAATAATGACTTGGTCTTGCTTCACGTTTCAACCATAACAGATATTGTTAATTATTACGTATGAATATATATATATATATATATATATATATATATATATATATTTCTGTTTCTCTTTTATAATGTTTGTCCCATTGAACATTAATTGATATGCCAAGTACTGTATAAGGGTATAAAAATTTGTAAAGCTATACGAAAAACATACAAGTATACGTGTATGACATTGGTTGACATATTCATTAATTATTCTGACGATTTATTTTATAGTTGGGACTTTGTATGACTATGAGGGGGTAAAAAATATACTTTTTTATCTGTGTTTCAAAATATTTATGTTCTATTTGTCGTTGCGTAATTAATTGACTAAATAAGAGAGGTATATTGGCCGGAATTGGTTGTGCAATATAGTGCACATAATAATATGGTGCGGTATCAGATAAACATACCAATAACGCTGCACATAATGTTTGATTTCTTGCTTCTTTCCGCAGTTTCATTCACACGAGAAATCTGACGAATCGATTGTTGAGGATTATTTTTCTGGCGCCTCCAAGTCTGGACCATCTCCGCGTTACACATACATACATATATATATAATGCGTAAATATACATATGTGTATGACCGCGTCGGCGTTGTTTGTGCCGACAGCTTTTTCTATTTTTCATTCATTTCTTCCCTTCTTTCTTGACAACAATAACTTTTCATAAGAAATTGACGAGTTTCTTTTTATGAAAAACCATTGAGGACTCAAATATAATAATGCTGAACTCAGTAATGTATATGAACGTCGTTCACATATATATGATTTTTCACCGGTCTTATATGATACAGTTTTTGTATTGACGATGATTCAGTCTATAGTAGAGTGTTAAAAGTATTCTTGAGAATAGAATATATGTATTCATAGTACAGTAGTTGTGTTATAATACCCGAATGATAAATTGAATGGGTGTGATTGATATGAGTTTTTAAGTCATGAGATCAAAACGCATCAGGATATGCTTATGCGGTTCTGTTGAATATATATCTGGAAAATTATCAAACTTAGAGATGATAATGGGGTGAAGAAAGAAAGGGGCGGGGTGGTGGTTGACAGTGAGCCGTGAGAGTGAGAGTTCGAGAAATGGACAAATAGTGAACATTGATAAATGCTAACAAAGACGATCAAGTTATCGGCATGCGTATATGGCGATATTGGAGATTGAGGGTGGATCATCAGGGGTTTCCACATAATGCGTTCCTTTTCTTCGGGTGGGTGGTTGTGATCGAGTTGTCGTCGTGCAAGAGGAAGGGATATGCCCGATACGGATATTTGTGGTGCGGCGGTATAAATACGGCAGACGCGCAAGCTCCTACCATCACTTGTTCTTGGATTTTTGCACAGTGAATGCTCATATTTTGCTATTATATAGGTACATATGCTATATCATTATAGTTTAATAAGCATAACAGTTGTTTGAAGGCAGTGGGTGAAAGTCCATACATTTATATGCAGAGAGACGAACAGACACAAATACGAACAGACATACATACGAGGTGTTATACATATGTAACAAAGTGCAGCAATATTCGAACACTAACCGTTTGCATTCTTGTCGGTAAGCAAAAAATCGTATACATTCAATCTATACCTACTATCCATTTATTGCCATTGTGTAGGCATGAAAAGTAGTTGTTGTTGTTGTTGTTGTTGTTAATGTGATTTTCGTATGTGGCTTCTCTTGTACATCTATAAATTTACGTCTATGTATTATTCACAGTATTAATAACCAATGAATTCAATATATCTCCAGAAGAGTAATGAGAACTATATTCTGTAATGATGTTAAGCGCACGAAAGATTTATTACAAATTTGACGTGAGTATGATAAGGGCGTTGCACGTATGTATACACAAGTCATAGGATGCGATTGGCTTGTTAGTAGATATGTCGATGGGACACCAGTAATTGGATGATTGTACATTGCAGTTTTTTGCTGTACTGAATAATGAATAACGTATATGCACTTTATTTCGGGGCTCATACATTTATGTATGTGTTCCTCGTGACAATGCAAATATACAATTTTTTATACAATACACATGACGCATATTTTAGAAAGAAAATAGTATTGCGTTTGTGAGACGGATTTTTTCATGTGTCAGACCAACAGGCGCCACAATATGTCCTGTTCATATACTTATGTTTGCACGTATAGTTTTAAGAAAAATAAACGATCAACTTTTGCACAATCCGATTTTGAGAAAGGTAGAAGGTAATAATGCAGTGTTTGTCGGATGAAATATTCAATAAATTTATAGATGTACATTATATGATGACATTTCCATCGACTATAATCAGATAATACTGATGAGTGAATTTGCGGTATAGTGTAAATCCTCGTAAGTGAACGAATCAATTATGGAAGTGGTGCATTTATATTCCATCCCCTCAAGCATTAATCACGATAAAATTTTGATTATATTAATATAAATAATAGAATAAGGTTTCACGTCTCTGTTATATATATCCGTGTTATGGTAAAATTCAATTTGGGTCGCGTTCAAGGCATTAGTGAATGAAACATTGAAATTTTGGTGTATATCAATGAAAGAAGCATTGTTGCTATATATATATATATTATGACCATCGACAACGTCACCAAGAAAAAATAATAATAATGATAAAAATTCCTCTGTCTGCTTATCCATACAGGTGTAATATTAGACCATTGTACTATTTCAGTTACATATTAGCATGTATCAATTTGGACGAGTTTTGATTATTCTAACGATGATATTGATTTGGTGGGCACGGGTGGATAGTGGAAAATCTCCTAGACTTGTTGATTGCGAGTGAGTCGTATTATATTATATAATGCAATAGTATACAAATGATGGATATTTATGTTCGTATTACAGTTCCAATATATTTATACAATAAAATTAAATATTTGCAGGAAGTATGTGTTTCATCCACATTGCAGAGGTACACAAGCAAGGAAGCGAATAATTGAAACAATCGAGAATGGAAAAGCGGATAGAATTTGCATGTGTAAGAGTGGTTCAGGGGATGAGTATGGTGATCATAGGCCGGATTTATTTTCCAATTCCAACTTATTGACGGCAATGCTTGCTCGTGTAAGATATTATTCAATTTTTATCAATTTCAAATTATATCCATATCTATATATCTTTTGCCAATATCATGTGTATATAGTATATACTTCTGCACGTTTGATATGAATTAAAGGTTTGTTTAGGGTTTCAATGTGGATACAATTTACGACGCATATTCAACATACTTGTCATCATCCACTGTGAAAAATAAGAATGATGGGTTGAGGGGGAACGGTATCATCAATAGTAGCGGCCGTGGCAGTGGAAGTAGCGGTAGCAGAAGTGGTAATAGTCACCATCGTGATGGTGGAGTTGTTAGTGAAACAAGAATAAGATTGCCATTATCGGAGAACACGATTGATTTCGCTGACACAGATATGGACTTGGATTATTCATCAAAATACTCATGAATTTTTATGTCCTATTCCGTTGGCGAGAATACGATAATTGGCATTTTTAATGATATATACGAATTAATGGAAAAAAATGTTTCTTGCATACGTAAATCATAGAGTTTATATATATGAGTTCACGTTCATTCAGTGTGTGTTATCAATTATCTACAACTATATATAGTTATTGATAATATTTTGTATAATTATTAATCTGGTTATCGATTTGCATATACACAAAAACAATAAAAGTATCATTTTTCTGGCATTATCCTTTCAATATTTTCCATATTATTATTAATATTATCGTTATAATTAGGATTTATATACAAACATTTTTCATATTATGTATATAAACAGCCCCCTTACTGTTACTGAAGTAAATTTAAAAATATTGCTGCACGATGGACGGCGTGGCGCTACATTCACAAGGAATCAGAATGCAAAGTGGCATCGGCACTGATAAAGCTTGAGTAGAAGAGCGGTGCTCGGCGCGAAAGTGCAAGGTCCGAGTTCATAAATCCCAGTTCAATGCTATCCCTTAATTTTCCTCTCTTTTCGTGGATGAATAACGCGATCCTCATATCACCGAATTGAAAAACCTGAAAAATAACTGTCGATTGGATTCAACTCTATTCTGACAATTTTTGTAATACGCTTTGGTATCTCATATACATTCCCCATATCCATATCTCTATATCCACAATAAATGAACATGGTGAAATGCTCTGCACCAATTCCCCTACCTTCCTCTACATTGATTTATTTTCTGCGAACAATTGTCATATAAAATCGTGAAGCATTTGGCATTTTTCCATTTCAATGTTGGGAAGGTTAAGGGGATTAATCAATGTGAAATGGATGATGGCAACATTCGTCGTAAATTTCAGCGAATAGAGGTCAATCTCACTGTTTGTTGCTGTTTCTGTACTTTTCACTAGAAAATATACATAACGACGTTCTGGTGTTTCAAATTTCGAAGTATAGTAACAAGTAATATTCAATGAAGAAAAGAAGTATCATTTTCAATGGAAAAATTTCGCAAAAACCTACATCTACATGGTGTGTACATTGCTATCATCAGTGTCTCATCTTTGAAGTATTTTGTGGCAATTCCCAAAGAATAACCGTTTCTAGAAATGGTCAAAAGAAATACTCACCGACGGTTTCTATCTTCCAATGATATCAGCGCCACCAGACACTTCTGTTGGATAGAACTGTTTGGCGGTTAGAATTTTAACATCAAAGTTATGGATTAGAGAATGTATATACACCAAGAAACAAAGACTATATTGTTGTGGCGATATACCAGTTGCAGCCCTATAGCACATTAAATTGATGGTGAAAAAAGAGTTGAATTGATTTCAGTTGAGTTTGGATCGTTTAACGGTATTTCTACTCGAAAGCAATAGTAAATAAAAGGTCAAAATTTGTACTATAATCAAATAGATGCGAAACAGTTGTTCAAGCGCTACTTGAGGTTGAAAATACAATGTATATTCGAATTCAACTATGTGTTCGTCTGATCAGTGTAAAATTTTTTCTCAGTTTGACAGAACTACTATATAACTCGACCTCAACAGTGAGTCTTTGACATCAATGTCAATCAATTTCCCCCGCAAAGAATCACCACTTGTGACGCTAAAGCCACAATTTACATTATAAAATTGAATATTTGCATCTCATACTTTTGCCTTTTGGCTAGTTATTTTCACACCCATTTTACGGCCAAATCGAGTATATTTTGAGTGATTATATTTATTACATAGATGATTATTCATTGCTGAGGAGAGAAAAAAACATTTCTACGCTGCGAATTTAAACGCAGCAATAGCATACGCGCGATAGCTCGGCCAGACTTTTTGTGAACATAGAGCCAGAGTTCGACGACCATAGTTAAACTCAAGTTTTTGAAACTAATGCAGCGGTTGGTCATTTCCGATGTATTAGGTGCCATAGTGTATACTACATATAATTACAGTATAGCCATCTACCGGCTGGGGTAAGTACTAACCATTACCTGGGGCCAGATTGTCCTGGCGGTTGTGAACTTCTATGGACGTTTGTATCCTTTGCTGCAAGAGATAAAAAATATTCCATCACGGCAGTGGGGAAGAGCGCCAAGTAATGTACATGTATGTATATCGTGTGGTGATGAAGAACAGAAAGTTCGCTGCACGCGCGAAATGCATGCAATCCCGTATTTATACCATAATTTTATAAACAAAAAAAGATGGAAACATACATTCGTCGTATGTGCATTCCCACTCATTATTGTGTTACATTGCGTCTCCTCCACCGCCAATTTCACGATAGCTTCTCTCTATCTCAAACTGTGCCTCTTCATCTCATAATCCCACGCACACCGTATTCTAATATACATTTAGTAATGTTCTAAGCGGAATGTAGATGAAATTATATAGCGATTGTAGATTAAACGAAGGTAGATAGATTAGAACACTACATGTTTTCAAGTATACACGTATATTTGTATAATTTTGGTTTGGCAGAGGGGGCAAAGCCACACTCTCATGTATATATACGTATATATACTCGCGTATGCTTCAATCTGATGGTTGGCTGCTGCGACTGTGTATATACTATACACGCTTCACCGTGTGATGTGACATCACGCGTCATTGTTGGAGGTTTACGTCATTTTAATATGTAGTTGTGTGCGATCTGTGGCACGCATACGTATATCTTTCTGTTGCCGCGAAACAATTTTAGACTGGAAACAGTGGAAATGTCGCTATATTAACTATTTTGTTGTAAGACTGTTTTCACTCGTTATTCAATATCATAGTAAACACGTCAAAATTGTATATATACACATGAACTATGTATATTTATTGTATTCAATATGGACACTCGAAGCCTTAAAATCCATAATATTGGTCTGTAAATAATTGATGATCTAACATCAGTGTGCAATTTATGAACGCGACATTGTCTTTCTTTTTACATTTCATTTGATCACTGTCAAATGCTATTTTATCACTGGTATATTTGACAAAACACATGTATGTGATGTACATGGTGACATTATCACAATTTACCATTGACATTACATCCATATAGACATAGACGTGAATTCAAATGCAGGTAACATAACGGCATTTATGTATATTCTATAATGCCTATACATAAAATATGTTTTGGTTTTTCTAAGAATGTACATGTTGTCTTGTGATACACGTATGATATATTCCCGTATCACAACTGTCACTTTCATATGCTATTTTTTATACACATGATATAATACCTATTTATTTATTTTGATGATTAGCAGATTCATATGGTACGATGAAAGTACATATTGCGGTTATCTGTGCATAGTTTGACTTCAACACTACACGTTCATATCGTTGCTGTGAACATTGATAGCAAACTAGATCCTAATCCTCTTTCGTACATTATAACTAATAATTTTGTACGTAATAGTGAAAGATTGTATTGGATGCGCATGTTGCTCACGGAAATTCCGTTTCGGCTTTATCAACACAAGTTGAACACACAAACCCGGTGCGTTAGTTTTTTCATTTTAAATATAACGGTGTGTATAAATAAGTATGAGCAACAGCGCGAGTACGCGAGGTTGCTGTCGTCGATATGTTTGCAGTGAGTCCAAATAAAAAGTGCCACAATATCACGCCACCAACGTTCATTTTTTCGCAAACCTTGAAAAATATAAAAAATAAACGCTGTGAGGAAGAAAATTATATTATTGTTAGTAATGAATGAATTTTCGTGTAGTTGGTGTAATTAAAAAAATTATGAGTTGAAATGATTGAAAACGTCAAATCGGAAAGCACCATTTGTATAATAGAAACATAAATTTCGTCCGACAATAATAAATATTCTAAACGTACGGTAGCCTCGTCGGGATTTTACCAAGGTTATAGTCCATACTACATCAAGGTGCACGTCAAATATTCAGGGCCAAGTAAATAGCAAATTCATATTAATACCACAAACAATAAATTTGAATTAAGTAATGAAGATTGAGTGAATTCGTTTATCGTGAGATGAATCACAATAACTTATTGTGTAATCTTTAGAATACGGCGGGGGGGGCTTTGTGTTTCAATTTTTTTTTTGTCTCATTTTTTTTGCCTCATAGCTTCGTAAATAATTTTATCCCACTGAGTCGTTTACATTTCAAAAATATACTCTGTACACTAAAAGTTAAATCAAGTCGTTGACAATTGAAACCACTACAATAATGTCATGTGTTTATAAAGTATCCATTGTTTTGCAGGATTCTTCCAGAGGATATTGGACGTAAATAGTGGGAATCATAAAAGAATGAAGAAAACTTGTATTCTGAAATTGTGTAGAAAATTCCATCGTAATTGCCAGATTCGACGTCTGTGTGAGTGTAAACTATTTGAAAAAAAATTTTTTTTCCTCCAGTCTGTGACCCATAACTGTCCGGATCTTCACTAGCTTCACACAATATTTGGGAAATATGATTATTTATTGAAAGACTATTGATTGCCGTTAAAATGCTAATATAATGCAATTTGTACTGAACCATTATTTTTTCATCTAGGCAAATCAACAATAAAGAATGCGGTTATCAACTTTATCCCAGTCGCAATCGTATGATATGCATCAGTTAGCTGACACCACTGAGAACAATCCTAACGCCAGTATAATGATTGAAGATTTTTGTGTTTTTACAACGATTTTTGCTCAACTGTGCGAGCAACGGTATTACGAACTCTTATAATTCATTACCAATTATTCATGTTCCATTATATAATTTATAAATCATATATATATGTATAGTTGTACGTTTATAATATATACGTATACACAGGACATCTATTGTTGCAGGCTACAGACATAAAATATATTGTGGCTAATACCATATTCAAAAGTTTAAAAAATGATGAAAAAAGATATTCTGTATCTGGTCGTAAAAAGATTTCATATTTGCAAGTACGTTTACATATTATCCAGACAATTTCCATCAACGTTTTGATTACACTTGGTCATTATGAAAGTAAAGATGGATTTACTTTGCATTCGAATCTATATCAGATTAAATCACTGCGTGGAATGCACAATGACATATTGAAAAGAATAAAAATAAAAATAGTCATCAATAAAATAAATGTATCAACGTGTTTATATACATGTGAATACAGTGAAGATAACATAACATGAAAATTTTTATAATTGCAGAGCAGCTGTTCCCATGACCACCTCTCGTTCGTTATTCCGTGACGGTGAGGAAAATGATCATAAAATTGGATCAAGTAGGTAGAATATGAATAAGTAGATAAATCAAGATATGAACGTATGAAATATGGTATTTTTATTCACAATAAATACTACTATACTCCAATAGAAATAATGGCATATGAAGTATTCCTGGGTGGCTCATGCAATCCTACTACATGGCGATCGGAAATAGCAATTCCTGCACTCAAAAGGCTCGGAATCACTTATTATAATCCTGTAACTACACGCATAGCTTGCAATTAATTATTAACATTAGAATATGTAATATACAATTTTTTATATCATTCGATATTTTAGCAAGTTTCACAATGGGGACCAGAGCTCATAGCTCAAGAGTACGAAGCGAAACAAACTGCGAGGGTTTTGCTCTTTGTAATAGATAATCAAACTCGGAATACTGCTGGTATCATTGAAGCGGCTCAATTAGCAGCTACGCGAAGTGACTCATTGGTACTTGTGGTTTATCCTTATCATCAAGACCAAATGATTTTGGGGGAAGCAATTTCCGCTCAGTGAGAATTTATATTTTTCTTTCTTTTTTTCCAATATATTTGTGGTCAAATAGTATTAGTATATGGTTCAATAATTTTTCAATTAATTCAAATTATAGAGAATATTATGATTTAACAAATGGGCTATTAGTACTTGAGTACTTCATGGAGAATAAAAAAATACCTATTTTCGAAAGTGTGTCTGGTGCCCTCAACGGCACTTCGAAGGTAATCATTCTTACAATTTATCTACGGGTAATCTTCATCTTATATTTATTAATTCACAATTTCGTTACTTCTATTTCGCAGATTCTTCGTGAAGCGATAAACGTTCAAGATTTGAATGTGGAGGATGGAATGAGATCTTTACGAATTTCTACAGCTCAAAATGGAATTGATATGATGTATGGTTTTATGCCATTAATTTTATTCACAAATGCTAGTGCGATTTTTTTTTTTTTTTTTTCACAATATCCCACATTCTTTTTGTGTTTTCAGAACATTGCGAGAAATTTTCAGATCGATAGATGCCAATGATACGGGTACAGTACGTTTGGGAGATGTGAGTAAGCATATATATATATTTATATATATATATATATATATATTTAATTTTATTTAAAAATTAAAGTATAGTGATTATTACTGACATAATTTTAGGCTTGGATAGCATTGCAGTCTAATGTAAAGTGCAATACATCAATTTCGGAATTATTTGCAACTATTAATAAATCAGGTAATGCTTAAATTTCAAATTAAGTTGATATATATTCAAGGAAAAATTCATTCAGTGAGCCCACCAATATAATTGAATCGCAATCAACTATTGAGAATGCAAAAATACAATCCTCCGTTCTCGTCAACAATTTTCGTCTCTATTTTTTCATATACTCTTATATATGGTTCATTGCAGATACGTATCGTAGTGTAATAAAAAACTCAGTATGTAAGGAAGAAGTGATTGAGCAACGGATCAATTTGGAACAATTCTGGGCACTTGCCAACGAATGGATGCTGCACACAAAATACAACAGCACAACCTGTCAAAGTGAGATACCTTCAGTTTGGAGTATATTATCTAAAAAGGCTTCGAAATTCCTTCGAAGGGTCTTTGTACGTCCCCTTAATCGACTTTTAGGTATTGAATAATTTGATTTGGCGTGAAAATGAAAGACGAATTAGTGTGGCAGATTTTCGTTATTGAAGCAAATATATATCTATATCAATTAACCCACGGAGTAATTTATATTGTGGACTCTCTTCTCGTGATCAGACAATTTCAGATAATGATTTTCTTTTCTTTCATGTTAGATGCGACACACTTTCTCAGGCTTGAGTCGGAAAAGCGGGACTTGTATATTGGAGTTGTGGGCAAAGATTTTATGTGGCTGGAATCATCCGCTGTACCATTAATCGAGTTAGTATACAATAATGGGATACCTAAATGAAATGAGAAGTGGTGAAATATTATTAATTTTTCATTCACAAAGTATGCAAAATTGAATATGATTAAAAATGATACAGATCGATGGGCTTGTCACTACATAGACCATGTATGAGTGAATATAATGTCAACACATTGCCGCAGGAGCTTCAACGAATGATGAGTTCAAGATTGATTCTACTAATATTGCCACAACATTCGCGTGGTATTGCCATTGCAGCGTTAGGGGCTTACTTAATCGGGTTGCGTGCCAAGCTCACGCTATGTATTCAATTGATGCAAGATGGGTGCATTGTATCAGGGGAACAGGTAAAAATTATAAATCTTTGTTCTTCACATGTTTATGTTGATCCACTATATTAACTTACAGCTAACTGAGCAAGCCATAAAAGACTACAATCGCGGTAGAATGTACCTGTCGGACTATGCAACGCGCGAAGGTGTACCTGTATTTCAGAATATCGCCGCTGCACTCCAGCACGCGATACAGCTAGTTCAAAGTTCTTGTTGACGCAGACACACTCCATGTCTAATCTACTTTTTCCTCTTCATCTTCGTTTTTTTTTTTCTTTCCCTGTTTTTTTTAACTGTTTCGTCGTTTTTATTTCTATTTTTTTTAAACAATTAAGCACATCGATTCAATGACTAATTTATTTGTACGCAGAAGTTTATGCATTCATGATAACTCAGTTATGATTAAGCACGGGTCATTTTTCTACAATAATTGCCGACCATTATCGTTCCAGTTTAGAAATTAATCTCCCACATAATCATATGTATACTGATTTTGGAACATATCAGGTCGTATTGTATCATTTATGATCAAATGTGTTACACTGGTACATTTCTCATTCAAAATCGGTGCTGGACACACGAAAGTATAAAAACAATAATTGCACGTACTACTTGTAGCATTATTATTATTATAACCATCGCTATTATTATTATCATCTTCACCATCATTATTCTAATTATCAGAATAATTCTCCTAGTGTTTATATTATAGATTATCAAGATTTGCAGAAATGAAAAACCTCCCATCACTACCTACCTACCTACCTATTATAATTGGTGAAAAAAGACAATTCCCTGATTACATTATTACAAAGTAAGATATGGCAGATTATATACATCCTGACATGCAGTAATTTTGTTGTTATTTTTTTCCGATATAAATGTGAATAGGTATGACAATGAACCCATGATACGATAACATAGACAAATGCCCATCGACAATCAGGTGTCTGTTCACATTTCGAACGAATGGTACCGGTAAAATAACAATAATTTATCGATAAAAACTAATGGAAACGGCCGAAAGTGGGAGAAAAAAAGGACGCTCAACACAATTATTGAAACGCGCCAGGCGGCTCAAGAGTTCTCCGTTTATTATCATCTTTTGTCCTCTATATTCTTTTTTTTAATAAAAAATTTTTACAACCTACCTGTTCATGCATAGAAATTCCATATCACATTTGTGTATGCATGCATAATGGCCTTATATTCGTATAATAATGTAGAAGTTGATAATGTTCAGTGAATTCTTCATATGGTGTAATATTATCTACTACTTTCCAATTAATTAAAAGCAATTCCATTCCTCATTTTGCCATTTTAAAAATAGTATCGTTTTACATTTTTTAAGGAAAGTAATACTGGTATCATAACTGGCAAAAACAGTGGTATATAGACTGCGTATCTGAAAATATTTTGGTTTCAGATATGTAGTATTTCATTGCGGATGTGTGAATAAAATTGGACATGAAATTCAACTCACTTTTGATCATCTGGAAAATATAAAAGGGCCAACAGTGATGGATCGGTAAAGGCAGCTTCTGCAATTAAAAAAGCCTCTCTGCTGAGGATAAAACCATGCTCAAGCTCACCATCGTGCAATTTTTCGGCAGAGCATTGAACGAGATGAAGAGCATGATTAATTCTATGACCAACGGTATCAGTGATAACGATATTACTTATTTTCTCGAGAAGCTGAGCTAATGACTGAAGTGTGAGCTTGGCTGAGGTAAGCTGCTCGATAGCACGGATACGTAAAAGTGCGTCGAATTCCCAATCTCTTAAATTTAATTCGCGAGATGAAGAATAGGTAACTCCAGGTATTGTACTCTGAAATTAAATCAAATTAAATCAAATTTTATAATTGGTCGAGTGGAAATAATAATAATAGTAATAATAATGATAATAATAATAATAAAATTGACATACTGGTTGTGGAATTCCCAACAGTAATTTCAATTGCGCCAAAAATATTCCCATCACTGTAGTATGATTTGGAACCATATCAATTGTTCCATTATTAAAGTGAGATTGTTGATGGCACGCAGCAAATTTTGGATTTGAAATAACGACACCCCCCCATCTTGGCGATAAAAAAGCCTCGACATCGTTATGCAACGGCTTTGATCTATGACCAGTCCTTGTGTAAATGTGAAGCGGTGATTCATGACAAGGAACAAGGTATATAACAAGATTGATGCATGGATGAAGACTCACCTGCGACGCTACAATAAAATAATCATTAATATTTCATACAATCAAGATGAGATTAATATTTATATTTCAACCCTAATTCGAACCATTCCATTTGTGTATTATCTCCATATTATATACCTAGTTTCTTCTCAAAAGGGGTGATTAATTGCGGTAAAATATCTTCCGACAGAGCAAAATGTCTGCCTGACAGGCTGCCATCGGGAATTCGCTTTGGTATTACATCCAAGGGCATTAAATATAGCCACTGCGATTTGACAGAAAAATTTGCTGTCAACGAAAGTTGTTTCAAAAAAGGTTCGAAATAATCTAAAAATAGAACATTGAAGATAATTTCATTGCAAACAAAATTGATTGAGTTGAAAATTTATGAATTCAATGAATCATTATAGTATATAGTACCTATACGTTCATATACCTTTAGTCGCAGAGGCAAGATTCCATTTGACTTGCAATTGTTCGGGATATGGATTGACTAGAGTGAGCAGAATATCGAATTTTGAGCTGGCCGGAAATCGCCGGCGGTTTTCTTCATCGAGACTATATTGGGTTGGATTTGTTAGAGCATCTCTGGTCAGTGCTAGCGATTTTTCACTTAAAATCACTTGCGAAAGTATTTGCACCAATTTTGTTCCGCCTATATAATTATTTCATTATATAATTACCATATTACTCTTGTTAATATGATAAAATAAATGAATACGCACTTGTTTCTACGGGGAAGAAGATGGTTCTCTTGTATCCAATCACAATAGTGTACAAATTTGGTGCTTCAAGCAATAATAAGTCACTTGGTCGTAGATTAAATGTCGTAGAGGCAACTTCTTCATAATCCTGTATCGAAAATGCTGATTTCACCAGATTCTCCGAAATTACATCATAAGAAACATCCACGTTATATAATGCTGTAATGGTCAATTGAATGATTATTGAATTACTACCATGATTATACTCATATATAATACATATATGTGTATAAATGCTTTGGGATTACTGTGATTTTTTTTATGCTATTATCGTGAATTTTATATTAAATATAATATATATGTCATTTAGATGGGCTTCCTTTCATTATGCAATACTCATCCGCATGCATTTAGTTTCCCACAATTGTCAATAGTTTGCTGTAATTTGAGCTTATAATGTAAACATTTTTTTTTTTGTTTTTTTCACTTTACAATGATTAAGACGTGTCCGCTGATGAGTTTTTATATTTCTCCATTGGTTTTCATTCACCAATTGTCTATTAGAATATATGTATCGAAAGATTATATTACGTACATGAATTTTGTAATGCTTTCACTATATGGCCACGCAGAACTTCACCACGGATACGAGATTGGGATGCAATCATTATTCTGGCCCGAATACTTGTGTTTAAATTGGATAATGCTGAAATACCCGAATAAGGTAGTGGGACTCGTGGGACTGCTGTTGTCTGCCACCATAGCGGAACTCCAATACCAATGAGTAATACAGCAAAAGAAATGCTGGCATACACTCTATATCTTTCTGTAATAATACAAAATTCAATTATTTATATATATTTTCACAATATCTGCCAGAAAATTATATATATGGTAAAAGTAAACTTCTCACATCCGAGAATGAATTATTGTCATCTACCTTATCCACCTAAATATCATTATTAACAATATTTACGAATAATTACACAAGTCCGCTTTATCCACTAAGCTATCCGGGTACTTGTCTTGGGCTCGGCAATTGAACGTTTCTGTATTATAGACCGGCATATACACCTATTACACAGGCCACCCAGCTGATTTTACTAGCCGCCACCGTCCATCGTACGGCAATTTAATAATTTATTTTATTCGAAAATTTCAGAAAATTTTTCTCAAGTATTGACTGGATAAGTACAATCAATATTGGATATTATTGCCCTTAAGATACGAACATTATGTGTGTGTGTGTGTAATATGGCATGCAACCAGTACGAAATACGCTACAATTTAATGCATTTGAAAGATAACCTCATGATGGTAAATAATTCATTATTTAAGACGACAAGATGTTTACTATTACCATATACATTTATATATATATTATCGTTTCATAAGTGAAGTAACAATTACATCAGGTTCGGGGATTTGAACTCAATAATAATATCATTATCATACATGTATGACTATAGTATAGAAATTTCTTGATAAACTCAAAACAATTCAATGGAATGAGTCATTGATACTTTACAATAAGATTATTGAGTTTACGTAAATTTCATATAATTTCAATTCCTTACCAAGAAAAGTAATATGGTAAGATGTAGACCCATAATCGCAATAGGATAGCTGACGAGAAACGGATGGACGAGAAGTGAGTAATTGCCAAGAGGTAAAATGCAAAAGGGAGGAGGGGGCTAACAGCATCACGAAGCAAAAACGAGTCGCTTGGGGTTCTCAGTAGGTCCTCAGTACTTATTCAGACGCACACAAATTCCTCAGACACTGTATCATTTTCATTTAATCAAGCCCAGCTTGACTTATCTCGATAAATTGAATGATATTGCACAAGTGAACAATAATAATGGTTAAAAAATGTAATCCCATTGCCCAAGTTATTTAGATTGATCGAGTGATTTTTTCAAAGGACATTCACATCAATTAATTGTTGAACGGGCTGTGATTGTTCAGGTGAAAATTATAAAAGTAACAGAACACGTCTGGATGAGTATTCTCTATACATTATTCATATTGCCGTTATTTCAATATCAATATATTGGGCATAAGTTTCCAGAATACTCGCGAAAGTTGGTGAATATATGCAAAGTTAACAATTTTAAAAGTTAAATCCCTATGTCATAAATTGTACATGAATCATCATGAAAAAATTCACGATTTGCATTTTGCGGACAGATCGAAAGTGATATGATATTGAGGAGTCTCCGAGTCTGTTGTATTCATTATGATCTTTAGAAGCACCAACTACGGAATTATCATTTAATTTCGCTTGAAAATTGTGGAAGAATGGCAATTGCAATGCACAAACTAGACGAAAATACATAATTAACATTCTTCTCATCGCCATAATATTTATGTATAATAATGCCTGAGCTATTATATTCCAAGATGGAAAGCTTTAAGTACAAGTTATTAAGTAGAAAAAATATATTACATTGAGCTATTAACCCCATGTCAATTGAGACGACGTATGACAATACCAGATCAAATTGGCAGCTGCAACATCAACTATTTATCTTCATTATCATGCATTCTATATATGAAACAATATATAATTTACTGATTTTTCTCTATTCTACTTCCATCTTGCCTCGTTTTCCTGTTATATTTTTATTTTTCATTGTTTTCTATTCTGAAATTTCACTATTCTGAATAATAAAATAGATAATCAATGTGTATTAAATTGTATGAAAATTGACAAATAATGAAGCCATGTGATGCCGTGAGAACTTGACTAAAACAACTAAATTGCTCTCAATCTATTAACTCAGGCTATCCCATTGATTCTTAAACATCTGCAAATATTTCAACAGAATTATGGATCAATCGGGAAATTAGAAGAGTTTCTAACAATTTCATAAAACAATAATATGTATATGTTGACAGTAATTCGCATTAGAAAAGCTTAGTCCCATGGCATCCTCACACCGGGACAGCAATGTTATCGTAAAGATGGAGATTGAGGATGGGAGGTATGTCAATGATAATTCAATGTGGATAATCACCAGTGAGAAAATCAAGTGTACACAATATATATTTTATATATGCATAATGTTCACAATATAGTTGCAGAACTACAATTAACGACAGTATATGCAATATTTATGGTAAATTCATTGCGATGTATTGGAGGTCATTCATTTTGATATTATGGCCACTTGTACTTGCACCTCTTGTCATCATCAATGATGCTAGAATGTTCAAATGCCTTTACGTCATTGCTCTAATGGCTATGTATTGGGTAACGGAAACATTGCCCCTGCCGGTCACTGGCATGATCCCAATTGTATTATATCCGCTTATGGGCATTCTCAGTACATCAGCAACTTGTGATGCATATATAAATGACACGACAATGATGTTTCTCGGTAGTCTCGTTATCGCTGTTGTCATTGAGAATTCGGGACTCCATATGCGGATAGCCTTACTCATTATCAAACTCATCGGTTGCAGTCATAGAAAGTATGAATATATGAATATATGCTTCTGGTATACATTTTATGTGTGACTTTTATCTATTTTCAAATACCTGTTCATTGTTTAATGACGACCCGTTATTTCAGATTGAGTCTCGGACTTTTTTACGTAACAATGTTCATTTCCATGTGGATTTCTAACACCGCTGCCACTGCTATGATGATTCCCATTATAGAAACAGTTCTTGTCGAATTGCAAACGGTATATGATTCATATCGTAATAATAATAGTAATAATAATAATAATAATAATAATAATAATATCTTCTTCGTCGTTAGTATATACGCCTTGGGGGGTGTTCTCAACTAGTTTATCAGGCTAGAAATGTTGAATTATTAAGATTAATAACAATTGGATTGTTTGAATTGAAATTTCCGTCATATGGTACGAAACTCGAGAATCATTTCGAAATGAGAGATGCACAACTCTTTATTATTTCAACTTCCAGTTTGGATTTTCAAAATATCTTGATTAATGTGTGGGAAAATAAAATTCTCAACATCATTGAAAAATTTTATCTAATTAGAAGTAAGAGAAGGGGGGGTGCTTACAAATATTGATTTTGAAACATGATATTCCATTTTATAGCAGTCGATTGAATGAGATTTAAAAATTTCGGTTTTTATTATTTTTTCTTTCTTTTCAATCGAAACCATTCCTACAATGATTGCACGATTTCGATTATTACAACTCATAAAGTCATTTCGGAAATAAGGGAGAAAATGAAATTATCGCAAACAAATTAAGATTTTTACTTTCAGAAATTCTATCGTATTCCTAACTGTCCAAAATAATTTTGATTCAAACAATTGAAACGCAATATTTTTTTTTGTAATGTATATACATTGAACCAAAGTTATTCCTCAAAGATGTTCCTCACCCCTTACCTTTTCATTTACACTATTTCGTCATTCAAACAATCAATTATTCATATTTGTATCATTCTCAGCAAGGGCTTGGCGATATGTTCGAAGTGAACGAGTCCAATATCGGTGATACTACCATGCATGAGAGGTAAAATTATACTGTATGATATCCAACATTAATCATGAATATCGCGAATGTATATGATAATATT
Source organism: Zele albiditarsus (assembly GCA_958496275.1). NCBI lineage: Eukaryota > Metazoa > Arthropoda > Insecta > Hymenoptera > Braconidae > Zele > Zele albiditarsus. Next base: position 23,085,502 of record OY292408.1, read on the forward strand.
GTATATTTGATTGGGTGGTACATCTTCAAGGTCCAAAAGGCCTACGCGTAGTACAATGGTATATTATTTGTCGGTTTCTTATGGCTCGAGCATTGGTGGAATTGGGACAATTGTAGGTAGTGGCACAAATTTGACGCTCAAAGGAATTTATGAAGAGTGCGTACACGTATTAAATGCTCGCTCTGTAATTTTCTCAGCACGAGCCTCAACTCACCAGTTAAGAAGGTACAATTTTTTTTCAAAAGTGCGGTAACCTAGTGAACTATGGTGGGTGAATATCTAATACCTTACTTATCTCTCCTATCCGTCACGAATGAAGTCATAACCTTCGTTGAACTTGGAGGAGGATAATCGAGGAGGAAGTTACGGAGAGAGCATTGTACAAATTATATAAATTGTTTCAACTTAATCATGACAATTGTATTTATTCATAGACGGTTTAAAAACGGTCCGGGAATAAATTTTGCCTCATGGATGCTATATTCTGTACCGCCAATGCTTCTCATGGGATTTTTAACGTGGCTGTGGCTTCAAATTATGTATATGGGACTCTTCAGACCACAAAGTAAGGATGCCTGTGCAATTGACATCGGGGTACAGGGCGAAAGAGTTGCTACAGCAGTAATTGATAAAAAATATAAAGAATTGGGACCAATTACGTGGTATGAATCAATCGTAGGATTTCTCTTTGTATTGGTGGTTCTCCTGTGGTTCTTCAGAAAGCCTGGATTTGTACGTGGATGGCCCTCTTACTTCACAGATCTGTCAGTTTCATAGTTAGATTTGAATTAGCGAAAACAAGTACTTCAATCCATTTATATTTGATTTATTCTCCTATTTTTCGATTAGTCCCGTGAAAGATTCAACGGTAGCCATAGGATTCACTATTCTCCTATTTGCAATACCGTCCAAGCTGGATTTTCTCAGGGCATTCGACAAGGACCCAAGTAAGCGACCAACGAAATTATCGCCAGCATTGATTGATTGGAAGACCATACATACAAAGATGCATTGGAGTTTGATATTTGTTCTCGGTGGCGGTTTTGCCATTGCATTGGGAAGTACTGATTCCGGGCTCTCTACCATGCTTGGTGAAGCACTTCGGCGTTTGAAAGACTTTCATGTTGTCGCTACTCTTTTCATCGTTTGTTTATTTGCTGAAATTATAACAGAATTGACGGCAAATGTCGCGGTTGCAAATATTATTCTACCAGTATTGGCAGAAATGGTAAACAAAACATTAAATATATTAAACTCTGTAAGACTCCTCCTCCCCAAATTCTTATCGCTCCCTTGACTTTTTACAAACTGACATATCGGATCCCTATACTTTTTTTATTCATTCATTCATTATATGTTTTCACTTGTCACTTTGTATTTTGTTTTTCTCCAGTGCGTCGCTATTCAGTGGCATCCATTGTATTTGATGCTACCAGCAGCCCTCTGCTGTTCTTTCTCGTTTCATTTACCAGTCGGGACACCACCGAATGCTATTGTCGCTGCGGCAGGCCACATTAAGACGAAAGACTTTATTATTGCCGGAATAGGTCCAACAATGGTTACTTTACTTGTTACTTGTCTTGCATGGAGTACATGGGGAGTTTATGTATTTGATCTACATAATTTTCCTGTGTGGGCTAATTAGCAATAACATTTTCTAATATCTCCATATTGTTGATCCAACAAATTTTTGTACACTCATCTATTATATCGACATGCACTCCTTATAATCAACATAAAACACGTGGCAATTTTTTATCATTTGTTTTTCTTTTTCCAAATAATTCAAAAGGTCGAATAAATAATTTCATACGTGTACATATATTTTATTTTTTAAATAAGTATCAACATCACCATCTATCATCATCATGATTATAAAAATTGAAAAGACGTATGTCAACAGAATAGCCCAGTATAATATTTATACTTGATATGAGCAATTATCATCCATGCTAATTAGTATATGCGAATTCATTGAATTCTAACTTACCATCAATGTAGTTATCATTCGTGACGACTTTCCCACTATTGACACTCATATTATACGTCTGTTTCTCGTCTTTTCCAATCATATATACCGAATTTAGAAAAGCGATACAAGATTACTAATTTTTTTATTGATTTGTTGATATCACATTTAACAATGCAATATATCGTTATAATGTCCTCTTTCCTATACCATTATAACGAGACACCTCTCATAATCCATATTTTTTCACTTGGATAGGTCGCACTTGATTTTTGGTCGGGGACAAAAAGTAGGTTAGCTGCCAAAGAAATATATATATATATATATTTTAATTCGTGTTGAAACGTAACACAACAGACTGGGTAAATGATTGACACGCGCGCCACTGTTGTGTATGTGTGTAAGCGACATCTGGGATCATACGACGACACTCCGGCGCGCTTGCCAAAGCATAACTTACGAGCTGTTAAATATGTGAAATAATATATGTTGGTATCTTACTTTCTCCTTTTTGTCTGCTTGTCCTAATATGAAGCCGAAATGATTTGATAATTTTAGTAGTCAACAAATAATACGATGTATCAGAAACAGATTAGTAGAAGATTGTTAAAAAAATTCGGTTAATGAAAGTTGGATAGTGAAAAAAAAAATATATAGTCGGGTGAATGTACACCAAACGTGTTCTCCCTTATCGATTGCTGATAATACATATCGCCCCATATTCGCGCTTTTCTCCTGCACATATCCCTTTTCTTTCCTCCATCGGTGTTAGACACTATTGTTTACGTATGTGTATTGGGAATTCGAACACTCGGATACGCTATCGGGTGGAGAAATTTAACTTCAGAGCAAGTAGATCGAAATGCTGACAGAATTGGATTGTATGATTGTGTATATATGAAAACATTGATATTATTGTACAAACAATCAATCTATATAACTAGATTACGGAATTTGTTGAGCACGAAAATTGAAGTAAAGTGTTTTATTTTGTGTTTGGTTGCCGAAGCAAAGGTTGTCGAGATGGAGATATCAGGGTTTTTCATTCTCCGCTTACAAAAAAAAAAGTTTATAGTGAGAATTAAAAAATTTGGCGATAGAAAAATTATTGATAGATGGATAGCTTGGATGTGGGGGCTTCTACGGTTCTTCCGGCGCCACGGTTTCAAGGTAGATTCTTATAGAACTCGACGAAATATGACGAAAAGTAGGAATAAAATTTTTCGATATCTCGCTTAGTTTTCGAGATATCGATACTCAAAATCGTAAAAAGGAACAAAAAATTTTCTTTAATTTCGTTTTTTTTACCGTAATTATTATATTTTATATATAACATAAATAATATATATATAATACATACATACATATATATATAAGAAATAAAACGTAAAAAAAAAATTGATAAAAAAAAAAGTTGGCGCCGTAAGAACCGTAGACGTGCCTGGATGTGAATTTCAAGAATTGGAAAAAATGTTACGAATAGTCTGAGAGTCTGTCCACTCCATTTCAATCAAGATTATTTTTTACTATTACGTAAGTATTGTAAACGAAATTATTAGCTCTGATCATTACTTTACAAATTAATAAACTTTTATTATACACATATATATATATATATATATATATATATATATATATATATATATATATATATATATACTATAGCTATTGCTTCAACTCGTTCTTATATCTTAAGAAAACAAGTGTTCCTCCTGAAGATCATCCACCAGGATCAACGACAGAATATATTCATCGTGAAGATTCCTGAGCAGAAAGATTGCGTTGGAGGTCGCTTAAAAAAAAGTCTCTGATTGCTCATAATAATCAATCATCAACATCAACCAGACTCCACAAGAACAAATCATTCTAATCGGCCGTCTTTTATTATTTCACCGGTTATTTCATGTGGGTTATTGTCAATATACGGTGATTGAGGACAAAGAGCTGGATTACTAACAATGTTACAATAACTGTTTGGTACTTGTCCGCATTTGATAACAAGTGCAGCATTTACAAAATTTTCACCATACCAATAAAATTTTGATTGCTTGACTTCGTGTAAGCAAATTCACAAATTTCTCGCAAAGAAAGTTTCATTTTATTTTTAATTTTGAGAAAAATTATGATTTTACAGAATACACACGTCTTCTTTCAACATCGCTTCTAATGTACTCTATCCGAAACGACCTACCCACTCTAGTGCATATTTTCACCGCTAGGTGAAATCTCATAAGCCACGCTCCTGTCAGAGTCCCAATATATATACTGTTGAATGTAGCGCGTAAGCTCAAGAGTTTGATTGGCGAAAGTGGATTAAAACTTGCATGGTGGAAAAGAAGGAAGCATTCTATATTTGCGTAATTTCAAGAATTTTCGGGTGTATTCTAGCCAGCCGCACAGATACGCAACTGTGCAACATAGTCGGCGACATGAACGTTCCTACGATAGTACTGACGCTGCTTTCCGGTACTGGACTGTTGATTTCCACTGTTGTGATGTTCATTCCATTGAACAATCCTACAGTGGACCTATTTACTGAGCAGTATACCAAACAATTGCGTATCTTAGGCTGAGTTTGTCATTCTCGGGTTAACGTAATCCGAGAGTTAACACTCGGGTTAACTCTCGAGTAACTCCCGGATTAATATAGCCCCGGAATTTAGCAGCGCGCGCCATCTACCGTTCAACAGAGAACGCTGGAATTTTTTCATTCGGGCAGCCATATTCATTTCATGTTGTAAACATCAAATATTTGACGTCGTAAACAGTTTACTCCAAAATAATATAAATAATAAATAATAAATAATAAATAATAAATATAAAACTAATTTACTGAGAGTGAATTTGATTGTGCGTCCAATGAATCGAATTTTCGATCATTTCAATGGAGATAATGACAGTGATATTGACGATGAAGAACAGCAGCCAAGGCGATACCGGTTTCTACCTCGCATTCATTACCGAGAATTATCATCAATCCACGGTATACAATATATATTCTCGATCGACCACAAACGATAGGAAACAGTTTTGTTGTATTTTTGGTCCCACAGGGAAGGTGAGACTGAGAAATAATTTTATACTACATAATTTTTGCACAATTAAAATGCATAAAAATCATTTTTATCCAGGGGCACCCATTGGATATTTGCTACTGAAGAAGGTTGAAGAAATTTCATTGGGGATATAGGGAAAGATCGTATAGCTGATGTTATTCTGCGACGCAAACACATTTTTCAAGATTGGGAAGAAGTGAAAGTGGAATTAACACCAACAGTACTGAATCTTTCGCCACCTGGACTATGACCCAATATTAGAATTGAATTGTTATCACCTGGTCCGGGTGTGGGAAAACGCGTAACACTTTATGAGGGTGATACGAGAATAAATGGTCGTGGCGCAATTGAAGATGCATACTGTGATAATCAAGAGTTCAGATATCGGCTACTTTTTGTTCTCAGCAATCCATTTGTTGTGCAAAGCGATGCTAAAGTGAAATCAGTAAAAACAGGACGGGGAAAAATTAAAGACGTGATTAATCATGGGATTTTGGCTTGTGAACATCATACATTCATGTGCGTGGGCGTTAATGCGATAATAAATGAAAATATTGGGAATGAAGTGCTCGTAATTGGTTCAGGTGGCGGTGGCCTCTGTATGTTTCTTCACCATTGTTTTCCGGAAGTAAATTCTTCATATTTAAATTCATTGGATGCCTTGTATTTTTTGCTTCAATTACTTAATAAATTGCCAATTATTTGTAAAGCAATACAAACAAAAATCAATAAAATCACAATTTATTTATTTTTTTTTCTTCGTTTATTTGTGAATAATTTATCGCTTATGAATAAACAAAAACAATTATATACACGAAAGAAAAAATACAGAAACATCAAGAAGATAAATATGAATGTAAACTATATAATTTAATTCAATTTCCTGATAGACTTATATTTAATTGAATCTATTTCGTTGCGGTACGATCAGTTTTGTTTGGCCCGTAATATTGGCAGGCACATTTTCCTTCATAACGCTGTCGAAAAGTTAAAGAATTATAAATCATTATAATTATTTATTTCAAATAAGATAAATAATTTCAACGATTTCATTCCTTCCGTAGTGCTAATAAATTTAACAAATTTTTTACAAAACAAAAAGATTTAAATAAATACGCTCACACGCGCATATAAACGCCTGAAATTCCCACTTGCAATTAATTAATTGGTGTAGTCGATGGTGCTCATTAAATAGCAATTAGTCATGACATAGTGTTGCAATCAGTCAATCATTCAATGAATTATTATTCCATATCGTGCAATTAACAAAAAACAAGAAACAAAAAATTAATTAATTGAACCGCAAAAATTACATTGTTGAATTAATAAAAAAGCGGCATGCATATTTTTCTTTAAATTATTTATCATTTATATTATTATATTATTTTGGAGTAAACTGTTTACACTTTGAAATATTTGATGTTTACAACATGAAATGAATATGGCTGCCCGAGTGAAAAAATTCCAGCGTTCTCCGTTGAACGGTAGATGGCGCGCGCTGCTAAATTCCGGGGCTATATTAATCCGAGAGTTAACTCGAGAGTTAACCCGAGTGTTAACTCTCGGATTACGTTAACCCGAGAATGACAAACTCAGCCTTATATGTATAACTGCAAGCGGGCGTGCAAATATAGAGCATTCATCGTGCATAGTTGTGATATAATATACATATATGTATATCCGTTGATATCTGAACCATATATCATTATCATTGTCATTATATGATATATATACGGGAAGAGTTTGCCCGAGTGTAGACTAGTGTGAACGACCAGTGACGACGTCGATCGTGACGACTCACGGCCGGCTATATGGTTCATGCGCCACGTTGAGGTTATGTTTAGATTATGTGTGTATATAGAAATTTTGTACAGCCTGGATAAATCATATATATATATATATTTATTTATATAGTCGAACGTGATTGTGTGATATATACGTGCGCCTTGAACTGAAGCAGACTGCAGTATCATATTATTCCACAATATAATATCCTACGGGTAAAATCAAATATACTTAGTGACTTGCCTCTCCCCTCCCCAATCGTTTACGCTTTACTAACTTATGTTGATTCACAAGAAACATAAAATAATAAATTGCATAAAAAGGAAAAACGCAATGAGAAATGAAAAAGGATAAATTGATGGTATTCTTGTGTGGAAAAGTCTGGGCTTGATTCGCTTGACATCATCGTACCACGTTGAGATATTCTGAACGATATTCTATACAGAGCTGAACTGTATATCTCATTCAACCAGCTTTTAATACGCGTGTATGTATTATATGTGTATAATATTGTACTTTAATGACCATTGCTGTTACGCCGATAAACTTGGTATTGGACGGATCTGATTGTGTTTCATCCAAGTCCATGATGTAAATATTCTCCCCTTAATTATTTGAATGTTTGAAATGTTACGGATAACTACAAACGACACAGCCATGAAATATGAAGCATCGTCAAGCCAATTCGGTATTTGGTAACAAAATCTCACTTGCGCGAGAATATGTAGAAGTGATGGGGTCCACAGCAATACAGCGAGAAGAATTGTAGTCCGGAGTGTAAGGACAAGTTTCTTCATAGTATCTGCTTGTCCCCCAATATATTGAAATTGGCCATCCTTAGAATTCGTTGGTCGATCATCACTCTTGCAGCCACGATTTTTACCCTCGACACAGTCATCAATATTTAAATTCTTATTCAACACTGAAACTGCTGTTGAATTCTCAATACTTGTCATTACCGTTATTAGATTAGTTGTCTCCAACTTTTCAATAACGCTTGAATATACGTATTGGCATTTCATATATGAAATTATTGATAGAAATATTGTTCCAAAATATACGATGAATAATGAAAAAAAGAGATGAAGCTTCAAAATATTAGGGGATATGAAGCACCAATTTTCCGTACGTACAGGAATTATGTATCGTGGTTCAGAACGATTTTTATAACCATACAATTCGTTTTCAACGTTCATATTCATATAAATGCTATTGATATATGTATATAATGGGTCTTCTATTGATGAATTTCCATTCTCTTTGAGTTTCACGGGCGCTCTGTAGGTCGAATTACGCGGTTCAATGTTCCACATATTCGCGAGTTGTGAGACACAATATATTGAGGATTTACTCATCATTAACTCGGACATATTTTCCGCTGATTGCACGATTTCATGTATTTTTGAAATAATTTCTTCTGTCGCTACTATTGATGACTCCGTTGATTCATAATTCACTGTATAATCATATTTTTCATTCAACGAGGAATTGTTAAGATGATTGACATCATCGTCATTGAATTCAATTCCAATATAGTCATTCTTTTCATAGTTACAGTTAATTAATGGAGGACTCATCATATAATCGCATGCTATTGAATCGTATGATTCTAATGGCAGATCATATTGATTGTGTCCCGCAATATATAAGTTTGCGATCAAAATTGGAGGCATTACCCATTGACTAATAACACTCAATATCGTTACAATGTATATATGTTTTTTCAACTTTGACGGTGGAAATGCTGAATTTGGTTGTTTCAATTCTACACTATTAAATACTTCGAGCATTAATTCATCGCACTTAGTACCAATACATTTCATATAATAATTGCAGTGTAATAATTTGCAAAATAATGAAATAAAAGTATTGGACAATGGGACAAGAAACATCGCATAATGCAATAGAACACTTTCACAATTATTAATCATAGGTGTCATTCTGAATCCACCTTCATATATATTTTTATAATTTTTTTCAGTCACATTTTCATCATCGGGTTGATTGTAACTTGTAACATAAAACTGATTAATAAAAAGTATTATTGCTAGAATAAAGTCACTTAAAATGTCCGATGTAGTCAACACGTAAAGTGACGTGAAAGTACAGAGCTGTATATTTCTCCATCTGATTGATAATATTAAAAATATGAAACTTGTAATAGTCAAACACACCGCAATGGCATTCATTGTATATGAGTACATTTTGTTCGTTGTCAATGATGCTCTCAACTCTAAAACTTATGGATGATTGCATTATATTTCAAAACATCTCAGTATCGAAGTACATGCCCGAACGTTTATGCGGGTATATTATATTGAGTTTGTTATTATCAAATATAAATTGTGACTTAAATTATACGAATGATGAGGGACGAATTCCAGATGATGCGGGTTATTTAATGAAATGAATATGTCAAATCGCAATAGCATAACCGTAATATGTATTCAACGTTTTATATATATGTGCGTGTGCGTGCATGTGTGTGTGTGTGTGTGGGAGACATCAAGTGAATAATGGTAATTTTTCGTTGTTGTTTTAATAGTATTGCAATGTCATTGCGACGACGGATAGATTCCGGAATGATTCAAAGGATATGGGATGCCATCAAAATTACTGTGCATCAAAGAAGTTTACCAAGTAATGATCGAATTGTTCGTCATATTGCACGTGTTCATGGCATTACTGAGCAGTTAGCGCAGGATGAACTCAATAAGGCTGTTCAGGATGGTCTTGTCTTTCTAAAGAAAGTTCAAACAAAAAATGGCGTCGATCAAGGGAGTTATCGTTTGCCATTAGATCCCTCAGAGGACGATGGCCATGATTGGTACTGTTTCAAATGTCATTCAAGTGGCGTTGTTGAATGTTGCGAATCGTGTTTTCGAGTTTATCATTTAAAGTGCCATACACCATCTACCAATGATATAAAAATTTGCGAACTTTGCGAGCAAACAAATAATGACACGCTAAATGACGATATATTTGCTCTCAATCATATACTTGGCTTCACTTGTGGACATTTGAAAGCAAAATTGCCGCCCGAAATTACCAATAGGACTATCGTTGCTGATAGTTCAACGATTGAAAAGCCACCAGGGGGTTTGTCAGGACCGACATGGATAAGTGAGGGCGATGATGCCTGGCGTCCAGGAGTTTTAATAAAAAATCACATGGATTTAGCAATTATGGAGGCAAAAACACAGGAAAACCGTTATAAGTCACTTTCGGAGTTCCAAGCGGATGCTCAAAATATTTTACATAATATCATTATATATCACGGAGGTAAAACTATAGTTCTAATTTTTCAAGTAATTATGTCCATTAGTAGAATATGATCTCGAAAAAGTTATATTTATAACATTATACAACTTGATATATTGCATCATTCGTGATATTAAATTTATTTGAATCATTCAGAGAATAGCGTCATTGGTGAAATGGGCGTGACAATGTATCAAGATTGCTGCTATGATTTGAAAGAAATTCGTCGTTGTGCCGATTGTTATCGAATATCAAATGAAAAATCTGAAAAAATGTGGTTTTGCATACCTTGTAATCCACCTCATCAATTAGTTTATGCTAAACAGAAGGGTTATCCTTATTGGCCAGCTAAAGTGATGGAAATAAACGTGGACATTTACGATGTGAGATTTTTCGGTGGACATCATATGCGAGCGAACATTGAGAAAATTTTCATCAGGCCTATAAACGCCAGTTTATCAAGTCTTCAGGTAAATAATAATATACTGATATGTATATCTGATATACGTACACATATAAATATGAGTAGACGACCTATCGTTTCACAAAAAAATAATCTTCATCATATCTCATGACACATATATTATCTTTATATTGAATAATTTTTCATTTTAAAAATGCATAAAAACAATATCAACAATGGATTGTTGCACAGCCGTCGGAGAAAGGGAAATGGAAAGAAATGAAGGTATAAACGTGTGTATGTTCGTCAATTTGTATGCAATGCACTATGTATAGATGGAGTGAAATATCGTATAATGAGATAGTGTCACGAATAATGAATCCGAATTATTTATCCATATGAAATATTGTTACATATAAAGTATATCCACGATTATGCGTGTTAGATTAGATTGTGCTGCGAGCAGATGGATCGAAAAAGCGTAAAATGAAATTTATTTTTTTTGTTTTAATCTACGTCACGAAACGTTCATGTGAACGACAAATACTTTTTACGTGTCATATTGATATGAATTAATTTATTAGTACGGTGCAAACGATGATTTAATATGCAAGTAATGGTGTTGATGGGAACTATGTTTTTTTCTTTATTTTTATTTTACCGTAGATCAAACGATCGACGGCTTGGAATCGCGCATTTGAGGAACTCAAACATCATCAAAACTTATTACAGAAGCTTACTAAATACGATATTACGTGTGATCCTGATGATAATGATGGTGCGAAGCCGGCCAAGATTCGTAACATCAGAACCACCGGATCAAGAATAGCGAAATCAAATGGAATTCTCCCAGCCAGACAAATTATTAAAGACTTGCGAGTGAAAGTGGAGAGGCTGACGCCCGATGGGCATCCTGAGACACAGCACAATCAAATCAAAGTTCAGCGAACGACTGATAGTAACAGCAACAGATCAATAAGCGAGGATAGACAAGTTCCACATTTACCAGTAGCCGAGGATGAGCCCGCTCGCGCAATTTCTAGTACATGTCCACAAGGATTGAAAAAAGAAGGATCACAGGAGGATATGGTAACCTCGAGCTCTCAAGAGCCAAGGTCCAAGTGTGTTCTGGTTCAGACAGACCAAGTTCCATCGGACACTATACCAGCCAAGGTAATTGTTTGTTACACTAAATATCAATACATTCATCATCATCAATCTGTTTGATGAAATTGGATATCGTATTTCAATCAGCATTCGGTTATTTGGCTATTCAGTCAGTTTTATCATAGTAAATATTCGAGTAGTATGTGATATGTTGTCAGGTAAAGAGGGAGCGTAGAACTTCTGAACAGCCGACGACAACAACTTTAGAAAAACTCCGTAGAGAACTCGAATTGGATAAATGTCGAGAATTAGAACGATTACAAGCAGAACACGCCAAGGAAATGAGACAACTCACCGACAAACATCAACAGGTTATATCGGAAATGAAGAAAAAACAATGGGTGACTATCGCAATTATATGAATAAACATTGATGATAGTTTTATTTGCAAGATTCGACTATTATAATTTTTATAATTGATATTGCAGTGTTACAATTGTGAGGCTGAAGCAATATACCATTGTTGCTGGAATACGGCATACTGTAGCACTGATTGCCAACAAATTCATTGGCAGCGAGAACATAAGCGAATCTGTCGGCGTAAACGCTAGCTTTCCATATAAACCATATATAAATTGAAATAGATTCACTTCAATATTTCTATAATGATGATGATGATGATGATGATGATGATGATGATAATAATAATAATAATAATTATTATTATTATATCTGATAGCACTGGGTATACTTTGGATTAAAAAGACAATGAAGAAATATATGTAGATACGTTACAGGCAAAATCACATAAATATACACATATATTATTATACTACTTATTGACACTGAATAAAATTGCCGGCAGTTATCCATCAAATTGTTATTTAAGGAGTTATTTTCTGCATTACACTAGTAATAGTAATATAACATTAAATCTGGCCATTTCAACTAAAAAATATACATGAATGATGTATTAAGTGAGTTGGTGTTGAACAATAAAAAATGACTGCATGCCAGCATTTTTTGTACACAATATCAATTCATGAATATCTTCGATTATTATCTATCTAACAAAGTTAAATTGATACAGATAAATCATAATCACATGTAGAGCTCTTATGAATATATTTGTTGTAAAGTATCGTTACCATAAGTCAACACTGATGACCGGATGTGAATTCCTTCCATAATTTTACACGCATGATTATTCGAATACAACTCAGTGTTATATATGATATATATATCATGATGATTTAATCCGTTGAACTATTCCCACACCGTTAGCGCATTTCATGGATTTGGACATGTCTATTCAAATAATTTTGTTATGATTTAATGGATCATCCACATCTGTTCATTTCCCAACCTTCTTAGATCTTGTATAATTTATGGTCATGATTGAAAAAAAATTAATATTGGGTATTGGATAAATTAAGTTGGTGTTCCTAAAAAACTCTAATCGTTTCCTTTTCTTTTGGCTCCAATAATTGTATTGCAAATTGAAGGCAAACTTACAATCAATAACCATATACAAAATATTATAAATGACTCGTATATTAAGAATCGGGATTAGCTCGGACTTCCTGACTCGCAATCGCCATAACCTCGTGACCATTTTCAAAATAATCCGGCGTCTGAACAAAATTCGTGGTATCTACAGCACTATATGACAGTGAATATAGCAAAGACATCTCTTCTGAACTCAAATTGTCACCCAGCTGTTTGAGTGCGGTTAATATTTCATACGATTGTCTTCTGCTCACTTCTTTCCCAACTTTTCCAAGTTTTACATTTCGCTGAATTAGTGTGAGTGTTTCTCGGAGTTGCTTTGACTCTCCTCTGCCAAACATTCTGATTACAGATGGTGTCTTGAACGATTCACTTATAGCAGCCTGAATAGCCAATTGCATAGCTCCAAGATCATCTACTAAAGTCATGTCACCTGATAAAATTCTGTGGAGACTTTCATTGAGCTCTTTCATCTGATCCACCGTGTCTCTTTTAGTTTCCTTATATTCTTCTGGATCCAATTCCTCTCTGAGAAAAAACACCTATTTGATTTGATTTTTGAACGAAAATGTAAAAAAAAAACACGTAATTTTTTAAATCAAAATTAATTCATAATATTCACCTTGATTCATCTAAATCTTCCAGTTGCTGTACCAGCCGCTCCAATTGACCTTCAAGGTTCTTTTTCAATATCTTGGTTTCCTCTTTTCCGTACGAACTCATTCTGAAGATTTGATTTATTTATATACATACACATATGTTTCATTTCATTTGAAGCGTATACATTTGTACGCAATCGATAGATTGATGATATTTTTATAGATATACAGTGTGCGATATAGCTTGTTATATCCAGGGTTCTGCTTTCAACAATTGACCCTCAGAGTGCCAGAATGCCATGATTCACCATGGCTGCCAACCAACCTGGATATTCAATTTCGCGATTAATAGGATTGACCGTTACATCACAGTGTTTAATCGTTTTCATGGAATCATCATCATTATGGACGGCAGCACGACCAACATTAACAATGAGTTAAGTTCTGCGACCAGTGCCGCTGTATTGACTGGTAGCCATCAAATACTATACGTCGTTTATGAAATCCGTAAAACTCATTAACTCGAGCACAGTTAACTCGTGTCAATCTAGTCGAATTGTGTTAACCAATCGGATGATTGGCCACCTTCCATAAATGTAACACGATTGGATAACATTGATTCAATTCAACACTGCAGAGACTTAGCTACTTAAAATTCGAATCAGAAATATGTATAAGAAGGATGTTTATCATATAGACACAGAGCTCGCGTGTTCCCACAAATTCACGTCCATTATCATTTAATACGCCAAATTAAAAACCAAATTGGTGATCTAAAAACATTTTGATCTTCAATTGCCAATTTTCAGTAATCAATTGTTTAGACGTCGTGTTGTAGTGCTCTCCCGGGAAATTTCGTGATTAATAAGCTTATTATTATCATTATTATTATTATTATTATTATTATTATTATTATTATTATTATTATTATTATTATTAATTGTTTGAGAAATATTGTTTAAATAAAATTCGCGGGTCGATCTGCCCCCGTGATGATATTCATGAAAGCGATTGAAATGACTTTTGTTTGGGCCGTTACATCTATCATAGTAGCCAACGGATAATGTGTTATTGGTATACCTGTGAACTATATCTATAGGGAGGTCGAAACATTGTACCGCGCTGTGGCGGTAGTGCCGTGACACTTATTGTACTCAAATGGCAATCAGTGGTAAGATATTGTGAACCATAGAGTATGTTACTGAATTCGTTCGATAATGTGTGTACGTTTTCATTTTCTCTTTCTTTTTTACAATTAAAATAAAAAATTGAAAGGAAAATATATCAAGTAACTATCAGTGACATAAGATTTTAAATAGAGCTTGCATGAATGACCCGCGCCATCAAGGAATATAGTATTTTTGCCATTATTGGATACTTGACTAGAATTTACATGTGTTATACGCATTAACGAGCGAGACACAAGTTGGTGGTGGGTCGAGTAAGTGTGTTAGTGTGATCTATAAAGAAAACTGCGAAAGAAAAAAGAAGAAAGAAATAAAAAGAGAAAAAGTAATAGAAGTCGAATAGATTGCAACGGATAAACAAAAAGAATCAACGTTATATTATCAAGTCAATGAGTCTCGAGAGCTCATGTTCTGATTGAAATAGAATAAAATATAGTGCTATACGTTCATCATTTAATGACGTAAATCATATTGAAATTTGGAAAATAACTGCCAACAAGCGTGGGCGCACTTTGCATATGTGGCGAGTGTTGTGTATTTCGCACAAGCCTTCCATTCTTCATTGGTGAAAAGTCACAATTCTCTATGTGGACCGAAGCAAACCTCAAAAATAAAAATTTGTATGTCGAGGACAATTTGGAGGGCGTATTAAGCCTGTTGAACCGGCGATAAACAGCATGCCTGCCAAAGGGAAGCATCATCATCTGTCTCATCATCATCATCATCATCAGTCACAGCAGCAGCAACAGTCACAGCAGCAGCAACAGCAACAGCAGCAACATCAACAGCATCAACACCATCAACAACATCAACAACAGCATCTCGTCAATGTTCATCAATCTGGCGGGGCCGGTACACCACAGCCTTACAATACTGTTGTCGCTACGACACGAGGATACGTTTCGCACGCTGGTGAGTTTTGCTCATATCAGCTACTATCAATAAGTATATGAATATATTGATATATCTAAAACATATTTGTCTACGGTATACGAACAATTGACACATAGATGAATGATAGATATTACTTTTTCCGAAAGTAAAATTATTATTATGAAATATTATGCGTTTTTACGAGATTTTAGGTTAGGTTTGTTGTGTGTAAAACGTAACCGCGTGGCAAATCGCCGTTTCATAAGTATATGATAAATGTAACGGTGGCCCAGTTGACCATGTGATTACAATATTGTGTTAATGTTTAATAAGTGATGAGAAATGTTTCATTTTCAACCATTATATGAACAAAAGTTCACAATTGTGTTGCATGGATGTGGTTGACTTAATATTGGATCAAGTAGTCAACGAGGAAATAATGAAAATATTCAAAACACATGATTCCATTGTCCAATCGTCTGTTGATGTAATGAGTACGCACACTTGTTTTTTGTCACGTATAATGAAACTATGTCGTATTATCGATAATTAATGGTGCTGGAAGCGACGGAAAGTTTAATACTGAGAAATGAAGAAATGCAAATGATTACGGCATCACATTTATTGCATAAACATAAATGGATCAACCGCCGTTATGAGCAATTGTTATGACGATGTATTCTCATACAATTTCAATAGTTTTGCTCACAGAGAGATTGGTTGCAGTAAAATATTATCATATACAAAATTGTATTATCAATCATTGAGTTAGTCGTTCGTATGAGCTTTCCACCATTTTCTGTTTCGCTTCCTTATGGATTGTCAATTTTTATTGATGCAAACAGTGAGGGACGGAACTTCAACCACTCAAAATGATCAAGAGATGAGTAAGTGTAAGTGAAGCCGAAGTAAGTTGATCAAGAAATCAGTCGCGCATGTAGAAACTGAAATGCTGAGCAAATGAACCGAACAAATTCGGAAACATCCGACACTATCCCTACCCTACTTCCATCCTGCGTGTCTCTTTATCGTCGTTCACTGTATAGTGTTCCCGCTTATCGTTGCGTAGTCATGTCTAGTTCCCGGAATATTCTTGTGTTGGTGTACGTGTGGCAAATCAGCCACGCAGCACACGCGCTGTTCTCTTCATTGTCCGTTATCTATGTCGATAGAAAGATGTATGAATCGAAACAATGAGTATTCGTCAATTTCAGTTATATTGAACGAAAAAAGATAAATTTAATGTGCAAAATGGTTCAACATTGATAATTGTCAATGACTCTGATATATCATGATGTGAGCTTTGACTATCTACTGGAAATGTATTGAACCATGAATACAAGATAGAAATACGTTTTGATTTGAAAGAATGATAGTATAATATTGATACTACTTATCCGTCTCATTACTTCTACGTATATGTTGAGAAAATGTGCAATAGATGAAAAATCAACCGCCAAATCGGAGACGACAAGTACACAATTTGAGAATAATCAGCTGATACTGAAAGTATGAAAGAGTAAAGATGGATGTTAATGGGTAATACTTTTCATAAAAAATTGTCATGAGATTTCCAAACTGCAAATTTAAAAAAAGAAAAAAAGATCATCTAGAAAATTTTAATACTTTCAAACGGTAGGATGAATGAAACGAATATAAAATATGATATTAGATTTAAGAGAAGGAGACAAAAATCACGAACATTTTCATTTGCATTATAAAGGTTGAAGGTTATCGCTGATTTGTGCGAAATTATTTACAATGAAAGTAATAAAGTTCAAGAAGAATAAAAATGTCATAAACTACGTTTACTGAATTTATGTTGGAGCATAAACATGATCGGTATAGTGTCAAGTCATGCAACGGTGATGAAATGCTTGGTGATATAACGTTTCGGATAATAATTTTCGTGAAATTTCAACAAAAAATGATATTTTTACACTCAATTATATTAGTTAAGATCTTCAACGCTATAGTCATCGACTTATTGTGATATAATATAATTTTATTTACATCTGGAATGATTCGTATACGGTAAGAGAACCTCTATCTTTGAATTCAGTTATCCACCCGCTTCAATGAGGGTGATATAATAATGGCATCGTAATTACAAGTCGTACAGATATGGAGAGGAAAAAAAATAAACGACAACAAATTGCGACCGAGGGAAACTGAAAAAAAAATTTATCAGACTATTTGTATTTGATATTTTTGTCACGACACCCGGTGGAACTTTTTGTAACGAGACTGCCAATGCAAACTTCGCCCGCGTACACGTGGATTAGAATTTGCGTCGGTGTTCGCGTCATGTTGGACTTTTTGAATTAGGCGGGGCTCGAGGTCCAATCCCACTAACGTGAAAAATGCATTCACTTATCGCGTCTCACTTTCATCCCATTCACTCATAAAAATGATAATACACATGAGCATGTCGCATAATATCGCGTGAAAGATATTGTATGATAAACTGAGAACATTTTGTATTATTGGCTATTTGTCAATATACAATTGTAACCGCAATCGAAATATAATTTCGAAATTTGGCCATCGATACGTGCGTCACGCGGATCATCTATCTTTTACTCCGAAATACATAGGAAAATATTGAATTATCCCATCCGACATTCCTTTTTTGTTTTCATGCTCGTTCTCTCTCTTTGACTCACCTTTGTTTCGTCAAAGTACACGTTGATGCCAGTTTTTCTTCATCATTTCTATGAAATGTATTTCTCACAGTATATATGCAATATTGCCTGTTTATCAGATTGTGATTTGAAGATCTGTTGTACCGATCGGGGCGATACCGTGTTATAACTTATTTGATATTATTGCTAGGTTATATCTCATCATTGTGGTCCTCACTGTTTTCACACATTATCAAGCGAGGTTATATCACATCATGTCATAGTTACATTATTTTCTATTAAACAACATGGATATGTTCTATATATAAAACAAAAATGCATTATGATTTGGTTGATACACGAGTATTATACACAAATATATTGAAATCAGGAATGAGAAAAGATTACTTGAGTGTTCCAATAGAGTTATAAGTTTTCTTACAGTTGCGGTCAACATTATATCATACTGAGCTTCATCAATCATGACGTTATTTGAATTGACACAGTGTAGGTATACATATATACATGATATTTATGTATTAGCGTACACGTATTATACTTTCACACAGTTTAATTTTCTGTGCTCATGTCATTGACTGTAGATTGCACAGTTGCACAACGAAAATTTAATTGACGCGAGTGTTCCCATAATTAACAATAATTGTCAAGTGTTGTATCATTTATTGTTGGTATTTGTAATGAAGAAAAATCATCACTCAGAATTGGTGTGGCGAAACACAAAATTAAGCAAAATAACAACCAAATTCGAAAATGGAGGGTATGTATAAATTATCAAGGTGTCAATGTTTGTGGGTGAGTGCATTTCTAATTTTGCTGTTCATTATTGCGTTAATTCCGACAGAAGACTGCATTGCTTCAATTTGCCATAAATGACAAATTATGATAATTGTATTGATTGAGGTGCTAAAATCTAAAATCTAATGTCTGGCGATAAACGACATGCAGTTTTATCCAAAGATATTAAATATTTTTAAATTCTGCAGTCATACAGATGATATCAAATTTGAAAATATTTATAAAAGCAGATAACCCCCGAAGTCGTGATTGAATAAATAATCATTGAGAAATTCTTGGACAGACCACACAACGAGTTTATTTCGGTATGCATTCCATGTGGTAAAAACTTTTATTTCTAAAAAAAATACGAATCTGCCACTGTATCTGCACTATCTTCATGTGTTAAATCCACCTGTCATAGTGCATTATCCGCAATGCATAAAGTATCAATGACCCATTGCACAGTTTTATTGTACGTGCGACTGTAGTTTTGCTGTATTGAATTCAAGTGCGAGTCCATTAGACTGCACGATTAATCAATAACATATGTGATCACGACACATGAATTTGAGTGAAGTTCATTATGCCGCGTTTCAGAATGTCTGTGACCCGAAAGTAGATATGATAATCATTCCTATCGTTGTTTCGAAATCCAATTTTTGCATTCGTCATAGTAGTGCCAATCACGGCATTATACCATAAAGATAGTGATTTATCCAACTGCATCTACAATTTTATCGGAGTATAAAACAAACAAAAGCTCGAGATTGCTAAATTGCCAATTGATTGAGACAGTGTTGGCAGGATGCTATGGGTCGTTGAAACTCGTTGCGGCATATTCATATGAGGGCCAAAATGTGGATGTACTAAGAGAAGATATATGAAAAAATATGAAAGTCCTTGATGTTCTAATATAGCTGATTACAATATCCCGAAAGGTTGTATCAGTATTCAACGTTCCCATCATGTTTGATGACTTTTCCAGTGTAAATTGTTGTCCAACTATGCACTCGTGAAAAACATAGTTGGTCTTTCTTATATGAATACCCATAACTCTCAAGTGCATTGTACTGAGTTCGTATGATAAATGCATATAGAACCAAATTTTTGTACGAAATTACTGTAATGTATCATCGTATTTTTCGAAATAAATATTCATCGATACATATACGATCAAGTCCCGTACGCTGTGAATTAACCGACTGAGCCAACAGAGGGCGAGACTTTCTCGTTGGTACAGTTCATGGTTGATGGGAGATTGAGCATAGAAACGTGTATCAAATGCACGCGTAATCGAAAAGAATAGACATATGGAAAATCGAAGTGTGGCTGAGTGATAATATAAGGACACTTATCCACGTCAACAAGTGTGGAATACTTGATACCTATAGACATGGCAACAGCATCATTAGACTTTTATGTTTTGTGTTAAATGCTCATATTCCCCCAAATCTACCCAGTTGCGGCGATTTTTACTGTAATAGATTGTGCGTACGCATATCCTAAGGGTTAAAGGGGGTTTATGTGCTGCTTTATCTGCTTGACTTGCAATTGATATGATTTATACTATGGGATTAAGCAGACTCGATATCTCGTGTACGTTACCAGACGATGAACGTTACTATCCTCAGACGAAGGTTCCATATTAATTTTAATTAATCATCTACTGTTACTCAACAAAGACAACTGATGTATCATAATGTGTGGAGTTCACTTGACTTATGTTAAATATTGATGAGAATTATATATTGCAAGGCAATGTCTGCGATTTTCTCATTTTCGTGTTGTTGTTGTGGTTCAAAAAAATTTCGACATCGATAAGTGAATGACTGAAATATTTGACTCCAGGTCAAACATAAATCCCAATTTTTTTATTTTTAATCAAGATGATCGAGATTGAATGACTAAATGTGTGAATGATATTGTGCAATGATACCTTGACGTTTCATATTTGAAAAATTTATTACGAAACCAGGAATAATGGATGATAATCTATCACAGCGTTGCAAATTAGAAGAGAACATATGGAAAACCAGGAATATGATGGAACAAGCAGTATTGATTGCCACAAAATAATGGAGGGACGGGAAGGAATGTATGTGCAATATACATGAATCTATTCTTCATAAATACGATAATCGAGTGTTCAGTACTTATAGTGTGAAATTATCGAAAACTACTAGGAATTAACATGTGAAAAAATCAACTATGAGAAGGCATTAAATCAAGATAATGATTTGATGAAAATTTCGTAGTGACCGAGAATAATTATGAAAATAATTGCGCATGAAAAAAAAAAAAAACTAGACAAATTTTTACAAATATGATGATATCGCGATACGCTGTAACGGAGGATGGTGGTGGTATTGACTTTGCTGATGGCATTGGACAAATGAACTACAAGTTTTTTAATCAATATCTCATTGAATGTAGCCCTCACTATTGTTCATCACATTTCCAAGATAATCCGCAGAGCCATAATCATGTTGTATTACACAGTTATCATCAACCGATAGCGTCTCAACTACTTAGTCTCCATTATAGGCGAAAGATTATTCACGCCTGTTACAATAATAATAATAATAATAATAATAATAATAATAATAATAATAATAATAATAATAATAATAATAATAATAATAATAATAATAATAATAAAGACGATGATAATGATAATAAAGATCAATGGGTCCCACAGCAAACGCAACCACAGCTGCAAGTGTATCGAATGGTGGCAAGTAAGACGCGTAAGAAAATAAACAAACATATATCGATATCAGCATTTTTTTCGTTTTCTCCTCAATTTCTGTCAACGCACTTGAATGTTTGACGAATTGTCATATGTGGGTTTGCTGATCAGTATCCGTTACAGCGGTGTCATCAATTTGGTTACCACCAAATTCATATTATGTGCATACTCGATGTGAATAATATATATATATATATAAGTCAATCCAGAGATTCTCCATTTAATATTGTGACGTATAATTAGTTGTCAATGATTCTCTATACAATGATTGTTGCGATTATTCTTCGTATTTCCAAAGTCCTATAATTGATAATAATCAGCATAAGCAAACATACAACTATTTTGATTGTATGTATATAAACAATCATTGTGAAATTTATCAAGTATGAAAATATAGTATTTCATACATATCTCATATCCGTATGGATTTGGGAAATAACACACGAACTTTTCCCATACTCGGTCTGACCGCCATTTCTAATGAAGATAGTTGTTGAGGTCATAGGTACGATGTTTAACAGCACATATAGCTGCTCTTAAAGAACTAGGGACTCCTGTTTCAACATCAATACTCTTGAGCAACAATTCGTTTTGGAACATATACATACAAATGAGAAACTGAGAATATTTATTTTTTACATTCATGTGTTCATTAATTCATTTATTTCAGCTACGATATTTAAACAGTCACTTCAAAAATGCAGTATGTGGAGTGGAGAATTTCTTTTGGGAAATTGAAAAAATGATGGCTTCGGAGAGTGGAGCAAAACTCTAGTACAACAATAAAAACTACAGACGTTATCGTTTCTATACATATATATTACCATTAAAACATTTGTTATCATCATAGATGGTTCAGCGAATGTAAATTATAAAAGAATAATTATATATATTCAGAATTCAAATATTTTCAATAAGGTCATCATTTTTTACAATTGACGAAGACTTTTTATACACAGTAATGAGTGTTACATCATGCTATCGTTCGTTTTTCTTGTTGATGTAAAATTAGCATGCTGTACATATTATTGAAGAACTTCAGAGTGCAGAAGCGACATCTCAGTTTAGTTACACTTATTATTACAGAGTTGGTCATGATTATTCAGTTATAGATAGCAGCACCAGTCAGTGTACCCTGCCCACATGTGCAAACATGGCGACTTGTGCTCCTCCTTGTTAAGCATATCGTACGACACTTGGGCTCATTTGGCACGTCCGCGTGTATTCGTTTCGTTAGTTTTTTTTTCTTTTTTTTTTCCTTTCTGGATAAAATTGGCGGTTTTTTTTAACGAATTTGGCGCGAGTAGAACGCTCGTATGACGAAAGGTAGGGGTAAAAGTTGGAAAATTAAATTATCTGTTGGGGCGAGAATATACAATTTAGAATTTTAAAGAACTAGAAATGCTATATTCATCGCACTTATAGATACTATGTTAAGTCCGGAAATTTCTAACGTGAACGTGTGACAACAATTTTTATAATTAATTTATATTACATATATGTGTGAATGTATAAGAATAAAAGAAAAGATGCATTATTTCATCGGTAGATAGGTAATTACATAGAGATGCATTCATCGATACATACACATACATACATACATACATACATACATACATACATACATACATACATACATACATACATACATACATACATACATACATACATACATACATACATACATACATACATACATACATACATACATACATACATACATACATACATACATACATACATACATACATACATACATACATACATACATACATACATACATACATACATACATACATACATACATACATACATACATACATACATACATACATACATACATACATACATACATACATACATACATACATACATACATACATACATACATACATACATACATACATACATACATACATACAGACAGACAGACAGACAGACAGACAGACAGACAGACAGACAGACATACACACGCATATGGATGTAGACATGTACATCTATAGGCATATTGCTATGAATGTCGGACATCTCTATTACCAATGAGAATGCGTATTGGTAATTGATAATTGAAAATACGGCTATACAATATTGTATTATTAATGTTTACCATAAAAAATCTATTCATTCATTTTCTCCTATTCCCATTTTTCACACGATACTTCTAACGTGACACCTGTGATCGCGCGTTAATCGCATGGCACATTACATTATTACTGAATTACCTGTTTTGCATAGATGTGTTTATGAAATTGGGTGATTTTTAGGTTCAGATTTTCATGTACCCGGACAAAGTTACGGTGCCCAGGCAGGGGGGCAGGTGGGCGGCGGAGGAGGTAATATAGGAGTGCCAGGGACCAGGGGGCCACCTTCCCTCAGCAATATACAATCAATTGGTCAAACTGCGACAGGCATTCAATCTAGTAGTGTTACAAGTGGGAGTCAACAACATCAACCCCAAGCAACGACACCTGGAGTTCAACAGCAGCAACAGCAACCTCCGGGTCCCGTTCCAACGACCACACCACCGATACATAGTCCCTCGCCTCAAGACATGGGGAAGCCAGTGCACCATCAAACCCAACCACCCTCATTGCAACAGCCGTATATTTCGAACCAAGCGAGACAAGTCCCGCAGGTGAACTCACATAATAGTTTCTCTTGCTTCCACTAACAATATTCAACTATTTTTTAATCAACTCTTCCTTGCCTCTATGTATTTTTTTTTCTTTTTTGTTATTTTATTTTGTTTGGTGTGAATCAGGGCTTCTATCAAATGGGGCCAAGACCAGTGCAGTCCAGAAGTTCAGCTCACAGAAGTAACCAAGCTGGCGGTGCAACCCATGTCGTTGGCATGCCTAGTGTCGGCGGTAGTACTGGACAACCACCGGCTATGTATTCTCATCATACAAATATTAATGTGCCCGGTGCACCAGCGATGTTTGTTCAAGGTCAAGTGCCAAATATTCACACGGGCCCACATCAATCACCGATGTATCCCGTGAATAGTCAAATGCCTCAAATTGCAGTAAGTTGAAGTAACATATGTAGTTTACGAAAAAAATATAGATGCACAGGTAAATTTCTCAATTGTTCCAACATGCATAATGATTGAAGATGTTATTCTCTCTCAGTTTACTCCGCAACATAGACATCAAACCCATCAAAGTCCACACTTTTTCACCAGTTATCCCACTCACACGATTTTGCAACCAAATATGTTCCAATTCACGCCAGGCCCG
This sequence comes from Zele albiditarsus, assembly GCA_958496275.1. Taxonomy (NCBI): domain Eukaryota; kingdom Metazoa; phylum Arthropoda; class Insecta; order Hymenoptera; family Braconidae; genus Zele; species Zele albiditarsus. The sequence goes on from OY292408.1 coordinate 23,110,661, forward strand.
ACAACCCAACTTGCAGCATGTGAGTATACAAATACATATATATATATGTATATGGAATTATATGTACATTGTACTGGGAGTAATACGGATACCAATTTCGGTAGTTTGTTATTCGACGCATCATCCGCCAAGTACTGCAATGAACTTAACTAGGGCGAATGCTAATGCTGTGAGTGGAGGAGCCACACATGTGGGTGGACCATTGGGTGGTGCTCAGACAAATTCTGGCATATCACAAGGTACATTGCAACAACCAACGCAGCAGTCGCAAACGATACCACCAATGGCCATATCTCTCACTCAACCAGGTAAATGCAGTATACAACCGCCGCACACATACACGCACCAACATCATTCCCATGGTTCAATTATTTTTCATTAATTAATCAATATATGCATTTAGCTTACGCTGGACATAATGGAGGTGTGACAAATTCATTGACTCCTACGTATCAAAAAGTAACTACAAGACCGAACGCCTTAATGAATATAGTAGATCCGGCCACAGGCAAAAACGTAGCCGAGGACATTTATCGAAATGCTGCTATTCCCAATGACGAATCAACTACACGTGAAACACCTCAACCTCAGGTGAGTATCACCCATATATATATGGGAAAAAATACAAGCATTGTCTGGAATATCTGATGAATACTGTACCTATGAGAATATCTGTATATGTACGTGACCCATAATATACAATTATTCTAGCCACTGAGGTATATTCCATTTTTCTCATATATAATATGAAAAAAGTTGGACTGCTATAAAAGTCCGTTCAATCTTCAAAAATTTCCAGGCATTGCATTCTTCAATGTGATGTTATTTGTGAGCCATGATTACGATTACCAACTCCAGTTTTTTCCTACCACTGTGATTTATGGAAACTCCAATTTTCTCATCTATTCATTTTATTACTATTTCTTTGTTCTATTGTTGATAATTCATTACTTTTTCATTGTGTTCCTTCGGATTCATTGAATTGCCACCATACTCATGAATCGTTATCAAATTTGGAAGAGTTTTTAGTTGTCAGCGTAAAAATAAAGCATTACAATCAAAACACCATCACCGTCTATCATATAGGTATGATGATTGTTGCAGGATTCAGCTATAATCGCAGAATTTGCATCGCGCGTAGCCAAGGCCGCGAGTGAAAGTTCAGAAACAAATAGTAATTCAACTACAAGTAGCATTCATGATCATCATCATCATCATCAGCATCCGTCATTGGAACAAAAAAATTCGAGCAATCCAATCGTACAGAATTTGCATAAGGCACAATCTGTTACCGGAGAAAAGGACCCTATTGAACCTCAATGCAATCTTATTCCACCAATTGCAACAGAGAACACTATTAATCCTGATCAGTCATCTGTGGAATCGACATATTCTATTGCAGCTGTCGCAGACACAACGTGTCTATCAGTCTTGTCAGAGACGAGATCACCGACAGTATCGGTAAAGGATGTACAGTCGCAATGTGAAATCAAACACGTTGATAAAACAACAATGCCCTCTTCATTCTCAACGTGTAGTGATGTTGACGAAAATAATGATTCAATTATTCGTCAACCCGATGTGATAACACATTTGACATCTACTACTGGTGATATTAAATTAGATTCACAGCCAAAGACAAATTCATCATCAATTGATTCTCAAACAACGATTGCTGATAATGAAATTCCGATACTGATTACATGTTTGAATGAGCCCCATCCAAGCAGAGAATCTCCTTCCACGAAGAGCTCATCCAGTTCACCATCACAAAGAAAATTGCGTGACGGTCATCAACATCAACAGGAGCAGCCACAATTACAGCCGCAGTTGACGCATCAGCACAATCAACATGGCCAAGTGTCAAGCGGTCTTCCCGTGTTATTGACCAATGATTGCACTCCAGAAATTGTATCGCCAATGATAGAACTTGATGAAAACAAAACTAATGGAAAATGTCTCACATTGACTGGTCCACCTTCATATAATCATCATATTCATCAGAAACCTAATGGCGACCCATCCAGAGATAAGCCGGAGGTTGAAACTGGAGCCCAGATCGATGGTCTACCAAAATCAACTGATGGTGAGACAAGTTTTTTTGATTGTCATTATTATTATTTTTCTCGTTTCATTTTTTCCAAATTAACTTACTGGTATTATGGTACCGCCATGTGAATTGCATTTTCACTTACTTCTGCCCCATTTATCTGACCAACAGTCAGGCGTTGTGTGAAAACCATATATATGCTATTAATTGAAGAGAGAGTGACGTCGTAGTTCATGGCACGAATTGTCGTTAATGTTCTGTTCGAAAAATCCAACTTTCGTATCATGCAATTACCATGCAGTAGTTTGCCATACGAAAATGAGATATTTGGTAATATAATGGCATCTACTTTATTCGGCCACCATCTCGATCATTAAAATTTATCATAGTTTAGTGTCGATAATGATCTTATCATTTTCCACAATTCATAATTATCTTAATTTGATGTCCGCGAGAATGATGTCTGGGAGTAAAAAAAAAGAAATAACAATGATAAAAACGATTTTTTATTGGGAAATAGGAATAATCATGGCTAAGCGCCATTAATATAAGATCGAAATTTCATCTGATGACGTCAGAATGCTGAATATAACCGAATCTAGTCGATAGTTGCCGATATTCCTTTCACAGTGGCAAGCTATATAGTGGGAGAAGCAGAGAGATTGGAGGGCCTTGGTGAGCAATTCTGTGACTAAAGATTGCCTCAGTCGCCAGCACGTGCTGCGCTACCACCAAGTACAGTAGCTATAACCTGTTTCATCGTCAAACTTTGTACATTTACCTATAATTTCATGATACCTTCAAATAGTAATCCTGCATCACATTGATCAATTCAAACAGCAACTGGATCGAGAATTGATTCGGAATACTCTTTCAAAGGAAAAAGTGAACGCGAGTTTTTTTTTTTTTTTCTCCATGTAATTTTGAATTCTCCAGTACCAGTCACGATATGTGATAGAGCTTGATTTGAAATTGTACATATTTCCACGACACTGTGATACATAACGTTCTTAATTGAATTTTTTTAATTGAGAATTTCTTCCGCGAAAATTCTTCACATTTGGAGATTGCCTGTATGTACACTTGGCCCTTTAAATTGTCGTAAATTATTCTCAATATTGAGAAATAGAAATTGATTCTATATTCATTAAAGCAGAGTAGATCGTTAATTAGGCTTCTATTAATGATGAAATGTGCAATATTGGACCACACGTGGGCAACACGTCCTCGACTCGCTATGTATGTATGTAATTTTATTATAATATTTTTTTATCGAGTGAATAACATGTACATATAATGTGACTTGCAACCGTTGCATTAATGCGGCAACGTGGTTTTTCATTTCTCTCCGACATTTTGAAATGGAAAGATAATAGTGCAGAATCGCGTGCGAAGTTACATTTAAATATTTCATCATAATTAACTTTAATTTCAAAGTTAATGTCGCATCATTACTCAAATTCCATCTATTGTTGATATTGTCATATATAAATATTTATAATGTATTTCATATGCATGTATATTTTGGGGCACAACGTGGCTAGCCAAATTATCGATGTGGATCGTAAGCAAATATTTCTGATACATTCTTTTCCATCATTATTCATACAACATTTTAAACCATCATCGCAGTATATTTGCAGTCAAGTTGGTGATTCGAAGTATAATGGTGTTTGGACAACGGAAATTCCTCCCATAGCTGGAGCATATGGAAGAAAGCGTATGGAATGAATAAGCGGCCATTTTGTGATTCTTGAAATTGAAAATTCTGCCATGTTGAATTTTATCGTCGATGGGGCCTCGTGTATGTTATACTCCAGAATGCAGTTTAACTTACTGTGAGATTTGTCCACCCTCGCCCCTCCGCCACATTCTTTTTTAATTTATCCCGGTCATTATCGCGGAAAAATCCGATATTGAATGCCGATGATATTCTGTTCGGGGCGGGTGGTTAAATCTTAAAGAACAAAATAAATATCGAGATAGTTATATATCGAATTCAATTTTAACGTAAATTTGAAATTATTTATAACGGTAAAGACTATGCATCGAGCTTTTGTTTTTGGGATAAGTAAGTTTCATTTTCGCCGATAATGAACTTGATACACACGTCAATTTCTATTTATGACCGCTGATCATTTCATATGGCGGTACTTTTCACTAGCAAATAGTCCAATATAAATTTTTGAAACAATATTCGACGTTATTCTTTGTTCACGTAGCAACAAATGTTTGTTTCTTCTCGGCCGCCAATATTCAACTTCAACTATGAGTGAAAGTATTAGCCATACTATATATCAGCAGCAGCTTTGAATAACATATGATATAGTATTCATAATGAAATATGATTGAAATATTAATTTTTTCTATGTATTCCAGTTTTTTTAAATTTCGACCCAGAAATTCACACAGAAGTAATGTGATAAAAATAGAATGAGAGAATTGATGGAAAAATTGTCTGTATGGCATTTAAATCAGTTTATCTACAGGTTGTTATCCTTTGTGACATATTTATTCCAATTATATATGTTTTTGGTGAAGTCGTTCATTCATAAATGAGGGTTTTAACATTTTTTTTTTGTATTTTCGTATTTTTTCAAAGGAACATAGTGTAATTAATACGTTTTGATGAGGGCATCGATGAAATTTTTTGGGACTAGCGAATAAATAACACGCAGTGGGGGAAAGGGATGTATATATATATATATATATATATATATATATATATATACATGTGGCGACTAATGCGCCTGCACCGTAGTTCTCGATCTTACATGAACTAATTTAAGAAATCGTATGGTGTGCTGCCCGTTGCTTTGACTCAGTTTGAAAGTTAAAATAGCCACATGAATGTCGTCCAAATTTATCCCCGTAATTTGCATATTTCTATGTCTAAATTTCTAACAAATTATCACTCAAGTAAATCTGATATATTCATAAATAGTTCTTCAGTTGTTTTTTTTTTCATCTTTATGAGTTTATAAATATGTGAAATTTGTGTCCGAATGATTTTTACGTAGTTCATCTATTATTCAATTTGAATTTTCAATCAGGGTGTCTATTGTGATTTCCCATTATGCGACATAACGGATCTGCGAAATTTAATATAATAATTGTTTATCTCTATTTCGTTATGACTTTGATTCGTTGATTTTATTATGTCTTTATGAAAGCAAAAGTATATCAACTTTGGCAAGGATCCGATGGTTTTATAAATAAATTCTGAATCAGTGCAGTTGTTCGCAACCTTCCGAAACTAGAGATCCAAAGGCTAGTACATTTTTCTTCTACGTCAAATCTTCCTCCCATTTACTTAATCGTTCATTAATTATTTTATTTCTTCAATTTCGATAATATCACGATAAATTTTTGAATTAGTTTTGTATTATGAAAATACTGAATAGATATTTCATCTATGTAATTATTGTTGTGTGATCAGAATATTGGCAACGTGCCTTGAGGTCATTGAAAATGAGCGAGGGGACAGAAAATGGCTGCGGGGGTGCCAGCAGTAATTCAAGATCGAGAAGTCGAAATCGGCAAAGTTCCCGGGACTACGGTACATTTTCTCTTGTCTTCATATGGAGAATGATTGTGAAAGTTGTTTGAGGGCTGATGATAGAACGGATACACACACATATAAAAATGAAGATGATTTATTACATGACGCGCGGAAAGAAAAATGAATAATAATAGTAGTAGTAATAATAATGGTAATAATAATAATGAAAATATTATTGACAATAAGGGATGGAAGGGTGTGGATAGATGAATAATGCAATATATAAGGATAGATAAAAAGAAAAAAATAGCGAAATATCGCGAATTCTACGAAAGTATTTTTCGAGGACTACAATGAAATAAGTATCTAATGTTCACACGAACATGTTTCACCATTACATAAGAATGAGGTTGAAATATAAACGATAATCAACAGTTCGATCTCATATTGATAGTATTGTATATGATTTTTTTCATGTAAAGTATATGCGGTAGCGACGTCCTAAAAATACAGTGTACGATTGTCTTCTAGTTGAGATTGACCAAATGTAAAGCGCCGAAATGACTTATTCTATCGTTATCTGTTGAACCAATAGGTAAAGCTATGCAGAAGCAGAAGAGCAAAAATAAACTCAAGGGCCGCGATCTCAATCGCAAGGGTGCCGAAAAAGAGGGTACGGATATGGATGCATTCGTGAATCCGCCGTTGCAATCAACGAAAATAGAAGAAAGTTCGCAAGATTTTGACAAAAAATCTCATTTAGAGATCACTGCCACGGTCATAAATACTGAACAACAACAAGAACCAAAACTACAGTTGGAAATACCGGAACAAATGGCTGAAAGTAAAGTAGTCATCGTGACGGAAAGTCAAGCAACCGAAAGAAATGTCGACGCTGAATCTCAGCAACAACAACAACAACTTGTTAATAAGCCACCTTTGCATCAGGACACAGAAAAGACTGAAATAAAATCGATCGAGCGTGTCATTAATGAGATTATTGGAAACAATCAAGTTTCCATAACTGATGGAACAATAGTATCCGCCGAAAATCATCAAGAAACAAGTAGCGATTTCGCATCTTCAGTCGAAGATAGTAACAAGTGTGTCGAAATATTAGAGACAAAAACTAGTGACGTCGTTGATCACGTGAAAATCAACGATGCGATTGATATGGAGGCAATTGTGGCACAAAAAAATGAAGAAAATGCTAAGGTATCTGGTGGCCATCGTGAATTTGGTGATACAAATTTATCATTGGACGTAATAGCACCTGTTATTAACAAACACAACGAAGAACCACCACTCAATCAAGATGACTCGATACCAAAAGGATCTGTGACGCCAACTTTGAAATATCAATACAATTCATACCAGTGGAGTCCTCGGAATACCTCCGGCAAAAAAGAGTATGATCGGGACTTTTTGATGAAACTTCAAGATGATCCACAAAGCCGGATTAGGCCATCTAATTTGCCGGATCTCGAAGTAGTTCTCAAAGATTGTTCCAGAGTAAGCACTCATTAATTTTGTATTATATGAAAATGTATAGAATTGTGATTTTATTAAATATAATTATACTGAATTTACAGCAAATGGGCCGTAACACTGTTGATATGAGAATGTTCAAAGACACACGAGCACATGAGCATCTGTTTCCACTTTTCGCTAAACCTTCATTCAATTCGAAATTAGTGAGTATTCATTAGAATTCTATTGTAAATATAAATATATACCCGATAGCAATAATTCGTCCAATGCATATCTATCTATACATATATTCATGATGTTCCATTTGATAAATGAGAGTAGTGGACTGATTTATAGTCAATGACAGAAAATCTATATACTGATGAATATAATACATTGGCATTCAATGACAATAATGTATAATGTCATGCATTAATTTATTCATTTGGTTATTTATGTATTCATCCATTTTTTTCGCAAAATTTAAGCCACCACCCACGAAGAAAAGCTACCAAGGAAAATCGAAAGCGAGCAAACCAAATGTAATTCATGTATCGTTATCACTCCGTGAGGACGTGAGGCTTCGTGAAACTGAAAATGCTTGGAAGCCAGCACGATTGAAGGATGAAGCGGCTGATGAGGATGATATCAAGACTCAAGCACTGTATAAAAAAGTTCGAAGTGTCTTGAATAAGTTGACGCCACAGAAATTCAATACATTAGTAAATCAAGTACGGTCGTTGGAAATTGATACGCAAGGACGACTGCGAGGTGTTATCGATTTAGTGTTCGAGAAAGCAATTGATGAACCAAGTTTTTCTGTGGCATATGCATTAATGTGCAAAGAATTGGGTTTCATGACAGTTATGTCGGGTGACAAAAAATCACCGCAGAGTTCCGACGCAAATCTCAATTTTCGTAAATTACTTATATCGCGTTGTCAAGTGGAATTTGAAAAAAATGCCGTGGATGAAGTGGCCAGAATAACAAAAGTTCGTGAGATTGAACAATGTGTGGATCCCGAGCGTAAAAAAGAATTACAATTAATCCTCGAAGAAGAGGACCGACAATTGCGACTAAGATCCGTAGGAAATATACGCTTCATTGGTGAACTCTATAAGCAGGAAATGCTGACCGCGAACATAATGCACAAGTGTATAATGCATTTATTGCAAGATATTGATGAAGAAAATCTTGAATGCTTGTGTAAATTGCTCACAACTATTGGAAAACTTTTTGAAAGTAAAACCGATCTCAGTGATTATTTCACAACACTATCTGATCTTACGAATCGTAGGAGCAACAAGAAAATTAGCTCCAGAGTACGATTCATGATTCAAGACGTTATCGATTTGAGAAAAAATAGTTGGATCCCAAGAAGAGATGAGAGTAATCCCAAAACAATGGATCAAATTCAAAAAGAAGCAGAGTCGGAACGTATTGAAATTCAATTCAACAATACACCAATCAATACACCACGCAAGGACGACCGTAATAGCGATAGAAGACGTAACCGTAAGTTTGTTGTTAAATATCAATTGGAAATATGCACTCGATGGTGATACATTGATTTTCTCTATCCCAAATATCAGGTGGTGTTGGGCCAAATATAAATGATGGCTGGAGTGCTCCTGTAGGTAAAACTAGACAACCTTACTCAGTTGAAATGTCAAAATTGAATACGAAACCCCCGCCAATGGATGATCTGACGTTAGGAAATAGGAATCTCTATCTCTGGAATACTGCTGCCACAGCAGGAAAACCCAGTACAATAACACCCAATAAGTTCGCTCTCCTTGAAACTATGTCCATGGAACAAGATAAACGTCCACCCTTACCACTTTCTGGGTGAGTATTGCATTATTCCATGTAAAATATTCATTCTTCTTCCAATATCTACATAGAGAGCGATGATACATTTTCACACTGAAGTTTCTGAATATTCTAAGATCTCTATGATAGTTAATTATGTAGTAATTCACATATAAATAATACAATTTAATTTTCTATTTTTTTTTATTATCACACTAATTATTGCCCTATTTTAAATTACTTATTTTATGTATAGATCGCGATCTACTGGGGCAAGGGAATACAGATCAGAATATAAATTATCATGGGGTAAGTCAGTGTTGAAATAACAGAAATATTATTTGTGTGTCAGTGAAATAAAATAATGATAATAATAAACGTAAAACTGTGATGAAAAGTTTTTTGCTCTCGGAAATCTTCCGAAAATAAATGAAAAAGTTTTGTGTTGCTTTGCCAACGGAATACTAATGAATATTTCTTCAATTCAAATATCAATTGAGGAGTATTTTTTCGGATATCGTGATTCAAGATTGTAAATTAATTGATGTATATTTAGATGGCCGAGGTTCACGAAATGGTAGCCACCAAATGGGAACTAGTTCGTCTAATCGTGACGGATCACTCATGGAAAATTCGCGAAGCCACAGTATCTCTATGCCACCACCGCCACCAATGAAATTCAAATCAGCTGGTCCAACATCAATGGCACCAAATACAAATAGCAATATTCAAACTGCCAAGCCAATGAAAACAAATGAACAATTACTCACTATTTTCAAGGCAATTTTTGAGAACGCAAATCTTGTGCCCACCACTGAAGCATTCATAAGTGTAAGCCATCTACATACATAAACAGATGCACAGTAGAACTACAGAAACATTGCATTACTTTTGTTTTTCAATATATCTTATATCGTGCACGCTCTTCAGATCAATCACTGAATATACTATGAGACGTTCGAATAATTGGTGTGCATACATAAACAGTGTTTTCATTTTAGTTAATCGCTATAACGCGTCTTGCATTTACGTTGAGCACATTGAACAGCGGACAACTCTATCCATATGCCAACTTAATAATATGCTTTTGTTTATCCAAACATTTATACCCATTGAGTTACGTCAATTATTGATTCATTTATTCATTCATTTAATGGGTTACAGGCTGCATTGGAGACAATCGAGGAGAATTTTGACAGTTCATCATACCAGAGATTTGTACAGGAAGCAATGAATACAGTTCTAGAACGCACCACTATAGTACGACATCGATTTTCCGTACTCCTCTCACACATGGTCAACACTAACATCATTACCCTTTCGCTGGTTCAAAATGGGTAAATATTCCCATTTGCAACATGAATATTTTCTCACGTTCAGTTTTTTATATACATACTAACTCCAAATATAATCAATCAATTTATATGGCGCATAATTATTGACACGCAAATATTGAAAATGTTTTCAACATTTTTCGCTTTATTATAGATACGAGAAAGTCTTAGAGAATGCAGACGACCTAGTCATTGATATTCCGAAGTGTTGGACATACTTTGCCGAAATATTGTGTGAGTATTAATTATGAATAATGAAATTGTTTTTTTATCATATGAAAAATATAAGAAGTAAATGATGACAGCGTATTAGACCGAATAATTACTGTGACGGTTATCGAAGCTCAACAGGCCTGATGAACTTATACAATAATTATTTTGATATCAATCCGTTTGCTACGAATAAACTTGTGGATATTGTATTCATTTTGTTTCATATAGCGGAAATGGTAGTGCTTGGGGCACATCCACTAGTAGAGTTAAAAAAAACTTTGGCGACACTTAAAGACAAAGGATCTAGTGGCAAATTATTGGGAGAATTGCTCACAGTATTAGCTAAAAATCAAGGACCTAAATGGGTGGCTGACAAATGGAATGAAAGTGGACTCGAATGGAGCAATGTTATTGATCAGGAGCGTGAAAATATTGATGATGTTATAAAAAAATTCAATTTGGAATTTATCACGAATGGATGTAATGATTCCAAAAAGTCGTCGTCTACCTGCGATCTGAGTTTGATTGAAATAAACGAACACCTATTGAAATTGATGCGCGACAGTAACTTTGACAATATCACAAGTTGGATAGCAGTAAGTTGCATCTGAATATAGTTGCCATCACAAAACATTCTGGGAATACATAAGTCAACTTTTACTTCCTAATGCATTTCATTTTCATCACCACCTGTTATTTTGATGTGTTTAGGCGAACGTTGGTGATGGTGCAAAACAACCGCAATTTATACGAGTTCTGGTTACTACAATTTTGCAAGTGTCTGTCGGTAAGAAATTAATTTTTCACTTTCAATTAATTTGAATTCTCCTGATATTGTTCCTAGAGTAGACATCATATAAAATATTGTGACATTATGTTTCAAACAATTTAGAAGCATACAGTCAGTCCTGGAGGCTCAATTCAGAAACGTTCAAAAATTTACTGCCTCTTATCACACGGTATGTGGACACTGAACCACAATTAGAACTCCAGTGTCTCTACGCAATTCAAGCGTACATATATGAATTGATGCATCCTCAAGGTGAGTTTTTTGAGTATGAATAATTCAATACAATTTTTCACGCTTTCCATTTTTTCTGTGTGTATATCTGTATTGCGTCCAGTTGCATTATTATTATTGATATTATATTATTCATTTTTTTTTACCTTCAGGGGTTCTAGGTAATGTAATTGACGCATTATGTGAAGGTGGTATAATTTCGGATGATGCATTTTTGGCATGGCAAAAAAGTACTGACCCGGCCGAGGTGGTGGGCCATGCAATAGCAGTAAAAAATCTCACGTCATTTTTCGTCAATCTCCAAGAGACACGTGATGAATCGAGTGAGGAAGCGTGAGATGAATACTCGTCTAATAAATCAGCTGCTTCGGTAAATTGCCACCTGCCAGCAAATCATAATAATGACAACGTCACTTGTGTTATCATCATTCAGAATGAGCGTGCTGCATGTCCCCGACGTTCTTACTGTGTGTCTGCTAGAGTACTGAATTTTGTCTAAAAACTTGTATATTTGTTCAAAATTGCATGCATCTAAATTTACATGCGATTATCTACTATAGACATAAAATCGGAAGTGTGGCCAAATTGCTAGCATGTTTTCAAATGGGGACATTCATTTAAAAATTGAGAATTAACGAAACAAACAAATTCGAATTGACATACGAAAATGATGAACGAATAATTGCAATGAGAATTATTTGTCATGTGGCGATGATATAGAAAGGATATACATACAGTTTAGGACGACTATAAGCAGAGAAATGATAATAACATAAATAAAGAATTTGAATGAAATGATAAATGTAAACACATGATTCAAGTCGTATTTGAGATACGCTTTACATAAGAAAAAATAATAAAATAAAATGAAGATGATTAATGAACAATGAATTATAGTGGAGGAGTGAATGCAAGATGAATATTATTATTATTATTATTATTATTATTATTATTATTATTATTATTATTATTATTATATAATTCATTGAGGTGGTTCAAATTTTGATTTAAATAAAGATAATAAAAGAATGACTCCAGGGCTGTAATGTTATTTTCTTGCATCGCGAAAAATATTGAAACATCAGCTCTGGAGCGATTTTTCAGCGACTAATTCATTCTACTTATGATTTTTCGCTCACTTTTTCATCTTTCTTGGTCCAGAATTCAGCATTCAGTTAATGAAACGCAACACAGTAAGTTTGAATTATACTGTATGCGGCGTTTATGTCAATTTCGTTCCAATAAACTCCGAATGAAAGTTAATGTCGAAAAAAAAAGAAACAAAAATGAGAATGCGATGAATAAGTGATAATTAGTCGCAAGTCTCAGGCGAAATTGCTTTTACCATTGTGAACGCATATAAATAAAAATGATTTATAACTTTTTTAAATAACATTCAATAACTGTATCGCCACTGTAATAATTGAGATATCGACGATTCACGCAAAATACGACTGATCAAATACAAAGATTATACCCAAGCACGGACGAATAATAAAAATCAAGGATGAAACGAAAAGAATAATTGGAATTTTTAATTAATGACTGTGTCAACAACGATGAATTAGACGGCAATATCAAGTGTATAGGCGCGCCAATATCACTGCAAACTTGTGATTTATATTCATGATTGTTATTAGAATATCCAATGGTTGAGATCATAATCGCTTCGAAACATTAATAATCAAACGTGGCTCATTTGATGCATCACCTGAATTTTTCTGTATTTGTCAACGATACATGAAGCGGTGAAACGAAAATAGGACTAATCCACACTCTTTTTAAGGATTCATTCGTACCAAATGACTCTCTGTTTGATACATAACAATCGAAATGGGACATAATTCTGTTTCTTACCTTTTGGACTTAATGACAGTGTGGGAATACTGAATGTCAATAGTTTTTCGAAGTGTATATTAAAATTCCAAATACTCAAAATAATATTGATGCAGCTTAGTTTCCTTTCCTTCCACTGCCTCATTTATGTTGGTGGTTTGTCCTGTAGCTGAGGAATGAGATGCGATGAAATTATGTCAGGAAAATCATTCTAACCGCTCAATTGCATAATAAAATTATGTTCACATTATCACTCGTAATTCTGAGCGTTGTGATGAATTCAAATGAATTGGAATTAGTTGAGCACCCAACAAGAGATAACATTCCAACGATATTCTCTGTACCTAAATCAATGCATAACACTCATTTTCGTCATTCAATTTTTTTGCATGATGAAAAAAAATATGGATAAGAGAAATAATAATAATAATAATAATAATAATAATAATAATAATGATTTTGGTGATAGAAGTCATGCAAATTGTTTTTCCATGTGAATATATTTGCAAACACATATTCATCATGCGAAGCGTGATTTTATTTGAGTAGTAATATAATAGCAACGTTATAATATGTATAGACGAGACACAGGCATATTAACATGTACATACTTGCAATCATCGATAATGTGACTCATTTCGACCATTTTAATATACCTATGCACATATATGTACACTATGTATATCGTGCTATGAATCAATCATTTTTTTATCTAGGGGCAAATATGCGTGTAAGCGCGATTTATCGCTTTCATTCAATCTTAAGCATAATTATAAACTATGAATGACCGTGATTACGTACTTCATAGAAGAAGGATATGCATCTGCTGTTTTGTTTATGTTCATTTATTTTCTTCTTCCTCTTTCATTATCACTCATGTAATTGTTATTTTCTTCCAATTACTATATCAATCCCTCAATTGTTACTGAATTTCGAGATGAAACGTTAATATGTGACTGGAGAAAAAGTGTATACCATCAAACACGAACATCTCGATACAAATATTTTTTTAATGACATTTTTTATTTTCTGATGCATCTATATTTTTCTTTCTATGTCATATTCATTACACAACAAAACCTTCAATAAACGTGTCTAATAAAGACACACACACACACACACACACACACACACACAGTTTCATCCTTAAATGATTATAATTGATGGAAAAATAAAATGGTTAATTGGAAAAAAAAAATACTGAGTAAAAAAATATTAATATTAAGTAGGATAACTAAAATACAATATTTCTGAGGATGAAGTCAAACGAAATTTAGCTTAAATTCATATTGATACGTGTAATGTATATGTGTTGGTATGATTGCATTATTTTATTCTGATATATATATGTATAACCGGACGTGGAAAATATTAATTGATACGCGTGAGAACGAATAATGTGTATAAATAATAAATAATATCACAGAAAAAATGGGAATAGTATGGATTCCTATCTATATAGATGTAGCGAATCCATTGCATACAGAAGTGCATTGTTTAGACATCCATAAAGAATAAAAATGATGACGATGATAATGAAAAACATTCAACCGACTTAGGTCCAGTTCGACTGAGTTCGAACAGCGTTAAACTCAGGTTTTTTTTTATATAACAAACGACGCATCATGATTGGCCGCAACTGATCGGAGTCGGCCCTTAGTACGATGATGGGTCAGATAAGATGCAGTTATATACACCTAAATAGGGTGATTGGTGGGAGCTCCGGGATCGAAAAACACAGTTGGGCGGTCAAAAATAAAATACGTAACACGCCGCTATTTCACTCCATTCATAAAGAATAGTTGTGTCCAAAAAAAATATGTGTGTGTATATTCGTAACTTATTGCCATACATACATAAGTATATGCGCATAGGTATGTGTGAAAATCTGTGAATCGAGGGTGTGATCATGCCTCTCCTTCATATCCGCGATTCCAACTTTAAAACTCGATTTATAGAATTTTGCAACTCTCATCTTCCTTCTGCTTACAAATCTGAAGATATATTTGCTCATAAAATTAAAACTATATGAAATAGAGGAACACAATGTGAAAAATGTCGACGCAATCTCTCAATGAACAAACATGACCGCTAATATTTTCTGTTTCATTGTATTTAAAAAAAAAAAAGGCAATATCGTCCGAAATTTTTTCTCGCAACGTCCCTTAGCCCTATTGTCGACGGTTCGAATGATCCAATATGCAAACCCAATCAAACACATCAATATATACATACATATATATATATATATAGTGAATAATGCCTTTTATTTATATGTATAATATGTTTATACAGCATACATTATCGGCAGACGTGATCGTTTCTTGAAAAGTTAGTTTTCTTCTTTGTTCATTATTTCCAATGTATTGGTCAGGGTTGATTTATTCAAGTTCAGAGGACCTTCTGAAATGCGCTGAAGTAGATAGGAGCCCTTCCTCAGCGAATCCCGCAATTTCCTGAGGTATGATCGAGTACTCTTCAATATCAGTACACGGGCGACACATGCATTCCAACGGTGCCTTCGTCATAACCTGCGTCATTTTGTTCGTTTATTAATTCAACTTAATTGGGGTAACACTTTTTGATACAACCTGATAATTAATGAATATTGCGATACATATAGCGGCGAAATAATTCATCGTCCCATCTTCAAGTCGACATACAAACGATATATTATTTAGATGTTTTTTTTGTGTGAAACGGTTGAACATTTTTTGGACCGGACCTATTAAATTTAATTGTGTCATGAATGGATGGATGAAAAAAAAAAAAAAAAAAACAAATAATATGCAGCGTGCTGAAATAAGTACTAGAAACTTCAATCATAATCGAACTGCACGCACAACTTGATGTGCGGACTCAGAATTTGGTACTCAAAACTCGCATATAAACACGGCCATTAGATAGAAAGAAAATTTTGGAGTCAAACTTCGTTTATACATATTTGGATATTAATGTGGAGAGTATTGAATTTATACATGATTTGTGTTCATTGATCTTGATATTGCGTACAGCAATAGTATCAATATCATAACATTTACATACCTATGCGAATATGACTAACCTTACGAAACTTGCGCTCCCCGGATTTCGCTTTCGGACAAAAGAGGGATACGCTAGCTTCACGTTCACCACTCTCTTGACAACACATACAGCTTCGTTCCATTTGCCAAATTTTCGAGCCCGAGACCTGAATACAAAGGTAACATACTTTCTCACTCACTGTCTATGATTTATCATTGCAACAATTACTGAGTATCGTAACAATTACTCCTGATTACAGATTTATTTTAGGCCGATCATTGTTTTTAAGTTAACCTCCATACGCTTCAACAACTGACATGGCATTCACATTTTTAAATTTGACAATGCAAGTTATTAACAATTCACAAATGTAATGTAGGACTACTCTTATAATCTGAATTTATATATGTATTTATTGATAAACGAACATGTGTCTTTTGGATTGAGTATTGAATTCCAATTATTTAAATGCTGATGTTTGTTTAGTATACTTGTAAGTAGCTGCTACATCGGCCAGTGCATGCAAAACTTGGAATTGGCTTTGGAACACATCCGGGATACTGCAATACGTGAATAACAGGTGTCACTTGACATTCATCAACCCCGACAATTGCTTTGACGCTCAGTTGTAAACAGCAAAACAGCAGTCCCAACGCCACTGTATTGTGAGTAATGGTATCTATAATTAATATACAAGCAACTGAGTTTGTTTAAAATTCCATAGCTTAATATGCTAATTATTCACACATACAATAGGAAATCGTATGACCAAATTGGATCATTTTATGTGATAGAAAAGTCATACTGCTTTTATTCTTGACATGGTGTGATCTTATATACTCGCTGGTCAGGATTATTCGACCTCCGGTGTGAGTGACAGCGAGAGGGGGTAATACTTTGAAGTTCCTTATGTACCTTGAGAGTGTCCTTATCGTCAAAGTCCCATTATAACAATAATAATAATAATAATATTTATTATTATTATTATTATTATTATTATTATTATTATTATTATTATTATTATGTATTTTTATCGATTTATCGACCTTTTTTATTGTGGTCTTCGCGTGTAGTTACACACCAGTATATTTCAATTGTATGCAATTGTTCACAAAATACTATGATATTTATTACTATGTATTATGGAAGTGAATTGCCATTATTATATGTCCTATTATTATTTAGAGGGAATGTTTTTCACCATGTCCAACATTGAGTATAGCTGCATATCCCATCAGCAGTGATATAGATTCGCATAGTGAAAATAATCGAGGAATTGTGTTCAATACCCATACATGTATATGTATATACACATTTCATGTAATGCGATAGCAATTTCATGTAAGCTTTTAGTCTTGTCAGGTGGCCTAGCGATGCGAATCGCTCATGTTCCACCCCCCGACGACACTGATTTTCCATTTGGGTAAAAAACTACAAGAGCGTGTGGTATCCCATTGAAAAAGTGTGCCTAAACAGTGAGGATACTCCAAGCTTTATTTTAGGTATGTATTAAGATTATACTATGAACAAATGTGCACTTTCGTATGTATTTTCTCCGCATTAGTTCTTTCTGATTATAAATGTGAAGCATTATTACATTAATCAGCCGTATTTGACGCATGTTTGTTAACAGTTGGTGCCGTCGCTGTCATTAAAAAAAAAGGAAAAAAAAAGTGAAACAAACAGAATCAATATAGCCAATATTGATATAATCTATTTTTTTTTATTATTGTATAATACAGTATTATATCATAACATTCCCCATTGATTCAAGCGTGATTCCGTATATTACCATTGTAGAGCAATAGAATAAATGTCAAATAAATATTAATAAACTATTATTTACTATTGTTATTTCTTTATCTGGAAAAGTCACCGCACTTGTAGCATTTGCATTCGGCTGGCTCACGCAGTTTTATTTCCATTGTACTGAGCTCCGTTGTACGAAATTTCATCCCGTCTGCATCATAACAATAATTCAACTTGATCATTCTCTCTTTGAGATAACTTTCGCGACAGCAATAGCATTCCTGTATCAAAATTCGAAATTTTTATCATCCTTTTATTCTGGTATTGGAAATGAACTAATTCATGTCAGTGTTTTACCTTGGAAAATCCTGTTGTCGTGATAACACTAGGCTGAACTTGCGAATTACAGAATCCCTCACACTTTTTAACAGATACATCATCAGTGCATGTTCTTATGAGCTGTCCAGTCTCGTCGTATTCATCTTTAATTAAGCAAAATATTGTTTACCCCTTTGATGTTATTCATTCCTTCATTCTTTTTTCAATTAATTCATTATGTTGGCTTGTGTGTAATTTATAGAGATTACGTATATGCAGAAATTTTCATATGAATGAAACAATAATTATTTGCTGATGCATACCTTTTGTAATATGTATTTCCGACATCAGAGTTTCACAATTTTCGTCATTTTTTTGAGCAATAATGCCGAAACTGAGCATTAGACACACAACTATCAATCGTGACATTCTTATCGTACAAGTCGACGCAATATATTTTTTGAAGCTAGTAAAAAGTTGCGATAGGAACGACCCGATTATCAGAATGAAAATGTCTAATCATAAGCGTGTCCTTTTATATGGGATTTCGCCCACATATAGTTATTACACCATTGGGGGTGTTGAGCTCCTGCTATGCATTAGCACAAAAAAATATAGTTAATTCAAAGTTTGCCAATTGCTTTCAACTTTATTTCGAACCATTACCCTAATCATAGTTCCATATAGGCCATCTTTGCCCCGGAATTTTACCTTTATTGTGGCTCAATGTAATTATATTGTCATAATCATAATTTATTTAGTTTTGTACTATTCGATAATATGAAGTATCGATAATAATAATAATAATAATAATAATAACAATAATAATAATAATAATAATAATAATAAAAATGTGATGTGAAATAGTATGACATTAGTGATTCATTCTCTATGAATATTTTGTATTTGGCTACATTTGTAAAAGATTTAATTTCAGTGTTTGCTTCGTGTATTTCCAGGACAATTTTCATTCAAATCATTTTGATCATCATAGGGGATTCCACACCAAATACAATAAGCATAAAGTTCTCTGAGATATTGGGTAATATTCTCGAGTTTATTCATTGTTGATATTTCAATCAGTACTTCATTATCTTCACAATGATCAGTCACTTCATCTACTTTGCCAAATACTTTTTGTTCCTTATCTTCCTCCTTTCTACAAGCACTGTTATAATTCTTTTCCTCACTATTACCGGGATATTCACCGCAAATTTTTTTTACTGTTGTATCAGGAGGCCAATACCACGATTCTACTGGCATATTAACTTTACATTTGATATCCAATTCCTCACATACTATTTGACTCTTCATTAAATCAACTTCCATCAATTGTTCCAATTTTTTTGACGAAAATCGATCACGAAATTGATCTGTCTGGGCATCATGTAATTCGTGGGTATTTGTAATTTGAGTATTCACTTTTCTTATGAAGGAGTTTTCATTAATTGTTCCTAAACCCAATCGATTCATTTTGATGTTCATGGGTATGGGTTCGGATCGTCCCGATTCATTTTTGCCAATACCTTGACCTGGCTTATAGCCCATTTTCATGATCATTTCGAAACCTGCCAATGGAGAAGTGCCTCATTATGACCATATATCTACAATTCTATTATGGATGTGTCTGTTTATTTTTGTGATCATTTCGATGTATCTCAAAATCGATTCATTATTCATATAACTATACATAATCTACCTTTATTATCGGTGGATATCGCGGATGATAAACCCTCATCTCGTTTCTCTTGCTCCATCAAAATACACTGCATTTTTTTTTTTTTCCCATTGCTTATATCAGCTGCGACCTTACGTTTTGTGAGCGCAATTATACGTTTATCGGAATATTTTTTAATAAGACTAGGTGGCATGTACATTTCTGTGTTCAGAATGAACTTGTCAGACATGTAATCGTCATCATCCGCCATGATATCCACTTTGAAGATAATATCGACAATCACTATAACAGCAAAAACAAGAAACATAATAATAATAATTATAATATTCGTACACTTACAAAAATATAATAGATACGATGAGACTGTAAATAATACATATTTCAGGCAGCTCCGTTACTCTATTCGTAGGTGGTGTGGATAGGCTGTATGATACAGCACTGAGTGAGCGCTGAACAGGGTTCACTGTTTCACCATTGATTGTCATCTTTTCACTGATAGGTATATTTGTGAAAATTCTTTTCATGGGAGTCCGTGTTCGACTTACTCAGCGCTGTATCGGCTGAACAAAGCTATGAGTAGAGAGCCCCCGCACACACACCCACACACCCACACACATATATATATACACATACATATATGCACAAAAACGTGAAAGCAATATTTTTTGGCATGTAAGAGCATGGCTATCCCGAGTTTATGCAAACATTCATTATTTGAATACCAAACAATAATATATAAGCCGTATGTTGAATAACAAAACAAACCTATTCATATAATATACCATCACAATAATTATAAAATGCGTAAGTACATCATATGTACAATTATACGGTTATGCACTATAATATTTGGCACCTCCTCATCACACAATTGTATCAGGATGATAATAATATGAAATATTCATATCCTGACGTGATTCTTTCATTTGTATGTATGTATGTATGTATGTATTTCATGTATATACATGATAGGTGCAGCGTAGTGACATAGAACGAATAGCTGTGTACTTGAACTCATATCACTACATCGTGAAATTAACTTACAATCTTCTCAACTATAAAATCCTTCTATAAATATAGTTCCGACACTTGGATAATTCCCAGTTTCCAACTGGTTTGAAACTTTGAATATCTAATCCGTATGATTACTGAATGTGATTCAACATGAAGCAACGTGAATTAACGTGAAACGGTCAATGGACGGCAGGAACGGCGAAATTCGTATATATCTATATGTGTTATATTAGATAAAACGGAACAGTGAATTGCAACGGCATATTTCTTCGTGCTTTGTCGGTTTTGTTGTATGCATATATTGCCATAAGGCAGCAATTACTTAACAATTGAATTTAAATTGAAATTTTCGTTAATTATTATTCAATTATATAAAGTTAATATATGAATAATGTCAATCAGATAGGCGACATGAATGTTTATGAAATATCTGTTGATGCAAAGTGAGCAAGTATTCATAGCCCCACTACACATTCACATACATGAATGATTTTCGCAAGAGTATATATTGTATATATATACATATGCATAGTGTCGTGTTTGTGATTCACATTTTATTGTGCCATTGAAAAATGTGATGAAATAAATGGAAAAACATGATATGAAATTGGTGTGATGAGTTAAACCAACAGTCTCGACGTTATATCATCACTGGCATTAACACAATAATTTTCCTGGTGTAAATATTAATATTGAAATGAGTTGATTGCAAGTGATGAGAATTATCGAAAATGTAAGAGTGACATTCGAAGTTGCACATGGCGGATATTGTGATTGAATATAAATTCAAATGGATCAACGAACATATGGTAGATAAATAATGAAAAATAAAATAGAAACCGTGCAGTGAAAAGTATAGAAATAGTGATTTTTTGTTGTATATAATGTTAAAACAACTTGTAGGGTAGTATCATTGTGCCAAGTGAAACGTCAATATCCATGAGGATTGCCACAACTTCTATAGATATATAAATATATAATGTGGTGCTACCCGATTGTACCAGACTACAATTCCTCATTCATATTAGTACCATCATCATCATCATCATCATCATCATCATCATCATCATCATCATCATCATCATCATCATCATCATCATCATCATCATCATCATCCTCATCATCACCACCACCACCATCATCATCATCACCACCATCATCATCACCATCATCATCATCATCATCATCATCATCATCATCATCATCATCATCATCACCATCACCATCATCATCATCGTCATCGTCATCGGCAGCGGCAGCAGCATAATCATTCAACTGACTATAAATAAAGTTGATGCGCACTTGGAGTTGTGTGGTGAAAGGAGAGTGGGAGGGTATGTGGAAGAGTAAAACAGTGAGAAAGTGAGATGGGTAGCGCGAGAATTATTTATCGAAGCAATATTTACATCCGAAGAAAAACAAGGCAAAATTGAGAATCTGAAGGAGAATTAATGCTGTACAAATTATGTAATAAATTTCAAAACTACGATAACAATTAAAATTATTTAATTATAAAGAGACTTCTAAAAAATACCGATACTGTATTGCTCGCTTAACAATTATTGCAGGTGACAAATTTATCATATTTGTGTGTTTAAATGTGGTTGGAATATTGCTATAATGCGCATTGGAATAATAAAAATAATATTTTTTCTATGCATATGTGTAATACGTAATCACACATTTACGTTTAGCAATTGCACGTTTCGCTAAGGATTACAACGTTTCCAATGTTACAGATGAACTTGAGGTATAGCTGTGCAGCTGTTCTGATATTAATATTGTGAGTTGAAGTTTTGCGTGATCGTGTCGCAAGCTTTAAACATCCAGTAGTCACGTGGCTATGGTTGTGGCTAATAGTGGTTGGATACAAAATGTTGAGTATTGTCCAACAAACAACGATACTAATTTGAATTTGAACGTTGATAGTAACAAGATGAGTGCCAAAGGGATACTAATATGCAGAGATAACTCTCATGTATTTCAAGATCGAACATTAAATCTTGATCAAGCGATAAAAATTGGTAGATCAGTTGCGAGGACGAGAGCCGCAACTGACAATGCGATATTTGACTGTAAAGTGTTATCTAGAAATCATGCGTTACTTTGGTATAATGCCGGGAAATTTTTCCTGCGAGACACTCGCAGCAGCAATGGAACTTTTGTAAACAATCAAAGATTGAGTGCCACTGGGTCAGAGTCAGCGGCTAAAGAAGTTTGCTCTGGGGATATTGTCCAATTCGGCGTAGATGTTGTTGAAAGCACGAAAAAAGTAACACACGGTTGTATAATTGCTACTTTGAAGCTCTATCTTCCAGATGGTAAAGAAGCGAAAGCCAGTAGAAGTATGTATATTACAAGTCCAGCGGGTGATGTCACACTCGAGGATCTGTATAAACTTAATCAGTACGTTCAAGAAGCTAACAGACGCGAAAAGGTATTGCACTCAAAACTTGTATACCTCCAAAAGCTAGTTGAAAATACTAAAAAAGCAGCGAGTCAGTCTTGGAAAGCATTGATTGATGAGGATCGCTTACTGTCACGAGTGAAAACTGTGGAGTGTCAGCTTGTTGTTTATTCAAAAAATTTCACTGAAGATAAAATTCGCGGTGAATTGTTGAAGCTTGAAGAGGAGAAGTCACATTATCAAATAGCCGCAAAAGAAGCACTACAGCGTGTCCATCAAGAGAAATCAGAGGTAACGCAAAAATTGATTCAATTAGAGAGTCGTTTGAATGAAACGGAGGAAGAGTGCCAAAGTTTACATGAAATATCAAAACATGCTCAAGTGGAGTTGCAACAATTGGCCGCAAAATATACTAATGCCCAAAAAAATTTAGCACAATTTGAGGAAAAATTGGCGGAGCAGGAGCAAAGCTCAACTGAAATTGTGAAATGGGCAGTACATGAGAAACAGGATTTGATAAAAAAAGTGAAACATCAGTCAAAAATTGGTCGTGGACTCCAATGTAAGCTTAATGAAAATCGATTGGATTCTGTCAAAATTCACAAAAAACTCATGGGATTGAAAAACTATATACAAACATTTCAAGACATGAATACTAAATTGTTATCGGATGAATCTAAAGATGGTATTAATCCGATTGAAGCTATAAATGCAATTCTTGATACACTCAATGAAATGATCGCGACGGACACTGATAATATTGATGATGTCGAACAATTTGAAAGTCTGGATAATATAGAAAATATTTTTGACGCGGAGGAGAATCAAAGTAAATTACACGAAATTGATTCCAATCAAAAATTTATTCTACGTTCAGATCGACAATCATCCTATGATAAAAATGAGCTCGATGTTTTGGATAATGATGGTGATAACTTCGCTGCATATATATTACCGCCAACCAACGCACGGCGAACTCTCATTAACGGTAAAGCCAATATTGATGAACATGATCAAGAACGAGATTCGAATTCAGACATAAACAACGATACATCCAGTGTTATAGGTGATACTGACACAAGCAGTCATATAAAAAGCCAAGATTTTATCGACAAATTAAACATTGAGAGTAAAGTAGCAGACAATAGTGGTATATCTTTTGTTCTCACTGACATTGCTGATAAATATCAAGTCGAATTTGCACATAATGTTCATGACAAAGAACCGCAAATTCAACATTACAATGTATTGGATATGAATAATCGTGTTGATAATGATGACTCTTCAGATTCGGCTGATTCTCCGAATGGGTCTGTGTTATCAACAATCGCATCAATAATAAACCATAACGAAAACACCATCAATCCAAATAATAATGACAATATTAGTGATCACTTTCTCAATGATAGAATTCTATTACAAGTTGATAGTGCTAAATTAAAAATGGATGAAAATAAATCAGAAAAAAGTGTGGAAAAACAATTTCGTGATCGAACAAACGCGAAAGAGAAAAAAAAAAATAATACCGCTAATGAGCATAACCCGGATGAAGATTATTCAATCGGAAGTATGGGGCAAGACCAAAAGAATGAGAATGAAAGTAATGGAAATAACAATGATGAGAATATTGAAATGAAAGAAGGTGAAGGTTATATCAGAACTCTTAAGCCAATCGTTAAGAATAGTAACAATTTCGTGCAAAATCCAAATACAAAGGAATATATACTTCATTTGTTCATGAGCTCGTTGGAGTCGCTTAAGGGTGATGATGATGTTGAAGCTCAGCATTTTGTGAAGCGCGAACTTGATGAGCTCCGCAATTGGCTAATTCATGAATCTAACGACATTGTCGTCGAAAAAATAAAAGCGTTCTATTATCGCGCTAAAAATGACAGTACAAGAATGCAAGAAATGAGCGAAGAATTGGTGATATTGAAAGAGAAGTATAGCCAATGCCACGAGGAAAAAACTGATATATTTAGAAAATATGCAAAGTTGCAAGCACAATGTGGTGATATATTGAATGCGAGTTATAGCGTTCCTATTCAGTATTTTGTGCCAGTTGCCATTGCCTGTTTGTGGATGCTATTTGAACAAATATTTTGAATTTCATTCATGAATTTATGTTTACACACACACACACACACACACACACACATATATATATATATATATATATATATATATATATCACAGTGTATACAAACACTCAAAATGATAGATGGCACGGTATAGTTTAATTTACAAACGCACATTTGGATATCCAGCTGTATATAATATAAATTTATCACGAGTGAGAGTTGTTCATTCGAAATATCATCATCGATTTTGTTTAGCTATTTTGGTTGTATTTTTTTTTCGTTTCCAAATTATCCTTACAATATATATCTCTATAATACGGCATAAAGAACAAGTACCTCATTAACAGTGACAGATAAGCTCCTAGTATGACTGCCAATGCCATTCAAAATTTAATCACGATGTTATGCTATACTGTACTGTATTGTCAGCAATTAAGACAATTTTGAATACTATTCTACCTATAATATAATGACGCCCTAATGCTGAAATAAGTGATATATTGTATTGGTTCGCAACTTGTTCGCAACTTGTTCTGGCACTATATCTATTCGTACATGTATCCCCCCCCCCCCCCCCCCCCCCCCCCCCATATATATATATATATATATATATATATATCAGTGAAGTGAGATTAGTGATTTGTGTTTAGTCAAGAGAATAGTTCGTGAGTGGCCTCATTTATTTCAATACGTTACTGTTGTTATTTTGTTTTCCTTCCAATAAATTAAAATGCGCACGTGTCGATCGTCGATTTGAGAATAATTTCTATAGATAAACAATGGAGCTGCTCATATTATAGGCAATAGAAAATTGATATGTTTTTCTAAGTGCATGTAACATGTCGTGGTTTCGATGCGATTGAAAGAAGGATGAAAATGCAAATGTGAATATTAAGAAAAAAAAAAAAACAACAACAGACACAAATTTCACCTATATCAGCGGAATACTATGGTTCAATTGTAAAATGAAAATAATTCGCAATTGGCCCAATGTATAGTGGCCTAAGCCCAACCACCTTTTTTTCTCTACGCTTTTTTTACATTACATCTATTTTATATACGTGTCAAATACCAAATGAAAAATACCATACTTATCGAATTATTTCGAGAAATTGAGAGTGCCATTATTTTGTTTTCCCAAGTCAAAATATCTCATTGAATTTGTGAGCATGGCTGACATATATACATATACTTCAATTGATATATACAAAATATTCACACTGTGAACTTATGATTATAAATGAGAGTACGTTTAAATTGTTACGTGAGTGATTGACGCTTCGATAGCAATATATATTTAATAATCGTAAATCATGTATATAACATCAATATTATGTAATTATATTAGATATGTAACACTCATTGTGGAAAGAATATGAAATAAAAAATTATATTAATGGCAACATATATATATGTATGTATATGTATATGTATATCTACATCTATACTGATGTCATGAATTTTATTATACATTTATATCTGTGAATGTTTGTCTACACGATGTTATACATTCCAATTTAACTATGTATACCTAACTATTTAGGAAGGTATTAACGTGAGATTGGTGAAAATAAATTTATACATTTGCAGCAATTTGAGCATATTTATGATGTTTGACGAATGTTATTCAACTTACTTGATGTATATTATTTTCGTATACAATCTTTATGATATAATCGTACACATATAAATACATATATGTATGTATAGAGATGTACAACTTTATCGGAGAGTGGATACCGTCAAAACTACTGTTGACCATTGATACATGTTAACTTTTTCATTCTTCTTGTAGGGCAAAACTGGCATGATGTTGTCCTAGTGTGGGAAAAAAAAAGTAAAAGATTGAAGACATTGTTACACCAAGTTTGAGAACGATGACAGGAGGTTCGAATTCTAACAGTGACTCGTCATCCAATCGTGTTTGCCAAGATTTTTTACGTAACGTTTGTCATAGAGGGAAACGATGCAAATACGTTCATGAGCGCTCTAGTGAAGATGCAGTGTATGAGTATACATTTTGCCATGATTTTCAGAATGGCATGTGTAACTGGCCAGGCTGTAGATTTCTTCATTGTACTGAAAATGAGGCAAAACACTTTAGGATAACAGGCGAATTACCATTGCATATTCCGAATCGCCTGAGGAACAATTTAGAAAAATCTGAATATACACTATGTAAAGATTTCATAAAGGGAAGTTGTCAACGAGTTAGCTGCAAGTTCAGACATTACGAGAAGGAAAAGCCTCATCACAACATTATTGATTCATCTCTGATGAATGCCCCACACGTACAGCATAGTATCAAAAGTAATAATGACAATCTACAACATGCTGAAGAGGATAGAATGTGACTATCTATATTATGTTACTATTGCTAAAAATTTGGCACATATTTATACCATCATTAAACATATGAATTGATATTCATTTATTTATTATATCGATCTATTTATCTATTCATGTGGGCCATTCAAGCTTTCATTGGCAATTAGAGGAAAATTGTCATCATCACTCATTAGTAGTTGATAATGGATTCAACGTATCATTATATCCGAGTGAATGTACTGGACCTCCTGAGCCGAAAAGAAGAATAGTGTCGTCAGGCGAAGCGGTTGTTCAATTTTGAGACATCATCTCTTATCGGTCAACATACATCTCCATCCTCTGTTACATCTGGATATTACTATCCGGTCATAGCAAGGAATGATGCAAGGGCAATAATTCTTGATGATGAAAATTCGTTATTACGTAAAAGGATAGAGCAATTAAAAAAGCAGGTATGGCTTAACCGATTTAATATTTATTTAACATAAATATATAGATTTTGACGACATGAACTACATATATCAAATGACAACTAAATACAGGGGGCTTTCTGACAAAACCACATATAGACAACTCATTTTTGTTCTCAATTAGGCCGTGAATCGAATGTGATTTGAGAGTATCTGACGATGTCAATATCGCCGTGCATTCATTGTCCGCACAAACCCTGGTGTTTTAACATTCGTTTACTATTTATGATTTTAAATAATCGATAATTTATTGCAATATTATTATCATTACAATTGTGAATGAAGCGAGTAATTCTAAAAACAATTATTTGTAATCCAGAAATCGATGTCGAAGTTCATTTAATAACCATATCTTACAAGAGGTGAATACTATTGTGTATTACGCAATTGAAAAATGGCCGAGAAGTTCTAAGAGAAGTTTGGAAGAAATTAGCCTGAACCCAAAAAGAGATGCATGGTTCAGTCACAAAGCCCTATATATATATGTATGGATGAACACATATACGAATTCAGACTATTATATTCTTTTTTATTTATATATACAATGATTTATTGATCAAACATAGGAATCATAGTTATTTGAATCACTCATTCCATGTTATAATGTTTGTGTCTGTCTGTCTGTCTGTCTGTTTGTCCGTTTGTGTGTTTGTGCGTGTTTGTGGACAGGTGAGCGATTTAACTGCGACTAATGAATTTCTGCTGGACCAAAACGCACAATTACGAATATCCGGTAAGCGAACTGCCAACGTTACTGCTATGTCGGTGCCCGCAGTAACAATGACAAATACTGTACCACCATCACAAGCTCCGATACCTCAACAAATGGTGAATGCCGCTGTTGCAGCAGGAACACTCAGAACAGTCACGACTAGTGTCGCGACAGTTCCAGTGAGCATTGCCACTGTTGCCGCAGTGTCAATAGCTGCTGCATCCACGGCTCAACAAACAATTACAATGAGTGGGTCAGGACCACAACCAAATAACCAGCAATCTACAAATTCCCAACAAACCGCCAATTTACCTTTATCAATACCTGGCTCCACTGCCCCTCTTGTCCCATATCCCATCATTACCCAAGAACTCCGGCCAGTACTCCAATAAATTTATATATAATTTGGAAAATGTTCGAAAATTTTTAAGTATCGAAAGCCACTGATATAAATCTGCAACATATTGTGCACTGGCCACATTATAAAAATACAGTAATATTTAATTTACCTATATTTGTTTTCTATATGTATGCGTATTCTACTGAAAATGTTTTGTAGTGAAAAATTAGTTCATGACTGCTCGATCATTTATTTATTTATGCATAATTTTTATTATTATTAATGTATTAAATTGAACATACATGCACATGTGGATAGCATTTTGAACAAATTTGAAAAATCTATTACAGATAATGGGACCACGTATTTTTCATTTAAAATGTTGCTATTAGCAAACATTACCAATATAAATATGAGTTCAAAAATGATTTGCGCCAAGCAACTGTATCGATGGTATTTCACATAGTAAAATTATATATTGATACAAGTCGTCGATTCTCATCAACAATTTATGGAAGAATGCTGGTTCAATAAAATTTAAATTATATATTGATGATACACAATGTATGTTTATAAGTATGGAATTAGACATCCATCATCAAAAATGTTTCATGATATGCTTCATTCTACAAATGTCAACTGCCATTTATGCCAATTGTAATGAATATCAAATCAATGATAAATTTATATCATCATTCAATTGAATATGAGTTGAGAACAAAATTTCGAAACAGTAAAATCCAATAAAGAAAAAAGTAGAATAAAAATCATCCGCGGTGCGTAACAATCAATGCTACTCGACACATTCGAGGATACTCGTTATTTTCATGGAATTATATCATAAATCTTGTGTACTATTCAAATTGAATATATGTTGGGTGTCACCATTACTGGTCAAACCATTATTGTGATAACACGTAAAAAGTATATTTCCATCGAGGGAGAGCATTAGCCCAAAATGTTGTGAAGATCAAAATTTTTTCTCATATTCCTCAAATCCGTACTCATACCGATATTAGATTGAAATACATCAAATTTTTGAAAATTGCAGGGGGATATGTAGAGATTTTTTTTAGCGTCAGAGATAACTTGCTTGAACAACAACCAAACTTTGGTCGCATTTTTTCTCGAAATTACATTTTTCAACACGAGGATATTTGTCACTCCTAAAGAAAACATATACATATACCTGAATACTTGCCAACATCTCGATATGAAAATAGCCAACAGTGAGCGACAGCATCCAATTTTCGACTTCTATCAGTGTCATTGAATATAATTTCACCGCATATCGGCCGATTGGGACGATTAACAGGTTCGAATATATTTTCGCCCAACTCTCTTCGTATTTTATTACCAAACACTGCACCTGCAATCAATTTTTCCATGAAAATCTAATTCATGCAACTCAAATCATTTTCGTATAATATTTTGTTCAATCAATATGATGGACGACCGCCTATATGGTATACATGAAGCCGCTAAAGTTCTAATGATTTCCAAGTCCATTGTGTCAAATAGGTCAGGAGCGACCAAACTGCATCTACATGATTGAAAATAATTGTTTCATTCTTAAGGACATATATTTATTATGAATTATTATGAAATATATTATGTATTGCTATATCATATTATGTTCATATCATATATGAAAAGTGTGGATATAAATTGAGGACGATATAGAAAAAAACAATATGATGATATAATTGAATAATATATTTGCACATTTACAAAGCAATAAATTACATAAAATTCAAATTCCCGAATTAAATACCTGTATCTTTAATAATAAAGTCGTCATTATCAAATGACGACATCAGCGTATTATTATTCAAACTTGATATAAAAGCGTCAATATGTATATATTATAATTGTGAATGCATTTTGTATTTTTACATCAATATTCCTCTCCACTGACTGCTATATGTTTAATTTATAATATATATAGAGTTTTATTTCAAGACAACGCATATACAAATATCCATGCAGAGGTGCGGACGCATCATCTGGTTTGGCTGACTTATGCATTTGTGACAATTATGAATGAACAGATACTACAATAATCCTAATTGCCATAATCAATTTCATTCATATTACCCTCTGCTATATCAAAATTCATGAATGCATAGAACCATGTATACAAATGAATTGAGTCATCAGATGAGTTAGTGTTCTTATAATTTATGCGTGATATTTATTCATATTTATCATGTTAATAAATTAAAAAATATGCAGGAAGATGTGAAACAAAGAAGCAAATTCAGTTTCGTACTCTGATTCTTATCATGAACGATACCAATATGAAATTGCGTGAGAGCTAAAAACAGATTCACGCGTTACTCATTCATGAAAATTAATTGAGATATCATAATTTTCTAATCGAGTATATTGTTTAGCCATGTCAATTCGAAATATATATTATGTTGCATTAAGTTTCGTTGCCAATAATCGTTGTTCAATCGCTAAAATAAACAGAATGGAAAAACTTAATATAGTGTTTGATAAGTATAGTGGGATTGCAGTACGGGTATTGCTCATATGGTGGAATACGAATCCACACATGTAATTATGGATAAAATATATTTTGCTAATCGCAATTTACCTGTCGTCGCTGTTATCGCTCGTTCCGTCTCCACTGCAATCAAGATCGAGCTCACCCTGTATTGCACTCTGCAAATCGTCAATTCGCTGCAATGCAAGTCTGAGATCGTCACGCGCCACCTTGGTTTCAGCTCCAGCAACTTCAATGGCTTTTTCGAGATCGCGACGGGCACGAATCGTTTCCTGTTCTCGTACAGTAGCACAATTGAGTTCTTCTCGAACATCCCGTAATGATCTTTGCATTCGTCTTGCATTATCTTGAGCTGTTTGTTCTTTCGTTCTCAATAGAGCCGTCTCTGTTTGCAATTTATCAACAGTTTCTTTCAATCGCGCAATTTGAGTTTCAAGACGAGCACGAGTAGTCTGTTCCAATTCTAACTTACTCTCAAGTTCCTTTGCACGGAATTCTAGGCGTTTTGTCGCGAGGCTATTCACTGTAGGATCACCCAGCTGCTCAACACATTCAAGTCGTTGACTAAGTTCGACAAGTTGATCCTTTAACGATGATTTTTCAGCTTCAAGTGTAGCTATCAACACATGAGCCTCCTGCAATTGAGTTTGTTCTACTGATGCTTGTTGTACCGCCGCACGATATTTTTTCATTACCTCAGCCAGCTCCTCTTCATTCTCTTCTAGATGCGATATGAGTCCCGTTCGTTCTCTATTTGCAATATTAGCACGTTCCTCCGCCTCAAACTTGAAACGAGTAACTTCCTCAAGCGCCGCTTGTGTTTCATTCAATTCTTGTTCCAATACCTGTTTAGCTTTTATTGCAACCGCTTGAGCACATTCGGCATCCTCAAGTTGATTCTTTAATTGTCGAATAGCGGCTTTACCTGTTAAATCACGTTTGGAACGCTCGAGCATAGTCTGAGCATCTTTGAGAAGTGCACGAGTTCCTTTTAGATCTCTCTTCAACCTCTGTACTGTATCAGCATCAGCTGCGCGCTCAGTGCGGTCTTGCTCCTCATATGCCCCTACTCTACGTTCAAGTTCATGTTTTTCACGCAACAGTATCGCCCTCTCCTCATGTTCATTCTCCAGTTGTGCTTCTAATGCTTTCACTTTTTTATGGGCACTACATCGAATATCTTCCAATTCATCATCTCTTTGTTGAATTTCTTTTCGAATTTCTTTACGTTGTTGTTCTATACTCATTTCCAATCGTAATTTGGCTTGTTCGAGAATCTGAACTTGTCCAGCTAAATCATCCAACTCCTCTTCCTGGTCTTTACATTTTTTATCAAGTTCATACTTGGATTTCTTCAATTGTGCTATTTCCTCCTCTGTTTTTCCGCCGAAAGTCAACTCTTCGAGTTCCCGATTCAAATTATGAAGTCTCTCCTCTTGCAGTTCGATCTCTAATCGGGCGTCCTGTGCAACATATTCCAAACATCAATATCACGAGAAAAAAAAAACATCAAGTCACAATATAATATATAATAAAATGTTTAACTCACGCTCAAATTCTGTTCAATAGTGAATTTCTCAGCAATTGCCATTTCTTTCTCACGTATGATTCTTTCTTTTTGGATTTTTTCTTGTCTTAAATCATCCATGAGGTTCTGTGTTTCCGAATCAAACCTTAAGGTATATAAATAGAAAGATATGGTATATCAATCATATATATGAAACGTGGAATAATTGGACATTTGTATATTCAAAGATTGCGACGAAACCGGATAATTTTTCCAATTGCTTGTTTTTTAATAATTTCAAATCCGATTTTCTCGAAATCCACGCGAGAAATTGTCTCGAAATTTTTTCAGCAAAGGCGGTGACTTGATTTCATGTTTTTAACATGCACTTGGAAAAACGCTGCAATTACTTTAAATTCTGGAAAAAATCTTCATAACCATTTTTTCGAACTTTATTGTATCATCTCACCGAGCGGAGCTTATTAATTCGTAGTCGAGTATCGAAAATCGAGAATAATGGCAATGGAACAGTGGGAAATCTTTAAGAGTAAAAAAAAAAGCCAAAACAAAAACTAAACGAACAACAAATAAATAAATAAACAAAGGGAAGAACATCTCACTTGCGTTGTTTCTTCTCTAAAAGGTTGTTCCTAGCTGTTTGCTCCTCTAAAAGGAGCCGCAAGTCGTGCATCTCGCCATTAAGCTTTTGTACACGTCGCTTCCATTGAGCGACAACCTGACGTTGCTCTTCTACCTCTTCATATGCATCGGCAAGCTGTAGAATCGCATATGGACGTATATATATATAAATGTATAACCATTTAGTAGTTATAATGATGAAATATCAAATTATTGTCCCTTAATATGGTATCGAGGTAGACTTTTGCAGCATTATGTCAAGCTTTTTTACAATATTCTTGCGAACATCATCATACTCGCCTCTAATTTTTGCTCTGAATATTATTCCTCGAACGAAATATATTACTATAATTGTTTTATTATCTTTATTCCCCACCCAACTGTATATATTTATGCGATTGCTCGTATCTTTATAGTGTTCAAGGAAGTTACAGCTCAACTATCATGGTTAACAAGAATATTGTGAAATCAACATTGGCTTTTGGGAATATTGAGTTGCAATATTAGATTAGACCGGACTATTAATGATCCCAAGCGAGATAATATGATTTTGAGCACTTACTTTTTTTTCCAGTTGCTTCTTGAGACCGACGAGCTGTTCAAGATCATCTTCATGTTGTTGCGCCATTTTTCGTTTTATAAATTCAAGTTCACGAATTGCGTGCTCATATCTTTGTTTATAAACATCACCATCATCACATTCTTCTCCGTCTGATGCAGTACTATTAAAATCGGCAGCCCTCGCATATAACAACTCCATCTCTAGCTTTTCGGTTGTTTGTTGAAGATTTTTATTTGCTGCAGTTATGTCATAGAGTTCTCGTTCCAAACGGAGACGCTCCGAAGTTTCTGCATCAATCCTCTCTACTGCAAGAGTTGAAGTTGAATGTTCCTCAGCAAAATCAGCAGTCATGACGCTTAGCTAAAAGCAGTATCATAAATCGCCATTACAATGAATAATTTCGAATGAGATATCGAAATAATGAATATCTATAGTTCAATCGGTATAATGATAATGAAAGAAGGGGTGAATCGTGTGTGTTAATTTAAAAGCCATTATTGAATATGACTACCTCATCATTTTCACACTCCGACAGGGTTCTATCTTCTGACAATGTCATGAGCTTCGAAGCGATTGGAGTGGAATTACTTTTAACAATGTTGTGTTTCCTATTGAAATACTGAAAACCCTTAATCATAATGTTTGTTGCGCTTCTACTTCTGCCAAGTGATCGATGAGTATTATACGGCGCTGTTGGAGTTTGTAATTCATCATTATCAGTATTGCGACCAATTCTGCGCCATTCTTCCATAATGTGATCAGTGCGATGGAGAAATTGAGCGATTCTCGAAGTTAAAAACGACGATGCGGTGTTGCGTGCCAAATGTGACGCCATTGGTTTAAACGATTGTCGTACTTTTTGTTTTTCAATTCCCAATACAAAGTTCAAACTTGCATCAAAAATAACCGGAGCATGTTCCATCATCAACAATTCTTTCTCTAGAGCTTCATCTGCATTCATGCCATACTGCGGAAAAATTCTTCTCGGTGTTGATAACTTGCTGTTTTTGAGATGAAATAATCTACTACTGTCCGTCGATGCAGACAACAATTGAGAAGATGAACCAAGAAAATTATCAGGCGCGTGGAGTGGATATATTGATGAAATTGGACACGTCGAATTTAAAGACAAATTTGGTGATGGACTGTTGGCACTCATTTTATTTCTGTTTATTATAAGGATGGGGCGCACGTTGTCTTGTTCCCGCAACGACAAAGGCGCAGGCTTTTCTATGACATTTATAGATTTTAATTTTACGGGTGATAAAATTGCATTTGATACACCTGATTCAATGATAACAGATGGAATATCATTCGAATATGTAGTAGTTTGAGATATACGATTGTTCAGTCGTCCAGAGCCACAATAAGCCAAAAGATTTGCAGACATAATTCAAATTGAACTTTTTTTTTTAAAAAGTGAAAAATTTCTGATCATCACTCGGGTATATATATAGTATTTGTATGACTGATATCATATCTATCATATATTTTATCATTTCACTAAATTTTTCTCACCAACACTCATTTCAATTTAATTCCGAATGTGCATGAAAAATTTTGATTGCATAACCGCTGAGCTTGTCGGAAGTATCGTAAAATTACAAATTGACTGCACTCAATCTCACTATCTGGCCCCAGTTTTTTGCTCAGCTTTGCGTCAACGACAATGACGATAATTGAGACCAAAGCGACGAGCTGCATATAACTTCAAGTTATTCTGAGATATATACTTGGTGGGAGGGGGAGAAAATCAAAGTAAGAAATTGAGGGACGGAGAATTGGAGACAGAATGAGACAGAGGTAGATAGATGAGGAAAAGCTCGAGTGGAAGAGCTAGCATCTGTTCTGCAATACGGACCAATATTATACAATCAGTGTTACAGAATATAAAAAAGTTCAGAAAAGGGGAAAAATACAGGCGAGATTCGAATAGGAAAAAGAACTCAATGGCTTTTTTGTTTCCATCAAAATATCGGTCATTAAAATTCAGGTAAATCGCTCAACTAAATAATTTACGTCTCAAAAACAATTAGCGATGATGAAAATATGAATGTACTCACCTTGGCTTCGAGCTTGTCGTTATCATGCTTCAAATGGTTACGCTCGAGCTCCAGTTTCTCAACTTTGGCCCGCAATAGCTCAAGTTCCTCCTAAATAAGTAACGATAACTCTATGAAATTCATTCAATTTCAATTACATAGTATATATAATTTTCGTACTCAATGTACTTTGAATAAAAACAAACCGTTCGAGCTTTCAACTGATCTTCAGTACGTTGAACGTTCAACAGAGGTGTAACTTTCACATAAAGTCTCCACCAAGGCCATTCGCGTACAGACATCAATTTTCGGACATTTCTTTGGATACATTTAACAGCTATATCTTGAAGCTTAACATTGATGATGATCATTACCATATTTAGAATAATTATAAAATTAACTATGACTTATGCGTTATTTCAAATTCTTGACAGCTTTAATATTAATAGATTAACTTGATTGTTATTTACCTTCAATGTATTCAGTTTTTTACGTGCCAAATAACCTCTACATCTTGCTTGTAGTAATATAATATGGCCAGTGAGTTTGTCATCACGCTGCGACTCAAGTTGCTCTAAAGCCCCAATTCTGAAGAATATCTGAAGCAAAGAAAATAAGAGATGTGGGTGACTGAAAACTTTAAATATCAAATATAGGCAATTCATTGAGGTCACTTCGACATTCAGGTCCACACCGAACCTTCAACCGTATGATTGAGTAAATCAATTATCATGATACACTGTAAAATATTTCATTCATTACAATTGTTTAACGGGTCTAATTACGTCCAATTATCAATAATTCAATTCATTCTTACATCAAAATTATTGTCAATGATATGGTCGACAAAAACATTTTATTCATAAGGACAATCCAATTAACAATATCCAAAATTCTTTTTTATTCCACACAAGAACAAATCGATTGTACGTTCGCACTGCTGCTCGCAAAATCACAAAATTGACTTGAAGTTCTCAAAAATGTCATGTTCTTCATCTTATTCATATTTATTACACGATTGATCGTATTATTATCATGGGTTAATAACTTTGTTTCCACTTGTCAATTTT
Organism: Zele albiditarsus; assembly: GCA_958496275.1. Lineage (NCBI taxonomy): Eukaryota > Metazoa > Arthropoda > Insecta > Hymenoptera > Braconidae > Zele > Zele albiditarsus. The sequence continues at coordinate 23,148,352 of OY292408.1, forward strand.
TAATAGGCCGGTCAACTCAGTTTTACTTCCGTAAGTAAACAAGTTTTCAAAAAATGTCTCCCGTTTAATTCCCACGTACAAATAGTCGTATCATCAATCAAATTTCTTCGATCACCATATCAAAAGTCGTTATTATTTCATTATATTGGGATTAACATTTTCTGGCAATTCACTTGATTTTCTGATCTTCGATTTCAGTCCATCATTTTATGCCCTAGTTGCTGAATTAAGATTTTTATCAATTCTATTGCACTATTTCGCGGAATCTATTCATTTTGATAATGCACTCGTTTATTATAATCATCCAAACCCGAAATTACATTTCACATGGTTGATGAGTGTTTGAAACTTTTTTCATGTATTGGTGCTGATTTCTTCTGCAATTGTTCGCTACTCTAAATTATAACATTACAAATCACAAAATTTTTTTTACTTTTCATCCCATATGTTTTTCTTTCCCTACAAAATAATCTGTCAGACTTATCATTTTATGTCAACACATTGGAACAAGAATCGAAAATTTTTAGTCCATACACGAGAATAAGGTTACTGTCAAGTTGGGTAAAATCGTGGTATAGTTGATTATAACTGAACTACGTAGCGATGGTTTGTCATAATCAGCAGACAAATTCTGTGTCTGTCTCGGATGGTTAGTGGGATACCAAACCCAGATACTTGAGAGATATTCGATAACATGGGAGGGACACCTAATCTTATATTACAAAACAAAGTCTATTGAGGTTGGTCTCATGTTGGCGGTGGATGTCCTCAACTTCACTTTCAATATAAAAAGTAAAGCGGCCATGTCCCTTGTGAAATTGAAGACAATGTGTAACAAACGTGTGATTACAATTGAAATAATGAGATCATATAGTTCCCGACAGTGATCATTGTGGTGGTGTGCAGTAACTCAGTGCCAAATTGCGACGCGCAATCCAAGGAAATAGTGAACAAGAACGATTGATAGCATAAATTATGTTATACCAGAGGGAATCATAAAGTCGGATTGATAGTTCAGAAAAAATCATTTACGTCAAAAAATGTATAACATTTATATTGATTATGTTCATCCACTCATTAACTACACAAGCGAATATGAAGATTTTTCAGCATAAACCGCAACCACTTCATAACGTCTAATGTATGAAAAAATATACTACTCACTTGACTTTGACCGACTCGAAAAGATCCTGGATTGATGTCTACAAGTAGTAGCATATCTTCGACAGCCCTACGTTCATCAGTAATTGGACTTCTTGGTCGCGCATTTGTATCACTAGAAAGCAATCCGAACTGCCGCCGAAATTCACTTAAGGGCATATGCCTTGGAAATCCAACCTTATGCAGACGTAGTGCATCAACTATTTGCCCACCACGAATCTATGTTGTAATAATCGAGCAAATTATTGAAAACCAAGGCGGATCTCATTCACATTATTCTGTAATAATTACCTGGGAGCGCAAAAGAGGAACATTAATTATACTACTTTCATAGAGATTGGGTTTCACTGGGAGTATACTTCTGTTATCTGTGCTGCTGGCATCGTGTTGCGGTAGTAAACAATGAACGAATTTTACTCGGGTTCGTCTTAACGCTTCAATCAGCCCATCCTAGATGCATAAAGTACAAATTGATCAAAATTGAAAACGAACAATAACTCAACTCACAATCGTTATTATTAAATTGAAGAACCAGTACGATTGAAACTTACAACACTGAGTTTTACTTGTACACAGGTATTTTTTCTCTGAACAGCAGTGAGGGTCCGTCTGATGCTAGAAGTTCGCCGCAATGACTGTGCACCCTCAATTCCGGAAATGGGCCCATTAATTACCCCTGCGACTCCTACTCCACGAACTTGGAGAAATAGTCTACTCAAATCCTCTCTGTTGATCAAAATTTCAACACGATATTGAATATGACAAACTTTCATAATGAAAATTGAAAAAAAAACAAATTATGATGTAGTTAATCAATTAGAAAAATAAACCTGTATACTCATATATATATATATATATATATATATATATATATATATATGCATAATTATTATGAATATGCGTATATTTGTTTGTATTTTCATGAATACAACCATATTGAATTGAATTATAAATATATATAAACAGAAAACGGCTTTGTCAAATATAATGTCGAATACATTCCCACGATATTTTTCTGCCAATCGTTGAAGCATCAAATAATGTAATCTTCACATAATCACTTGATATGTGTTTCAATAGACACTGTGTACGTGATTTACATTAGATATATCCGCATAGGCTTCGCTTAATTAGCCATATTCATCGAGAACTGAAAGAGCAATGTGAACCCTAATTGTTGATTCGAACCGAAAAGTGAAGGGTCGAACGATTACGCAGTCATGTACTTGATGTAACATATTATCACGTTTTTGCATATTTATGAGCAAACCTTGAACTTTCCTGAAGAATTGTGATCGCATTTTTGGTAACTGGATTCTCACGAGTGGCCTTGAGCCAACCGGTAGCTGTGTAAAGTACTGGATTGGTGCCTTGAAGATGCTGAAGAACAAATTGATTGTTTCCCGGTGCTTTCCGCAGCAAAACTTGATAATCACGATCACCGTAATACGTAAATAGCCGATCCAAAAAAGTTTGATCACTACCGCCGGCACAAATGGCTTCCTCATCAAGTAACCATAACAGTCCTTTTTTATCGGATTGCAGTCGATTAGTCAAGTCCGTTTGGCTTGTTCGCAGCGTTGAAGCGCTCTGCTGGCCACGATCAAGCAGCGAGATGAGTGCTTGTGGTGACCCAACACAATCACCATCATAATCCTCATCATAATCGACATCGATGGCTTCTTGTGTATATCGATTTTTTGGCGCAACAAGTGTTGTGTAGTGATATAGTAGTTGTAATCTTTCTTGCAGATAGTTATGACAGAGATCTTCAAAATTAGCTCCAGTTTGACGGCCACATGATGCGGGATTTTGGAAACCCGGTGCGTCACAAATCAAAAGTGATGATACTGTATGGTTGGATGAAGATATTGATTTATTTAGAAGCGAGATAATGCAATGAAATACTTCAGAGTATAATCCGATGATAAGTCCTTCAAGACAATCTAATCCAGATCCATCTTTACTTTCACTTTCAATAGAGCCGGGCGTTCTGAATGTTGGCCTGGCGTGATTGTTTTGGTGAGTAGTAATAATTCCACCACTATTTGAACGAAATACAATTGTACTGAGCTCTTCAACGGTGGTGCCGAGCAGGTTTGCTGCCTTCTCTGCACAATCAACTCGTGAGAATTGCCATTGTCCTTGCATACTCGTGCCGCTGGTTTTCATCGCACCCGCACAACTCAGATGATAAATACCGCCAAGCGTCATCCAAATGGCTTTTTCATCACTTTCAGGAACGCCCAAAATCCTGAACGACGTTACAATACGATGAAATTCAATCATTGCACGCTGTTTGTCCTCATGCTTCTGCAGAGGAGTTATGAATGAATTATTCTCAGCTACTAAATTCGTAAGATTCAAATTTTTCCGGAGTGAGCCTTCAGCGCCTGCAAGTAGTCTATATAAAACATGAAAAGTCAATTCGCCATTTGTTCTTCTGCCTAATCGTGATTTTTCCAATAACAAAGCTTGCACAGAGGCGGACGCTATTTGCCCCGACTGGTCAAAGTCCAAACTAAATATTTGCGTGAATCGTGTCGCATTAAAATTCATGTGTGTCCTGCTATTTCCGAACGCCTCCAAAATTGTAAACACCGCGTTCAATTTTTCAATTGTTAGAATCTATAATAACAAAAGAAAATACTAATAATAATCATCGATATCTATTAATGTATAATAATTGCAAAATGTTCAACTAATTTTGTGATACATGATATAATATGATATCATATGACATGATGTGATATAATATAATATCTTATTGCTGGTAAATAAAAATTTGGCTCATTACTTTATTAACAGTGCCGGCAGCCAAAACGAGATAATGCAAAACGTGTTTGAAATTTGTCGTCTTTCCCGAGCCGCTACGACCCAAAAATATAACTGAATGATCTTGCCGTGTCGCGAGCATTCCTTTGTACGCGGATTGTGCTATTGCATAAATATGTGGCGGCATATCCTCACTTTTACACCCTTTGAACATGTGTACCACCTGGAAATAAAGGAAACGTCACCTGATTTATAAGCAAAGGCAGATAGACAGACGTTATTTGGCGTCAATATAAAAAATGCTTCATAAATTTATACTTGTGTGGATATACTATAAATAAATGTTTTTAGTGTATGAAACATGTGGCAATAATGCGTTTGCCATTACCTTTTCTGAATAGATTGCTGAAGGTGCTATTGGATTGATTACAATCATGTTGTCACCCACGTATGTATGAATCAAGTTACTTGCATATCTTTGTCTTAATGTATGAAGTACCGATGACTCGTTGAGAAATCGCAATTGTGAGAGCTCTTCCGCCATATCAAACTGCGTTGGATTTGCCTTAATATACAATATCATATAAATTGTACTCATATATATATATTCTCATAATTGATTATAAACATTTCAAATGTGAATACTACCTTCTCTACGTCTTCTTCATCAACAAGGAGCTCTTCTCCGCTTGATATGAGTTTTACTCGTAACTTCCCCGTATCTGGATCAGTGATGCCACATCTTGTAGCAGCCGTGAATCCTCCTCTATGCAATAACCAGACATTTTCCATTGCGAGCCATGAATGTTCTTGAGCCACGTGCTCTTCGCTACGAGCCTAAAATTTGAACACACTAATTACGATTTTTCTTTCCGTCCAATGAAACGCATCTTGAAGCAGTGTATTTAAACAGAACAGATTCATTTGTGTAGCAATAATACACGGCAAATTTGCATATTTTCCATTTTGAAATTATTCATTTATTGGTGTCGTGATGATTGGGAAATTATTGAAACGAAAGATAAACTCCCAACGAAAATTTCATCAATATACCTGATTATTAGATTGCAACACTTGCTCTTTAAGAAGTAAATTGAAGTCTTTCAACAGTCCACGATCATCTATTTCCTCAACTTGTATATTAAAGATTTCTCGATTTTGTGTATGTTTTGGCGTTAACGCCAACTCTACCAATTTTCCCCATTCAATAGTATTATGGAAGACATTTTTTTGGTGACGAATATCCCTGTTCAACATTTTACTGTGCACATTAAGGTTATTAATTGAAAATTTTCCAGTTTTTTCGCAAATGATTCGATTTCTATCGGAATTGAAGTGTTCAGGATAACTAGCATTTGTAACTATCCCCCATTTTCTTTCTCTTGGATGTCGGATGATATTAGTATCATCCCAACCTTCCTCCAATTTCCGGTGTTGATCGTTATCTACGTCGCCACGTCGCAGACTCTCCATCCAATTGTCCTGTTTTATATTATACCTCTTATTATTTGTGATGATTGATTGTTGTGACTTAGTTGATGATCTAATTTTTCCCCTTAATCTTATCAATTGTTTCCCATCACACGCAGTGTTTCTACCGGAACTTTGTGGAAAACCTATAATCCCACCAATTGGAAGGCTTCCTCTATCACAAGAACAATTTGGATTACCACTAACACACTGTAATTCCATGATCTCATGGAATTTTCATAGCAACCTTCATGATTCGGCGAGTCATAGATCTTCGAATAATTAAAAGCTATAGTCGCATTGGTGAAACCAAATCTGTTTATATAGTGAGGTGAATGATTGCTTTTTATTGATGGCATTCGTGTTTTTTGTTTTGCGATACCGCTAGAATGAGCCTTCCCCTCACAAAACCGATGATGGTGACATGTTTGTCAATTTCTCGGAGTATATTGGCATTTTCTGGGCTGCTCGATTTTCCTCTCCGAAATTGATATCGAAAAACAATAACAACAACAACAACAACAACACAAAAAAAAAACAAGATATCAAATTTTTCATACGGTAATATTTGTTATATGGTTCGTAATTAAAATAGTACAAGAGCAAAATTTCACTAGTTTATCATTGTCTTACTGCAACATGGCTCTCCAATTGAGTGGGCAACATTGGAAAAGCAAAGGCTTGTGTCACCGTTTATATATGAGCTGAAACGAGTTTCAGCCGAGATATGAATACGTCATTCTATATGTGCCTACGCTCGTGTATTCAATTGCGCCAATACGTCAAAACCAAACGGTCGCGTGGAATTAAGTGATATTGATCAACGTCACGATAGTAATTTGAGAATATTGTCAATGACAGTATGACTGTCCATAAGTTATTGTATGACAATTATTATGATACGCCTGTATAGTACTATTGAAAAAGTGAAAATTGGTGATCACTGGTCGAATACAAACTGGTCTATTACATTTCATTCAAATAATTCATGCTGCACTGAATTATAGTAAAATTTCGGAATCGTGATCATAAAACCTGATAGCACAAAATACTATCTGCTCATGAAAAACTAACGAGAGATAAAAAATATGAGTGAATATTGATAGTAACAGTGAAAGTAGAATGGAACACTCGCGATTAACTGAACATCGTTTCGGGCTATGTAACGTTCGATTGAGAGATAGACACAGACACAGAGCGACTAGTCTGCGATTGATCGGATCAACGAGATCTGGTCGCATAATAGCACTATCTGTGTTCTATATTGAATATCATTCACATGTACCGTTATTATTAATATAAAGAAAAAAAAATAGTATAAATTTTGTTATTCATAGCGACTAATGAAATTGAATCGTTTTATCATGTAGCTTGTGTATATTGAGGAATAATTTTCCGTATATACATCATGACTTACCGTATTTTTATGAAATCGTAGGCTTCCTGAACGCCTTAATGTACCACTTCGAATGTTGGCAGGCGCCAACTGCACTTGTCTACCGTCTAATCCACCTCTTCGAGATAATTCTGATAGTTCAGCAACTGGCTGCACCTAAAATTCACATATAATGTCTTCACATTAATGTGTGTGTTTACGTAAACATATACATACATACATACATACATGGATATGAGTATGGCTAATCAGAGACAAAATGTCAATTATATTAATTACAACGCCAAAATATTTAATGATCAAAAATTCATTATGCATACTTTGACAGTAACACTGTTATGGGATCCCTTGATGAGATTGATAATTTCTTCACGTGATTTGTCATCAACATTAATACCATTGACCTCGATGAGTCGATCACCAGGCAGCAACCCAGTATCATTATTATTTTGTATCACTGTACCGGGTTCTGCGAATATTACAGCTTTCATATTGTGCGTAGTGCCACTCGTATATCGATCAATAATGGTAGCACGGCGTAAGGAGAAGCCAAAGTCATTGCGGGGCGGTGGCTGACGTTGAATCGTTAATTCACGTGGCTCAGGTAGTGCCAACGGTACAATGTCAGGTAGAGACAGATTGACGCGTTGCTCATCAAATGAGAAGGAAGATCTCCAACGTGAAAAGCCTTGTGACTCACCAATAGGCGACAAACTGAATGGCGGTGTAGCGAAACTAGAATTTGTTGTGTCTGTTAGCGAATCAGCAGCGTAATGATGGCTTTGAAACAATGATTCCTCCTCACTACAGATATCGTCCTTTCTCTCGTGATGATTAGAGTTGGGCATATTTTGATAAGCTATTACTTCATTTTGAAGTGTATTTCTAACTAGAAGATTGCTCGCTTCACAATGATTTGTTTCACTTTCAGTCCCATTATGAATTAGATCAGAGCCACCACCCTCAACCACCGTAGTTATATTCGAAATATTGATTTTCGTGCCTTTTAATATTCCACGTTTGGGCGGTTTTGGCGGTAAGGGAGGTAGTAACCTACCACTAACATTTGGCAACGAGGTTAATGACGCCTCCGATGAATCACTTTGCGTCAATCCATCTGGTGTACGATTCCAACTCGCACTCGCTTCTGATTTACAGCCCGCATCCTCTAAAACATCACGATCTAATTGAGCAAAGAAGGAAGCAGTATAATCTGCTGTTATACCACTCGGCAGCTTTTCTTTTTCTTTTCGACGACCACGAATCTTCAATGATCGACGTACCTGCAAATAGAATTATTTTAGTGACACGAGCTTAAATTTTCTGTCGTTAATTAGGTGAAATGTCACAATTATATACTAATTATTATCATTCATAGACGGAATGATATCCTACTATACGATTTACACTCAATATCATCGAGTTAAAAGGCGAAAAAAAATATATATTTCAGACACCTCATCGAGTCTGAGTAATTCATCCGCTGACATGCTCCCTCTGTCCCTCTTTTTGACGTCTTTTCGCTCCTTCTTATCACGTTTGCGTTTCTCCTTTTCATCTTTCTCTGAAGTCTTTTTCATGAAGTTAAACATTGCATCCGCTACAATGAATGAATCAAAATGCGAATGATAATCTTCTATGTGTATTGGACACGCGGCTAATCCACTTTGTCACCTATTGAACACTTTTATAAACATAATAATGATAATTGTCGAATATGCGTGTTAGTGTACCTGACAGAATCGACAGGTCACAGTTACCATTAACAGTAGGTACTTTAATAAACAAAATGACAATGCACTCCAATATTATAACACATACTCATGATATAATAATATTAAATCCATAATATATCGTTTGCTTTCTCCCACATAAGATTACTAAACAGCATGATTATTCTTTATTTTTCTCGTTCCATTCTTGAAATTGAAATCATCAGTTGTATACGTTTTACTATGATTCGCTAACTTAAAGAATTTATTCGCGTCCTTTTTACTTTGAAAAAATATATTACAACATAATATCACTGAGTTATCCAAGTGTTTCATGGACCATCTATTCCTTTTAGTTTGTCTGATTGATAGACTGCATTCAATCAGCTTATATGCATAATTTATAAAGTTTTTCGTTCCTTGTGTTTCGTTGCTGTTTAATTGCATAATTTAAGTATTTATCACAAACACTTTCATGTATGAAATTGTTTATCACAATATATGATATATATGATTCTAATTTGTCCTTATTTTTCACATACTTTTGTTTAACGGATCATTTCCCCAATACAAATATATAATAATATTCACATGGAGGAACAGGTAGATAAATAAAAGTAGATTGTATTTTGGCAATATAATATTGTCATATCGCGACCATATTTTCCGGCTTTTGATTATGACAATTCAATTGTACGGAATAATAAAAATAACGACCTTGAGAAATCTCAAAGATATAATAATTGAATAGAGAATAGACAATATGACAAGTAACAATGAGCGAATGATTAGTTCATCAATCGTCCATTATCATTGAAAACAGCACCAACCATACTGTCATGGCAGAAAAACTATATACATACATACACATATATATATATATATATATATACATGAAATGTGAAAGCGCAGGCGTAGTATATACACTTGGATTATATAGGGACCACTGAAATATAATGATAATATTGGGACGCGCATTGCCCCATCAACTACTTATTGTCGAGCCGATTCGACAGAGAGGGTCAATGAGGATAGTTTTGTTCTTTGCTATATGGCATTGACGCATGCGTATATGTTGCACAGTCCCTAACGAAATCTTGCGGCACATATCCATATAATGACCTCTTATTTGAATAAATTGTTCCAACTCCAATAGAACACCATACAAAATGGAGAACAGAGAACAGCGATTGCAGTCAGTCTCGTTTCTGGGCGTTATGCTGGTTTAGAATGTGATATTATGTATGAAAATAAGTCACGTGACCAATTTGGTTTTTTCTACAAAATCAGAATGTAAACATTTGAAGAGCAAACTTATGAACAAGTCATCGTTTAGAGAATATACTCGGGAATGCGGGATAACTTTCGCTCATTGTCCAGTATTCGATAATTATCGTATGCGATTGGTTTGGAGCAGTACAAGAATCCCGTTTCGACACAGTCGATTTCATAAAATCAACATTTTTTCATCGGACTGTACAAAAAGAGGAAAAGCTACCGTCAGAGTAGCAAATATCATTATATTTCAATGCCCACGTCTCATCGAGCACGGTGAATCGAGAATACGCCTGGGAACAATTTCCCGCGTTTCTAGACGCCTGTTGGTAAGATGTTATGTTCTATTTGTTTGCATTTTCGGCGTTTTTGAACTCATTTTTGTAAGTTTTATCCAGTTGTAGCTATCCAGCGACATTTCGATCGGTTGTTAATGCTTGAATCGAGAATTCTGGATATCGCATGCATTATCGGATTGACAGATCTTTTTGGGTCTACACAGGTCGACACGGTAAGCTAAACGTGAGCTACGGTAGATGTTCCACCTAAGACAGTAGACTACACCACATCCTACTCCTTCTTTTGTTGGCCTTTCAACGAGTAATATCGACGGTGACACTGCTGTGTTAAACAGAATCCAACTCTCTCTATCCACATCGTGTAATTTGTGAACTTTCACCGAAAATTGAGAAATTTTGTACCATATGGAAAAATACTTGGATAGAAGTTAAACTTCGTTCATCACTGTTTATGCAAAAGGTATATATATTGACAAATAACAATATTCACCCTTCAAAATTAGCGTTTCTGAAAACTACAAATGTTGAAGTACACTGCACTATAATTCACAACTATAGTACGTCATAACATTCATTTGAATCCTTCGGATGCGCGGGTAATTGATCTTTATGTGCGCACTTCAATGTGGACATGCGAAACTATTTCTTCTTCCATCGTGTTCCAAAAGACACTATATACTGTGTCCTATGGTATACTACGGTGTGATTCGCAGTGAATGCTTATAACTTGGAAGCATCCGTCACATGTGTGTATACCATACTATATATATAATAGTTACGGTAAGCGAAGGCGTGCAATCGGTGCAATTAAGTGAAATTCGTCGACCGCGCGGAGCGTGTAGGAATTGTATGCAACGTCTATACTTTAATATGAAATAATATATATGATATCTGTGAAGTAGGCGAAAAATTTCCAGTGGAATGAAGTGATAGAAACGATAGTTCAGTGCTTGAGACTTTCTGCAATATATATATATATATATATATATATATATTTGATACATAACTAATGATGATTTAAACATCCATGATGTTCGGCATCATTGTGTCAAGTCGCTTGGTAAGTTTTCATCATTTTTAATTTTGCATTCCTACGTCGCTAACAATCTTCGTCGAACTATTTTCTATATTTCTTTTTGTAAATTCATCCAACAATACGCTTGGATACATACTATGGCTCCGGGCGATTATTCACAAAAATCAATACCAGATATAATATCGATTGATCTATAACCCATATATATATTCATGTACGTATTTCAGGTCCAAACAGACTTCCAACAAATAAATGAAAATCAATTTTTGATCAATGTCCCTGACGCTGACAATGTGAATCATATTGTAATTTTTCTTACCGGTGCAATACCATTCCCTGGTGGAACTGGTGGAGCTGGTGAATAATTTTTTTTTCATATATATAAATGAATATATTAACGTGAATATTGAATAACAATGTGTTATCCTTTACAGTATACTTCAGTTGGCCGGATCCAAATGCACCGCCCAATTGGCAATTTCTTGGTTATATTTCCAATACCAAGCCGTCAGCTATTTTCAAAATATCTAGCTTGAAAAAAAATCATGAATTTGAAAATAGTAATTTGAGCATATTCGGGGTGGAAAAAATTTCCCAGGTCGCCCAAATTGGCATATCTGTGGAACCATTAACAATGATTGAGCAATTAGCTGCAATTGTGCCTGCAGTGACAACAGATTCACTCGTTGAATTCATCCAAAAAATGGTGACTCACTTTTTGAATTATGTCTCAAGTTTTTCAGTTACTCAGGCACAAATGACCCCAAATCCAACAGAAAACTTTGTGCCACTTTCATCTGTCCAAACATGGTATGAAACATTCGAAAGAAGACTTCAACAAAATCCAAATTTTTGGAAACAATCATGACAACTACTACCAAATAATGGCCTTTCGTAAAAACATTCATGGAAATACAATCAATCAATATTATTATTCTCGTAATATAAAAGATCACCGACGAATAAATTTCTGGCAATATATTATTTCCATATCTTCTTTTTTTTTTCTTTTTTTTTTCATTGCATTACATTGTTATAAAATTAATGGTAGCTTGAGGAGAAGTAAACAAACATTCTTTTCACATAATTGTAATACATGATACTTAATATATATACCTGAAACGTTCTTCCAATATTCTTCGAATATTTTATCAATTTCAAAGATTCTCCTCAAGGAATTTAAACTATCGTAACTTAATGGTACATAATTATCGGTAGCATGATAGCATGTAGAACATTAAATTGATAATATCGGTCAGATTTAATTGTATATTACGTAGAAAAAAACCTTTAGTTCACGATCTGAAGGCTCTCTATAAATAATACAATTAATATTGGATTCTTCAGCTGCATCAATGTTATATTACTTTCAATACAAACATACTGCCCAATTTAGAATATCCTTATAATTATTTGTGAATAGATCGAAATTTTTAATAATTGTGTGCATTAGTAATACATTACCCCCAATACTGTTTTTGAGAGGAAAAATATGTCTAATTCCAATCACGAATGCCTACAGACATTTCATATCAATAAACACAATATTATTCATAATGGTGAATGTATTGATGAATGTACGTACATGTACGTTTATGCATCGTATATTTTTTATAACACATATTATGTATAGGACGATGGGATAGATATCGTTTGACTGCATCAACGCTCGTCCAATTTAGCGCTACCGTCGTTTTGGACAACTAAAGAATGTATATATATATATGTATGTACGCAACGCTATTCCACCTATTGTGTGTGTATCTCCATTGCTCTCACCAGTCATCCAATCTCCACACTCTTCAACTCACTTCAGCCTCTCTAATCATATACTCTGTACTCGTATTTGTTCGCGATCGTACTACATACATATTGCGCATTCGCGCGAGCCTCGACAATACCCAACTATATATAAATACAGATATACCTTTATCTTTGTTCACTAATTCAATATTATACTATCTTGTCTTATATTATACTATTAATTATCCTTATTTTATAATATTATTGCCATAATATCAATCAAACACTTGTCATCGTCCGATATTAAATTTTTGGTGATACTGTTGCGATTACATTTTATTCATTTGCTCTATAATTTCAATGAATTTATGAATACCAATCGTGTTTCCCCATTTACATAATAATAGAAAACGATATATAATTTTTTTATACATAAACGTGAGGCGTGTGTGTAAAAATGAATTTTTATTAACAAGTTCCCTCTTGTCGTTGCAATGAAAACTGGTTTTGCCGTCGTGACTCGTGACAAAAACGTATATGTATATACATACACACATGCGTACATATATATATATATATATATATTGTTGAGTAAAATTTTTCATTTTATTTCATTATTTATTTATGTATTTTGTTTTCCCAACTTGTCTATCATCAGTGTCATTCAGTGAATAATATATATGAGTTACATGATTTATAGCAGCGCGAGGTCGGTGTAATAAGTGTTATGTGTTTATGAATCAAAATTACTGTTTTCGGTTGAAGCGAAAGTGCAAAAATAACTATCAGAAAATAGAGTTCGTTTGGGATGTTATAAGTGATTGTATTAATTTTTGTGATATTGATACGCAATCTCCATCTTTATTTGATTCACTTATCAAATTGAATAAAGAAAATAAACAAAACAATTCAAACAATACGTGCAATTGATCCCAAGTATGAACAACAACAAAATCGGTAATAGCAGTAATGAATTTGAATATTGTAAAGAAAATAGGAGAATATGAATAACAGAATGTGGTGTAATGCACGGGAGATGGTAGGTAGCAGCAGCAGGTTGACCGTGTGTGGCGGTGAAAAGATAGAGGGGTGACGAGACGAGGTACTGAGTGTATATAAAGACACTGTACAAATCCATCACAGTATAGTCCGTGCGTGTGGGAATCCACGTTTGTTTGCGTGTGGGTGTGCGCCGCGCAAAAGGGTAGCTTTTGGTCACTTGACATTGGTGTTTCCCATGAGTTAAGTTTATGATGATGTGTTAACCTTTGTCGGGACTTGTAGGCCTGACAAACAACTATCAAACTTTCCCGTTACAATAATTTCACATCTCCCGATAAAAAAAATTACCACATCTCAGTATCCTCATATGTATGAATTTGCTATGAATTCATCGCCATTTCAAAATTTTTATCTGTCTCGGGAAATATAAAAATTTGATGTATATCAGAAGTCTGGGGCGCTCATCCCTGTATAGTGCGCCATAAACGTCTTAACCTCCAAAATGAAGTTCCATTACGACTGTTATATACTATAATGCACGACGACTTAATGAATATTTTAATCTTCCAAATAACAATTATGAACAGTTCACCATTGGATAAATTTTGCCATAATAATCAGTGAAATGTACATCAATTATTTTTTGACACTGCTATACTTGCAAAATACTCTTTCAAAACAATAATGGGACATATGTAAGAGTAGCGGTCCCAGGGACCGATCCTCACGCTGTGTTAGATTTTGTCACCTATCCGGTTAAAGGTTAGCATGCGAACGCCAATATAAGTTCACGTTCATATATATAAGTAAACGTTAATACCCACATCTGGTCAGTCTGGTTATGTTTTTGTTTACATGACAAATGTGTAGACCGAATTTTTACATCGTTCGAGTATCGATTTTGTTTTACCAATGTCTATTTTTCTCAGCTACAAAACGTAATTTATTTGAAATTCCATATCACGTTATACATTAATTTTATATTACAGAAATATTGTAACTAATCTATGGTAGATAATATGGTTCATTATGAGTATTGATATTATCATGTCCAATCTATTTTTTGTATATTGAATTATCATGATAATTTTCAACGTTCCTCTGTTTCGTATTTAAGTCATAATTGTTTATTATTACCGTTCACTACCAACACCGCCATTGACGACTTGTTTAAGGGGAAAATATCAATCACATTTTTGTCGATATCGAAGATGAGGCGCACTAATCTGTTAAATTCTACCAATATAAATTTCAATAAGCTGAACATGAATCAATCATTTGTATTCATGATAAACATATATATGTAGTTCATGATGGAAATTACGTCTATTATTTCAATATTATACTCTTGCATTTCAGACGAATTGGACAACAAAATTTGTTAATTGTAGAGTATAGACTTGCCCGTTGAATAATCCTAACAATTCGTGGTCGTCAATTGGTGAGTTTGATAATATATTTACTATTATGATAATATAGTGTCAATTTAATACCCCCCCCATATATATATATATATATATATATATAATCAATTTCACTTGGGTGATGCCAATAATTAACATAATTGTGATTGTGTTTGCCCACAGATTCCAAATTATGGAGAAATTAGATGAGCCATCAAGTTTACAATCCATCTGTCATCTACGCGCTTCAGAACTTTTTCCCAAATATGCTCACATTGAGTGTGACGATCCTTCATTGACCGTACCATTCAAACCCCTCAGTGGAGAATTTGTAGTGGCATTGGGCAGGATCGTCAATGGTATATTAGCCCTTTCCAACTACAGGTTATACCTTCAATTGAATCAGGCATGCTACAATATACCGTTAGGTCTTATCGACCATTTAGAAGTTAAAGAGATATTTTTTCTACACATAGGCTGTAAAGATGCGCGCTCGCTCAGGTATTTTGATCAAACTATAGCAATGACATTTAAATACAACAACAACAGAATTGGTCCTCTATTGATATCGGAATAATAATGGGGAATTATTTTCAGCTGTGCGTTCTCCACAAACGAACATTGTTTAGAGTGGTTTAAGCGTCTCCATGAAGTCATTTATTCGAGAAAGAGTATGGAGGATATTTTTGCCTTCGGATATTACGCATGGTCGGTAGAAGAAGGCAAGGATTATCCGAGACTTGGTAAAGAGACCAGCACTTATAATGCCACATTCAATTCAGAAGTAAGCATTTTAAAATATACATATATACACAGTATGATAAAATATGAGAAAAAGATAAGAATAAATAAATAAATGCATAAATAAAATAATAAAATAAAATAAACGACGAGGAATATCATATCATAAACATATATTAAAGGTCGAACGGTTAAAATTCAATTTGCACGGTACATGGCGCATAAGTCAAATAAACAAGGATTACCGAATGTGTCCTTCTTATCCGCCTCAACTTTTGGTACCAGCATGCATTTCGGATGAAACTCTTGATATAGTGGCTAAATTTCGAAGCTCCAGACGTATTCCAGCTGTCATTTGGCGTCATGTTAATAATGGCGCAGTTATAGCACGCAGCAGTCAACCTGAAGTTGGTTGGTTGGGTTGGCGAAGTTCTGAAGATGAGGATCTCCTGAAAGCATTATCTGACGCTTGCTCGTTTGACAGAGGCGAATGCACAATGATTGATCCACCAATAATTGATGTTGATGCCAGTGATGATATTATTGCACCTGGCACTAATACCAAAAAAGTATTAATTGTTGATGCGCGATCTTACACAACGGCCGTAGCGAATCGGGCACGTGGTGGTGGTTGCGAATGTCCAGAGTATTATTCCAGTTGCGATATTCAATTCATGAATCTTCCAAATATACACTCGATTAGAAAAAGTTTTCATGCAGTGAGACAACTGTGTGCTTCTGATGCGGATCAACAAAATTGGTTAAGTTTGTTGGAGGGAACTCGATGGCTTCAGCACATGTCAGGTCTACTGCGTGCAGCAGTGACTGTCGCTTCGGCTATCGAGCGTGATGGACGACCAGTACTTGTTCACTGCAGCGACGGATGGGATCGAACACCTCAAATCATCGCACTCGCTCAGATATTATTGGATCCGTATTATCGAACAATAGAGGCAAGAATCGATATTATAAGATGATTTTACTATTCAGAAGTACATAACACCGCATATAATACCCGTTTTCGTTTGTCATCATTCATTTATACGTATTAACTCAATATATTCACTTATCAATATGCCAATCCACAATTGTTCTCAGATTGAAGATAAAGGATGGTACAAATTTCACATGTTTATTATAGGGTTTTCAAATTTTATGCGAGAGAGAATGGTTGGACTTTGGTCACAAATTCGCCGATCGTTGTGGTCAGACAATCGGTTGTGACGATCCTAATGAAAGATGCCCAGTTTTTCTTCAATGGCTCGATTGTATACATCAATTAATAAAACAATTTCAGTGCAGCTTTCAAATGTCTTCTGCGTATATTGTAAGTATATATATATATATATATGTGTGTGTGTGTGTGTGTGAATGTGTGCGGTTGTGGATGCATGATATTCTATATGTTGTTTCAGGTTAAGCTCGCCCAACATACGTACTCCCAATTGTTTGGCACATTTTTATGCAATACACGTCAAGAAAGATTGCAACTACGCATAAGAGAGCAGAGTTTTTCGGTGTGGCGTTTCCTCAACTCAACTTCATTTATCAATCACTTGTATTCACCGTCAAAGAACCAGGCAACAAATGAATTAAATTTTTTTCTTTAAGTTTATGTTCTGCATTTCCCCGTGCACAAATTCAACATTGATATTACTATGTATGCAGGTATTATGGCCAAGTTGCAATGTACGCGATTTGGTATTATGGTCTGATGTGTATTTGGGCTCGGTAGAAATATCACCAAAGCCTGATAAACAGCGAGTATCTTTGATTGATATTGAGAATGGTGAGAATGATGAACCACAAGGACAAATGACAAAAACACGATCTTATGGTGATCTGATCCATGCTCAGGATCATGTGACCGATCTCCATCGTAGATTGAGCGATCCCAGCATTTCTATCGAAAAGTAAGCAACTAATCAATATTTTTCGCTTCCAAAAATATATTGTTCATGTATTAATACACACTGTATTGTAGAAAATTTCATTCTATTAATCTCGATAATGAATGTGATAAAATTGGAAACACAAGTACAGATGACAAAAAACACCATACCAATTGTGGTGAACCATTAGACATTGACTTTGAAAATAATAGATATAATATAAATCGCACGTTGATAGATTCGTCGGCAAATCCATCTGTTGACAGCTCAACAGATACTTTGATTCCTATAAGTGAACAAGCTTCGACTATCGTTGACAAAGAAACGAAACACACGTTCGTATTTTCAATCATTCAACTATAATTGTAGTGAATTATAATCCATCATTTGTAAATATACTTTGTATCCAATGCAACTGGAATGTTTCTAGTGTGCAAATAATACCGCGAGATAATTTGATACCTTGGATAGAGACACGTTCAGTACCGAATCGTGTGTCATGTACTTGCAATCGGATGAATCAAGAGGATAGCGACATGAGTGAGGCAAGTGTCCCGTTAATTTCAAGGTCACCAAGCAGTGTATGTCCTGCATCTCCAACCCATCAGGATTTAATCATAGATAAAACTGACGTGAATCGTCTCGATGATGTGGATGGACTTCCCGTAATCCATTGTGATATCCAGCTGCGTGTACAGCAAATTATCATTGAACAAAAGGTTAGATTAATTTCTAGATGTTTCTTAATTAATGTGAACGTAAATATACCCATACTCATACAATTAGTAATAATATACATTGCTTGGAATATTGTTGAATATACATTATTTTTATACTTATACAAATTTATTGCCGATATTTTATATTTTATTTTTCATGTAGATGAAGGAGGAGGCATTAAAAAAGGAGCTACATACAACACGATTGGCGCTAATCAAGCAAGTTTGCAATAATCATAACGCTGATACCGATCGCATTGATGATATTGTCAGTATAGAAATCGTTCTTGTTTATATATATTAAATATATTGTTTACGTGCGATATTTCTGAAATTTCATATATAAATCAGTACACACACATACACGCACACATATATATATATCGACCAATGTATGGAATATTCGGCAGGGCTCATTACCGGATTCGGTGGGTAGTGTAGGTGATCATGGCGAATCGTTACCCTCGGACATGTCTTGGGAAGCTGTGGAAGATCTTGGACCGGCACCGACGCTTTGGGTACCGGATCACGCGGTGAATCGATGTATGGGATGTGATACGGAATTTTGGCTGGGTCGGCGCAAACATCACTGCAGGTAAATACCATTTCTCGAGAATTATAATAAAATTCCACAAGATAAATACAATATGAAAGCGATTGTGAATTGGATAGGTGTTGCGGCAAGATATTCTGCGCCGATTGTTCCGAGAATTCAACACCTCTTCCAAGTGAGCAACTTTATAATCCAGTGAGAGTATGCAGTGAATGCTTTTCTCGGCTTCATCATCATACTAGTCCTTGTCAATGTAATACCCATCATTTGTGCAAACATCCCGACAACGTTGGTGATCCCACAGATGAGCTGTCCAATTCAGAATTGACATTTGTTTGCCCAAAAATTGCAATACGTGGTCCAATATTAAAAGATGGCTGTGTTGAGGCAACACTGTAGACACATCGTCAAACACTACAACATCCAATCACATCGTACGGTTAAGTGGTTAACTAATCATTCGATCAGCGGTTGTACAGAGAACATCTGCCCTCGAATCGCTGTGCCTGCCGGATACACACAGTGCATTTTGGTGGACAGACGAGTAATTAAATGACGAACGAAACCAGAACGAAAAAATGGAGGAGCTCCCAGCAATTTGTCGCGTTTTTATCTGTCATTATTAGCTTCATTGGTATACATACTTGTAATTTATAAACTATCATTTTTACAAACATACATATATATATAAACATGCATATATATGTATATGTTAAGTATACATGGCGTGTTAAATAGCTCTAAAAAGCAGTAAAATATTTATTCCTAGATTGATAATATTTATACGATAAAGTATGTAAAGTCGACGATAATAAGAGATTTAATTGGTCGAAGTTGGGTTAATCGAGATTTGAGTATATAATATTATATATGTGAAATTGTATATATGTACTTTATATAACTATACGTGCGATTGTGTGTCCGCATGTGTACATTTGGGTGCGATCGCGGAAACTTGAGTGTATAATTCACGTGCAGCATCATCAAGTTGATTAATTCTTAGAGCTTGAATTAATTAATACTCGTCTGTAGTGTGGACCTGCATCACTAAGAGATGAAAAAATGATTGAGTAAATAAATATATAAACGGAAAAAACAAAAAAAAAACAAATAAATCAAGTTATTGTAAAAAAATACGGTTTGGTATGATAAATTAATATTCGAAAAAAATCCCACCGTGCGAAAATAATGCGAAAGTTATCATTTTGCGTACTCCATAATCGATGAATTGTCGGCATAGATGTGGGTAACGGAGATGAAAAAAAAGATTTCACCTATCCATTGCCAACACATATACCGGTTAACCAATGTTAGATTCGCATGATCGGCTTACGAGCCCTATTTGCGATTGCTGCTGTGTACGATTGGAGAATGTTGGTTTAGATTCAAGGATGAATCAATATAACATTTGGCTTGACTCGGGAATGTTGATTATCGTTCGAAATATTAGTCTCTTGAAATACATGACATATATTTTTATGCCATGTAGATGAGGCATAGCTATATGCAAGATCAAACTTGAATAAGTAAGAGTGAATTATCCTGGATAACAATTTAGCTTCAAATTGAACACCCTCCATTACGCGTCATAGTTCTATTTGAATATATAGACACAATCTCAGGTACTTTTTTCATAGTTATATATATTTATAAATAGTTAATTGAATGTAGAATATCTATAATTTCAATTATACCTATATATATATGCCCATATATCTATATTCATGTACATCAACAACAATACAATAATGATATATTATGAACGGCGTTTGAACGTAGTCGTATAAACCATCATCTTCATTGTTATTACATGTGATATAACGTGATAATTCTATCTATTATGTGAGCTTGGGTCCTGTGAAATTGTGCAGTGATGAAACATTTCTCCAGAGTAAGGTGGCATTCTTCAATATGTTATTGGTATCCTTAGTATCATCAGCCCTTTGGAATTGTATAAGAATTACCAGATACGTTGTAACTGCACCTGCCATCTTGAAACATCAATATATTCGATCTAATGTTTGATTTCGATTCGTACCTATTAAAATATCTAATAGATCGTTAATGAAGGAATTTAATACCGATGTCACGAGTGCCCTGTCGAGAGAAAAAAGTCCACAAGCAGTAAAGTCAAGAGGTCTGTGCAGGAGTTGGAGTGAAAAAATTTCAAGTTGTTTGCGAACATCTGATTGCCAATTATGAGTGAGAAGTTGACTAACAAGTATTGCTGTCCGCTTTGACTCGGTTGTAGTCGCATAACACGGTTGAACGACAATAAGCATTCTAAATACATGGAGTCCACACCATAAACATTGAACAATTATAAAAAGTGTCTCCTTATCGCTATTGGCTTCCATCATAAGAAAGTACGGAGTTATTATTAAATGAAGAAGACAGGTTATTGCTACGACAAGAATTGGCAATCCGAATGCTTTGTTGATCAATAAATTTGTTTCGCACAGGGACGAATGGACCGTAATAAGTTGGCATACTGGACCAAACGCGTTGCTATATTCATCTGTAATATAACGACACTACAATTGTGTTGAAGTATCCAAATTGATCGTCAATCAACACATATATATATATTTGGTTACCTCTATCGGCAATTGTCCAGTTAGTTATCTTTGGTGTCCGAAATACCCGTCCACCCAATTTTGACTTTTCATCTGCCATGCCTGTTTTCATTGTGACTAATGATAACTTATTACCATTAGGTATCTCATTGACGGCACTAACATTATTACGCACACATTTGTTTCGATTATTTATTAGATTTTCTAAATTTTTATTTAATCGTAAAAATCTTTCGTTGAGATTGTATGTCGCTATTGTGTATTGTATTTCGATCATGAGTGCTTGAAGATAGAGAAAATAGATAGGCGAATAGTTTATAGGCCCCTTATCTGACATTTTCCGCTTCATTTTTGTTTGAACATCCCACGTATATATATCAAGGCACGCAAGTGATATGAAATATATGAGTGCACATGTCGTGAGTATAATTGCGAATTTTCGTGTTTTCCTGGGTGTAACATATCCAAGTTTCTCATCCGTCTAAATTTGGAGACAAAACGAAAAGAATGTAAGCTACAGTACATACATCAATGTCTATTCAATTTAATATGTATATAGATAGATCTATATATCCATCTATGTAAATAATTTTATTGGTCGTATTATTGTTTTTCATTTTTTTGTTTATTTTTTTTTCTTGCTTTACTTCAACCAAACGAGCAATCATTTCTCGAATGTATTCCCATCGAAATGGAGCACCAAGAACGCCAACGGAGGCAAGAAGTGCAACAGCAACCACATCTCCAATGGTGACATTAACTGCTGTTTGATGTTTCAATCGTGTACTGTTCTCCCAACCATCCCTAAGGTCTCTCCAGAGGCCCCATATTTCTGCGCCTATGAATACTATTAGCAAACAAACACTGCACAAATAATCAATTAATATAGCCTTGTGTGATCTAGTATGAAAAAAGTATTGACGAAAAAATGATGGGCATATAATTACCGAGTCAAACAATTATATACATATGCATATAATAGTTGAGCTATGGCTTACCTATAAATAATATCGAGTCGATTAATATTACCCAAATGACTTCCAATGGATTCACGCGTGAATCTTACAGGAAGTAAACCGAACACTTTACTCAAATAATATATAGGAAAAAGGCCTTGATATAGATCGGATTTTGTTGACTTACTCATAATTATAATGAGAGCATACTTAAACATACACACGCAATAAAAATAAAAGATGACGACTTGCAAAGAAATTATCGTCGCCAATGCTCTCTATGCATCTTATATGTAATTCCACAAAAGTACTTGTTATATTTTGAATTGGAATAGTTTATGCATTATTCCTTTTTGATTCAATCATCATTGCGTAATTCATACAGATTCAAAAACACGAGTACAGTGAACAAAAGTACTTGTTCGGAAAACACGTAATTTTTTTCATGTGAACATCTATCAGAATTATTTTACATTATCTCAAGAAACGTGTTGATTTATATGGAGCTCACAGTGGGAGAGTATCGCGTGTATGCATATAAATCGGTAAATGGAAGAGTAGAATCTGATTGCATATTGTTATCATGATTATCCATCTGTTAATGTCAATTTGATATACGAGTGGTGCATAATTATTGTTGACAATTGCACACAAAAGAAAATACGATTGTTATCCATGAGAAACAATAACAGCTTCTAGTGACTGTTTGTAGTTGGATCGATGTTCTACTACCTACCTATCCACCTATTTGCATTGCAGAGTTTTCTCTTTTTTACAGTTATATATACAAGTATATACATACATATTTCATACATTCAAGCAGCATAATACATTTAATATGCGCATTCACATAATCTTTGCAAAATGAATCTTGCGGAGGTGGGTGAGAATTAGAGAAATAATGAGTGCCTGGTCAAATCTAAACAGAATATCAAAGAATATTAGATATGTGAGTAGGAAAATTTTTGCATTTTCCGTCTCGATAGATCTTGTACGAGTGACCAGTAAATTCTATTTAAGATTTTTTGAAGTTATTGGCAATCCTACCTTAATCCTGGATATTAGCTGATACCGGGGTTGACTCACTGTTGCCACATTTTCTATTACGTTTCATAATTTATCGCTACAATACTTTTCACGAGTAAAATTTCTCATTAATAAATTGATAAATGATAAAAATGTGTTCCAATGCTTTTCCATTGCAAAATTAAATTTTGAAAATCTGCAGAGTTTGTTCGCCAGCAGTTGGCATCGCTTTAAGTTTCCATGTTTGAGCATAGAACCCTCATCCATTCTCATCTGATGTCAAACCGCCTCAATATTCGATTTTTTAATTATTTCACAATTGTTTAATAAGACTCTAGTCTCCATGTGTCGGATGTTCGTGAAAAGTAATTGTCAATGGGTGTGTTCTGGATATCGCAGCGCTGCCGTCGCTGCAGAAGCAGCAAGTTTGTGGACTGGACAACATGAATCGGGTTTATCCCATTAACGTTATTTCGCACGATTTTTATCACCCTAGACAAATTCTAAATACAATATACACTGGAATACGGTAGAATCATTAAAGGTATTGTAGAGATTTATACTGAACACCTATTATGTATACGTATGTAAAAGTTGGCAACAATTGAGATGAACTCGTGGGTCTCCAGCCGACTAACCGGCACAATCCCGTTCATTGTTGTGGTTGGTAACGATGGTAGCGTTCCAGCTAACAGAGCACGGATGCGCACTGTGCGACACAGAATCGCACAATTTTTTAGTTTCGCTGGAACATCTCTTAATTAATAGCACACCACAAGCGGCGCTCGTGTCACAAATTTCCACTAGATTGATCAGATTAGCTAACACATGTTATGTACATATAGAAGAAGTGTAGTGAATTAAGTGCTCCGGACCCATAAATGAATATTTCGATAAATTTGATCAGACATCAATTACGTGCAAATATTATTTGTTCATTATACCATAAGTGTCAAAGAATCAATTATAATAAGCTATAAACAACATCGTCATTTGAATTCGACGCGAGTCCGGTTAGTTAGTAGTATTCAGCTATACCATTTAACAGTAATAACAGATTTCCTTTCCAAATATTCTCTAGCGATTGGTAGCCATGTGTTGCGCACGGATGCTCGGACATAGCTCTGAAGCTGTGCTGTCGTAGAATGCTGATGTTCCGCACTATTTCGCACTATGCACCTGGCTGGAAAGCACCCTTAGGCTGGGTTTTTCATTCGAGGACTAAGGCCCGGTTTATGAAAGATAATCCCGATTAGCTAATCCCGACAAGCAATGGCGGCTGAGATTAAGTTCCCCCACCGAAGTCTGAAACTGAAGCGCCGCGCAGTGGCGTTCTTCGCCACTATAGTTTAAAGCCTCTTCAAGTGCAGCGAGTTTATCCTAACCTCAAATATGTTAATTCCCATTATTGAGTATTATAAACAGAAGTACCCAAAATCGTCCAACGCGCAGCTAGGGGCACCAGGGGCGATAGGAGAAGGGACTCAAGGTGGGAGAACTTAATTTCAGCCGCCATTGTTTGTCAGGATTAGCTAATCGGGATTATCCTTCATAAGATCGGGCCTAAGTTAATCCATGGATTAATTACGCTATTTTGCTGTGTAATTTGTATTCCACCCTCGACCGACAGACGGCGAAGGCGGTCAAAATCCATGTGATCGTGGCGTAGCTAATCCGCGGATTCACTTAGGCCCATTTTTTAAGGATGAACCCAGACCCAGTTTATGGAGGATAATCCCCATGGAGACTAGAGTAAAGGAGTCCAAACTCCCTATCCTAGCCTGTATGCACAAAGTTCTTTCAAGTGGTCGCAGAAGTGTAGTACTCAGTTTCACCACAGACCTCGCTAGTGTTCCTGAGAACCCATGATATATAGTAATACAAAACTGCATATAATAAATAAAACATAAATAATATTAAATAAAGCACATATTAATGAAACAACTCGTGTTGTTTTATTCACATGGGGTTATTATATAATAAGCACATCAGATATAATAATTATACAATAAGTTCAACACGAGTTATTTTATCATCGAAACTTATGATTTTCCTGTTATGTTTAAAAATATAGCTAATTATAATGAAACGCGAATAAAGCGATAAACCAATCGAACAAACCAGCAAGCCTATAATTAAACCTCAAGCGCAGCAATTCTTTGAATATTAAAAAATTACCCATACACTTTAGTATTTTCATGGCCAAGTGGATAAGGCGTCCGACTCGTATTATGCAGGAATCGAGTTCGATCCGCGATGCTTACATTTTTTTAATTTTTTTTTATTTTTCAATTTTTATAAGTCTCTCGTTAATGTTTTTATTATTCAGACGTGCGTTACTCTGTTTCTGTACAACAATAATAATAATAAAAACATGTACATGCAAGTAACCGGGCGAATGCAGGAATATAGGCTCTACATCAGGAATGGAAAAACTGCGCTCTCTGCGCTCTTCTGAGCTTCAAGGAAATATGATGTATTCACTGCCATTAAGTTGACCATATACCTGGGTTAATCCAGGTATACTACACACCAAATACGAATGCTATCCAATAAGTCGGCCCCACTTACAAATCTGCTTACAACTTAAATATAACTTCAATGCAATGAAATCTATTGGACTACACAGCCGTAGTGTCAGAACTTTTGCGTGCCAATCAAACGATCAGCGTTCGATTCCCGTAAGAATGTTTTTTTTTTTCTTCAATTGTAAGATATGGGATATTTTGTATTCTCGTATGCATGAATTTATCGTTTAACGAAACTGTACTCCACGAATCGAAAATACTTGAGGACATCAATGAATGTATGTTTAAAAAACCCCTTATCATTTTTTTCGATGATTTACAAGCGTTAAAGTACAACAAATAATAATATATCGATAAAATAGGCCATATCAAATGCTAGTTCAATTCATCTCATGGCAAACGTATACAACTTGAAAAATTCATTCAAAATCAAATATACATCATTTCTGACTTGATTTTTTAATTCGCTAGTAAGAACTATGCACGAGCACAACTGAATTAAAAGATGACCTCCATAAATACTCAATAATAGATTTTGAGAATTTTTGTTCCTCCATGTTTAAAAGTATGTGTCTTATGATACTCGTTCACAAATGGAATATTAAACAGGGAAATCATACGAATGGCTCTCGATATGTACTTCCGCCTAGCATATTGAGTGACCGATCGAGTACAATTTGTCAAACGTTGAACTAATTATCACTTACAATTTTGATGTGAAATGTTCCATTTGTGAATAAATATTCGTGTACTCTGTGATTGCATTAATTATATGTAACGAAGACATTGTTTGGTAGGATTCAATAAAAGAACATACGAAAGATATTCTTGCGTTTGTAAATATCGATATTCATTCATCAGATATGTTAATATTTTATTCATTTCATGCAGAAAATTTCGCGAAAAAAAAAATATTTTAATCGTCCGGGGATTCGAACCAGAGTCGTCGAGTTGTGAAGCGGACACTGTGTCATCACAGCTACGTAGTGCCTTGGATATAAGCTCATAGAATTTATATTTAAGTTCTGAGCACATTGGTGTATTGAAGTTATTTGTCCATTACATATACCTATTCGTGGGATACCTACGTACTGACCCTTATAATCCCCGAATGTCATAAAACTCTCGGAACCGAAAAAAATGCTTGCTCACCCAGTGTACTCCGACTTTCGTTAATTCAAACACCCCTGATATATATGCATCATTGTGCATGTAGAAAGTGAATGCAGTCTTGTATTACTATATATTGTGGGTTCTCAAGAACACTAGTGACGCCTGCGGTGGACCTGAGCACTATATCTCTGCGACCGTTTGAAAGAACTATTTGAGTAGGGAGTGTCGACTCCTTCTCTCTAGTCTCCTTGGTTTATCCTTAAAAAAACTGGGCCTTATTAGTCCTCAAATGAAAAACCCAGCCTTAGACAAACAGTACATATGTTATAATTCATACCGATTTATACATGTTGAGTGCGGTACATACTTGTGATACGTGCATTTGTGCATTAATGTTGCATGGCAATAAATAAAAGTAGCCACTAGTGCTATCTATCGCGGTCACGGATCGACTTGATCATACACGGCAGATCAGAAACAGAATGTTTGATTGTAGTCTAAGCTCTATATCGGCACCTTTCATGTTTGCGCGTTCCTCATATACACAGATAGGATTTTCACACATGCAACAGCCCGCAATCATGTTACTTACAGTTGATGCAACACAATATATGTATATATAACGCGCAAATTTAAGAATGTCATTGGTTGAAGGTGATCTGGCGAAAGAAATGTAAGGGGCATTATCTCATTGTGCGATTCCAAAACTTTTACTTGTCTAAAGACCCGAGCGGACGCAAATATTCGTACATACATATATAGAGCGTTCACTCTGTTATTCTATTTCAGTGATCACATCATGGCAGTCAATTAGAAAGTATTTTATAATGTATACACTATTTATATTTTTTTACTGTTTATATAAATAATGTTGTAGTGCATTTTTTTTATAAGTCAGATTATCAATTGAATATGATTATGTGTGAAGAAATGTATTGATAGAAATGTTTCAGAATTGGAAAAAAATTAATGGAAATTTTGAAAACCATAATAAGAGGTTGGAAAATACAAAGTAACCGCGCAAAAAAATAAATACGAAAAAAAAAACTGAACAAAGAATCTACATAATTGTTCTGTTACTCTATAACTGAATGTGATATACTTCCCGTAGAAATGAATGATGAAGAGTGGATTGTAGATTGTTCCGATGATGAAAAATACGGAAATGACATAAGGGTAAATATCTGTGTTTACGGGGATGTATTTTTTCATAACACTGTATTTTTATTCTCAGAATCATTGGGCTCTTACACCTGACACTATATTAACATTGATTGAGAGATTAGAATGCAATAAGCAATGTCTTGGTTTAGAATGGAAGTGTCCCGGTAGAAGGGGCCCTTCACCCATACCCTCACAAAGTAATCAGCCAGATCATTGCTTACCGGAATACAAGTAAATATATTGTATATGTTGATATATTATTTGTTATCGAGAAAACTGGAAAAATTCGTGAAATAAAATGAAATGAAACGATATAATTCCTGACCTTTTGTGACGCATTAAGGTCTGAAGAGAAAGATAATTTTGATTTTATGGAAGAAATGTCTTCTCCACGATTACCTGTAAGAAGAGTCGGCGAGGCCACGCCAAAAGGTAGTGCTAAAAAAAAAACCGCAAGTTTCAATGGTGTAGTATCGACAATGCTTCGTCACCGCCGTCAAGAACAACAGGAGATAAACTCTAGCCCAAAAATAATCGAATCGAATTCCAAAAATATCAATCTTGCATCTACTTGAGTCCGTTCATTATCTATACACTGTATTATATGTTGCCCTATGATATCCACGTTTCCTTCACCTATTCGAAATTAATTGATATAAATTGTAGAATTCAAATCCCGTATTATGGGAGATAATAAATGATAATAGCAAAATTTGTAATTTCGTCAATTGTACATTTTATATTGACCAATCTAACGAATTAGCAGTGCCAATTTCTGTGCGAAAAATCAGTTTGTTAATGAATAACAATAATCAATAAAAATCTGATGCGAGAGTGTGAATTATAGAGAATTCACAGTCTTTCTAAAATGGAAAGGAAAAAAAAACATAGTCTGAATAACAACAACTTCCTTTATGTTACTGCATTTGTGATGTTCCTTATCATCTCCTAATAAATGCTCTATTCGATAGTAATATATATATTTTTATATGAAACAATAAGATAGTGCATTATTTCCGAACAATGATCATATGCCAATAAACTTTTTTTCCTTACAATCATGTGTCAACTGATTATTAACTGAAATTGTTGGTGTATTCAATCGAATGAGGTATAATTGATTTGTATTGGGAGTATTGTAGGTTGATTGTGAGAAATAGAAAAAAAATAGTATTAAGCAGGACTTCAAACTTTCATTATTCAAAAGTATGTGTTTGTATATATTGAATTTTACTCAGCGTCTGCGGTCTGCATTGCGCATTCACAGGAGGTAGGCGCACAGAGTGACGCGCCCGTAATTGACGATAGATACCCGATCGTGCCTGTTTTTTTTTCTCATCACTAATAGTCGTTATCACGAGACCATTTTCATGGTTCTATATTTAATACTGTTCCCTTTTATATCATTCAACAAACTTCACATGTATATCATTAGAACTACAACCACTTGATGTACTCTATCCGAGCCGTTATTTCGTAATTACATACAAAAAATTTTATTCTCTTCAGCAAAAAAATAAAATAGTTTGTGCAGTGATTGTAGTTTAAGTGAGTATATATCGCTCTACTGTTTCAACTATTGTTGTATCCATTTTTCATTTGTTTATAAGGATTGAAATCAAATGCATTCATGATTTTTCTATCATCCAAATCATAATGTCAGAAAAATTATATCAAAAAACGTTCAAATCAAATATATAATTGTCCAATACATATTGCTTGTATACGGGCATTTATCCGTATATTTTCTACTTATATGCTTTTTATCATTTTCACCAGAACGTATGTATTTGTATGAGACTAAATTATTAAAAAACGCTACATGCATAATATATATATATATATATATAATGAGTTCACCAACTATATTGGATACGCCGCTTCCACGATATTGATTCTCCACACAGTATACATGCATATTGCCCATGCTGTATGCTGTATTTTCATGTAGTGTGATCGCATGTTTGGGATTGCACACTCTCCTCATATATTTCTTCTTCTCGACTACTAAAAAATTCGCTTGGTATATATGTATATATATATATATATAAATTGATCTACTAACAATTCGTGTGTGTTGATGAATGTCATATTTTATGTTCAATATGTTATGTTATTGATGTTATTTCTTTTTCTTTTTTTTTTCTCCAATTCACAGGTGAATGAAGAACAAATTTTGGAGCACTATGAATATGATTGTATCTTCTGTTCTCATTCTTGTTCTAGTATGTGCTCCTGGTCGTGGTGAAGGTATATATATATATGAGGCATATTCATATTTATATTAATTTGAATTAAAATATTAAGCTAACGAATATCAACGAGCAGTCCCCAAATTATATGATTATGAAAAAAACTGAGGACATTTTGTTTCTTCTTATTTACCTAGATGCCAAGTCAAAAGTGCATGTGGTATCATCAGATATGATGATTGAAACGCTTGCAATGATCAAACGGGCTACTATGTGGCTATCCAATCAAAGAAATGATGATAACAGTGCGTGGGGTAATGACACTCATACCGTTTTATTGGCACTTCGTTTAGCAAATCTTTCGCATGATAATGAGAATCCAACAATGATATCCACCGAGCTTCAACTCAGTAGTAAACAGATGGAATTGGAAATTGTTTTGATGCTTTGGAGGTTGGTAAATATTTATGAACAATTAAATATCAAAAATTGTTAATCTCGTACATCTATGATGAATCAGGCATCGTGAGATAGGATTCTCGATAGTTCGTTTGGCCAAATATACACTGGCTCTCAATGCTATGTGTATGGATCCAAGACAGTTTCACGGTCATGACCTGATTGGAATACTTCAACACCATGAACCTTCCATCGACTATGATTTTGCTTTAACGAGCCTTGCAGTGTGCAATGCTGAGGCTCATATGCGAAAGAGGCAGATACGACGTCTTATCGATATCGTCAATGCTGTTCAGTATCACGATATAGGTGAATTAACACAAATAATATTATTTGAGTTCAAACTAAATGTATGTGTATGCTTTCAACTACATATGTATATCGATATATTGACCATATCAGTATGCATTTATGAATATTTATAATTATACTAATACCATATGAATGCATTACGTATAGTTATATTGCCAGTTATTCTCATATATTATATATATTATATCAATCGTAGATACAGTGGCGATGGTTATTTTGGCACTTCGCTGCATCGTTCAGGATCATCGACATCATAATCTTCATCATTTTATTCGAAAGCCACAAATTAGTCTGGCTCAACATCAACGACTAGACGGCAGTTTTGGTGATCTACGTACTACTGCATTAGTAATGCAGGCATTGGAGAAACTCGATAATGATCCCACTGACAATTGGAACAAATCTGCAGCTATCATTTGGCTAATAAATCGTCAACGATTTGATGGCTCATTTGATAATAATATACATGAAACTGCCGAAACTATTCTTGGAATTGTTCCCAAAAGTATTGTTAGTATTCGAACGTTGAACTGCAATAAAAATAAGCTGAGCACCTCGGTCAACACATCTCTCCATGTTGATCCAAATGAAGGTATGTTCAGTTGTATATTCATATATTTGTGATGCAACAAAGTCCCGTGCAATAGAATCATGAAAAGCAATTTTCATGTTATTGTTAATGATATAGAATGGGCGGTGAATAATAACGAAAGTTCAATTCATCGTATTTCGTCGAGCACCCTCATCAATATGGAGATAAACGTGACGGCAACTGCATTATCCATGACTCCATCTGTCTCATCTATACCGACTAATATTACAAAGAATCAACTTCCAATGGTCAATGTTTCCTATACACTTTGGATTGGTGCCAATGAGACCCATCATATCACTGTGGCTGCTCCGAAAAATGAAACATTCTATGGCGTTATGTTATTAGCGGCTGAAATGTCGAATCACTTCGAATTTATTGCATCCGAATGGCCAAATGGACACTATGTCCATACATTAGCAGGTTTGAAAGAAGAACCGATGTCATACCGTTATTGGTTACTTTATAGGCTTTTCGCACCACCAGACAAGTCATCACCACCTGGTAATCAGCTAGTTGCACCTGGAGGTATACATAAATTATCAAACATTTCATTAATCAAAGAATGTTCCTGACTGTTCACGTCAATCATCTTTTTTTTCTAGGCGTCGATGATCTTGATATTAGTGAAGGTGAGTATTATCTTTTTTGGTACAAGAAACTTTAAAGTGCAATTGTGTGCGGTCTTGGGTATGGAGGCCGCTTGAATAAGAGTGAGTAATAGCACACGTCTTCGGGACCGTATGTTCTCAATTTCTGCCATCAAAGTTGTTAACACAAAGAAATTTCAACGTGATCCAGTGTAATCGATTACCAATGAACCACACCGGTGGAACTATAATTTGAACAATTACTTATGTACAATAATTACATCAATGTACATGTACAGTGAAGAAAATGTTGAAAAAAATTTTCCCTCATTGTGTTATGTCAAATGAGCTAGACATTGTCTTTTGTAACAATGAAACTAAAATGCACAAAACTATTGTACTAGATGTATCGCATTCCATATTCGGTAATTGTGGATTTCATCATAATATCTGGATCACAAAATCTGATCACACCGGGAGGTGAAATTCCTTCATATTGGCAAAATCACATTAGACATAGTTAAAAGAAGAGGATAGTATTATGTGTGCCCCAGCTGAGATTCAAAATTGACACTCTCATTACTCCCAAGTATTTTTTGTATGTGAAATCAGATTTCTCCGATTTTCCTTTCAAAAATTCGTGCAAACCATTTGTTATAGACAATTCAATTTTTCACATTGGAATTGTGGCTAAACGATGAGAGACATGAAATTAGTATCGTGCCAAAAAAAAATCGTCTTCTTGAGATGAAAACTTTTTCTGTGGAATTTTTCGAGTACTCTGTCCTATATGATTGTTCGCGATACTAAAAATTGAGTAATTATATAAATAATTGGCGCAAAGTAGGAAACGAGATTGTAATATCAACTTCGTAATTGGGACAAGTTGACTGTTGTTAAATAAAAAAGCGAATTTCAAAGATTTTTGAACGCTCTTTTTATTAGTGTTGCGAGTTGATCTCTCCAAATGATGTTCATTTTTTGAAATGATACTTTTTTGTATTTCTCACCGTACAACCACATTTCGACAGTACAACTGACAGATTCTGAATAAGCATACCAAAATACATTGGAATCATCAAAGTTTGTGCAGTGATCGTGAAATTGACATAGCATTTCTATGCCGCATGTATACCGTATACGAAGTAATTCTTACTTTCAATGATCAGCAATGCTGTTTTGTATTATATCTAACACTACTGAAAGTCTTGCGGCATAACAATTCATTATCAGTCGCATATATTCCAGTATAGTGATGCGATATCAAATTGCAACTGTATGAAATGCTACACACCCCGGGAAACGAATATGATATTTTCATATATGAACTTCTGAAAATTCAGTAGGTGCAGATGGTCTCCATATGATATATAACTATATCACATGGAATATATTACATGGAAAGATCAGTATCGTGGAAAATCACTGTTATCGAATAATATCAATATTATACGAGTGATATACTCATAATAAATAACGTTCTGTTGAACGGATTAAAAATAGATGAATTGATCAACAGTAGGGTATCACTAGCATTATGTATGTTTAGTTTTTATTGGATCAATGCATAGTTTTGCTCTCAAATTTCCATGATGGGTATAACAGAGTTGAATATTGGTCGCAATTGCACCCAATATGTCACCATTGATTGACACGTTCATTATGCATATGTATTATTATTTATCATCTGTATTATCATAATTATGCAATAAATGAGATCTGAAGTGAATATAAACAAACTTACTATTTATTTATGGGCAATTATGATCGAACACACTGACTTTTGTGTGTGTGTGATATGTTATGAAAAAATGAATGTAAATTTGTTTACATTCATTTTTTCACGTTTGAGTTAACAAACATAATACTGTATTTGTTGTATGGCAATATATATATGCATGCGTTGAAGAATAAGAGAGATCAGACAAATGTGAGATATAATAAGCCCAATGTGACTGCACTCATTGATATGTCGGTATAAATATCAATATCAGTATATTACCCTTTTAATGCTCATGGGAATCTGATGCGGTGAAACAACTTCAGACTCTATCGTATAATATTTGGAGTATGAAAAATTCCCCATGGAGCAATATCTTCATACTATTGTCAATACCCAATTGTTTATTTAAATGTACGAAAAATTTTACAACTGAAGTTCGGTTTCCTCCTTAAATGCCGCTGGAAAATTCATATGTGACTTATATACATATCAAATGATGTAGATAATCATCGTAAATTTTGACGACATGCAAAGGCCTCTATCGAACAACACGTATTGGTTCTCTCATCTTATTGCCCACCACCAAAGTGCAGCGCGATTTTTCCCGAGCTGAGGATTAAAGAGGGTCTATATACACGATGGTATATCTATACTTATACATATATACACTCATGAGGCACATTACTGATATGTGGTGATTTTTGTTTTGCGAAGAGTCGGAAACTGGTACTTTATGTACATCGTGGAATTTTAATGTTGCGGAAAGAGCTCATGACAAATAAGTTCGATGTGGCAATAATATAGATGAGGTTCATTTTGAGTATTCTGGTAAGTACTTGCGCCACTCTGAAGGAGGAATTAATTGTTGCTAGTCGCTCATTGGATTAGCATTCATGATTACTCTATACATGTACTGCGAATACTCTGTGATGATAGCCGATGTCGGAGGCGAATTCTATCTTTATACAAATATATATATATACACAACAAATTCGTACGGCCGTAGTGGTCTCAATTTAGTGCATACTCCACATTGGTCTTCATCAACCCCAATTGTTTATCACGAGTTTTTATCGTACATATTTTGATAGTGAATCTCATATAAGTACCATAGCCCGCTCACTTGATGCGCATGAGTTACATTAAATATTCCCCACACACTTTTCCCAACGTATGTGAAGAAATGTAATGTATATATGTGTACACACCCAATACATGTACATGGACTGGGGGGATTTCTTCCCATCTGTTTTAAGATATATTGAGTATTACAATATCAATTATTTGTCAGGGACGATCACTGCGTCGGATGAGCTAAATACAATATTTTTGGCAAGCATTTTTAACACCCCCCCCCCCCCCCCCCCCCCCGCGGCAGTTCTTATTGGAAAATACTTAATGTTCACGTAGTTTTTATGAAGATACCATATTCCGATGAAATAAAATT
Organism: Zele albiditarsus; assembly: GCA_958496275.1. Lineage (NCBI taxonomy): Eukaryota > Metazoa > Arthropoda > Insecta > Hymenoptera > Braconidae > Zele > Zele albiditarsus. The sequence goes on from OY292408.1 coordinate 23,184,207, forward strand.
ATGCTGGTGGTGGTTACTGCAACTATGAATTGTCTGTGATGCGACGAGAAATCGAAAGAAAAATTTTGAACCACACCAGGGACCAGTTATCATTGAGTCGGGCACTTTTCCAGATTATACTTCTTACTCCTTGAAAAGACGTGGCGATTTTTCTAACGACAGCCACATTCATATGGAAATAAATCACGTGAAAGAATCTTCGAGATCGTAAAATTGGTTATTTCTATTATTGTTACCATTGACTGAAAAAAAGTCGTTGCAAAAAATTGCCATCAAAATTTTTCACATGCATTTGTCAACTTTTGAACTTATTTCCATACTTAATCCCGCAAAATCGTTGAGAAATAAACAGAAATAACGCACCGATTGCACTTCAACGTGTCATAATGACGAACATAATGAAGGCAACAATTCGGAATAACATCAATTTTCGTTTCTTCATGCGTTAACAAAATCACAAAAAACTTATTGTTTCATTATTGTAGTGGAAATCTGTGTGATAAATGACGTTGTAATATTCAAATGAATTTTTTTTTATTTCATCACATTATCATTGATATTATTATTCAAGTTGGACATTCATATAGTGGTAGTTTCGTATGTACAATAATTGATCAATATATAATAAAATATCATAATAACAAAATAAGCATGTAAATAAATAATAAACATTTTCTATACATTTATCTCGATTATTTTCCGCATTTATGAGGTTGCATATAATCGCGCTTACTTATGCATATACATATCTATATAACATCAAAATAAATCTTTTTCTCGATAAATATGAATACTTTTTTGGCTGTATTATGTACATTAATTTGACGTCCTCTATTTTCTATGGTAAATAATTTTGATTCAAATCGCTTTTGTTGCGCGGCTCTATCAAATTTGAATGTACATTTTCCATATATAATATGTATGTAGTGGCATGTTAGAAAAAAAAAAACGAAAAGAAGCAAATTATTACATTTCGTTTGATAGAAGAGTAATGAGAGCGATAGGGATCGAGAAAGACTCGTGAGAAGGGGGAGAAACGGGGGAAAGGCGGCATTCATCTCACTGCATGGTAATGCATAAGTACGTGTAAGTATGTACCAATACGTCTACGTAACATGTCGAGCATGTCTTCTTTACCAGGGCCGCCACATTCCGTCCTCTTCGTTAACTGATTGTTGATGGGTGTGTATTGGATTGGCCGTGGGGTCAAGTGAAATAACATTCACCATGTGGTGAGCTGATTGTGGGTGGTCATGATTAGATGGCCTCTCCTGGATGAGTATAGTACTTTCAATATGCGCTTCATTCATCGGCAAACGATATTGCTCTTTCACAAGAGTTTCGCATCTCTCAATCTTTTTTGATGTCGTAGTGAAGTCAAGTGGTTGATCAGTCAGTTCAATTCTTGGACTTTTCGTAGGTTTGGCGCCGTTCGACGTCCAGTCTTCAACATTCGCGGCCGTATTATCGTCATCGCTGTGAGTTCTCTTGACAAGTTTGTCGGTGGCTTTTAAAAGTGACATGTTGGTAGCGGCCCAAATGGCGGTAGGTGGATTGGGACCAATGCTTATGCCATTCGCAGCAGCTGCCGCTGCTAGCTGAACGTAATGGCTCGGCAGGAGAAATACTACTTGGCCATCTGGTAATCTTGACGGTATAACCTGTACCACAGATAGCATATTAGAATTTTGCGTGGATGTTGAGGCTTGATCTAGCATCGAAGTATGCGTCACTGCTGAATTATTTGTTGATGGATCAATAACTGGATCTATAGCTGTCGCGTTTAGCTGACCGAATGCCGAATTTGGTCGACTGTTATTGTTATTTTCATCGCCAGTTATTGTACTACTGTCCGGCCGTGTTATTATAGTACTAGCCTCCATTATATCGGAAATCTCAGATTTTACTGTTGCCGAATTATGCGATGTACTGCTACAGTGCGGTAAGACAATCGTTGCAGGTACCGTCGAATGGTGGTCAAGGGGTGTTGGACTCGCAGCACTTGGCACTCGGTCGATAACACTGCCTGGACTACTGCCGAGGCCACTGTCTGGCCGTGAACCAAGATCCAGATCCAGTTCTGATACACAACTGTCTAAATGACGTATCAAACGTTGTTTGACCGCCGGCTCTATCGGTGATGTATTGCCTGTTATTATATCCGGTGCATCCAGATAACGACTTACCTGTGTACAACACAAGTTATATGTCGTCAAAATAACATGAATCATTTGGTTGACGGAGTATTTAATCACACCGTTCATAAATTATGATTGAATTTTCAACCATTACTCATCACTGAACACTATAACAATTCTGCCAGCCACTATACATAATATAAGTATAAGATATTATATTCGCAATTATATTATCGTTTAAAAATATAATTCTTTTTCAAAATTCGATGGAACTAACGGTAATATAGCATGTTTAATACATATCATACATATCAATATAGAACAGATGAAAATCGTGGTTTTGTGAATGAAACTTGCCTCACGTGAGCAGTCTTGATAACCGGCCTTATATTTCGATAAACCGGGTTGAGCCAAGGACCGCTGTCGTTGGAGATGTCGTACTGTCAACTCCAAAATATCCGCTTTTTCAAGCTTGCTGTGTTTCGTATTCTCAAGTCGCGCACTGTCGAGAATTAGCGCTTTCAGCGCAGCAAGCGACTGATTTATCCTCGCACGTCTTCGTTTCTCCATCAGTGGTTTATTGGCCTGTTAACACATGTGAATCGATAGTTGTAAGTAATTTCATCGTTGGACAATATATATATGAGGTATTCAATGCCAAATTTACATTTGGCGTCGATCTGGTCGTTCAATTTGGTTGTTGATTCCTTCTGGTGTTCTATGTGGAAAAATAGGAGATGCGTATTATTTGGTTTCATCATTTTATGAGCCCTTTTCCGTTGACACATGCATGAAATAATAAAGTTATAAGGACAATGTTAATATTTAAACAGTAATGTCTTAAAATTAAATGAGCAAACAAAAAAACACGTATTGCCTATTTTTCCACATGGAAATCAAGGACAAAATTGGACGACCTGACCGACGCCAAATGTAAATTTTGTGTTGAATACCACGTATATATGCGTCTCATCGGCAGTGTGATATACTGATAATAGCTTGATCTGCATGGAAAATCAACTGCCGTACCTCCCCCTCATAAGTTAAGTTTTTTGAACTTAAATGGGGACTGTATTCGTATTCTCCAATAAGATAGTAGAGTGTAGAATATTTACGGGAGGTGTACAGGAGAATGGGCGATCGCCAGTGGTATCGAATATAGAGGAAGTATTCATATGAGATCTAAGATGGGAGCTTAACGGATGTAATGTCAATGGTGCATATTCTATTCAGAAAATTAAAAAAAAAATACAATATTTACCCGACGTCCGTCTGGATGCTTCGGGCTTGGGGTGGGACTGGGGCTAGGACTCGGGACTGGACTCGCTTCCCCAGGTTGTTGTAGTTGTTGTTGTTGTTGTTGTTGTTGTTGTTGTTGTTGTTGCTGCTGCTGATAATGATGGTGTCCGTTGCCCGTTTTTTTTTCCTCCTGGTGCCTCAGTGTGTGTAGGCGAGCAGTCATTTTAATAGGTCCACACGGACCTTTGATTTGCCCGGTTACTTTTTCTCACTTTCAATGTGCTTTTAGCAGTTATTATCGAGACACTGTGCATCGCGTTCAAAACGTGAGACATTGACGCCAGGACGAATTTTTTTTATATTAATTTTAATAATTATACTTGTTCTCGTTTGTCAACTATGTATTTCGTATTTACGTCAATACAACTGTTTTCTTATACAGTACTTACTCCACACACTAACACCATTTGATGAGTAACATGGAGTAAACATTCCACGGGCGGGTACTCATATGCCCTCTTCTTCCTATACACCGGATATTTACATGTGTATATAAAGTATTCGCATGAACATTACAACTGAAAATATGGGTGAAATTGAAGTATATTAATCATGATGAATCTATCGATAGATGAATTAATAGCCCGTTGCGCCACCACGTGTTTTCATATTTGTGTACATACACGTGATTCGCGACCACTTGTCAATTTCGCTTCAGTTAAACTACAATTGTTCATTGATCATGTACTTGCTTTATTCATCTCTTTTTCTGGACATGGAGGTCGTACGTGACCATATATCTTTTTTTCTCACAACGGAATAATGATCAAGACTGTTCATGCCCATTCTTATTATACCGTACATGTATGCTCTGGCACGATGCTCATATGAAATGACTTTTCATCACTAGTCACTTGAGCTCAATTTATTATCACCAATTTGAATTATTAAAAGATGATTCACGTATATAGTCACAAAAGTTGATTTTATCACCGATGGAAAACAAAACGGATTGGTTTTTGTTATTGATCTGAAATTTTTTCGTTATCAATTGTCACATACATTCCATTTACACCATATTGTTCAAGTCCAATCAGTGTATAAGCGTGAATTTGTAGCATATATTTTATTCATACCGGTGTAATGAAACTTGTGATAAAAAGTGGGGGGGGGGGGGGGGGGGGGGGGCGAATTTAATTCAACGTATACATTCCTCACTGTAATAACATGTAACAACCTCAATGACAAACTATGCGGCCGCGGATCAAAGTCACTGACGTTAATAGAAAAGGGAGGAGTGATATGTATCACAAGGCTGTATACTGTATCACTGAAAAATGAATGCTACGAGAGCGACAAGGGTGATGGAGGTGACGAGTGTGACCACACTGAGCGAGCGATTGTAGTAATGCGCACCATCCGCACCGATGCAAGGGTGAGTGAGATAGTATGAATAGAACCAGGCAGTACGACTACATACGTCACCAGGGTTAGCCAGTGTACACCCACCATGGAGTGTTCAGACTGTACAAGTGTATAGCGAGGATAGAGAGTACCGAAGCGTGTGGTGGCAGCGGGGTGAAGTGTGGAGTTGGCGCGCCACCGTTGCTGTTGAACCGATGAAACTGGAGAGGGGCTATGATATCGAGGGAGGTAAAGGGAGATGGAGAAAATGAGGGGAAAAAAAATAGGAAAAGGCGAGAAAATGAAGAAAACAGCGCGATATAAAATATATAAGGGTATATATGGAGAGTACCGTGTATTTGCATATATATATATATATATTTCCGATATGCGTGAAACGAATGTATACAGGACTACATGAAGGATGTATAAATATATAACCATAAGTGTGGACAAAAGAAGACCAAAAAAGAAAAAAAATAAGTGCCTATCCTCAGGCTCATTTCCGCCAATTGTGCATGCATGGCATATATGTAGTTATTTTTTATTGCAACTATATCGGTAATGATATGAATATACGGACACCATGTGATGGAACGAATCGCACTTATACATCTCAACTTCCCCAAAGTTTTTTTTAACATGAAGCGTGCTTGGTGCAAATTTTTTGGTAACAATCACTATGTATACATACAAACACTTATGCAAAAGCAGGTACAAATGATGATAGGAAGAAAAAAAAAATCGAAATAAAATCGAAGAGATACATTGTATATGTATACTTATAGTATATTCGAAATATAATATTGGCGGTTAAGATGTTGTTTATGTCGAAAAAGTGGAGGATAAAAAAGAAAGAGATTCAAAGAATAAAAGTTACATGCAACGTTCTACATTTTATACACAACCAAGTTAATCATGCAATTTCAACTGAAACATATTACATATGCTCGTCACACTATATAGTGCGGGCGGCGTGTGTGATGGTGTACTCGTGTAAGTTTAACTGTGTGGCGGCAGGAGAAGATAAGAACGGACTGGCAGGGAGATGGAGTGTGTCGTTGGTTGCTATATGGTGGGTAGAGATGAGATCTCCTGATGGCGTATAGTGCAATTGCAATGGCAACGGTATAGTACTGTGAGACAAGACGCGTTATAGAGGGTGATGAGGATACGATGGAAGTCGCACTCGTCGGCACGCGCGGCCAAGTGCGCTTGCTTCCTCCGTCCCCTCTACTCTATTGAACATATAATTCGTTCGCGTAGTCGACCTCGTCGGTCTGCTACATACGCAAATAATGAACTGATTTCCCGCGCAAACTTACACGGGCCCTTTGCACCCACCCGGTCTCTCATACTGTCGCCCGCATGCACGCACACGATTCAGTTCGCACCCAGAAATGACCATCATTTTCCCGAGCGTCCGCATCATGCCATGTTGTGATGATGAGGGCGTGCGTGGAGGTGTAGTATTTGATATGGTCACTTGCGCACCTTTATATATATATATATATATGAGCATTTGCGTTACATCAGATTGCGTGCTTTCGTCTATAGTATCCTGAGAACATAACTCAATTTTCTTCTAATATATATTATTTTCATATATTATATATACATGGATATAATATACTATTGTGGATACAAAGTTATTCATATTCATCATCTGTACACGAACTATAAATTTCACATTCTCATTACTTTTTCATCAATATTTTTGTATTTACAATATACTGTTTTTCAACCTATTGAGTTGAAAAAATATAGTTATGTTTTATATATGTAGGTTGTCTATTCAATACTACCATGCCATCGTGAAATTCCCACCTATCGTTAGTTATGGTGCGGTGCATCGCCGCCATATTAAAATTCCCTTGACATTGTCAAATTTGTCCTTGTGACTTGAATGGAACCCTTATAAAAGTGCCATAGTTGCGCGAGGAATTCTCACTACGACTTCGCTCGCGAGTTGGAAAAATCGTTGCTTCAATTTTTTTTTTTCACTCGGGCAAAGATAAGTCATCGAAGGAAGAACTACGGAAGATATATAATCAAAAGATGTGTATATACATAGCATATATGGGAGCAAAGCGAGAAAACAGGGGATATGAGTGTATGTGAGTGGATCTGCAAGTGGCGAAAGAATGGTGTTGTGAGGACCGTGGGCGGTGTGATGCGACAAACGGATTTACGGCGAATTTGAACCCGAGCTTGGTAAGTTGGGATGTTGTGTGCGGCGTCACAGGCACTTCAAAATACTTTTATATTATATATGTTTGTATATTGGATGGTTGGATAAACAGCGATGTGCGAGAGAGTTAATGTTGTGATGATGGGTATTCCATTATATTATATATCACTCCATCATATCAACACATACTCATACGTTAGGCCCACTTTCTGTCATTAAACGGCGTCTGGGACATACAGTAGATCCACCCACGTTATTGACACATAACCGGGATGATGTGCATCCTTTCATTTATACTTTTTTCATCACATCATTTTTTATCCCTCTCCCACCTTGTTATAATCATCCATAATTTAGAACTTGGGTAAAAATTTATTGTGTACACAATCGTGTACAGTCGTATATGTGTATATATTACAATGCCAATCTGACGATGTAGAAGAATGTATAAATTCAAGATGGAGAAGAATATTGGCGTGAAGTGAGATGAAATGATCTACTATTCAGAGAAGTGTCGAGCAGTCGGGCAGTAGGAGGAAAAGAAAGAGAGATAGTAGTAACGAGGAAACCGAGAAGGAAATACTAAGGCGTGTTTACCGTCTCGCCGCTGCACGACCTCAAGACTCGAGGACCAAGCACCCCTCTCTGTCTTTTTACCTCTCTTATTTTTTTTTTCCATGATTTATTAATTTTTTTTTTTTTTTAAACTCTTTCTGGCCGTATCTACGCTCTCCCACTACACTCTCACTTGCAACCTACCTCTCTCATCTTCCATCTTTTTTTTTCTCCATATTCCAAACCTATTTTTTGCGTAGTTTTTACCGCGCGGTTCCACTCGTACTCGTTCGCAGAGTCTTGTTGAGCGCGCGCACACCTTGCGCCCCACCATTTTCACTCCTTTTCCGAACAAACTTCACGCTCTTTGTTTCCCCCGTTTTTGCCGTCACCCTTTATTTTCTAATTTTTTCCCCTCTTTCGTTACATTTCTTTACACCCATCCTATATCTATATATGTATACATCTCACGGGTGCAAAACCGTGCACCTGGACATTTTTACCAACGCTAAAAGTCTTTTCTCGCTTTCTCAATCGTGAATTCGTTTATTTGGCCATCATGAGTAAATCTCTCATTTATCTTTTATATCGGTAATTATTTGCTTTTGTGTTACGAATGCCTACATTTCGGGACTCCCAAAAAAGTAACATGTAAATGTTGATATTGAATATATGAGCTTTATGAAAACCCAGTGAAAAATCACTACCCAGAGGAGTTACATATTCCAATTGACATTTAATTGTGGTAGGTGAATTTTTTCGAAATTAAACACGATTATAGATTAGAATAAGTAATAATTATTGGACATAAATAGCCAGAGAAGTGGAAAAATTCAAATATAAAGCTGGAATACAACTCATCAACGAGACACAATTTTAAAAACATCAGATCCACCAAATTACGACACCTCAACCTCTTCACTCTTAAACATTCAATAGCTCTAACACACGAACAGCAATAAATGGACTTGCCAACGGAGTAACTATATATGCACAGTAGCCCCAAATCACACTCGCAAACAACACGTGGCCAATTGACGCCTTTTTTTTTATTGCATCAGCTTCATCAACATCGCTTTCGTGCTCTGCTTTGTTAGCGGACGGCGCCAATCCTTTGAGCAAAATGTCTGGATTTATATTTTGCCAAGGGAATAACAATAAACTTGGGCGACGAGAAATGACGATAAATATTTTATGATGATGATTATTCTTATGACTTTCCACGAAAAATAGTTCCAAACAATGTTCACTTTTCATAATGAAGATAAATGAGATACTATACGGTGAAATGATGAAGAAATGTGGCATCAGGGAAGATGATAGTTGTGGCATATTTTGTTTGTTACTAGAAAATGGAGTTTCCTTCATGAATAAAAGTGTGTGATGGTTAAGAGGAACATTTATCACTATTCTCTGATAGTCATTGATTTGATATGAAATTCATTTTTCCAAACTTTCGTCTGTAGCACATCTCAGTGCGCCACAGCAAACAATTATATATGACCTTCGGCATGTGTTGTGGGTATCGTGAACACACCGGGAAGACTTCCACGTACAGAAATTCCTCAAAGAATGCGTTAGAATCGCTTTCTCATACCATAAAATTTTGAGTTGGACTGTGGGGGAGATGCTCAAACCGCGTTTATACAATCTGTGCAGGCGGCTATGAGATGAAAGCGCGAATACAAAAAGAGTGAGAGCCCATTGTACCACCGTGTGAGAAATAATGATGGAAGATATATTTGATTTGGATGGATGCATAACAGTTGATTGAAGCGATAATTCCTTCAAAAATAAAAAATTATTATAAATTACCTGTGTTTTCCTGTACTCTCTCCATATTTTTTCGTGGATGTTGGTGAATTTATCAGAATCGTATTATGGGCCAAAGACGATATCACCTAAAATATATCTCGTCGCAGGAGGAGGATCAGCAAAATGTAAACGACATGTCCTCATTGTATAGACAAACGTATGTATTTCATGCGGTTTAGTGTGCCCGCAACATTGCAGCCCTCCTTGTCACAATTGTACCATAGACAATATTGACAATATTGACAATATTGATATGAACAAAATCTGTTTAAACATGTGCAATGAGACATCACAAAATATTTGTCAAGAATGGCACCAAAATGAATTGTGGCGTTTGGGATAGAACGGATAACAGAAAAACACACATTGAAAATTGAGAAGAAAAAAAAAATAACTCGTCATTATTCTCAGCATGTATTTTCAAATGATGGTGAATTTACCATCAAAAATATGTGAAGGAAAAAATTTATAACTCTACATTGTGTTTATCAAATATCTGCAAATGTATATATATTACGTACTGCACGCTTAGTCCGCTCTACAAAATACAAAAATTAAGCTGTAATAGAATCGGCGAGCGAGTAATTGCAGAATAGAAAAATGTAATTTTCTTTTTGAATTCAAATTTTGTGGCTCAAATTGCATCGAATCTGAGAAGGTATCATCCTTCATTAGATGCGAAAACATCTCAATTTCATCTTAGAATGATATATACATATTAGAACCATATATACAGCGACTGGAACCACAGTATTCAGAGTGCGTCTGGATGGGCGACAAAAATAATGTGAGCATGACGGCGGGAAAATTGTCTGAGATTATTGGGATCCAACTATCATTATTATATTCCCGTATACTACTCTGATGAGATAGATATCTATAGTTAGGTCAGTTAGTCAAAGTACTGCAATAGTGTTCGGCATAAGGTGTTATCGCTGGTTCGAATTCGCCAAATATTTTTTCTCGTGAGATTTATGCAGAAACAACGTATGTATGCATGCATGGGTGTGTGTGTCTGTGTGTGTGTATATATGGGTATGCGAGAAGTGGAGAGTTACGTACTGCGGTGGAACCGCGGCTTAGCGTCATTTTTTTTTCTACCATCTACTCCAAAGAAATATCGAAAGTTAACGCGAGAGTCATGTACATATATGTGTGTGGGTGCATTGCTCATTCAACACCAGAGAGAGGGAAAAATCAGTTTGGCTATATATCTACACACTTGGTTAGTGACGGGGGCGCGTAATTTTTTCATGTACTGGAGTGTTAAATTAAAAAGTCAACATGTCTCCATTCCACATCCTCGGTCATGTCATGTATATTATATTTCACCGATATGTGAATCATAGTTCTACTCTTCGTAAGTGGTTTCACCATATGATGCAATCAGAATACTGATAACATATATATATTTGCGTTACACTATATATAACGCGATGGATATGATATCGTGTATATGTTCATTCATATTTATATACTTCGTCGTTGGTGCATTTGGTAATTGGTACGTATTTTGAATCCCCCTCAATTCTTATTCCTTTATGAATTTCCATATCAAGACTGTACAAGGCATGTGCATAAAAACTTCAAAACTATATGAATTCGTTGGATTCATTATTAGAAGAAACAATATATACACCTGTGAAAATGTTACATTGAGAAGATGAAGTGAGGAATGGCTAGACAGGAGAGTGCTACGTTGTACAAAATGAAGAGAAAATAGACTTTGAAGATCATCAGGCAGTATAGCAAAGCTGAACTCCGCAGTCTGGACCTCATGATGCGTCACTGATGATTGAGCACCGCTGACGTGAAAGTCACGGCGGTTTGGGACAGGGTTGACTGGCCATGACGTGTCAGGGATGATTAATGTACATATATGGTAGTGGTACTTTTGTCCCTGTTGCCGACCGTTATACTCCCGATTCTTCGTTGTTCCGCCACTAACTCTAGCCGTCTCGCGCATCCTGTTTTTACATATGTATGTTTATATATATATATATATATATATATATATATATATATATTAATGCACACCCGTTATATTTTAGTGTAGTGTGTGAAACGGAACATGAAAAAAAACAAATTCAAAATTTGTTTGTTTCAATAATTTATGAAATCTCCGATGAGACATCAATTTTTTTCAACCTATCGTTTGCGTAGTCGCAGAAGTCATGACGAAAACATTTCTAATTTTCAAAATTCAAGTAACAATATAAATGTCAACCCTATGAAAAGAGCAAAAAAACAGGGGGGGGGGGGGGGGGGGCAAAATTGAACAACTGTTTATATATATATATATATATATATATATAATATATTATAAATGCGCATATGAAAAGTGAGAGTTCGCGAGTAGGAAAAAAATAGTAGAGAGATAAAAAATGCTAAAGAAAAAAAAAATCCAAATGCGTCAACGCGTTCACTGTGAGTGAGTGAAGTTCACGATATGTGTGTATATACATACAGATGCGACAGAAGCGATAGAAGCGAATCAACACCCGCGCACGAGCACGACCTCATCTGGAAAGCTACCAGTCGAAGAAGATATCTTTTCTCTCTCTCACACCTTTTGCCGTCATCTCACTTTCGACCCTCGTATACGCAGCACACCGTCCCCCTCTCCCGCACGTGCTCCCGCCCTCTCTGTGTTTCCGCAGCCCATTCCAACTACCCCGTTCCATGCCATGTCCCGCAGGGCATGTCCCTATACGATACTGAGAAAGCATTGTCCAAATCATAGTAAATGGGCATCTCTGGTTCACCGAGAAAAAAAGTCTTATTTTTCGAAATTTTTCTCTGAATATTATTCATACGTAATGAATAAAATGGGACTATTATTTGCGGAAAAAAATCTATACCATGTTATTTTAAATAATTTTATAGAGAAGCAAGTGAATGCCAATAGTTTTACGGGGAATAGAAAATTCCCATCCCCTTCAGTGGCACGCTCCGCGGCACGCCCGGCCGTCTCTGTTATAGTGCCGGCAGCAACCCCACGCCGCTCCTCGTTCGGTGTACCATACTACTACCACCGACGCTCTTCGTGCCTTGAACGCGCCCCGCGAGCCGCTCGTTAACCTGCTAGCGCACCCCTAACCATTGCCTATAAGGGGGTGACTAAAGCCTTTCTCTTCCTCATTCTCCTGTTCTACCTTCTTCTTCATCACTTTCTTCTCAACCACCTTCCTTGCTGTCGCGTTCTCGTTCAAGGCAATCTCACTATGCATATACGTATAGGTATGTGTATACATATACAAAAACTACCATGACGCCACATACATATGTATTATATATAATATATATGCTTAAATGACGCTTCGCCCTCACGCCAACCAACTCTGCTGTCGCCGCTGCCATATATATATATATATTTACATATCAATATTTCCCGACACTTGTGCCACATCCTGTAAACTCATGGGTCTATTCATGCCGGCAGTCATACGACGTAATGACCAAAGTTCACTCAGAATCTTAATCTTTGTATTGTATTGTAAATGTTGTGAACGATTGCGAAGGATTATCATCGAAATATCTCACGAATTTCGTGATGCCACAACTCTTTAATGGCGGAACCATAGTACATCATGTGATACAAAAAGTCAGATTGAAAAGAAAGGACAACTTTTGAATTTTACACATTTCACGCTAAGCCGTAGCACATGGAAAAAACGCGTCCCACTAACCCACTAGATATTTCTGTATATATTCAACGACTATCAACTAAACATATCTGTCAATATAAAATTTATCCACATTATACGAAATGAAATTCGATGACGAATTATTAATTGAATAATACTCATATATAAGATGTAGTCGGTTTGACGTAGCAACCTAACATATAATATGAGCGTGCACCGATGAATTACAATTGTGATATTATCCTTAAACTTTACTCACGTATCTCCTATTGTCTACAATTGTGGGTGTGCCAGTGTGAATGAAAAAAATCGAGAAAATGATTGATGAGTGCATGATGCGCCGAGTGTTGTCCACAAACCGTGTACATGTTTATATAATATCTTTTATTATACACTATATGCCCATCTATAACATTGCCTCCATGTCAAAAGAGACATCCATATCCAAAGTTCGAATCCCACACGTGCAAATATACAGCGAAGTAAAAATGTTACAGCGAAAAAAATAAGATGGAGGAAAGAATTTAGAGTTAAAGTCGGAGTAGTGGAGAGAGACGTTCGAATAAAAGAGAGAGAGAGAGAGAAGAGAAAAAATAGGGAAGCCCAAGTGTCCATGGGGAATAGCTGTATTATCCAAGTATATATGTATATATAAGGCGCCCACGTTGGGTCTTACGCGGTTGTGCATGAAAGGTTAGGTATATACGGTCGTACAGACTGGTATATATAGGTATAGGTATATATATATATATGAATGCAGGGGCTGAGAAGAGATCCAAGTGGTAGTTGGGAGTTGAGAGGGCGATACGAGCGTGAGAGAGGGTGTGGGCGATATGGCGGGGTGATAGCGGTGCTGCGGCGTAACGACGGTATAACGCGAGCCACCGGGTGATTACCTACCACCTCCCCACTATACACACGATCTCGGACTGTGAGTGCATATATATGGATGGAACAGCACATAGTTGTGTGGAGAAGCCAGAAATGGAGGTAGGAGCAGTGAGAGAGTGTGAGTAGAGGAAGAAGTGAGAGAGACAATATGAAGGAGGGAGGTAAATAATGGGAGAAAGAAAGCGAGCGCGATGGAGGGTGAGTGAAAAGAGAGAAGCCAACGTTGACGCTCTAAACGCGGCGCCCTCGTAACGACGCCTAGCCGCCAGGGACTCAACGACGTGTCGCGCGGTGTCAAACCTACCCTCCCCCATTCGGCACCGACCCATGTACTTTCCGCATCCTTCCTCGCCTTGCGGCACTACCGATGTCGCCACCGTTAGCATCGAAACGGTCGCGTCGCCCTCGTTAACCCTTATCCCGACCAATCGAGACCCTAACGTCGACGATGCTGAGAAATAGGAACTTTCAGGCCGAGAAGATGAAAATATAGAGATGAATAGAAGGAGAAAGCGGATGAAATGGACAAATTTTCAACTGGAACATTGAAACAAAATGCCTCATACTCAATGTTCAATGTGTATTGAAAAATCCGAAGAATGTCGTATCACATACTCTTTACTCATGTTATTGTACAGACTTTCGGCTATTATAAAACCATGTGTGAGAATTATTTCTTGCTTAAACGGGGACATTTGCGAATATCATTTTTTTTTCTTCTCAAGTTAGGTATTGAAACATTAGGTATTTGACAAATCCCCTACGGAACCAGCCTTGATGTTCTCTATACTCTGAGATCGTTTGACAGTATATATGTTGATTCATCTTCATGCGATCGCTGTGCGTATGAAGCACAACGATAATAATGACGCAACAGATGATGATAGGGATTCGTATAGGGGGTATATGAGAGCGGGTATTGATGTGATGTATAGTCGGCGTAACCTTCAGATACACGTGACCAGAACATAAGGTAAAAGCCCCCCTCCAAACAACCATTCCCCTTTTAATGGCCATTCACTCTCACTTTTGCTCTTGTTAATATTACAAGTGTTGACATATTTCATGTCGTATTAGACAGATGAGATCGGAAAATTGAAATTTTATCAAAAATTTTAAATCAATTATCGGCAAACGATATTGTGGAACGATTCGAGTATTTTTTCAGTATATGTTCAGTATTTGTTGAAGTTTGTGCAATATACCAATAGTTTTTCATACAACTTTTGTTTATGAAATAATGCCATTCTATTTTTTGATATTTTCATGCATCAGACATGTTTTTATGAGTGCACCGTCATAATGCTTTGTGTATAAAGAAGCAATTTTGAACTTTAATTACACCAAATCTATCACGGGAGAAAATCTAGAATTCCCATCTGTGATGCATTGACTATTCAGCAATATTCTGTGAAAATTTCAACACAGTATTGTCATCATTCTAAATGTCACCGACCTTAATGTCCGTCCGTCAGCCGGTTTGTATTTAATGTCCGTTAGCCTCATGACACCGACATGAATTGATGTGAACAAAATTTAAGAACCATTTAGACACAGTAAGTATGAAAAAATCCTAGGGAAAAAATTATAAGAAGCAGTTGTTCCTCATTCGCATCAGATTTTTGACGCAGCCGAAAATATTGGGTATATCTTTAGTCTTTAGGTACTTGGCCAAAATATAACTTGAAACAATATAACTGGAAAAAATGTAAGAACAAAATATATTATCTAGAGGAATGTAACCGGAAAGAATATACAGTTGGCATCTCTTGTTAATCCCTTTCACTATGTCACGCGCAAATAATAACAATCACCAATAATGAATGAAGAGTTATCTTTCACGAATACATATAGTTTTTGGAATTTTTCCCATTTGGATTCTCTGAAGTGGGATTTTTTTCTACATTCCTCTAGTAATATTTCTCAGTGAACCACGTCTTTAAATGTCTTAGTGTACTTCTTCAGCAATGTGATAATGAGTATGGGGCAAATAGTACAATGCAGCTAATGACCAGGTATTTTTCACCAATGATTCCAGAAGTACTCTCAAATCGAAAGTATGTATATATACGTGCAAAAATAAGATGCCATCACCCCCTATATTCTCCCGACATATATACATATATATATATGCTCAAAACCCAGTCCAGGCTCTGGAATAGTTGCGGTGGTTAAAGTAAGGGAGAAAGTCCATATATATTTGTCTACCCTGATGACTTTCGACTTAGCACGACGATTATCGAATCATGTGTTCAGTAACATCAACCGTGTATCATTTATTTCTACACCCACAGTTCCAGTGAATATTCACGGCATCATACTATTGATGAAGCAGTCGTATGAAAAAAAAAAAATTCTTTACGATCCATGAAAATATTTTTTTTCTTAAAGAATTATGTTTCAAGAATACACTATTGTAATATCATAGCAATGCTGTGAAAATTGCCGCAATTACGGAATTTTGAAGCTGTCGCTGTGCAGGTACAATATGGTTGTACCTGCTGCTACGGCACAACACTCTCAAACTTCAAACGCGTTTATCTCGTAACTATGGTTTGGAAGTCGGTGAGTAGTATATCGCGACAACTAATCATACAATCGGGTTCAAAATTGGAGAGATTTTGCAAAACATCATTCTGTTAGGGATGTACTTGTTTTCATTCTTATTTTTGAACATTGATATCTATTCCTGCGTCTCTGAATGGAAAATTTTTTTTTCTCAAATTACCTATTATTTACCAGTTTTATCGGAATGCCCCATTAACGAATCGACAGTATCCACGATTTCGGAATTCACATGTTTTTTTCAATGAGTTAAGGACTTTGGAAACAGACATTGGAGGGATATCTGTATTTACAATGTTGTATGCATATATATATATATATATATATATATATATATATGTCCACTTTCAGCCATATTAGTAAAGCTTTCCGATGATACTGAAAGCATGAGCAGCTCGACATCGTTGTGGAATATATGGAGGTAAAGTCAACATCCTATATATGATCTTTTTTCCTGCTTAGAATATATTCCACCCCCCCCCCCCCCCCCCCCCTCCCCCCACTATATAGAAAATATCTATATGTGCGCTAGCGTAATAGCCTCGTTGGTGGCGTGCGCGATGGTAGATGTACATCGTGTGCACTGCTCTCATTCTCTATTGCTCGCTCTTCCTCTCTTACACTCACTGCATGAGTACTTGCCATGCCGACGAGGCGAGCTCTGAGCCCGAGGGCGAGCGATAAATGGTGCCGCGCCACACCACACCACACCACACCACACACCACACCACACCACACCACACCACACCACACCACACCACACCACACCACACCACACCACACCACACCACACCACACCACACCACACCACACCACACCACACCGCACCACACCACACCACACACCACACCACACCACGCCACACCACACCACACCACACCACACCACACCACACCACACCACACCACACCACACACCACACCACACCACGCCACACCACACCATGCTGCGCCACGCTTGCTCGACCGAGCGACAGAATATATGGAATATACCTACAGGCAGCGCTACTGTTTTTGCCAAAGTTCATCGACACTGGATATAATTTTTTTTTTTCCGAATATTTGTATCTTACATCGATAAAAAAACAGGTAAAGTATCCAGGGAATTTCTAAAATATATATTCATTAATTCCGAGTTGGCAAAACATTTATTGATGATGCGCAATCGTCTAATATATACATGTATATATATTATAATATGGGAGCGAATTTACGTGGACCAAATTCTAAATTCTATGACAGATCAAGTCTGGAATTCTTTCAACAAAGGTGTAAGCAAATGTGCCACACAAATGAGAAATATGTTTGTTGAACCTCCCTGTATGCAAGACCAAAGCGGCGGCCATGGGGTGGGTGGGGGCACGGTTAGACCGAGAGACGCGACAAGGGAGCACGAGCAGTAGCACCACTCTTGCTACCACCATCATCTATGTTATATGTCGTTATATTATATCTGTATACATAATACTATATAGAGTTGGTGTAGATTGTAGCTGAGGGGAGAGGCAGCAGTGAAAATATATTTGTGTGCACAGGGTTGTGGACACGTTCACATGCATTATCGTAGTGTGAGAGAAAGCGAAAACGACAGAGCCGCGCACTCGGTTATTTATCACGTGCCGCGCGCGGTTTGCCAATCGTATCCCTTCTCATACTTGTAGATATATATATATATATATATATATATACATTTTTTCTATCCTCAGCTCTAACCCTCATGTGTACAACTTCTTGGTCTAACCGAACATTTCGCCTTTCATTGCATTCATCCGATCTCGGCAAGTTGATTCTTTGTTCGTCTTACTCTATTTCGGTCATATTATATACATACAGTGAACTCTCTCTCTATGTTCTCACCCGTTACGATTTACCCACCCCTCATTGCGATATCGAATCTGGGGGGATAGCTCCTTCACTCTCGATCTAAAGTATACACACGCGTGCGCATTCGGTATATTCGCGAAGAGAACAGTATCTTCGTCCCACTGGTAACGTCACGCTTGACTCTGCAGAGGGGATTCCGGTAGAATTTCAATTCCTGAAACTGGTAGCCCTTGCAGGAAGAACTTAGAGGGAGTTCACTTTATATATGTAGAACTCTGATCCATCTGCACGTATATCTATGTATATACATTTATACATTATTAATTATTGATCTACTGTTACATATGATATGTGGTATTTGTCAGGTGGGCGTCTTACTGTATAAATACAATTGTAAGAAGACGAGATCAGAGTATCAGTCAAGTTCACTGTCCGTTCAGTGCACTGATTTGCCTAGAACTTCGCTTTGATTGAACCAAAAATTTCTACTATAGTCTACTGAACGAGTCGTATTAAGGCGTTATATGTGGAAAACACAGTTCTATATAATTAATTGATAAGCGCATATCGAGTGGTTTCCGATAGTTTTGGTTCGAATTCATAAAAAGTTTTTACAATTGGCCATTTTTGTCTTCTTGGCCCTTGGATACTGCAAAGAGTTTGGCATATCCAGGAGGCTTTCAAATCATGCGCATCATTTCAAAGCGACTGGAGGTAGGGGGTCGAGATTTTGCGAGGAAAAAGTTATATATCTTTACTAGCAGTCTCATCCCTCTGCTATTGAACGTTGGCCACCCTGGACTGCCCAAAACGATGGATGAGTGAGGTCGGAAGTTTGGATCTCGGGTATCCCATATCCAGTTTTGTTATGTTTGTGTAACAAAATTGTAACGTTTCCAAAGCCATAAGTAAATCAAAATATCTCTTTGCGCTCAATTCATAATTTCAAGTAATGAATTATAGGACTGAATTTAGCCGCTAGTGTGATCATTTCTTGACCTGAAGCCAATCATTGAAAGTATTTTCATCAATAACTTTTCGGATTTGTGTACGTTAGGTTATAAAAAATCTGTGAATAAAAAAATACCTCAAGTTTTTTTTCATTTCATAAATATCATTATTATATTGTGTATATATCGATAACATTCGGGCCACATTCGCCTTGGACATCTTACACGCTGTGTGCCCTTTCAGTAACATAGGCAGTGCATTGAAACGTGGACGCTGGAAGCGTGTAAGCATCCGGGATGAATGCCCATGCGTCGACATCTAATACGGTTTCATCAATTCGAGTTTGCATACTTACCGATGTAATGCGGGGGGCGGCTGCGGCTGATTGTATTGAAAACAAAATTTGGATTCGAATTGGATATTTCTACTATTTATCATAGGGTGTGTTCTGGACATCGCAGCGCTGCGCAACTAAAATCCCGACTTTGGACTGGACAGACTGCTTCGCTCGGCTGCTAAATGTGCTTTATGCAGCGGTCGCCATATTTGTAGATAAATAATGTTGCAAAAGCAGCGGGCGCTGCGCAGCGTACCATGGAGCTGGTATAAGTTACTATAATCATATAGCACAACTATACTATACCCTATACGCATTCAAATATCCGGAATATGCTCGAAGTGGGGAATAGTGAACGGCTGGATGTCCACTGTTGTCAGCGCCACTCAATGAAAAAGAAAAATACGTATATAAAGAGACTCACATAGAGACGAACATAACCTATTTTTATATACACAATTATCAGAATGAGATAATTCATTATTTCAAGATATATGTATAACGTGTTTTTCTTTCGTTTCGAACAAAACATTGATGCGTATTGAAGAAGTAAATGTCGTTCATAAAATGGTAGAGAATAAAATTTTTTTCATACAAATTTACTCCTCATTATACATAGATTCATGTTAATTCAATGAAGCTTAATTTTTGATCTTATTTGCAGGCTCAATATAATGGAAATGGAGAGTTGGTACCCATACATGTAGAAGGCGAATTTACACTAGCCGAGACTCACGATTATCTCAAAGATATTCAAATAGAGTTGCATGAAAATACGGAAAAATTAATGATCCGTGATGGCAATTTGAACAACGGTGTGCATACATTATTACCCCATTTGACAATAACACTGAATTATATGCAAAAGAAAGAACGTGAACTTGTGCAACGACTATTGCAACATAATCATGGCTATGATCTTAGAATTGATCCAATCTCTAATACGATTGATGTATATAAAATGGTAATTTGGGAATTGGAACAGGAAGTTGTGAATGTTCAGAAAATATTTGATGAACTCAAAGTAGAGGTATTAATTATGAAAGATAACCTCACTTAGTGAGTATGAATTTTCTTAAAATTATATTGGGTCAGACGGAAATTATCAGATCGAGTTTACAATGATTTTGTTTCATTTTTCAGCCTAAATAGTGAGAATAATGGTCTTGAAAGAATGAGAGGAACATGTATGGATGCGTTAGGTAGGAATGTCAATGAGAGTATTGTAAATGATGAAGAAGTAATCAATGCGAAAAAGTTGTTTATTACAGTGAAAAGGGATCTGGTATACTTGAATTATTATTATACCGGATTTACATTTTATTTGGAAGATATTTTCCAAATTTTATTATACCATTATATATGTTTAATGTTTTCAGGAGTCAACAGTTGACATGATATTTCCGAAACATAATGAATTTAAAGAAATACTTGGGGTTGGTAATATTTGAATATTTTGAATAATATCAAAAATACTCGAATGTAAAAGTAATGTAATTCTTAATCATTTTCATAGGAGCTGACAACAGCGTATATAAAAGGCGGGGGCGACCAAGTCTATGTGGATATAGGCGCTAAGTACATAGACTGTGTAAAATTTATGGTAGAGGCTGATATTGCGACGCATCATCGAAATGACAAAAATAAATTGCGACTTGTGGATCTTCTTTAAATTCAACTTTTCTGAATTGGCCCAACTGATAATATTCGAAAAACAAAGTGATGGCCATGATGTTGAAATCACCACATGAACGGTACTCTTTCTCTGAGTAAACGGATACCATGTCTCTCCCATTCGTGTCGACCTATCCACAATTCCTGTGCCGACTCGAGGCAACTGAGAATGGCAGCGCCTTTCCATGCTGTCATTCCCGGATCCATTTCTTTCGGTTGAGTTATTATATCTAGTTGTTCTGCAATTGATATTGATATTGTCATATTGATATTTAATTTCTACTTCCACATAAAAGAAGAGATCGCCTGACTTCACCATATTATTAGCCTCTTACCTGCTCTATACATGTAAGGAATCTGTAACGATATTCTATTGTGGAGCCATCTACCAATACCTTGGAATTTCATTGCCGATCCGACAACTAACACGCAACTATACATTTTTCGCTTCAAGTCTTCGGTTGCTATTGAAACATGTAGATTATATATTATCCGTACGCAATACTGTGTCAAGAATGGTGCGACGGCAGTTTAGTTAAAAAAATTAATAATATTCAATGAATTCAAGCGTAATGAAAACTTGTACAACTTACGGCATCGATCAATACTCTGTAAAATAGCGTGATCAAGCCCTAATAGCTGTTGTGGACCAACGATAAAGTCTCGTGGAACATCAAGATCACGATTTGACAGTACAATTGGTGTAGTATCGACATTATCAACGATTACCTCTTCTTCTCGATCCGCGACAATTGGCGTGTGAGCAATCTCCTCTTGCATTTCTAATGTTTGCTCCAGATTTTCTTTCATTCCTCTTCTCTGTAAAATGATCCATATTTTTATTTAGATATTAATCAGACACTCATATGAATGGGAAATCATTAATACAAAACGTACACTCGTCTCCCGAAGATAATTTTCATCGTGAGGGTCTTCAGAATCGCCAATGTAACGCTTTTGAATATGGACATTATGAATGCCCGTTACTTTGAAGAGCTCGGGCTGAAACAAACTTAGTGGCGCTACCAAACATTCGTCTCCTACCTTCAATCAATAAAATTAATATAAAAACATTACGTTTCACTTGTAATTTATCACGTATTATTCAATTATATTCACCTGCAATGTATATTTTTCAATCGGTGCATTGGAATTTTTAACGTAAAATATTTTCTCCTGCGATCCACAAATGTTTAAATCTACATGACAAAAGTCCTTTTTGAGCTGCCCGAGTAATAATGCATCTGACGTATTGGAAGGCTCACAGGCTTTATATGGAAACGCGCACTTTTGTAGTAGCCAAAAAAATGTTTGGGTAATATCACCGCCACCATAATCCATACGCACACGAGTATTTCGGTGAGAGATACCATCTTCAACGCATGATACAGATGTTTTTTGGTCACCGACATCCACAACACATGCATAACCCAAACCCGCGCCGAAAGTTGCTGCCACATGATCCTTAAATTGAAAATACACAACATGCTTATTTGTAATTTACAATGTAGTTTGCAATTAATGATAATGACAGTAATAATAGAAGAAAAACTAAAATAACATTACTTGAAGAAAGAAACAACCGCCAAAATTCAATTCACACAGTATCAGAGTGGTCAATTCTCTTAAATAATGACGATTGTAAATATCAGGAATGACCAGAACTGCCCTATAATGTCGTAAATCACGTATGGGAATGTTCATTTTTTCTTCCAATACATATTCCCAGATGACCTTTAGATCGGCTAATACTGATTTGAGGCTTCCACCCAAACCTGAATGTATATGGAGCTCGCCTCGACGATATGGATAATGAATATTGTAATCATCAGCTGGATTAAGATTTAATATATCATCCCCGACGATAACATCCCGACAATTTGTTTCAGCCAATTCCTCAGTTAACGATGGAAGTATTTCTGCATTAGATCTTCTATTGAACGCTGCTATTTGTTGAGGTGGTGTTGCATAACGTCTTCGCCCATCCGATTGAAGACAAGATTGTAAAGTATGGGAGACTATAAGTCGGGATTCTTCCATGGCCTGTGTTAGTTCCTTTGTCTAAAAATATTAGCGAACTATACACAAACTTTTTCCACAATCGATCAATATATAAACGTATTATATATTTGAGATATATATATCACCTTTGGAACGAGACTAGGTAAAAGGGTATCCTTATACACGATTGCATTGGGTGATCGCCTCTTTCTCGCTATAGCGTTCAGCATCGTAATTGGATTCAAATCTGATGCTCGGCCCATTCGCAAATTCTGGGAACCAGGATGAATAATAATCACCGTCTGTGCTTGCATTTGCTGTAGGGGGCATTAATAATTCATTTATATTATTATCAACGGATATATCTTTGAGTGGTCATGATAAAATGTAGATAAATGGATAAAATATTGAATACTTGGGCGCATGACTCTTGGAATACAGGCATGATGATTGTTCAATTCGACCATATATATATTATGTTATCATTTAACGTTTGAACCACCAATGATCATCATATGTATTTGTATATTGACACACAACTTTGAGTTTCGATTCTTGATTTAGTATCATTATTATTACTATTATTATACTGTACCACTGTGAATATATATAATGGGTGCTTTCCAGCTAAGAAAGTACAGATGCGCACTGCATCTGCATCGCTCAGTTTTCAGTTTTGGTTGGAACACTTTTTAGTTACTCGGCGTACCACAATCAGCGCTCGTGTTATGTCTTTTCACTACATTCGCATTAATTAGTAAATATCTGTGTGCATGCGGGTCAAGAATGTGATTTAAAGTGCATTGAAGTTCGTATATTTCCGTATGGCTGAAGAAAACAGAAGGCCGTCTGAGAAGGGGGGTGGGGCACGTTTATACATACATGTGCGTGGGCAGTGAGACAGCCCTACTGAATCAAATCAATAAACAGAACATTCACATAACTTGTTTGTTTACTACAATTCAAAATACATCCACAATCATTTTCAATTTAATAATAGTACAAATGCGCCACAAGATAACTCTAAACTTTCAATCAGATTCCTACTTTATCGGATTCTCCACACTTTATCTATCACAAATATTCGAGCGTATGTACCAGTTAATGTACAATGTACATGTTGAGCGGTAAAGATTTGGGAGAATATCCATGTTTACAAATAGATATATGAAGAAGCATGCACATCTATCAGTAGAGATATGAAGATTTATATCGATGTAAAGACATTACTTCAACGTAGGCAAATTCAGCAGTAAAGTTATCCCAAAGAATACCAATGGTTCAGTAGAGAACTTCTTGTGCCGAAGATAATTAAATGTTGAGATATTGAAAAGTCGAGAAAATTGCTGGTAGAGACATCTATAGTTGAGTCATTCGTGTTGAGATATTTGGCAGTAGAGATTCATTCAGGAGGGCCATTTTGCTTGCCTGTACGTGTACAGAGAAGGCGCAAATATGGGGGCGTATTTCCAAATTCAGTCGATGCACCATCTATTCAATTTTCTTTTCATACAATCGTGTATTCATATATATATATATATGTTGCTTAAATCAGCTGATAGAATATACACACACACGTAAATATATATATATATATATATATATTATAGAAACTTAATAGCGGATGTATTATTCGAAGTATTTAAGGCATTTAAATGATATCGCGAATATTCCGTGGAGAAGATGAAAATGCAGCCGTCAAAAGGAAACGTCAAATCGATACATTAAAGATTTTTAATGATAAGTGAGTCAGATATAATATTCGTATAAAGAATGATTTCACATTAACGTTGCAAATAAATAAACTGATTGCAGTGTGGTAGAATTGAGAGAAGATGCGGAATATCAAGTACAATTTGTTGCTGGAGATAAGCGTATGGCCATCATAGTATCGTTGTCGCCGGAATTTCCATTGGAAAAACCCGTTCTTAGAGTTTTGCCGGCTGTAAGGCATCATCCCTGGTGCAACGAGCATAGTGAAATCGTCAGCGCACCCGGATTGATGAATGTAAGAATTCGATCGAAAATGCATGTTTGTGTATGCATATAAAATAATTAAGATCATCATCATTACATTTTGAATCTAGTTCACAGTGCATAGTGACCTCGGTCGTGTTGTCCAAGCAATTATTCGTGAATTTAGTAAGAATCCACCGTTACAGTCGCACGAAGACACTTTGTCGGCTTCCAATACATCGAATCATGATGGTATGTAAACCTAAACCACATTTATACAGTATATATATATATATATATATATATACAGACGTTTAATACAACAACAAGTTCAGTATAATTATCCATGTTGAAATTCTTCCTTCGTATAGAATTACTAAATGGCACGTTGTTGTGTGGCATACAACGTTATTCGAATCTCTATCCAGTTGACTATAATTCACCATGCTATAACTATCAAGATTCAAAATATTCATCATCTAGTACGAATATCTGTAAATATGATTATATCAGTACATGTGCATCGGAAGACGAAAAAGCTGCTTTTGCATCGACTTCCTATCGTTTTATGTACATGAATAAACAGCAGCAGCACCGCCAGCATCATCCTACCAGCTCGATTCATAATGTGGCCAACACCACCACAGCTGCTGCTACAACCACCACTATGGCCACCACCACCACCACCACCAATACCACCACCACTACCACTACCACCACCACCACTACCGCTACAACTATCACGTGTACCAACACTACTACCAGTACCAACACCACCAACAATCATCATAATCGATATTTTTCTGATCATCAAACAGCTGGTTGCATGAATATATGCTACAGTATAAATGCGAATTATTCACAGTCAATGCCGAATCAATCACCAATTTACACAATCGCTAATTATGAATTTCCCGAGCTAAATTGTTTGAGTAATGAAAAATTGATAAAGCTTGATGAGGAGGGCAACGACACTTATCGTGATGCATTTTTGGATGAGATTTCTCGGCTTGATGATATTCATTCATCGATAGACGAAACTATCGAATGCGTTGAAGAGATAGCAAGTGAGTACACACACTACAAAATGAGTGATGGAAATGAACATTGTATTATTGTTAAAATAATGAACATGATGATTATTTGGGTTTTAGATGAAAATTTGGCTAGAGAGATTGAATTGAAAACGCTACAAGATGAAGTGTCTTTAAAAATGCAAACTGTGTCGGAACTGAAAGCACGTTATGATAATTTCATTCAGCAATACAACAAATTGTCGGAAGCGTTTGCACCAGACCACATAAGGGAGTGTCTTAAATACGCAGCAGATGACAGCCACGAGGAAAGTGAGAAAATTGCGGAAAATTTCCTCGAAGAAAAGATAGACGTTGAACGCTTTCTCAGCACTTATATTGAGTGTCGGAAAATTGGACAAGCAAGACGTACGAAAGAGGAGAAGTTGGCTCATCAACTGAATGAATTTAAACGAGCCGGTTATTGACGAGGAGATGGATTGTATCAACACTATTCTCATATTTTTAATATTTACAATAAGAAATTACGTGAACAAAATGTAAATAAGTTTGAGCTAGTTTGTAGCAATGAGACATTGTATTTTCAAATATATGAGTATCTTGAATTATGAACCATTGGGATTGTCCGGTATCACGGAACAAATGTTTTTTCTTTACATTCTATGAATTGCCGTTAACATCACTGCATAATGTGATCGGTTTTCCCATTTATATATCATGTATTACATATGTACACTTTTATTCAACGATCAACGAAATCAGTGATGAAAGACCGAACCATAAATTGAAATTGCGCAAACAGGAGTTGATTTTGTTTTCACATATTTTCAAACCAAACATGAAAGTTAATATATATTTAATCAATATGAATTATTATTGTGAAACAGTGTTACGTATATGGAAATAAAATTATCACTACACACAATGAAAATAGTAGAATTTAAAATAAAGACAAGTGTGAATTACATTGAATGATCATTCATGGATCGATAAACGAAACCATGATATATCTCGTTCCCTTTGTTACCTTCAATCCCTCATGATAGTGCGTTAATCGTCCGGGATGCATCAACATCCAGCCGGGTTTGGTGTCAGTGACCGCGCAATTGTATCGAAGAAATTGACAGCCACCGCCCTCATAATCGACACCAACTTGATTCAAAGCGATATTTATTGTGTAGGTGGAACTATCGTGGTGTGGCCTGAGACTTGGCTGTTCATTTGGTTTGTACCTCACGACAAAATTCATCAATGATTTAGGTGGCTGAAAATTAAAGGTACAGAGGCATCGTGTCAAATTGAGGTCTTAAAACATTATGACTTGGATAAAAAAAATGGATATACAAAGCTTACATCGTGATAATACCCAATGAATACGAGTTCTTGCAGCGGTCTGACATATTCCTTGAGAAAATATAACCAGTGTGATTCATAATTGACTTGATTCATGTGAATATCACGCGTTGGTACATTCTCATAGCCACCTTGCAATCGATCGTCCTGAATTTATCAATGTTGATTAGTCTATTTTCTTAATATATGTGAATAGGATAATTTATGGATTTTCTGAATTAATTTTGCTCACTTGATTTGTGCCACCCGACCATTTCCCATATGTCTCCATAATTTCGATAAATTCTTTCGTGAATTTCTGGGTGACAATGGGAAACCAATAAACATCTGGACAGGGCTGAGTGAAGGCAAACACAAGAATGTTAATTAATATGTAGACATATGTGTGGATGAAAGTGTGATTGCACTTTTGTTTTTCACCTGCATTGGTGTTTGATCAGTTTTGAAGTTATCAACGTAATGTTGATGTATATAACGCTTTTCCCAGTCGTATTTGTTATCAAAAATTTCATACATGTTTGGATTTGTGCGGTGAATCATGAAATTGTCAGGATTCACTAAGTGACCAAATTGTAAACGATTATTTACATACATGAAAATCTCTCTTTGTCTGTTAGTCATGGAAAATGCCATATCCGAATCCAACCCATCAACTGTTACGTATACCGGCCGGGTCTCCGGATTGCTGATTATAGTTGAATTGATCAAGTAACAACTATTAATATAAGGCACATTCCAAAGTCCCCTATTAAAACATATAATCAATTAAAGTGTTTATGAAGAAATAATAAGATGATTATTCGCATACGTGTATTGACTTGTTTTACAGAACATAATGTTTGGGTAGGCAAACGAATAATATACGTCATAATATAGTGTCGGGGGTTTGATTAAGCGCGGGTATCCAGCTCCCAATTGGTGATACGCATATAATCATTCAATTGAGATTGATAACACAGAATACTGATGTAGTCGGATGTATGTTCAATCTATCCGTGCATCGCGTGGTCCATTCGAGTTTTGGCACCAAGATAACATGGTATAGCCCAGCATTGTGTATTATTACAGAGCGAGTTTCTTCATGTTTGGGACAATCGACGAATAACCGAATACAAAGGAGTATATAATATTTGTTCCATTCCATCATAGTTGATCGCTATTATCATCTACGGTAACTTGGCCATTTTGCAGTTGCTGAACATCAACTGCACGCGCGCGCGAGCGTGTGTGTGCATGTGTTTGTGTGCGTGCAGAGGTGTGTGTGTGTATGTGTCTGTATCAGTGTCTGTCTGTCTGCCTGCCTGCCTGCCTATCTGTCTGTCTGTCTGTCTGTATGTCTGTTTGTATATCTTGACATACACATATGAGCCATGTTTAATCTCTATTTGAAATATTATTCATATAAATAGTGGTGGTATTATTAAGTTTAATGGATTGATTTTTTTATGCCGTTGCGAACATAGAAAACCAATGAGCAAGTACCGACAACAATCACTCCTTGGATCATTTGTTTTGTTTGTGATGCTATATGGAATTGCGGAAGGTGCCAAAGGTGGCGGCGGCGGCGGCGCTTCAGGTGGACGAAGCCGGGGCGATCGTGGTCGTCTTTACGGATCAAGAATGCCAATCTTCATTCCGAGCCGCAATCCCGCAAGCACAGGATACTACGAGAATAAGGATGTGAGTAATTAAGTGGGCATACATATGGATGATAACACCATTGCAATTAAATATGAATGATACTGTTGTGTTTTTGTATGTAAAAGGGTGCAAAAATCGTAAAAGCGTCACATTTCGAATTGGATTACATGTTGGGCAGAAAAATAACATTTTTCTGTATGGCGCGTGGGTATCCGAGGCCGGAGATTACATGGTTCAAAGATGGCATCGAGCTCTATCACCATAAGTTTTTTCAGGTAATCGATAGCATTTTCATATACAAGTTAGTATTTTCACATTTGTCAATTTATAATATTGTGTATATATACCTCTGTGTGTGTGTGTGCGCGCGCGCGCGCGTGTGTGTGTGTGTGTGACAGGTACATGAATGGCCCATAGGTAATGATACAATCAAATCCAAAATGGAAATTGATCCGACAACGCAAAAGGATGCTGGCTATTATGAATGTCAAGCTGACAATCAGTATGCGGTGGATCGTCGTGGTTTTAGAACGGACTACGTTATGATTTCTTATTAATTAGAAATGTATATGTAATGGAATAAAAAAAAAAAGCACAAAAACAAAACCATTAATATTAATAATAAAAGATGCCGATTAATTTTATATGAATGCGTATATATATCGTGTTGGATTTAAATGAATGACATTCATTTCTGTATGCACGTATATGTCGAGATGGTAGACGCTTGACGGTGGTATCGAGCTATAATTTTCTAATGGATAGGACTGAACAACTAGTTGGGGGAGAAGAATAATGAGAGCTGTGTTGCTCGACAGCATAGTTACATACATCGGCATTTTGTGTCATCGCGTTGACCGCTGTATGCCCATCTGGCCGTCGTGGTGAGTGCTGCACATTATCAATTTGGCACAACGACATTCTACCATTGACGGATACGTTACCAATTTTGATCATCAATGTATAACTTTTTTTTGTTTCGTTTATATATATATATAATATTATTGTAATTATATATGTATATTCATACGTAGATCGTTATGGCGCAATTCATTACTATTATTGCCCTTGTATTCACGATTATGTTGATCAACTATCCATCAGAGATATCGGGAAGGAGGGGAAAAACACGGGCACGAAGCAAATCCCGGGTGCAAATTGGACTACCTATCACCGGAAAGTACAGAGATCCAGAAAGTGATCAGTATTATAATAACAATAATGTTAAGTGCAATCCAAATCTCATTATGCACACACCATGTCTGTCAAAATATATCTCATCATACATGAAATTTTCGTTTTCTTCTCCAAACACATGCTATAGGGTGCGAAAATTCTATTGGCATCGCATTTCGATCTTGAATATGTTTTGGGACACAAAATAGCATTTCTCTGTGTGGCTCGAGGTTCACCACGCCCGCACATTACATGGTTCAAAGATGGAGCAGAGATTTACACACATCTATACTTGCATGTAAGTCGAATATTAATTTAAAAATAAATCAATATCAGATGAGATAACGTATAAATTTAAATTGATGACGGTGGCGGAAAAAAAAAAAGGTTCACGAGTGGCAAGTGAGAAATGATACGGTAAAGTCAAAACTGGAAATTGATCCTGCTACTCAAATGGACGCTGGCGTGTATGAGTGCACAGCAGACAATATGTATGCCATTGATCGACGATCTTTCAAAACCGACTTTTCTATTGCATTTGACTAAAACAATGAGTGGAGAAAAAAAATAGATGTTGGATGTATTATTATTAAAAGAAAAATGTCGATATTATGAATTTGTTAGTTGGAATAAAGCAATTTGATAAATGGACAAACTTACCGGCGCACATTTTCAATAATATCCATGTAATCTGAACTACGAGTGTAATATCCATTATCAGCAACAGCGCCCCAAAAATTGCTCCATGCTGCTGATGGTCGAACGAGCAACGGTGCGACAATACCTCTCTGCTGCTCTACCAATAGCTTCAGAGTATATTTATTGTCGAGATGCGCGACTGAGTCTATGGTAAAATAGCCTGAGCATCCTTTAAGCAAACAGTGATTGCTGAAATAATGAGTTTGTGCAAGTGTGTATTGTGAATATAAGTTGGATATAAGAAATATAAAATAGATGAAAAAAATTGGATGAATAAATGAGAAAATGTATGAATAAATGGATGTGAATGATTAAAAATACATAGGCGAGAACATACATAGCTAAATTCCTTGCTGACGCCTCATCGATTTGATCCATTGGATTTATAATTTTCGTGCTGATATATTCGTTGGCATATTGTTGAATCCACTGTTGAACGAGATTTACATGGTACAATTCATTGTTATAGATAAAAATATGGATCTTTGTTTTTGGGTAAGCTTGATGTGTGATGGCGGAAAAAAATTCATCGAGAAATGGCGTTGGACGATTGATAAAGATGGCGATTAAAATTGATGGATATGTGTCAGGGCGATCTTGCAAAAGTTGAGTTACGTCGTCGAGACAAGTGGAACATCCGTGATCCGGACTCCATGCGTTTGCCAGATAATTTCCCAATGAGTTAAGGACTTGTTTACTACCACCATTGCCATGGACTATCATTGGAACAGTATTGTACAATGTATTTTGCAAATAAGCACTATTTCCCTTGAATCTCAATTCAACGTCAGCTAGATGAAAATGCAAATAATAATGTTGATAAATTAGTTTATGTATATATATATATATATATATTGATGGTTTGCGGATTTATGTACGATACCAATTGCGCCATAAAGATTTTGAAATATTTGCGATTTGTGATCCAATTGGATGTTGTGCTTGTCACGAGTTTGGGGATTGAGGAATATTTTGGTGAAGAATAGTTGATCATCATCGGTATTGGAAATTTGTGAACTCGTGATAATTTCATAGATATCGGATGCATATCCAATGATGCCACCAGAATTGAGATAGGGTTGGCCGTGAGAATAGGTATTTGGATATTGAGTTGAAAGCGATTGGTCGGGCCAACAATATTTCTCGGCGGCAAACAATATGCGTGCATCAAATGAATGGAATTTTTTCACGATTTCATTCAACGGTGCTAAAAATATAACATCATAACTGAAAAATAAATTGTAATATGTAATATGGATAATATCGCGTATGTTTATATATTTAGTTATTTATTATTGGTTTTTCACCTGTCTGTGATGAGAAGAATTTTCGACGTATTGTCTTTGAATTGATGTAGTGCTTGCTTCAAGAGATTAATTTTATATCCCCCGCCTCGATATTTCATATCGCCTCCTTTCCATGGTTTACCCATGCCGAGAATTTGAGTGTTATTACGGAATGCATAAACCATCGTGGATCTCAAGTATCTATTAAAACCATCGGTTTGATTGGACGCAACGGTGAGAACGATTATATCTGTATATAAAAATACGTTGGAACTTGTACTTGTTAAATGTTGTTTTATTGATTACTATAATTAAATGATAATGGTGTTTTATATTTGAGGTTGAAATTTGAAAAAAAAATTGTGAATAGCGCGCATGACCACCAGCTGGTGCTGAAAATGTTATATATATATATATATATATATGTTGAGAAGTAGTTCCAGCGCGCTTTTCATTGCCGCAGAGCGTATCTTGGCAGTTGATGGTCGTGTGTGGTGGCCGGCACCAATTGATTTGACGCGCTTGAACATTGTTCCACGTAAGACACACTTTTTTTTTTTTGTATACGAATTTATTATGGGGAAAAAAACAAGTAAAAAGTAAAAAGTAAAAAGGAAATTGAATGTGAAACAATACGCTGTGTTGATGATGATGATGATGATGATAAGATTTATTCGTTTGAAGTTATATTGCGATAATGTATGTTTTTTGTATTAAAATATGATAATTATAGTGGAATTGTAAAGATAAAAGGATGCGCGACGATAGTTGGAGAATAAAAATAGTAAACAAAAATGATTTTGATGAATTATTGTAACGAAAAAAATATATAGAGATATGTGAATGAATAATAGTGATGATTATTTACCAGTATTATGATGATTGGAGGTGGTTGTTTTGGCGAGAATACAACAGCACAATACGAATTGACGAATCCACCAATGAAGTTTCATTGTACCGGTGTAAATGATGAAATATGTTAAAATGCAGATAAAATATGGTGAAATGTGAGAAGGAGCCTGTAGTTTTGACGAATTTTTTTTTTTCCAGCAGCTAACGACAGTTGAAGTGGAACGAGAGATGTAAAGATAGATACAAGCCCTCCCCACACCCCATTACACTTGATTCACTTGATGCAGAGAAATGAAAATGGTTGTGCGCGGAGAATAGAGGCGGGTGTGTGTGTGTGTGTGTGTGTATGATATATAGAGATGAAAGAAGGGGGGGGGGGGAAAGATGAAGTCGGTGATATGAAATGGATGGTGTGAAATTTGTGTGTGTGTGTGTGTGTGTGTGTTACTACCCAGGCAGGCAATGTAGGTAATTTGCCGGCGAATATTGCAATTTTTGAATGAATGAAATATGAAAAAATGGGCGAGGAAGAGCGGGGCGTGAAGTTTAGCTGACAAAAGTGTAGTGTGTTGAGAGGAGGGTGGGTGGTGATGTAGAAAGAAAATGCATGTGTGAAAATGCGAGTTTGTATAGATACGGCGGGGATTTAGTGGATAAATTACCATCGGGTGAATAAATAATTTTGCCAACTTGTGGAAGGGTCGTTCCCTCTCATTCCGCTCTCTTATGGTGCAAAAATGTGTGATGAAGTGGTAGCGAAGAGTTGAATGACTAGAGCAAACATGCACAAGCTCATAATTAGGTTGTGAGAAACGTGATGTCAGGGCCGTACAATAGATAATTATGAGTTTTGTGTACGGGGCGCCCTATAGATGGTCGTACTGCCATAAACAACCGACGGTTGGGGTATTTTTGGGAGGGTGGGGCGGGGGGCACGAGGGTCGTACTGTAATGCGATTACCGATTGCAATTCATTGTGCGGTAGAGGCGTCGACAAATGAGTCGTACAATAGTACGATGCGAAGCCATGAAAATCCATCGAAAATGAAGACCCCACGTGAGACGTCACCACTAATACGGCACCCATGTAAAATGTTGATTGCACCCGACCACCAGCCCAAACCTACAAAATACCATGAAATAGCACGATAAAGTGACACATATTTTAGTTTACGTTTTTGTTTCGCCAGCGGGGAGTGGCCCTCAAAATGGCCGAACTGTAGTACGAAGGGAGACCCAAGAATTACGCCCGAAATGACCACCTCCCGTCTGACGTCACCACGAATACGTCACCCATGTTAAATTTTCATTCCACCCGACCATCAGACCGAACCTACAGAATGTCATAAAAGAGTACGATAAAGTGGCAGATCTTTTGTTCACGTTTTTGTGGGGGGGGGGGGGGGGGGGGGGGGCGCCCCCCCAAAATGGTCGAACTGTAGTACGAAGGGAGGCCCAAGAATTCCACCCCAAATGGCTATTTCCCGAGTGACGTCACCGCAATACGTCACCCATGTTAAATTTCTATTCCACCCGACCATCAGACCGAACCTACAGAATGTCATAAAAGAGTACGATAAAGTGGCAGATCTTTTGTTCACGTTTTTGTGGGGGGGGGGGGGGGGGGGGGCGCCCCCCCAAAATGGTCGAACTGTAGTACGAAGGGAGGCCCAAGAATTCCACCCCAAATGGCTATTTCCCGAGTGACGTCACCGCAATACGTCACCCATGTTAAATTTCTATTCCACCCGACCATCAGACCGAACCTACAGAATGCCATAAAAGAGTACGATAAAGTGGCAGATCTTTTGTTTACGTTTTGTTTTGTTTACGT